>CM062817.1:502635241-503835241 GCA_031772625.1 Pinus tabuliformis | reverse complement strand
TAGATGGGTAGTCAAATGTTAGTTTTTCTGTAAAGTCTTTCACTTCCAGTTGCACCTTTAAATTGATATCCAAGGAGCATGAAAAAAATTCAATATTGTCAGACAATCCTTCGAGTAGGCTGATTTGAGTGTGTTGGAAGCATTAGTTGTGGGGGTTGGGGTTATCTTTTCCAAAGGGATTGTTTACATTTTCATGTAAGGAGAAAGGCATCATTTATTTACTTCAACAACATTGATGGGTAAATCAAATATTCTAGCACAGACAGACACGCAAAATTTCCCTCCAAAAGTAAATATGTGTAAAATTTTGAAATATTTATTATTGATTTTTTCAAAGGCTAGCTCCAACAATTAAGAGCATTCTACTACATTGAAAATACATTATTTGGATGTCTACCAGTATTTGATGTGTCAATCATTGTGGAATATTGATTCTCACTGCTCACCAGCAAGTACTTAGTAGACATAAAATCATGTTTGATGTTACTGGTAGAAAACAAACATGAATGATTGTCGAAACTTGAATGGTCTTCTATGCTTGATAATATCTTGACACCAGTTATCGATCTGCTAGAAAATATGATTTTTAGGGGTAGCACATACATTCAAATTATATTTTCCACAAGGTATCATTTTCCCTGAGCAATCTGAAAATATTCCCCTTTTGCCTTGTATAGAAGAGAACCCCACATTGAAGAATTGATGTTGCTTTTCTCCTTTGAAACTTGTTGGATAGTCAATGACGGTTGACTAATTTCTCTATTTATACATAGATCTACTAATGTTTAATTACGTGATATGTTATTCAAATTTTCTTGTGATATAGGCCTTCTCGCCATGGGTGGTTGTATTAAAACTTAATATTTTTGTATCAAGTAGCTTGTAGCCTTGGAATGTTTTGGTGTAATTTGAACTTTTTTTAGCATGTTGAAGATGATATCTATCTACATGAACAGAAATGGGTACAATATCTATAAATAAACTAAATGAACGTAAAATAAGTGTTACTTTTATTTTATAAATGGAATGCTTCACATTTTGTTGAATATATACAATGGAGAAAAGATTATGCTCCTTGTCCAGCTTGATCAGTTTTGGTAAACATACCACGAAGACATTTAAATATTTATATGCCCGTAATTGAATCCTTTTGTTTCTTCATGGTTCTAGTTAAACTCACATTTTCATTCTAAGTTGTCCTTTAACCCTCTGTGAAGGAGGCTGATAAAATTATTTTATGCAATTATGTGTAGTATTGATAAAATCATTTTCTAGAATTATGTGTAGTATCTAAAGAATATAGAAAATATTCCATATATAACCGAATCCTTCATTTTATCATAAGCATCTCGAGAATATATGAAGTTGAAGCTCTCTTAAATTGCAAGTTAAAAATGTAAAATTTGAATCATAAATGAGTAAAGGGAAAAATTAACAATGTTGAATATTAGTTTCACTACAAGATTTATTAATTTCTTATAATCATTTAATTATCTATTAGTGTCATCAACATTGAACACTTATGTTTTTAATTTGGCTTTTTTTTTCTTATTGTGATACCAATGTTATGATGTACAATCATTTGGTCATCTATTAGAGTTATCAACATTTAAGACTTTTGTTTCTAATTTGGCTTCATTTTTTCTTACTATGACACTAATGTCATAATACCATATATGATTTAGGTGGATGTTGGTGGACACTTGCCTATTCCACTTGGAACCCCCTCCACTGTCTCTTTTAGTTTTTCAATTTGCTTAATTGTAGCAAAAATTACTATTTTTGTCATTTTTTTCGGGTCGTGAACTTCCAGAGCCGTTTTGAGGCCCTAAAAAACGTTTTTTAGGAAAATAGGGGTAAACAAATACATTTAATCAATGTTTTCCACTCAAAAATCCTATTTTTCAGATAGATGTTTCTAAAAAAGTATTATGCACATTAAACGAAGATCGTATGCCAAAGTTACGACCCCCGGAAGTTGATGTACCAATTTACCCAAACGAGGCCCATGGTTTTGGTGCTTCATCTCCTGGGGTTAGGTTTTTGGATGTTTAGGGTTTTCCATTGTTTCTCAATAATAAATAGGCCTTAGAGCCTAATTTCAACACATTTCATAGGCATGTAGACGCAACATCTCTTCTCACAGACAAGCTATCATTGCCCGAGCTAGTCTTATTTCATTGTGTTTGTAAGCATATTTCTGTATTTGATATTAATGAAATGAAGTGTTATTTTTGCTGCATCTCTATATTTCTGGTTATATTTGTAATTTGGTCTATTCTTGTTTAAGCTCGAATTAGTGGTATCAAAGCGGTCTGCTCTTTCTTCGTTTTTCTTTGCATGTCCCCAATGAGGTCAAGATATAAAGAGTTGGGGATCAAATTGGTCAAACATTTGCAAGACCAACCTTGCAAATTCTGACGGCCTCCCATGGCGGAAGAGAATAAAGATGAGGGGGAAGGAGATCCTTTCAAAATCTTGCTCGAAGAAGCCCTCGAGTGACAGAGGAACACTATGATGGACGACTTTGTCCATATCCTTCAGCAGCTACCCAAAGGCAATGCATTGCCTTCCAGAACTATTTTGGAAGCACCACACCCTTTAAGGTACAAGTTAACTTTGAAATCCCGATATTTTAAGGTCAGATAGACGTCATAGATAAATGGTTAAATCTTCTAGAAGGATATTTTTTTATTCATGATTTTTCCAGCCAGGAAAATATTACTTTTGCACTTCTCAAAGCTGCCCCCCATGTCAAGGATTGGTGGGAAACCTACTGTGAGAAAAAGGACGAAAGTACACCCTCACTATTTTCAGTCATACCCACTTGGAATTCGTTCCGGGATGCCATCAAGGAGCAATACTACCTTGTCATAAGCTATGAGGATAAACACATAAAATGGACCATGCTGTGGTAGGGAAAGGACCAAGATGTGCCGGAGTTTACCAATGATTTTCATACCCTACACACGAATTTGGGTATCAAGGATTCCATGCAGTATTTGGTACTCAAGTACCGCGACTGTCTACACAGGTACATCGAGGATGAGATGGAGTTACTAGACATCTCCTCGCTCAGCACATCGTACCGGTACGCTATCAAGATTGAGCTGATGTTTAAACGGAAAAAGCGAGACTTTGGATTTGTGCTTCTGAAGCAAGGGAAAGGCACCCCAAAACTGTAGAGTAAAGGACAAAGCTAAGGTGGGGTGACCCATGATAACCTGTTAAAGCCACAAGTAAAGAACAACACCACAAAGACAAAGAAGGACAAGGGAAAGTGGTGTGAGTTCCATAAGAGCTCCACTCACAACACAAGTGAGTGTCAGGCTAAGAAGTCACTGATGGTCGAGCTGAAGGCTTTTGATTCATACACATGTTTCAACTCTGAGTCAAAACTCGACAAGGGGAATGACAAAGGGAAGTAGATCATTGACGATGAGCCCAGTGCCACCGTGGCCACCACTAAGATCCAGAAGATTGAGCTTGAAGATCTAGAGGAGGGGGAATGCCTATTCCATTCATAGATGTGGGTGAAGGTTTCTCCGCTGCAGTTCATTGTCGACCGCAGGAGCGAAAATAACCTCATTTCAGCAAAGGTCATGAAGCAGTTGTTCCTACTGACTACAACACACCTATAGTCATACAACATCAGGTGGCTTCACCAAGGACGAGATCTCCACTTAAGCCAACAATGTCGCCTTCCCTACAACATCAAGCCCTTCACGGATGAGGTACTGTGTGACGTTGCTCCTCTTGAAGTTTGTGATGTATTATTAGGACAACCATGCTTATGGAAGCGACATGTTGTATATGATTCTAGAACTTACTTTGTTATTATTTCTTTGGGTAACAAGTTATACAAGATACCGAAGGTAGCCCCGCTTACCACCATCTCTTTGATCTCTTCTAAGCAATGCAGTAAGATCATCTCCGAGACTCGCAAATTTGTTTTCTTTCTCATTCACTCTCAAAGTAAGGGGAAGATCATAGCCACATTCATGGCCCCCGGGAAGGGTTCCTCCATGTAGAAGAAGCAGGTGAATATGGTCGTGGAAGAATATAGGGACATCTTCTCCTCACCCATAGGGGTACCCTTGCACTGTCAGGTCAAGCATTCGATCGGTTTGACTCCTAGACCACCTCTACCCAACGGGCTGATATAGTGTCGCTCCATTATGGAAAATGAAGAGATCAAGTGGAAAATCCAAGAGTTGTTGCAAAAAGGGCACATCTGACCAAGTTCCTTGCCTTGTGGGAGCCCGATTGTACTTGGACAGAAGAAAGATAGGACCTGGAGGCTCTGTATTGATTATCGGGCACTAAAAAAAATCACTGTTAGGAACAGGTATTCAATCTCATGGATTGATGACCTTCTGGACCAACTCAAGGGGACAAGTATTTCAACAAGATCAATTTGAAGTTTGGCTATCACAAGGTTCCAATAGAGCCCACAGATGTATGGAAGACTACCTTCAAATCCAAGGAAGGCCTTTTTGAATGGTTGGGTATGCCCTTCGGGTTGAAAAATTCCCCTGCTAATTTTATGAGGGTAATGGATCACATCTTGCGGCCCTTCACTAACTCATTCATTGTTGTTTATCCGATGCCATCCTCATCTTCAACAAGAGTTGGGAAGAACACTTGCAACACATTTGGTAGGTCCTTCAAACCCTTCAGCAGCACAAATTGTGTGCCAACTTGGAGAAATGCACCTTTGGCATGAGCCAAGTCCAATATTTGGGTTACATCATAGATGAGTGTGGCATGCACATGGATCTGACTAAGATCCAAGTCGTTCAAGATTGGCCAGCCACTACCACTCTAACGAAGCTTCGCAAATTTTTAGGCCTTGCAAATTTCTATCAGAGTTTGGTGTTGGGATTCTCTCATACAACTTAGCCTTTGAGTTAGATTATTAAGGGTGGGATGAAAGAAATTTTTTCCTGGTCCGAGTCCCAAAATAAAACATTCCTTGAGTTGAAGCACCACCTTTATTCTACACTGGTAATCACACTACCAGACTTGCAACAACCATTTTAAATCGAAACAGACGCCTTAGACTATGCTATTTGTGTAGTCCTCACCCAAGATGGGCATCTAGTGGCCTATCATAGCGAAACACTTTCCGATACAATTCATAAGTACCCAACCTATGATAAAGAGATGTATTCCATAGTGAAGGATTTCCAGCAATGGAAGCATTACATTATGGGGAAGGAGATGGACATCCACACTGATCACCGACCTCTTAAGTTTATACAAACACAAGGGAAATTTCAAAACGATCGCCATCAAAAGTGGTCTATATATATGCAACAATTCCACTTGAACATTAAATACAAAAATGGTAGCACCAGTCATGTTGCATACTGCTTCAATCGACCCCCAGTTGCAACACACTGACTAGTGTTCTCGACTCTTGTGGCCATGAGACTTCTTGATGGTCGCAACTATATAAAAATGATCCAAAGTTTGCCTCCACATACCAAATGCTAGTAGATTGAAAGAAAGTTCCTCATTTCCACCTCCAGGACTCATTATTATGCTACCTGGGCCACCTTTGTGTTCTTTCAAGTAAGCATGCCAAGTTGATTTGGGAGGTGCACTACAGTCGGGTTGCAGCACACTTTGGTGTGGAGAAAATTGTGGTTGTACTACAAAAGTACTTTTATTGGCCCAAACTCCGACTGGATGTTGGGAAATATATCATATCCTGCATTGTGTGCACCATCACCAAGCCAACCATCAAGAAGCAAGCCTGTACACTTCTCTGCCTACTCCCATCTAGCCGTGGGAATCCGTCTCCATGGAATATATGTTTAGCCTCCCTTCTACCAAGCATGGTAATGATTGTTTATTTGTGGTTGTGGACAAATTTTCTAAGATGGCTATATTGACGACCTACAAGAAGAGTATCACAATAGAGGACACTGCCAAACTCTTCTTTGAACAAGTATGGGTACATTTTGGGATCCTCCAGACCATTATATCAGATCGGGATAGCAAGTTCCTCAACACATTCTAGTCAAGCCTCTGGACACTATTGGACACCAAGCTCACCAAGTCGACTGCCTTCCATTCCCATACCAATGGCCAGATGGAGGTAGTTAATAGGATGATAGTGCACATACTCCACATGTACAACTCCAAGCATCCACAAACCTGGATGAGATTCTTCCCTATGTGCAACACCATTATAACAAAGCTCTCCATAGCTCGACTGGTCACATTTCCTTTCAAGTCGGTTTAGTATTTTAACCATTGTGTTTGATTGATGTTGCCATGCCTCATGCAACTACATAGAAAAAACCACACATGTATTTTCCAAGGCTAATAAAGTGACCATATTTATTGAATGCATCTAAAACATATTCTGACAGGTTCATGAGATCTTCGAGAAGTAAAATTCCAAGTACAAGCAGCGACATGATAAACATCGGGTGCCACACAAATTTCAGGTGGGCGACAATGTTTGGTTGCAATTGTAGAAAGAACGCCTTACCAGAGCCCATCAGAAGCTCATACCACTCTAATATGGTCCTTAAACCATTACCAAGGTTGTTGGAGATAACACTTTTTCTCTCAGCATTCCCCCATTCCTTGGTCTGCGCCCAGTGTTCAATGTGGACCGCCTTCGACCATACTTCCCACCATTATTAGAAACATCAGACATTGCAGAACAACTCACACCAACAGAGTTCAACCTAGACTACATGGAACAAGCCACAACTGATTGAATTATGGACACACAGGTCAATAACACTTTCCAGCAGAATATCCAACTATATAGGGTTTTCAAAGCTGGCCAACTCCTACACCAAGGCAAGTGGCTCACCACGGACCAAGTTTAGTAGAAGTTTCCCCATCTCATGGAGGCACTCAGCACAATGGGGACCATTGATTCCTAAGGGGGAGGACTGATCCAGGTGGATGTTGGTGGCCACGTGCCTATTCCACTTGGACCCCCCACCACTGCCTCTTTCAGTTTTTCATTTTCCTTAATTGTAGCATAGTTTACTATTTTTGGCAGTTTTTCGGGTCCTGAACTTCCGGAGCCGTTTTGAGGCCCTAAATGACATTTTTTTGGGAAAATTGGGCAATCGAAAGTAGTTGATTAATGTTTTCCACTCAAAAGTTGTATTCCTCATATAGATATTTCTAACGAGGTATTGTGCACATCAAACAGAGATCGTATGCCAAAGTTACGACCCCGAGAAGTTGATGTACCAATTTACCCAAACGGGGCCCATAGTTTTGGCGCTTCATCTCGTAGGGTTAAGTTTTTGGATATTTAGGGTTTTCCATTATTTCTCAATAATAATTAGGCTTTCAAGCCTCATTCTAACACAATTCAGAGGCATGTAGTCGCCACATCTCTTCTCAGAGATAAGCTACCATCACCTGAGCTAGTCTTATTTCCATTTTGTTTGTAAGCATATTTCAGTATTTGATATTAATGAAATGAAGTTTTATTTCTTGCTGCATCTCTGTATTTATGGTTATATCTTTAATTTGGTGTGTTCATGTTTAAGTTAGAATCGATATATGCATGCATACATAACGACTTGTCATATCCACTATACATCATATTCCACTTTTATGTCATATTAGACATTTTCTTTCTATTCTCTACCCACTATGGGTTTATGTCCCTTACATGTAGTTTATTTTTCATTGTTTTTGGGTTAGCCAATGGAGAATATCCAGGTATATTCTCCAAAAACTCTTTGTTTGGAAGGTAAATCTTGAAAAGTTTGGTGGGGTATTTAAAAGGATAGTCCAAGATGGCCACAATAATGCCTCCAAGAATTTCTCTAAATGATTTGAAAATTTTAAATATTATATTGTAAATTGTAGCCTCGTTAACTTACATATTTAATCTACAGATTCCCATATATTTTACCACGTCTTTGCATCTCAGACATTCCACTTATAGGTCTTGTGACCAAATTCTAGCTTCTGGTAAGTTGAAACACATTTCATTGAGATCACCAATTTACCTCTCTTTTAATTCTTTGCACTGTTTAAATTGTGGTCCATCATTCATATAAATATGAAATAAGCATTTTATTGAGATTACTAAATTATTTTCCTTTTTAAGTTCTTCGTATGGTTTAATTTGTAGTTAATTTATATAAGGGTAAAATAATCAATGAATATAATTATCTTACTGTACATGATCTAATAATATATATACAAAAATGAGTAAATATAATCCTATTATTGCACATGATGTTTATTTTTTCACTCCATTCCTAAAATTTACTTGTCATCCTTTTGTAACACTAATATAGAAGGTTTATAATCAACATAAAGTAAATGATGATATTTCACTCAGGAGATAAAACTTGAATTGAACTTACCAATCATGAACCTTGTCCAAAAAGATAGACCTATCCATCTACAAAGAATGATCCTAAAGTGTGGATGCTTGGCTTATGAAAACGCCAAGCAATCATGCATATATTAACTTGGAGGTGGTGTTAAAACCTAGTGAGAGTATCCAAGTTTATAATCAACACAAATTAAATGAAGATATTTCACTCATGAGCTTCAAGGTGAATTGAACCTACCAATCATGAACCTTATCCAAAAATATGAACCTACAAGTTTCACCAACCTTGTCTAGAAATATCTACATGTCCATCTATAGAGAATGATCCTCAAGTGTGGATGCTCGACTTATGAAAAGGCCAAACAATATTTCATAGATCGACTTGGAGGTGATGCTAAAACCTAGTGAGAATATGTCAAACATATCAATGAAGAAGATCTCAAATACAAAAGCAAGAAGCTTTGTTAATATTCCTTGCAAGAAACTTGTCCAATAGAGAAGTTGGATTTGGCTAGCAAGACTCTACTAGGTTTATCTAATCATATCTTCTGTGACTTTGGTCTGAACATTGATAACATTTTTAGTGTCATGCCTAGGGAGTTGGCTTTGACTTCTCGTTATCATGTATTGGTTGTTGCAGACTATCTTCTCCTTATATTGGGATTTTATGGAACATTAATACCAGCTTCATATTTGTGCTTACCCGCTCAAATGGATGTATTAGGCCTCTTTTGCACACTAATCAAATTCATGTGAGTGTATGAACCTATGAAAGTTGAATAGGCTTCCCATACACTGTTATAGTGAAATGGCTTTGATATAGCCTCCATAATTTGCTTGTATACAATCCAAACTCAAGCCTCATTAAGATTCACTTATCTCTCTATTTCTTTTTCGCAAGGCGATGATGCTCAAAATACCTATGATCATAAAACAATGTATTGCATTGTAAATTATATTCATTGCTACTCACCTCACCATATGACACTCTAATTTACTTTTAACCTAATAAATCACATCACATAATAAATTTATTTTGTAAGTTACATAAATTATATAGCTTTGCAATGACTTTTTCCCTATCACATATAAATATAATTTCATGAGATACACCTCACTTCCCCACCTTTTATCATATAATATATAACACATTCAGATACACCTCACTTCCCCAACTTTTTTCATATAATATATAACACATTCAAAATTTGAAAAACATGTCACACAATTTCCTAAGATACACCTCACTTCCCCACATCTTTTTCATAAACATGTCACACAATTTCCTGAGATACACCTCACTTCCCCATATCTTTTTCATAAACATGTCACACGATTTCGTGAGATAGACCTCACTTCCCCACATCTTTTTCATACATAACACATTCAAAAATTGAAAAACATTTCATACAGAACATTTCCTTTTTTTCCTAACATCATTCTCTCCCTCTTTTTTCTTTTTCCTAACATCATTCCAAAGTATCAAGGAAAGCACAAACAGCAAGGTTGTAACACAGTGAAAAGCTCCATGAAGACACAAAAATAGATGCTCTCGTAATATATTGTGTTGGACCGAAAAACATGATAAACATGGGAAATTGTTTTAGCCGAGCAGATCCTGGATTTTCCCATTGTTGACCTTCCTCTTTCTTCCATTCTAAACGTGGTCGATTCCAAGCACGTTTACGGATATTGGATTCGTTAATATTTATGTGAATGAGATTGAAATCGTCTAAATTGCTGATCTACTCTTGTGTCGTTCGATTGACCAGGCACTCCATGGAGCACTTATTCGAATTTGACTGCTAATTTTACCGTCGAGATAGATAAATCTAGATAGGTAGTGCGTTGATTATATATTTATATAAAGGGAAGCGTTATCACTTTTTAACTCTGCGACAAAGTTACCGCGTGAAGCCGGAGTTTCAACCATCAACTGCGCTGACAAAAGTTGCGCAGTGAGCTGGCAGAGAAGAGGAGGCTCGGGGTGCCATCGTCGTCAGCGAAGGGAAACTTTGACAGGAAGGAAATGAAAAAATTTGCCAGAAATTCTTGTGTCCTACAGTGCTCGAGGCTACAAGTAAAACCTCAATAAAATTAACGGGAGAACAGGATTAAAATCCATAGTTTGTGATTTTGGGGGCGCAAACAAAACACGACGATGAATCCAGGGGCTGCGTTGTCGAGGTCGGTGTCGGGGAAGCATCTCTCCTTCCGCAGTAATCTTCATGGATTTGGAGCTCGAATTAACGCTCCTTCTCCTGCTGCTGCCGATTGTGGAACAAGAAGAGGCGTGAGAAGATTAAGTGAAAGCCTTTCTTTTGGATCCCCGCGTCTTTATGCGGACGAATGTGAAAATAATCGAATCGTCAGCGAAGGGAAATTTGGATTTGATTATGCGAAAGAGCGTCTAGAGAAGCGCCAGATATTTCTTCGCAGTTACCACTTAACCACCAAGGCGGAGGCGACAAGTAGTGCTTTCTCTCGCAACCTGCGGGGTTGTCTCTTCAAGATCAGAGGTGTCCTGTGGACGGTTTTCGCTTGCAATCCGCCGCGCTCTGGTGGGCACAACAGATTTGCACTCATTCATCATCAAGGGAATCCTGCATCTTCGTCTCAGTCCGGCGGGCACAACAGATTTCTACGCATTCATCGTCATGGGAACGCGTCTTCTTCTCAGTCCAGCGAACACAACAGATTTGTACGCATTTCTCGTCGCGGAAGCTCGTCTTCTTCGCCTGGGTTGTGTGAGCAGAGTTGGTAATTAGCAATTGCTCCAAAAGTACAAAGAAAAGCCTATGAGATTTTTAAAGTAAAAAATGCTTATTTTGTATTTTGTATTTGGTTTCTATAATCAAGCTCATAATAAGTGAATTTTGGATAATGATATTGTTTTTAGCTTCACATTAACTATTGTGTATCACAATTTTTTTTAATAAAATGATGGTCATATAAAAGAGTGCAGTTAATGGAAAAGGGAAGTTAAGAAAGTATATTTCTAGATTTTCATAGAACATTATAGACCACTTTACTCAAAATGATAATGCAAAATAACACATAAAAGATTTTATCCATGAGATTGATAATGCAAAATAACATATAAAAGATTTTATCCATGAGTTTGACAATTGCCAACTTACATTTACTTCTCTGGTTTTTCTCTTTAGCCCTTCTCTATGTTAAATATAATGAATTTTCCAAAATGACTCTAGTTTTTTTGGCAAATGCTCCTTCGTGTCTCATTTTTGTGACAAATGGCAACTACTACATCATAAAGCAAATATGCACGCAATCTTTGCACATTTTCTATAATACAACGTGTTAGCTTTGAGTAATCTTTTGTAAGAGTATTTCGATAGTCCCAAATATTACCAAGTTAAGTACAAAACTGCGGCCTCAATATTGTAAATGTTATTATATATGTCTTCAATATATGTTTGTTTAAATTGCTTACATTCTTGGTCCACTTAGTTCATCATGCTATCCATAATTGTCGTTTTGTTTTTTGGTATGATTGTCATATTGTTTTTTAGTATATCAGCTTGTTAATTTTATTTCATTCTATAGCAAATTTTGAATTGATGCTGGTTGAAAACTTATTCACAAGCACTAAAGTTGTTCTCTGTTTTCATGGTGGGCTACATTTACATTTCAATTATAATAATTATAATTTTATGATGAATGTTTTGTGTGTTTAACACTGTACAACACCTCTCAACACAACAATTTAATTTCATATTATGTGTGTTAACACTGTAGAGCACCTCTCAACACAACCAGAAATAATTTAAATTAAAGTTGTTTTGTAACCAAAATTAAATTCACTCAACACAAGAAGAACAAAATAAAAATCATGAAAATGAAGTATATGAAAATCCAAGAAGATGAATATTGTAAAAATCATGAAAATGGAGTATACGAAAATCCAAGAAGATGAAGTCATAATCAAAATGGATCTCAAAAGGCATATTACCAAATAATTTGGCTCTCACTTTTATGATCTCGAGGATGAATTACATATATGCAATTTCCTTTTATGTGCTTACTAATGGGTTTGCTATGACATTTTTCAAATCAAAATGTGACCTCAAGCAATGTTGCCCCGCTTTCTCTAGTTTTATTTGTCCACGAGTAATGGAGGGTTGGAGTTGGAAATGTTACTTTGAATTTTTGTGATATGAAAAAGATAGAAATTAGAAAAAAGGTTGAAATTTTCAAACAAATTATGAAATTTTACTGTGCTACTACAAGCATATAGATCAATATGAAAAAAATGATCTATTACTTGAAATAAAATTCCAGTGACAAGCAATAATATTATTCTACTCTCTTCCCTCTACAATACATATGAAGGGAAAAGAGATCAATCTTAAAAAATTATCCATTCCTTGCAATGCAATTCCAGTGGATAAGCAATAACATTATGCTACTCTATTTCCCTTCAATACATATGAAGGGAAAAATGGTATATGAAGGAAAAAAAATTGGATTACATTTAAAACCCAATGATTGACACTAAAAGGATTGGCAATGATTGATTGTCAAGGTGGAGAAAATTGGAAATGGCTGATAGTCAAGGTGCAGAAAAGGTTAACCAATGGCTCTTAGTAGGAGGTCGACTAAAGTATTAGTAACTGGTCTGTAAACTTAGTTTCATATTCATTTGATAAAAGTAGAAAAAATAAAGGCATTGTTCTAGAGAAATGGAAATAGCAGCTCCAAAATATATGTAGGTTTAGGGAGTAGAAAACATCTTTCACTTCTCAACAACATTGGCCGTGATAAGTGTATATCATTTCTCTTCTTGCTTATCTTGATTGTCTTGAAGGAATAGATCCTCCAAAAGACCAGTGAAGCAAGATTGCCCAAATAATTCTCATGACTAGTGAAGAAAGGTTTCCCATATAATTCTAAGGAATTCATCTTGCCATTGCAACACTCAAGAGTGAAACAATCACTTAAAAAAATTTACAACAAGAACCTCAATTTAGAATTCAAAGACCCTCATTTAGAATTCCAAGCTTCTCAAGGTTCAAGAGCTTCTGGAGGCAACTTGATATTAGACTTAGTTTCCCAATGTTCCTTATGCAGTCTTGTAACAACATTATTTTCTTGCAATGTTTACCATTAATATATGTACGTCAACAATATCACAAATTATAGTAGGAAACGGTTGGAGATTAGAGTTCCTTCCCATGGCTAGGTGAAAAACCATGTCAAAATTCAAGCACATCCATGGCTTAGAAGTTTGTTTGAAAGTTCCTAGTATATAACCAAAAAACAAAATTGTAATGCCCTTAAACTTCAGGACTAACACTAACAATGGTTACCCTTTTAACTTGAATTTTAATAAATTCAATAGTAAAATGGTAAAACTATTAGTGTATCTTATTGACAATAAAGTTTATCACAAAATTAAAGTTTATTTTACTTGAGAAAGCATAATATATTGTAGTTAAGCATGAAAAAATATTTGTATCCATAATTTAAAACAAGGGAATTGACTCTGAAAAACCAATACGTTTATCGTAATAGGAATCCATGTGTACATGTATACTTTCCACAATTATTGTGAAAATTGATGTAAATCAAGAAAAGAAGACTCAATGGACCAAATTGTGTTATGCTTCCGAAATTGTTGACCCATCTCAAAAGAATGGTGAGTAAGAATGTATCCCATTACTACATCTTAATTTAAAATTCTAAAACTCGCTAGCTAGGCTTGAAAAGTTTGAGATATAGATCATGTACTAGAACTAGAGGGAGACAAAATGTTTTGCTTCTCCTAGCAAGCTATATAATCACAACAAAATAGTAAACCAAATAGCCTAATCAAAATCCTTCTCCCAATCATCCACTTCACTGGAAGACTACTTATTTTGATTCTCTTGAGAGCTTGGATAAAAATTCATTGCAACCCATAGATGTTAGAATCTTGAAAGATGGTTGGGCTACATTAGTTGACGAAGTCTCTCCTGCATTATATTTCTCAAGAGATCCATATGGATTTCTTCTTATTAAAATAGGATTTCTTTGGAATTTCCGAATTGGCCTCGATACTTCGATACTGAATCGACACACTTTGTTACTCATTTTTATTTTTTTTCCATGCATTAGCCTTTTCCGTTGTCCCATCTTTTGTTGCCTAGGCATTGTGGTTGGGTAATCCACCATTATGACGGACTACAATAGCACCTCGATATACAGAAGCATGATCCACATGTCTAAGAGTAGTTCCAACCCTTATAGGATCTGTAGATATGGCTAATGCATTATTGTCATTCACCATACAAGTTCACACTCACCTCCAAATCTAAAAATCGGGGAACTCACTTCTACTTCTCTTGGTAAATGAAACAAAGCAAGGACGAGCCTGGGATCCATATCTACAAAGGAATTGAAAGGTGGAGCTTGTACCACCCCTATGTTAGGAAGTGACGCTTTGGGAATTATGCTACATACTAGGGCTCTTGACTTTTGTGTAGCATGTATGCCCACAAAATGTTTTGGTTCCCATCCAGTTGAATATATGGAGAGGTTCCATCTTTTATCAAGATATATCAACATATCCATTTCACCCTTTGGAATATAACCAAAAACATGCACACAAACGCTATTTGAGCTGGCTTTTCTTTTCCCCAAAACCAAGTATCTAAACCTTTCCTCAATAGTTCAAACCCATTGTAGTTCTCTACTAATCAACTCACCTAGAAGTTTTGAAATCTGTTCATTCACCCTTGGCAGATCAACTGTTGTGCAAATGCCAAAAGCATCTCACATAATCTTCTTCTTCTCCAACTTTAGACATTCTTCATCACATGCGAGCTTTCTTTAGCCTAGAGGCGCTCTATTTGAATTCAACTGCACTGGTTGAAGATGAGAAGGAAATTTGTGAAGAACAGAGGCTTTAAAGACATGATCAACTCTGGTATTGTTGCCTCCAGCATCACATGGGACCTTTGTAGTCAATTGACCACATGAACAAGTAATAGTCACTAAAAATTCACATCTAGTATAAGGGCATGGAAGATATGGGTAACATGATGTAGTACAAGTATGCCTGTAATCTCTTCGAGGAGATCCACAAGGTTTCCCACATGAGATTCTACCTACTAATAATGAATTTTCCTTGGAAACCGAGTCACATGGAGGTAGATGGCATGTCCTAGTAGATGCATGTATTCCACATTGTCATGGTTTCCCATAGAGCTTGTTGCATATAATGTCCCAAGAACCACATGGAACATTTTTCAAAGCTACATGACCGCCCACACATTCTTTTGTAGCGGTAACAGTACAAGGAGGGAAATCCCTGAAATGGAAATCATGAGCCGCAGGATGACCACATGTCTGAGAAATGGAGCAGGGATATGAGAATGAAGGAATGGGTGTTCTACAAAGGACTGGAGGAGGAATTGAGGTCTTCCCACATGCACAAGAAAGATCAGTGAAAATAGTTTCAAGGTAGGGTTGACAGTGGCCACTATGGCAAAGTTATTGGAAAAAATGCTTCCCACATTACAACCTAACATAAATATGGATCCCAATCACTTGAATGAGTAATTGAGCCCCCTTGATTTGAAAGAGGGCAACATATTTCACTGCATCTATGTCTACCACAATTTTTCGTTTGTCCACACTGCTTTTCACATGTGAATTCATCAATCTCCTCCACAGAGACCATTGTCTTCCAGCAAGGGACCATCTTAGATGTTGATCCACATTGACATTTTTTATTAACAAAAACCAACAAGGAGGACATTTCCCCTGGTGACATGTATTTATACACAAATGTTTACCACGAGGAATAAGCTTCTCACGTACCTCTAAGTAGGTTGGTACACTATCCATACAACTCTTCCTCTGATTTTGCAACTGAGTTTTACCACAGGGGCAAGATTTGACCTTCCTAGGTGATAGTTCACACTCTCCACATTCTCGAGGATGACATGTCTTGTTGCACTTATGATTCTGAAAGGAGAGAATTTTCATGCACGGATTCTTACATGCAAATACACCATTTTTCTAGACTATTTCCCCTTGGATATCCATATCGCCACAAAGTATCATATCCTCCTTTTCCCAATAAAAGAATGAAGATTTTATTATAACCTTGCAAGGATCACATGGGCCTTCATGGAAGGCATTGTCACAATAATGGCATCCACATTTGAGAGGATTTTCGCAGCAGTGTCCACATGATTCAATTGATTTATGATCAAAACATCTCCTTGTAATTGTTGTTTTACCACATGGGCAACGTTAGGGGGGAGACATTGCTAACCAAGGTGGGAAAGGCGCTAGATGACATTGGAGAGTACATGTATGTGGGCAACTGGGAGTTTTCCTTTACTTTTCAAGCGGCTTCCCACATGGTCCTCCACATGAATGTGGAGTGATAATATTCTACTTCTGGCTCTTGAACCTCCCCACAAAAACAATAGTAACAAAGATCATCTAGGAGTGAAAGTTGCACATACTGACAACCATGGAATCTCCAGTTGGAACCCTAACTCTACCCAACAGACAAATCTACAGCGGAAGGAGCTCTTGCCCATTTCCTTTCCCAATGCAGGTGAAAAATGTCATAACAACTACCACAAGACCAAATTGTCATTGTTTGTCCAACTATTTCATAGCATATCATGCATTCAACCTTTCCTTTATTAATCTTCTCTTCAATTTCCTACACTAGCTTTGGTACACTAGATATATCCAAATTTATTAATAGCTTTGAGGAGGATGAAGAAAATTCCGCCTCCAATCATGGTTGTTGTTCACCATCTTCCTATTCCTGAAACCATTCATTTCTCATCTTTGCTGACCCGTAGATTGTGTGAGTTGATTTTGTCAATGGAGGGATTCACAGGGTCCTCAATTGTATAATTTTGTCCATGGATGGATACGTCATTCCACCTGTCATCATCACAATAGTCAATACTCTCAACATTCTCTTCCCAAAGAATGACCTTGTTTGCATTATGTACAAAGATTTGATTGTAGATTCCATCAAAGACAACAAGTGTAGTAAATAATAACTTATTTGTGGCCATACTGGAAAAACTCGTCGTCATGGAACTCACTCGCAGAGTTTGAAGTTTTGAAAATGGAGTTGGTGGAAATCATAGGTGTAACGACAAATGTCATGAGCATAGAGATAGAGTTATTAGACAGGTGTCACACACTAGTAAAAATGGTAGATGAAATTTTCAGGTTAACAGAATCAAAAGAAAGGCCTATTGGCCAAATTAAGGGGCACATGTCAAGCTCTATAAAACATTGCTCTATTAGGGTCTCTTTGTTCCAACTATGGAGGTTGGCTTGATGGGATGTCTGACTAAGTGGTTATCATTATGGGATGTTTGATTTAATGGATGGTATTATGGGATACTAATATGTAGGATGCTATCCTCTTTGTCTAACTTTAAATTTTATAGATGTTATTATCTTTATCTTACTTTAAATATCATACTAATATATAGATGTTATTCTTTTTAACGCACTTTAATTTTATAGTGATATCTTTGACTTATTGTGATAAGGGATGTTATTTTCTTTACCTTTAAATTTAGTAATGATATCTTTGATCTATTATGATAAGGTTCAAAAAATAGGCCTCCCACCTGAGCCATAAATACTTAATATATCTTACTTATCTTCACTATATTTAAATTATAATTCACCCTATTAAAGTAGTTAAATGACTATGGGTGACTTATGTTTATTTCTTAAATAAATTTATTATACCATGTAAAATGTTCAATTTTATTGTAAGAAAATGTTAATTCGATATTTTCAGTTACTTTTAAACAAAGTTTAACTAATAAATGAAATGACTCTTTTAACCAGAATCGAGCAATACAATTTGTAGTAAAATTGTGATTTCTTTTTGTTTATAATAAATTTTTGAATGCATAAATGGATTCATCTCTCTAAAAAACTCATGAGACATTCAATATTTGTAGATTAAACAGCTTAAACTTATGGTTCTTAAAAATATCTACCAAATTAAAAAAAAAATTAACCAAAAAAATACTACTCCATGTGCTTCAAGAAACATATGAGACAAAATACTAAACATATTATACTAAACTTATGATTCTTAAAAATATCTAACAAATTAAAAAAGAAAATAAAAAAATACTACTCCATGTACAAGAAACATATGAGACAAATACTAAACGTATTATGCTTTGGTGGATGCTTGTCCCCAACACATTGAGTGAGACTGAAATAATGGTAGTTTTCATGTAGTCTTTTGCTCAATAGATGCATGACCTCACTCTCTTATCAAACAACTAAATATTTGGCATTACTTGGTTTTACAATTAATTGGTATTTTATTGACCCAAGGTGCTCGTGCCATGTCAAGCATGCATTACTTAGGGCTAAGGTTAATAATTTGAAATTTGAGCTTGGTTTTACAATTAATTGGTATTTTATTGACCCAAGGTGCTCGTGCCATGTCAAGTGATGTAGGAGCATCCTGCTCAGAATATTATTGTACATTTGGTTGATTTAGGGGGTGATGTTTTTAATTATTTTTAAGAATATTGTATAGATTGAGTGAGAAATCTATGTGTGAGGTTTTCAGTTATGAAATATTCTCAACCATGTGAGAATATCATGGATAATTAATATGTGTAAATCTCGTAGAGATCTTAGGGATTACGAGATCCTCGAATAGGAATTAGTTGAGTGAATTATGGAGAAAATCATGGATTTAGTATAATCCATAATTATGTAATTAATTTATAAATGTAAGCCTGTGAGGAGAGTGTTAGACAGTGTTAGAGGAGTGTTAGAACAGAGCACGAGATGTTCTAAACGTATATGTAATTACTGTTATGAATGAAAGGAGTGTTGTGTTCAAAATTTGTTTATGCATGATCTTTTATTATGTGGTTTGATTTTTTAATTGTAGGATGAACTTCTCTGTATCTCGTGAATACTATGCATGGATGTATTCGAAATCCCAAAGAATATAGTTTAGAGACAGACTAAACTTAGCGAAAGTGCTAAGTTTTGGAGGAACCCTGATAAATTCGTGAGGAACACAGGAAAAGACGAGAACCATCCGATCATATAGATCTGTTAGATCTATTGTCATCGCGTTCCAATAAGCGCAAAGGTTAATTCCAAAAACAGATGCGATATATTATAAAACTGAGTTAATAACTCAGTTAATCATGACCATCCGCTTGAAAAGAACGGTAATCACATCGAAAAATACATGGAGTTTAATCCAGATTTCGGACGCGATATGTTATGAACTATTGTTTAATCCATTGAGTTCCAGATCGATTGTAACCGTTCATTGTGAATGGATGAGATCTGACGGATATCGCTCTGGAAAATGCACGTGGGTTAATTAAGTTTTCAGACGTGATAAGTTTTAAACTGGAATTTAATTTGTTTTGGGATCTGCGAAAAAGGTCGGGGTCTGATAGTTTGGTAAACAAGGAATTTAATTAATTTAAATTCTGAATTATGTAAAACAGGGGTTTCCCCGTCATCAAAGTTGTTTCGATAGCTTAATTAAATAGGGGTTTTAATAATTAAAATTCCATATTTGTCCAATCGCGCAGCTTCACCCCATCAAAGTGGTATAAGAGTAGAAGAAGATTCTGCGTGAAGTATGATTGTATTGCAGATTTGTCAGTGTTAGTCTTTATCATTTTTGTGCAGAGTAATAGCAGAGGAAGGTGAGAAGATTTGCAGCAGCCTAGAGCAAGGAGTGCTCATATGGTTCCAGAGAAGAGAACCAGAGAGATGCCAAAAGACTGAGCTCAGAGGAGAGAAGCTTGGTGAGGTATCATGTAGCAGGGAGGACTTGTTACTGCAGAGGCTGATTGTAGCTCACAAGTTAAAGTTGTTAGAAAGATAAGAAGCATATGATAAGGAAAATCAGAGGCGCAGCGGAAGAAAAGGGAAAAACATAAGAGTCAGTTTTAGAATTTGATTGAGGTAAATATTTTCTTTTATTTGAGTTTGAAGAATTAGTGAAAATGAACATGGAGAAACTTAGGAAAGGTTCAAATAAATTCCAGATGAGTCATGAAGAGTGTAGGATAAGTATTGCAGAGATGAGAGCAGAGTTGAATATACTACAGGAATTGTTTCAAGAGAAAGAGGATGAAGACCGAAGACATGGATGGAGAATAAGGAAACGGGCCAAGTGGAATCTATTGCAATAGAGATGGAATACTATGTTGATGAACAAACTTGAACAAATACATATTTATTTGTTGGAGAAGGAGAGACTCATAGGAATTGAGTCACATTAAAGAGGATTTGCTGGAACCTAGAAATTCCATGGTGGGAATTTGGAGCTTGAAGCATCAAAAGAGACCAAAAGGTCTAGTATTTGTAAAGTCGATAGTTTGTCTATGAATGCAAGTATGGTACTAAATAAGGAATTTGTTGCTATAGAGACATCTAATGACCATTGTTATGATCAAGAAGTCTTTTTTGAACCTGAAGGAAATTGGGTTGATTGTTTTCCATTCCATGAAGTTGAGTTTGCAGCTCAATTAGAGAAGGAAAGAGAAGCTACAGAGACAGAAGCCAAAGAAGTTGAGACCAGAGAAACTGTAACAAAAAGAGGAAAGGACACCATAGCGAACATCAACTGTGTTGATGTGATTAACAAAGAGGAATTATTCCTAGAGCATGGTGGAGAAAATTTCTTTACAGATATACAGAATTTGGTTGACAGTTCGAGAGATGATGCTGGAGAGCTTTCAGATTTAGTTCCTACTAATCTCAGCATGACATAGTTACCTGGAAAAGCTATAGGTGCATACGGTGAACCAGTTCGAGCCTCGTTCAAAATTTGGAAACCAGGAAAATAGGTATTCAAGTTTCCACTTGCAGTTCACGAGTCTATATTTCCAGAATAGAGGATGATGAGGTATGGAAAGTCGAGAATCATGGTTAATAATTCTCTGAAGATATTATTCTACAAATTTAATGCCAGACTACATGAAGAAGTTATTCCTTTGAAGGACCATCAGCAAAACAGAGTTTGGAATCCTGGAGGTAACAAGTCATTCAAACTTGTAGTTGTCACATTACTACAGAAAAGTGACTTGAGTCTGAATTTTTTCTACATTGGGAGTCTGACGCAGGAGCATCTTGCTCAGAATATTATTGTACATTTGGTTGATTTAGGGGGTGATGTTTTTAATTACTTTTAAGAATATTGTATAGATTGAGTGAGAAATCTATGTGTGAGGTTTTCAGTTGTGAAATATTCTCAACTATGTGAGAATATCATTGATAATTAATATGTGTAAATATCGTAGAGATCTTAGGGATTACGAGATCCTTGAATAGGAATTAGTTCAATGAATTATGGATAAAATCATGGATTTAGTATAATCCATAATTATGTAATTAATATATAAATTTAAGCCTGCGAGGAGAATGTTAGCCAGTGTTAGAGGATTGTTAGATTAGAGCACGAGATGTTCAGAATGTATATGTAGTTACTGTTATGAATGAAAGGAGTGTTGTGTTCAAAATTTGTTTATGCGTGATCTTTTATTATGTGGTTTGATTTTTTAATTGTAGGCTGAACCTCTCTGTATCTCATGAATACTATGCATGGATGTATTCGAAATCCCGGAGAATATAGTTTAGAGACAGACTAAACTTAGCGAAAGTGCTAAGTTTTGGTGGAACCGTGATAAATTCGTGAGGAACACAAGAAAAGACAAAAACCGTCCAATCAGACATATCCATTAGATCTATGGTCAGTGCGTGCCAATAAGTGCAAAGGTTAATTCCAAAAATAGACGCGATATATTATAAAACTAAGTTAATAACTCAGTTAATCGTGACCGTCTGCTTGAAAAGTTCAGATCTGACGGTAATCGCGTTGAAAAATACACGGAGTTTAATCCAGATTTCGAACGTGATATGTTATGAACTGTGGTTTAATCCATTGAGTTCTATATCGATCATAATCGTTCATTGTGAATGGACGAGATCTGACGGATATCACTATGGAAAATGCACGGGGGTTAATTAAGTTTTCGGATGCGATAACTTTTAAACTGGAATTTAATTTGTTTTGGGATCTGCGAAAAAGGTCAGGGTCTAATAGTTTGGTAAACAAATAATTTAATTAATTTAAATTCCGAATTATGTAAAACAGGGGTTTCCCCGTCATCAAAGTTGTTCCAATAGTTTAATTAAACAGGGGTTTAATTAATTAAAATTCCAGATTTGTCCAATCGTGCATCTTCACCCCATCATCAAGCTTGCCTTACTTAGGGCTAAGGTTAATAGTTTGAAATTTGAAATTTGAGATATGAAGTATCCATGTACTTTTTATATTTAAATTACTATATATTACATTTTAAACTGATATATAACTATATAATATTTTTTAAAAATTCAAAATTATATTATTCTTTTTTTCATAGAAATGACAAATTTATATTAAAAATCTATGTTTGGTTGCGAAAAATACTGAGGAAGTAAGTTACATGTGTGCTTTTATAGGCTTTTCCTCCAGGGAGGGGAGAATAGTTAAATAAAAAAAACTACTGAAAGAGACGAAAATGACAGTACGACGATAGGTGTACATATTGCAAAAGCAACCCAAAAAGGGAAAAATTTGCTTTCAAAAACCATTAAAGAGTAGGTTGATTGTCCTCATCTAGAGCCCAACTGAGGTCTAGAAGGGGCTTTCAAGATATCTGTTATTAACACTAGATTCATAGGTATGATGGTTTTTTATTGTGATTTGATATTGCAAGGCTTCAACATGCAGACGAAGAGCATCCAACTTGTCATATCGATGAGCGAATTTTCTCTTTAAATCCCAAAGATCATCCAACAAGTGAATAATAGTTTTCTATAGGTTCTAAAGCTTCATGTTGGTCTCGATAATGTCCTGTTGTAGAGATTCTTGAATATGACTTCTACTGTGACAATGGAGTTGACTACATGTAGAGGCTTTGTGGTTACTGAAGTTCATTTTAGGATGGTAGAAAGTGAATGGAAACATTGCACACCCTTCAACTCCACAGGAAAAATGATGTTGAAGATAGGATAAGGAAATTCACAGAAGATATACGATCCATTTCGACCAAGCTAGAGGCCTTTCCAATCATACACCCAGATTTGTTGGTAAGCAGTGTCACAATGTAAGGAATGACGAAGGGTCCGATCAAACAAACAAAGCAGCAGGTCACCCTTAACACCCAAATTTGTTGAGCATAGAAGTAGTGCATGATCCAGGTCGATATTGGAGCCCTTTCCTTTCATTTTCGTATTTTCCAGCATACTTTCTATTTTTAGCAATTTTCTAGGTCCTGAATTTAAAGAGTTGTTTTAAGGCTCTAAACATCATTTTATGGGGATAGATATTTCTAGTTGAAAACTTTTGTGCTTGTATATATCTTTATAACGAGGTATCTTATGCGCCAAATGAAGATTCTATGCCAAAGTTATGATCCCGGTAAGTTGATTTTCTATGCCAAAGTCTCTCATTGTTTCCTCATTAAAAATATCTCAAAACCTCATTTTAAATTAGTTCAAAAGGTAGGTAGCCATCACATCTCTCTCAGAGATAAGTTACCATCGCTCGAGATAGTCTGTTTCTTTTCTGCATGTAAACATTTTCATCAATTTCTATTTATCAATTAAAGTTTTCTTTTGTTGTATATTTGTGTTTTTTTAAATATGTATTTCATTTCGTTCCTTCATGAATTTGGATCAGTGGTATCAGAGTGGTCTACTCTTTCTTTATTTTTATGTGCATGTCCCCAAAGATGTTGGGGTATAAGGAGTTGCGACCTGAACTGGTTGAACCCTTACAAGACCAACCTCGTCGACTCTAACAACCTCCCATGGTGGAAGAAAATAAATATGAGGAAGAAAGAGATCCTCTCAAAATGTTGCTCGAAGAGGCCCTCGAGTGACAAAGGAACGAGATGATGGACGCTTTTTCCCAGATCCTTCGGGGAGTATCGGCGGGCAAAGCATCTTCATCCAATAGTCACTTCGGAGGCACCACCTCCTTTAAGGTACAATTTAACTTTGACAATCCTATATTTGAAGGCCAAATAGATGTAGATGCCCTAGATAGATGGTTAAATCTACTGGAAGGATATTTTTTGATCCACAATTTTTCTAATAGGGAAAACATTACTTCTGCATTCCTCAAAGTTTCCCCCCATGTTAAGGATTGGTGGGAAACTTATTGTGAGCATAGGGATGAGGATGTTTCCTCACAATTTTCATCTGCACCCTCTTGGAATTCTTTTCGAGATGTCATCAAGGAACAATATTACCCTGTTAGGAGCTATGAAGATAAGCACATAAAGTGTACCACACTATAGTACAAAAGGGACCAAGACGTGTCAGATTTCACAAAAAATTTCTACACACTACCCTCGAAGTTGGGTTTCAAGGATTTTGAGCAACATCTGATACTCAAGTATTGTGGTTGTCTACATAAATACATCGAGGGAAAAATGGAGTTCCTAGACATCTCCTCGTTTGGCGAAGCGTACCAACATGTTGTGAGGATCGAGCATAAATTTAAACAGAGGAAGCAAGACTTTATATTTGTGAACCTGAAGCAGAGAAAAGGCATGTCCAATCCGTAAAACAATGGACAGATCCAAGGTGAAGCGACCCATGAAAACCCATTGAAGCCACAAGCAAATAACAACACCACGAAGACGAAGAAGGACACTAGAAAGTTGTGTGAGTTCTATAAGAGCCCCACCCACAACACAAATGAGTGTTGTGTCAAGCAGTCATTGGTGGTTGAGCTAAAAGCTTCAAAGTCATATGCATATTTCGACTTTGAGCCATAACTCGACAAGGGGAAAAATGTGAGGAAGAATATTATCAATGTAGAACCTAGTGCCACTGTTGCCACCACCAAGGTTCAAAAGATTGAGCCCAAGGATATATAGGAGGGGGAGCATCTCTTCTACTCATAAATGTGGGTGAAGGGTTCTCCACTACATTTCATTATCGATAGTTGGAGGCAAAATAACCTCATCTCAACAAATGTCATGAAGCAGTTGGGCATGTTGACCACACTACAACCGCAACCATACAACATCGGGT
The DNA here is from genome assembly GCA_031772625.1 of Pinus tabuliformis. Classification (NCBI taxonomy): domain Eukaryota; kingdom Viridiplantae; phylum Streptophyta; class Pinopsida; order Pinales; family Pinaceae; genus Pinus; species Pinus tabuliformis. Next base: position 503,809,806 of record CM062817.1, on the reverse strand, counting down.
GGATCCACCAGGGACGATATCTCCATGTCAACCATCATTTCTGCCTTCCCTACATCATCAAGCCCTTCATGGATGAGGTACTATGTGATGTTGCTCCTCTTGAATTCTATGATGTTTTATTAGGTCAACCATACTTGTGGAAGAATCATACTGTATATGAGTCCAGAACTCGCACTGTTATTATTTCTTTGGGCAGAAAACTATATGGGACACCAGAGGTAGCCCCATCTATTTCCATTTCTTTGATCTCTACTAAACAATGCAGTAAGATCATCTCCTAGACTGGGATTTTTTTTCTTTCTGAGTCACTCTCAAAGTAAGGGCAAGATCGTGGGCACATCAATGGCCCCCATAAACGGTTCATCCACATAGCAGAAGCAATTTCTTAAAATTACAGAGGATTACAGGGACACCCTCTCCTCACCCACAGGGGTACCCTTGCACTGTCAGGTTAAGCATTCAATCGACCTAACTCCTGTAGAAGCTCTACCCAGTGGTCTAGTATATTGTCCTTCTTTTATGGAAAATGAGGAAATTAAGTGATTGATTTAGGAGTTGCTACAAAAAGGGCACATTTGACCAAGTTCCTCACCTTGTGGGAGCCCAATTGTACTTGTACAAAATAAGGATGGGACTTGGAGACTCTGTGTTGATTATCGAGCATTGAATAAGATCATTGTTAGGAAAAAATACTTGATCCCATGGATTAATGACCTCCTGGACCAGCTCAAGGGGGCCAAGTACTTCAGAAAGATTGATCTAAAGTTTGGTTATCACCAAGTCCCAATAAAACCCACAAATGTATGAAAGATAACCTTCAGTTCCAAGGAGGGCCTCTTTGAGTGGTTGGTCATGCCCTTCGGGTTGAAAAATTCCCCTGCAACTTTTATGAGGCTAATGGATGACATGCAACCTTTCACCAACTCATTCATGATTGTATATTTGGACAACATCCTCATCTTCAGGAAGAGTTGGGTAGAGCACTTGCAACATATTCGACAGGTCCTTCAAACCCTATTACTGTACAAACTATGTGCCAACTTAGAGAAATTCTCCTTTGGCATGAACCAGGTTTAATATATGGGCTACATAATTGATGAGAAATGAGTGATGTGAATCCAGCTATGATCAAATTCATTTGCGAATTATCAACCTCGACAATTCTCACAGAGATTCACAATGTTTTGTGCCTTGCCAATTTCTATCGAAGTACATGTTGGGATTCTCTCATATCACTTGGCCTCTGAGTCAAGTTACCAATGGTAAAGTGAAAGTAAAGTTTTTTTTCCCTGGGGAATAACAAAAGACATTTGTGGAGTTGAAACATTTCCTTTGCTATGCACCAGTACGCACATTTCCAGACCCTCAAAAATTATTTGAAATTGAGACATATACCTCCAACTATGCTATTGGTGTAGTTCTCACCGAGCAAGGGAATCCAGTGGCCTATAATAGTGAGACACTCTCTGATACTATTTAGAAATACCCCACATAGGATAAGGAGATGTACTTCGTCATGCATGCTTGTTGGTAATGGAAACATTACATTATGGGGAAGGAGACGATCATCTGGACAAATAATTGACCTATTTAGTTTATGAAAACACAAGGGAAGTTGTAGAATAATATCCACCAGAAATTTTCCACATATTAACAACAATTCCATTTGAACATTAAATACAAGAAGGGCACCACCAATAATGTTGCATATTGTCTTAATTGAGCCTCAGTTGTGGCAATGACTATTGTTCTCAACTCTTGTGGGCACAAGATTTTGTATGGACGCAACTATAGATAAATGATATACAAGTTTCCAACACATACCAGATGTTAATGGATGGAAAGAAAGTACTATACTTCACCCTCCAATGCACATTATTATGCTACCTCTGACACCTTTGTGTTCCTTTAAGCGAGCATTTCAAGATGATTTGGGAGGTGCACTATAGTTTGGTCGAAGGACACTTTAGTCTAGACAAAATCATGGCACTACAGCAAAAATATTTCTATTGGCCAAAACTCTGACATGATGTTGGAAAATATATCAGATCCTACACTACGTGTGTCATCACCATGCCAACATTAAGAAACAAGGTTTGTACACTCCTCTTCCTACTTCTAGCTAGTCTTGGGAATCCATCTCCATGGATTATATATTTGATCTTCCTTATAAACCAAGCCTTGTAAAAATTGTGTATTTGTGGTCATTGATAAGTTTTCTAATATGCCTATATTGACTACTTTCAAGAAGAGTATCACTGCAGAAGACACTATGAAACTCTTCTTCGAAAGAGTGTGGCTACATTTTAGGATTCCACAGACCATTATATCATATTGGGATATAAGGCTCCTAAGCGCATTTTGATTGAGTCTTTGGCCATTTTTGGACACTAAACTCACCAAGTCAATTTCATTTCATCTGTAGACTGATGGTGAGATAGAGGTTGTCAATAGGATGATAGTGCACATACTACGCATGTACAACTCTAAGAAACCATGAACATGGGATGAGAGTCTTCCTTATGTAAAACCAAACTATAAGAAATCTCCCAATAGCTCGATTGGCCACATACCCTTTCAAGTGGGCCTGGGATTCCAATCATCATGTCCCATTGATGTTGCAATGCTTCTTGCAGCTACACAGGTGGAATCTACACATGTTAAGTCTAAAACTGATAAAGCCACCAGGTTTATTGAATACATCCAACACATCCACCAATAATTTCATGGTACCCTGGATAAAGCCAATGCCAAGTACAAACAACATCATGATCAACATCAGGTGCCACATAACTTTCAAGTGGGTGAAAAATTTTGGTTGCATTTGCCAAAGGAATGTCTTACCAGAGCCCATCAAAAGCTTTGACCACTCCGATATGGGCCTTACACCATCACCAAGGTTATGGGTGACAATCCTTCCGAGCTAAGTATTCCCCCATTCCTTGGCTTGCACCTAGTATTTAATGTGGACCACCTTCGGCCATACTTTCCACCATTGTTGGACACATCAGACATTGTTGACCAACTAACACAAACAAAGGTCAACCCAGATTGCATTCAGGGCACAAATAATTAGATCATGGACACACAAATTAACAAAACTTGCCAACAAATGATCTAACTATATCGAGATTCTCATTTTTTCTTCATGATAAAAATACCTCAAAGCCTCATTGTAACCCAGTTCAAAAGACATGTAGCCATCATGTCTCTTCTCAGAGATAAGTTACCATCGCCCATGGTAGTTTTTTTCTTTTCCGCATGTAAATGATTTTCAACACTTGTTATTTATTAATTGAAATTTTTTTTCACTGTATCTTTGTGTTTTTGTTTAAATATGTATTTCATTTTGTTCCTTAATAAATCTGTATCAGTGCAACCATGAAATACATAGAGTTTATTCCAAATAATGATTCACATAGCAATGATAGGAGCTTACCAAAACCTGAAACTGCTAGTTAATGCAAATCCATGAGAGATAAGGATGGGGTAGGCCTTGAACACTATAGCACTGGTAATCCATTGAATTATACCACAGGATGAGTTTCTCACATGCATTAATATTAATTGAAACTCATCTTAGAAGTTGGAATAAATTCCATGACTCTGTAATTAATGACTAGCAGAGGAGGAGGACAGACACTAAGATTAGGCCTATGTCATCTTGTAGTGTTGTGTGCGTGTAGGGAGGACATACCTGCATGTGATTACATGACGAGAGCTACCACAACAATGAGACTGTCATGTCCATCATAAATCAAGTCATTCCTAATGTGGAATAACATTACATGATGCAAGGGATTATGAAATAAAACCATGAACATGATCATAATGATGCGAGGAAGAAATAAATAAAGGGGGGCTATGTTAAGGCAAAGTACTCCACCCTTGAACACCATTGATTTTTGTTTGACCAACTTTAAGAAAGCATGCCTTGTTGGCTTGAAGATCAACGTCCTTGTTCTAGTTTTGGAGAACATTATATGAGGATTTTTGAGAGAAGTCCTCTAGCAATCTTGATATTATATGGAGAAGGAGCTTCAAATGTTGGTGACTAGGCCAGGTTTTAACTGAAAGATATTGGATGATTAATAGCGAATCCCCTAGAATAGCAATATTGGAAACTTTCTTAGACTTTGTCGGGAGCAGGTCTTGTAATAAGCCATGCATCTCAGCTTGATTGTTGGTCATATGCCCTAATCCCAATGGATACCTTGTTTCAATTTTCCCATCAAGATTATAAAGATTAAATTATTTTTAATAATAATGTAAAAGATTAATATTGATTTCCAATAAATTTGATATATTTAATTAAAAAATATTTTATTTATTTTTGAAATATTATTTTTATTTTAAAATAATTTTAAAATAAGTATTCTTAAATAAATAAAATATATTATAATAACTATTTTGAAATTGAAATTTAATAAAAGAAAATAATTTTCACATTCAAGACTTTCTAATATGATCATCAACATTCGAATATTAAAATGCTAGGAAGGAATTGATATCTAACACGGTTTTCCATCAGAAATATAAGATCATGTTTTTCATTCAAGTAGATTCATTCAACTATGTTAAGGGTGTGATAAGTTGGATGTGGTTTTCCACATGTATCTAATGAGGAAGGGTTACTTCCAATGATATTCTTAATCAAAATGTTGACTTTTCCATATACTCTTTCCATTTTCTCCAAGAGTTCATCCATGAACATGATAATCTGTTGTTGAGTATCTTCTCTGATAGTGAGAACCTTTCCTATGATGCTTTTAACATGCCAATAAAAATTAACTATTTGCATGTAAATAGATACCCTAATCCTGGTAGAATTACAGACATCAGGGATCCAATATCTAGTTTCTCTCTCTACGTGTGCATTTGGAACAAATTGACAAGCCCGTATGACCTGGTTTTCAATATATGATATTTCCCTTTAGACAACTTCTAATATAATTCTTTTGTTCTCCATAGCTACTATAGCAGAGGCCTGAGAATGGGTACCACATAGGGTAGGGGGCTATGAACTGGTGGAGGGGGAGCACTAGACTGGCCTGTACCACCTCTTCTTTCAAGGATGAATAAATACTGGTGAACCATTGGGGAGAAGGGAACTAAACTAAGGGATAATAGGGAGAGAAGGGCGAGGCGGAAAGAGGGTGAATATACCAATAAGTAGGGCAGTGTTTTCGCTGTGATAAACACCCTCCAAAATTTTCGATGTACTTGAATTTTGGATCCCACTGTGGATCTTGCGATCGAAAATTTTTTAGTCACTTCTAGCTCTATTAACTCTTTGAGCTCCCTTTTGGATTGTAAGTGTTGAAGTCACTTCCTCACACATGCTCAATCCACAATGAATTCATGAGCGCACTCCTATATGAAATTTTGAATAAGCCAAACACAATCTATCAAAAAAATTCTTGTGCTATGATCAATCCATGTCAATAGTCAGTGCGCACTGACATTGACAGTTTCTCACTTCTAGCTATGTTTGTACTTCTATTTCGTTGAGTTTTGCAAAATGTCGCTTATGTGCACCCTTGTTGTAGCAAGTGTCTCTTTCATGCTTTTAACTATCTCTTTTGCTTCCTCTCACTCTAATTAGTTTCATTTTCATGTTATCTTCACTCTGGCATGTATTTCTTTCATTGTTGTTCGTATTTCGCAAGTGTCGTTCGCACTTTTCTTGTCATATTGCGAGTGTCGTCTTTAGGCATGGGAAATTTTGTTTATCGCATAAAGTGGACTTTTGGCTTGTTTCGAGGGGAAATCCTTGTGATAATGAGTTGCTCATATCATGTAGACATGATTCACACTCATTTATAAAGTTTCAAGCATTTTCACACAAGTGTCTCCGCTTTCATTGCAAAGTGTATCTTTTGTGTCACACTTGGTAGGAGTCGTCCCAAATTTGTTGCATTGAGGAATGTATGAGTTCATATATTATGACTTTTCCTTGTCGTGTCATCAAGTGATCTAAGTGTGTGATCATGTTCATAGTCTCTCTCTCGCTCATTTTCCTCCCATTGATCTAACACTTAGTCAAAATTGGAAAAAATCCAGACCAAGCCACTCAGCCTCATCAAACCCTCCTGAACTATGCACTATGCAATCTCAGTCCTAAAGAAACAACCTTGTCTCTCGGCACTGCATATTGCGCAGTCTCTGCCTCCCAAAACTGCGCATTTCATAACTTCAGTGCTCAAGCCCAATTGTTGAGTCCCAAAACTATGTAATCTTTCTCTCTAGGCAAGATAGTGCTACACATTGCGTAGTCTCAGTCCTCAAACCTCAATCTTGATCTCCTGAATCATGTAATCACCTTGTCTCTTGTCCTTCTATTACTGTGCATTTCATAATTTCAATGCTCAAGCCCGAGCCTTGGCCTTCAAAACTTCACAATCGTGCCCTCTAGCCATGCTTGAACTGCACATTGTGCAGTCTTCGACCTCAATCCCATCCCTTAAGCTCTTGAGCTACATAATTGAGCAGTCACTCGGCCTCCACTGCCTTCTAGAATTGTGCAGTTGACTGAAATAGTGAAAAATCCCTCAGCCTGGCTCATTTACTCCCAAATTTGCACAATATTGTTGCACAGTCCAAACTGAATTGCGCATTGCACAGTCTCAAGGCTCAAGCTTCACCTTTGACTACCTAAGTTGCACAACTTCATAGTCACTAAGCCTCTCCCTCAGCTTGTCACCTGGTTCTGACTCACTTAGTGGATCATCATACGACCTCTGAGACTATGGGTTTATTGGACTGATGACGTCTTGTCATGAGTGGATTGCATATGCAAGTAATCCATCATGTTATGGCAAGATGATGAAGAAGGATATGGCTAAGGAGTGCATGCTAGAAGACACTTTATTAACTTCAGAGACAGGCTGATCAATCGAGAGAAAGTAAAGGTTCATCAAATTGAGATAGCAGTTGGAGTTCAAGTTCCATTGATGACTCCTCATCTCTAAGCCATTTGGAAGACAAAGAAGAAGATCATGACACATCTTTTAGAAGACACAAAGCAAGAAACAACAAATAATGGCTTGACATTTCCATGTCATCATGCAAGTCCATGTCTTTAGTGTCGTGTCATGTCATGAGTCATCATGTGCCACATCATTTTGTGGAATATGTAATTCAATATTAGGGAAATATAAGGTAAAGGGGAAGTCCAAGAGTCATTCATGTAATGTGAAAAGTCATGTAGGAAGTCAAAAGGTCATAAATAAGTTGAACAATCATGAGGGCATCCCAAGAGTCACAAGGGAGGTGAAGGATCACCCCATTTGTTATATATTCACCCTCATGGTATAAGAAATGCACTTTTCACCTTGGCTCCTCCCGCAAGGCATTAGAGAGACAAGCTAGTTCGTTTGGGGAGAAAGTAGTGGCTCCAATGCTCCACTATTGAAGCTAGTGGTGTTCATTGCATACATGTGTCTTGGAACTTTTACTTAATATCAGAAGCCTTATGGGCAATTCTTCATGCATGGATTATGAATATTTGTAAGACTATTTTGTGGATGTTTGTAATTCATGTTTTCTTTCATCTGTGCTAAATTTGTTGGACTATTTTGGCTATTTTAGTACTTATGATATTGAGAATGTGTTGTAATGGTTTCTATTGTTGTCACATCCTTGTGGACTATTCCAGTGGATGCTAGACAAATATTTCTTGTTGATTGGTTGTAATGGCTGTCGCATCTTTGTGGAATATTCCACTGGATGTTAGATTGATCCTCTTGGTTGCGTGTGTCCCTACTAGGGTGGTACTAGTACCTCTCTCCTAGAGGCTCACTTTATTTTCTCCCTCTGTAGTAGAAGAACCTTGACACACTTACAAACAAACACTCACCAGGCACTCTTACTTGCTTTCAAAGGCACACATGTGATCATCTCTCTTGCTGACAGTTATAGCCAAGGAAAATATATAAGAATACATAGAAACCAAGTTAATACTCTAGATGGGGATCCTATTCCAAATGGTGTGAGGTCTAATTGGGACTTCACATCAAGGAGACCCCCTTGGTTGATGAATTTATAGCATCGCCAATAGGTGGAGGGCATAAAGAAACCCATAAACAATAAAGAGGGAAAAGCAAGATCATAAAAAGGTTGATGCATCAAGTCACCCAAAGAACTTTTGGGCAAGGAGGGGAATAGAAAGCTATAATCAGAAAAGGATACATGATAAAACAAAGAATTCTGTACCAATATTGTAATGAGTTGCAAGGTATCAAAAATAGGAGGCCAAACATGAGTGAGAGAGATCTACGAAGAGGAGAAACTCATAGAAATACAGAGAGCCTTCAAATGCTATGATGAATTTCTAAAATCACCTCCAATGATTGCATGATTCACTTGAGCCTACCCTGAAGTTCCAAAACTGAAACTCCTAAGAAGAAGGTGCCATGGTTTAGAGGTTATAGAACAATTCTAGTTCCTATGACTAACTACATAGCAACCTTCCCACTACTTGCCTATATAATGGCTCCAATCCTTCCCATCCACATCCAAGATTATAAATATGTGTTCTGAGATGTATTAATACCCACATAGATGTACCTTCCTAAATTCTTTCACGTTTTTATGAAATGCAAATACAAGCTTGCTATGGTTGAGTCTACCTTGTTATGCAACCAACTCACAAAATAGAAGAAAAGATAGATCAATGACTTAGAAATTAGCATCTTTAGGGGGGAAACCTCCTTTACATTACATAAATGAATAATTCTTGGATGATACAAATTATAAAACCTTATTGGTTTATATAGGAGTCTAAGGGATCACAATATAACCAAAGCCTACATAACGATAATAATGAAAGGGTGCACCAATAATAATAGTGGGCTTCTATGGAGTACAAGAATAACAACATGGGGGCTACATGGGCACACTAATAACAATAGGGGGCTACACTAACAATAAAAATAAGGGGAATACACTAGTATTATAGGGACCTAACATGCCCATCTCCATCAAAAAAGTGTTGTCCTCAATGCTTGAGTAGTTTTGAATGCTTCTGTATAAAATTCTCATCCTCCTATGTGGAATCTTTAGTGGGTAGGTTCTTCCACTTAATGAGATACTCTGAAGGTAATCAATTCCGTAGTTGTCAAGTTCTTGTTTCCATGACTGCTTCAGGCCCAAATATTATTTTTCCTTCTTCGTCAAGTTCTGGCAACACCATTTGAACTGGGAGCTTGTCATTGATAACCTTCTTTAAGAATGAAACATGGAAAACTGGGTGTACTCAAGATGATATAGAAAGCTCCAACTTTTATTCCATAGTACCAATCTTTTGCAATACTTTGTAAGGACCATAATAATTGGGTGATAATTTATTATCCTTCTTAGCTTGCTTGAGGGACATTTTTTTTGAATGGTTGTAGCCGTAAAAATACCTAGTCGCCTACATCAAAACTTATTTCACTGCGATGTTGATCTTCCTACTGTTTTACTTGATTCTATTTCAGAGTAAGGTTATCCTTTAAGAGTTGTAGAACTTGTTGTTGTTGCTCGATGTGATCTTCTACTGCTTGAACCTTAGAATTTTCTCTTAAATATGATGTGATGGATGGTAGATGATATCCATAAAGTTCCATAAATGGGTTCATTTTTGCTGCAGTATGGAAGAAAGTGTTATACCACCATTGAGTTAGAGGTAACCACTTGACCCATTGTTTTTTACCAAATAAAAAGCAATGAAGATATCCTTCCAAACATTTTCTCACTATCTCAGTGTTCCTGTCAAATTGAGGATGATAAGATAAACTATGAGCTAATTGAGTACCAATACAAGAAAATAATTCTGTCCAAAAATTTCCAATGAAAATGGGATCTCTATCATTGACAATAATCTTAGGGTTTTCATGTAGCCTTTGAATTGTTTCCATAAATGAAGTAGCAATTGTACTAGCTTTAAAAGGATGAGATAATGCACAAAAGTGTGCGTAGTTTGTAATTCTATCAATTACCACCATGATGACACTCTTTCCTTCAGACTTGGGTAAAACTGTGATAAAATACATTGAGACCTCCTCCCAACGCTTACTTGGAATGGCGAAAGGTTATAACAGGCCCAAGGTCTTAATCATCTCAACTTTATTTTTTTGGAAAAACAAACATTCTACCACAAAATTAAGAATATTAGATTTAAGGCCATCCCAAAAAAATTCCTTCATTACCTTGTGGTAAGTTTTTAAAAATATTGAGTGCCCTTCTAAGGGGGAGGTGTGCAATTCCAAAAGAATATTTTGCTTGAGTTGGTAAATCTTACAAATATATAAGAAATCTTTGTACCATAGTGAATCAATTTTCTAGCTAAATTTATCAGATGTACTTGGATCTTGTTCCAACTTTTGAATGAGTGTCCACACCTCTTCTTCATTCTTCCATTCATCCCTTACTTCGGTTATACAATCAGGTTAGATATAGAAATGTCACAAAGAAATGCTTCCTCGTCCTCATCCTTTCTTGAGAGTGCATCTGCAACAACATTTTGATTCCCTTTGTTCTAGATAATTTCAAAGTCATAAACCAACATCCGTGTGACTGATTTTCGCTTCTCTTCTGAAGATAATATTTGTTCGAAAAATTATTTAATACTATCATGATCTTTTTTTACCTTTAAGTGTCTTCCCATTAGGTAAGGTCTCGATTGCTTTAGTGTATGTAGTATTTCCAACATTTCCTTCTCATAAATAGGTTTGTGTAAATAATTTCCTTTGATTGGATGACATTCAAAAGAAATGGGTCTTCCTTCTTGCACTAAAACAATACCAATTCCTTTTCTTGAGGTATCACATTCCACAATAAAGGTTTTTTTGAAGTCTGGCATAGATAAGACCAGTGCTTTGCACATTGCCTCTTTATGATGTTCAAAGGCCTTAATTGCTTCTCGAGTCCAAGAAAATGCATCTTTCTTGAGTAATGTTGTTAGAGTCACTGTTATTCTCCCATAATTCTTAACAAAATTGCGATAATACTATGTCAACCTGAGAAATCCTCGAAGATTCTTTATGGTCGTGGGGATTTTCCATTCCTAACGGCTTTATTTTTGTTGGCTTTAATTTTATTAGGGTCTACCTTAACACCCTCATGAGATACAATATGACCAAAATATTCCACCTCATGTACTCCAAAGAAACATTTGGAGGCTTTTGCATATAATTGTTTCTCCTCTAATAGTTTGACCACCCCGTAAACTTGTTGAACATGATCCTTCCAAGACTTGTTGTAGCTTATTATATCATCAAAAAATACTAACAGACATTTTATAAGGAAGGGTTTGAAAATGGAATTCATCAAACTTTGAAATGTGGAAGGTGCATTAGTAAGGTCAAAAGGCATGACAAAAATCCCTAATGACCCTCATGAGTTCTGACTGGTGTTTTCAGAATGTCTTCAGTCTTCATTCTAATTTGATGATATCTCGAATGAAGATCCAGCTTGGTGAAGTAAATTGCTCCATGTAATTCATCCAAAAATTTATGAATGATAGGAATGTGAAATTTATCTTTAATAGTGATCTTGTTGAGCTCCCTATAATCCGGACACATACGCCATGATCCATCCTTCTTGTGCACTAATACTAGTAGAGTTGAGAAAGAACTTTGACTAGGTTGAATTATACAAGCCTATAACACTTTTGTAATCATACGTTTAATTTCACTCTTTTGGGCATAGGGATATTCGTAAGGTTTGATATTTGGAGGAACACTTCCTGGAATTAAATTAATAGCATGATCATGATCATGAATAGGCGAGAGGCCTTTGGGAGTCTCAAATACCTTGGAATGATTGTCCAAGGCTTTTTGGAGATCTAGAGAAATAGATGATTGTTTTATTTTTGAATTTATAGTGAGCATAATTATGCAATTATGCCCCATTGTTCTTTCTTCAGAAGATTTTTCATGCCATTAGAGCTGATTGTATTTCCTGGTTTCCCTGTGATACCCCTTGATTCAACTTCCTTTCCTTCCCAAAAAATTTTCAAGAAAAGTTCTTGAAAAATAAAAGTTATCGTCCCCAAAGATTTTAACCATTGGACTCCTAGTATAACATCGGTACCACCCATTGGTATGGAAAGCATTGGAATATTCAATACACATTCCCCCATGGTTAGCTTGATATTATGGCACTTTCTAAAGAAATTTATAGTTCTTTCATTTGCATCCATCACTTGAGACTCTCGTGTTGGATATAGGAAGAAATTCACTTCATTAGCTATCTTACAATGAATAAAATTATGGGTACTACCCGAATCAATCATCACTATTACATTTTTCTTATTTATATATCCTTGTATATTGAGAGTTTGAGGAGTGGTAATTCCTGCCAATGCATTAAAAGATATGGTCGCATTAATTTCTTCTTTCTATAGGGTTGCTTCCTAATATATATCCTCCTCTTTTGACGTTTCTTGTTCCTTTTCTTCCTCCTCTTCATAATATATGTAGAATAATTTCTTCTCATCACACTTATGACCTTTAGTGTATTTTCTATCACAACATTGACAAAGCCATATTTTCTTCTTTCCACCAATTATTGTGGTGTAAAACTTGTAGGTTGTGGAATGTTAGGAGCGGCAACACTTCCATCTTTATAGTTGTGAGCGGTAGACTTCCTTATTTCCATAATTTTTCTCTCCACTATTCTTTCCACCCTAAATGAATCAGGTTTCCAAAGGCGAACCTCAGGTTGGATGTTATCCTTTAAAGTCCTGATGAAGACATCAATACTATGCTCCTTTGGAATATCAGTTACCCTGATATTCAATTTTTGGAAATCCTCATTGTGCTCCGCCATTCAACTCTTTTGTTTGATAATTATTAATTGGCTAAAGAAGGTGTTACTCTATGTATCCTCATAATGTTCTATCATTTCCTTCGTAAATATTGACCAAGTAACAAGTGGTTTTCGAGAAAAACGCCATTGATACCATACAAAATAATTGGGTTCTAAATATAAAGATGTAATACATACCTTTTGTGGGGGTTTCACATCATGTAGTTCGAAATATTACTCCATCTGTAGTATCCATGTTATTAGATCCTTGCCATCAAACTTCCTCATATTGATATTTGGAATGTGGTTGGTATTCAACCCAAAATTAGAGTGTCTAAAATCATGATTAACATTTGTTTTTTCTCATCATGAGTTTCATGAAATACCTTGTCACCATCAGGAAGCATTTCTTGTAGCAACTTTGTTAAACCTTCTTTCAAACCTTCCATTTCTGCTTTCAAACCATCTTTCAACCCTTAGATTTTTTTTCTAAACCATTCTTCAAGCCTTGCTTGCCCCTTTTTATTTTTTATTCTAAATCATCCATGTTAATATTATTCATCACTTCCAATTAATTTTTTGTTACTCTTTGTGAGAGTGAAATTTGTTGCACTTGATATCATAATTTTGATAAATCATGTTGCATTACTTCCTCTTTTTCATGTGTCATAGAAGAGATTTCTGGTTGCTTACTAGGTGTGCCAATTTTTTTTATTTCGAGCTGTTTTGGAATCAAACAATGATATATATGATTCACTATTCCCTTTGAATCACTTCAAACTGACTTTTCAAACAAAATTTATGCAAAATTTAAAACATACACAGTTTTTTCTTGCTTTTTAGGAGCTCGATATTGAAACTATTTTATCTCTATAAAATGGGATCTCCGAGGTTTAAAATTTTGTCCAATGGTATCCCTCTACGTCTTGTTTGCAACCCCACAAGTCAGAACAATATTGGATTCTTTAAGAAAGAGTTATTCTTAATCTCCCAATAGGACCTAATTATAGACTGGTTCAGTAGAGCGAACTTGTACGGAGTTCCGTGTATCACTGTTTCGACCTTAACACCTAAAAATGATATAAAAAAAATTACAGTCTCAACCCTTTTAGTGAATTTTTACAAAATTCAAATCCGATGCTCGGAGAGAAAGTTACAATGATTTTCCCTAGGTCTCTTGTTTTATATGGAATTTTAGAGCTTGCAAAAACCCTAACTTCCTTGGATCATATCTTTGAAAATATAGCGAACCAAGATATGAAATTCATACTTGAAGTTCATGAATATTTCGGCTCCCTGTGGTTGCAATTTTAGCTTTTGAATCCTCTTCGAAATTTTTTTATAGTTCAAATACCAAGATGGCATGTTTGAAGAAGTGAAACCCTAGAATCCAAAGCTATGATACCAAATGTTATGAAACCAACTAACAAAATAGAAGAAAAGATAGAACAATGACTTCAAAATTAGCCTCTTTGAAGGGGAAAACTCCTTTACATTACATAAATGAACAATTCTTGTGATGATCCCCGAATTGGGTAACTTATTGGGCTCATTTTGCCTAATTATCCTTCTTCAATCCTCCATTTTTCATAGATTATGCATGTTTTTCTATTATGTTTATGTCATTTGAATGAATAAGGGTGGTCACTCTACCAAGGAGGCTAAAACGTGGTCATTTCAGGTTTTTTTGGAGAAATTTTGGAGCAAAACCAAGCAATTATGGCCCAGGTGACAACCAAGCTTGAGGTGAGGATTCGTAGGGAGGTTGTCTGTGGCATTAAATGGCCCTTCCTCGAAATCTCCACCCTCAACTCCGAGCTCAACAGGCCACCAAAACGAGTTCTAAAGGCAGCCAAGTAGCTTTGGGAAGAGTGACTGTCTACTACCAGTTGGAACAGTCAAGTCCCTTGAATCTAGGAGGGCTGCTAGCTCCCTCGTATTGTATAAATAAGAAGGCCTCAGCCTTCATAGTTTGCTTTTGGAACTATTGGTATTTGCACTATAGTGTTGTCCTTTCTTCAGCTCGTTTTTCTTAGCTACTGTTGTACACTTTCTTGTGCTGATTATTTTTGAGTAATGAGAAGTATCTTTACTTGGCATCAGATCTGAGTCCTTTATAGGAGCTTGCAGCTCTTGGGGTTGGGCCCAACTCGAGTGCAAAGGCCTCCTTTATGTATTGCTATTTGTTCTTCATGCATTTGCAAAATTAGTTCTGTTAAGTAGATTAAATCTTGCTAATTAACTAGGTCACTGTTAATGGTTAGAAAGACTTTTGATGCTCAGATTTAGTTGATAGGTTGTTAACATGAAAAGCTTCAAGAAAGAACCATCAAACATCTCTGGTTTCACCTCTCCCTCAGTGGGATCAGGAGCTGGGATCAAGATAACCTTGCTGCCCACAAAAACACTGATTTTGCTTTGCCATGCAATCACTAGTGTTTGATTTTCATGTGTAGAAGTTGGTTACAAGTTCAGACTTTTGCTTGCTTAGTTGCACGAGTTAGAATACATGGTTTCATTTCAGTTCAACTTCTGTTCATTCTTTTTACTGACAGTTAGATCAGATTAGGTCATCGTAACTAGGTTTTTGATTTTACAAGTCTTCATCGGTCCAATTGGAAAAACGACTTGCAGAGCACCT
Organism: Pinus tabuliformis; assembly: GCA_031772625.1. Classification (NCBI taxonomy): domain Eukaryota; kingdom Viridiplantae; phylum Streptophyta; class Pinopsida; order Pinales; family Pinaceae; genus Pinus; species Pinus tabuliformis. The sequence goes on along the minus strand of CM062817.1, from coordinate 503,794,373 downwards.
GTACCACTTCTCTACCTGCCCATACTCCATCAAACCCAACTGCTCCATTCCTCGGCTCAACTTCTAGCCTTACGTTTGCCATTTGCTCACATAACCCTAGTTTTTTGTGCATCCTTGCTTCAGTCCTCCTTGAACAAATCCAACCATCTACATCTGTCCTCAACTCCATCCACCAAGTCCTGGACCACCTCCAACCCTTATCCTACCTCCATACCCCCTCCTTCATCTTTCTCCATCCATTCATCCTCCAAAATCCCATTTCTGAACATCCTATAGAAAGTTACAGAACATCCTGTAGAAAATCTCAGACATCCTGTAGAACCCCTGCAGACTTCCTGTAGAAGCTCACGAATGAGGTTTCTTGATAGCCAAACTCTGTGAAACTCTCTGGAAGGGTGTTAGGGACCCCTTAGGCCCTCTCTGAACCTTCCCGACCTCATCCAAGCATTTCCTCTCGCCAATCCACCTCTGCACAGTCAAAACAGTCAAATCGCATGCATGATAATTCTGGCAACTTATTCAAAAATACAAAAAGATGTTTTTTTTCAGATGTTACTGTAGAAGTAGCTTAGATACATGCATTTACCTTCCTAGAAGTCAATGGCATTTCTTTCAGTAGCTTGCATCCTCTTTCTTGCATCGGTAGGGATAGCTGGTAAAATTAGGGTTTGCTAGGGTTTACGTTTCCTTTCAGCTTTCCAGTTTCTTTCTGCAAGTAGATCAGCCTTCTTTGAGTTAGCTTTCATCCATCAGTTAAAAAGCTTCTTCTCAGAGCTCATAGAATTTGGCTTAAGCCCCTAGCGGACTTGTGCTAGCTGACCAAGTGACAGCTGCGGCAAGAGCTAGTACTTGTGCATACAGCACCGTCGCTTCCAAGTTTGTTACGAACTACCGGGTTGATAAAAGTAAAGAAGGGAGTCCCAGGAGTTGCAGCATTATTGCTGCAATACTGGAGCTCACCACTCTTTTTGGCGCCGTTGCCGGGGAAGCGTCAGAGTATTTGTGATTGCTACTTTTCTTCTATTTTCCTACTCTAACCTTCTGCTAAGTAGTTTATTTCAGTTCCATTCTGCAATTTCATTTCTGCAAAAGTAAATTAGACATTTCCTGCTTTCATAGATTAGCCTTTCAATTCCGCAATTTCAATTCTGCAAGAGTAGAATAGAATTTCAATTCTGCAAGCGTAGTCTAGCATTTCATTCTTGCAATTTGATTTCAGCAAAGTAGATTAGTCTTTTCCTGCTTTCATTTCAATTCCACATTTTCATTTCTGCAAGATAGATTTTAGTTAGTTGCAATTCCATCTGTTTTAGTTTTGCAGGTACAAGCAGAGAAAAAAAGAAAAAGCAACCAAAAATCCTTTCATGCCTCGTAGGAACAGAGATAATACCAAAAAATTCCTACCCAACACCCCCACCACTTCACTGAGTCACCCTTCTCTCTTCTTTGGTGGCAGTGATCCAAAAGAACCTATAGGTGAACCTCCTGAGATATACGAAGATACTATAACAGAAGAAGAGCAAGAAAACATTTCTTTTGAGACAATGGCTGACAACAGAAATGGTAGAGATGATGACGAGAGAATAGAAGGTACCTTCCCCATCCGAGAGACCAATGGGGACATGAAAATGAAGAACATAAGTCCCTCAGCCTTACCTCATTTCCATGGATTGACCACTGAAGACCTTGATACCTTCCTGTTTGAGTTTGTTGTCCTTTGTCGAACTTATGACTATACAGAAGATGAGCAAAAGTTGAAACTCTTTCCCTCTACCCTCAAGGGTTCATGGGGTTACCTGGAAACAATATCACTACTTGGGATCAGATGTAGCAAGCCTTTAACAAAAAATACCGGGATTATTGTAGGTCAAAGGAAACCAAGGGAGAAATCTTTCGGATGACCATGGGGAATGATGAGTCTTTAGAGGACTACAAGGAAAGGTTCCAACTTAGCTATAAACGGGCCAGGTGCACACTCGACCTTGAATCTCTAAAGCTGGTTCTGCTCCGAGGAGTCCCTGAAGACCTTCTAGATACCCTTCACATGCTAGCTGGAGGAGACATTTACCAACTACCTTATGAGGACATAAAGACTGTGTTTAGAAACCACTCTAGGGCAACCCGGAAAAGAGGTAGGGGGAATCCACTCTCAGCTAGTACTACCTTCTCCAAGCATGAGTTTGCTAATCAGATGGAAGACCTCAAAAGTGAGATGAGACAGACCATTGCCATGCAACTTGATACTTTCCAAATCCAACAAAAGAAGGAGGAAGCTGAGAGGGCTTTGGCCATTTTCTGTCCCAGATGTACGAGGAAGCACCCTAAGAACGAGTGTCCATTTCACTCAGTAGATGTATGTTTCATTTGTGAGGAGAACCACCCCACAAACCAATGCCCAACCTTGCCTAGATTCAAAGCCATGTACCAAGGGACTGAGGCACCCACTGAACCTCTCTACTTCCTCAACCAAAGGAGGCCGCATGGACCCAAACCTTACCAACAGGGGATGCAAGGGACATCCCAAGCTTATTATAGCCCCAACCAATCTGCTCACATGCCTTCTTGGGGTCCCCCTGCTCATCCTTCCTGGTCTGCACCTCCTCCATGGTCTTATCCACCTCAATACCATACTCAACCCACTGCTCATTCATTTCACTCACATGTCCAGCCACAGCCTCAGTGGAATGCACCTCAACCGGGGTGGAGGCCCCAATACAACTCTCCTCCCGCCATTCTGCCTCCACCACCGACTCAACCACAACCATTACCTCCTGTTCCTCCAAGACAACCCCAGATGCCTGCTCAACCAAACCCGAACCCCAACAACCGACATGCCCAGCAGGTATACACTCGGGAGACCACATGTCCTACCTATGCTGTGGAGATCCAGGAGATCAACCTGCGATCCGGGAAGACCCTTCCAGATCGCCAACCTCCTCTCCCAGAGGATGAGGAAGAGAGACAGGAAAGTGAACCCTAAGCCATTCCACCCTTTCCTGAGCGACTAACAGTAACCACGCAACCAAACCTAGAGGAGACTGAACTTCTGGGAGAACTGAAACAGTTGTGTGTGAAAATACCACTTCTCCAGGCCATCAAAGATGTACCAATATACAACAAATTGATTAAGGAGAAGTGTTTCAGGCACCCAGGCAGGCGAAAGAGAGATGCCTCGACTATCAATGTCATCGGACAACTGTCCGATCTAATGTTGGGGCAAGTAATTTGTCCAAAGTATTTGGACCCTGGGAGTCCTGTAGTTGATGTCCACATCAATGGCACCATAATTCCCCATACCTTGATTGATCTAGGGGCTGCCATTAATGTGATGACCAGGGAAACCATGCTTAAACTCAACCTTCAGAATTCCTTAAGGAAGACCTCGACAGTCCTGCAGTTGGCAGATCGCTCCATCATGACTCCCGAAGGGATTATGGAAGATGTCTTGGTCTCTGTTGACTCTTGGGAGTACCCTACGGACTTCTTGGTCCTTCAACCAAAGGCAAAGCTCACTGGATACCCCCTCATTTTGGGAAGGCCTTGGTTGGCCACTGCGGATGCTTACATCAGTTGCCGAGCTAGAAGCATGACCATCAAGAATGGGCCTATGTCCAAGCAACTAGTCCTATATCCTCCTGCCCAACCTCTGCTAGAACATGACTTACCACTCTGGTTGGAAGAAGGAGATAAGGATGAGGTCTACTCTGCACCATTGTGCACAGTAGAAACCACTAGGAGAGGTCCTCAAACCGAGGATGATTTGATTGAGACTTTGATTCAAAATCCACCTCCCAGTGCATTGTCCTTAGAGGAGTTGGTGGAGGATACCCAAGCCAGCACCTCAGTGGACCTCTGTGTGACTGATCCAACCTCTCCCAGAGTTAAGAATGTGGAGTTTGGTCCCGAAAGAACTTTAAATATCAGCTCCTCCCTATCTCCTTCCCAGGAGAAGGAGCTGTGTAGCTTACTAAACAATCATCTAGATGCTTTCTCTTGGAGCTATAAGGAGATGAAAGGAGTCCATCCTTCGGTCTGTACCCATCACATCTACATTAAAGAAGATTGTAAACTAGTCAGGAAGCCTCAGAGGAGAATGAATCCAGCCCTTAAGGACATTGTCAAAGAAGAATTGCAAAAATTATTGGATGCAGGATTCATCTATCCTATCTCCGATAGTGAGTGGGTCTCGCCTCTAGTGCTGGTGCCCAAAAAGAACGGGAAGTGGAGAATCTGTGTAGATTACCGAGAACTTAACAAAGCCACCAAGAAAGACCATTTCCCTTTGCCTTTCATAGATCAGGTGTTGGATGGACTGGCAGGGAAGAAGTTCTTCTCTTTCCTAGATGGGTTCAGCGGGTATAACCAGATCCAAATCAGCCCGGAAGACCAAGATAAAACCACCTTCACTTGTCCTTGGGGTACCTTTGCCTACCAAGTCCTTCCCTTTGGGTTATGCAATGCTCTTGCCACTTTCCAAAGAGCAGTATTGAGCATATTTTATGAGTTGGTCCATGATTCGGTAGAAATCTATATGGATGACTTTACTCCTTATGGGTCCAACTTCCAAGAAGCATTGACTAATCTGGGAAAAGTTCTAACCAAGTGCATTGAGATGAACCTGTCCCTCAGTCCCGAAAAATGTGAATTCCTGATGACTGAAGGGACCGTGCTAGGTCATACCATTTCTCGGCAAGGATTACAGGTGGACCCTAATAAGATTGCTATCATCCAAAAGGTCCCACCTCCTCAAAAGGTAAGAGATGTTCAGAGTTTCCTAGGCTTAGCAGGATATTATCGAAGATTCATTAAAGACTTCAGTAAGCTAGCCTCGCCTTTGTTTGGCCTCTTAGGGAAAGATGTTGAGTTTAAATGGACTGACAACTGTCAAGGGGCACTGGATGAGTTGAAAGATAAGCTAGTGTCCGCCCCGATCTTGAGAGGTCCAAACTGGGCCCTACCTTTCCACATCCACACTGATGCCTCGAACAAAGCCATAGGGGCAGCCTTAGGACAAGTTGAGGAGAAACTCCCATATGCCATATACTTTGTCAGCAAAAACTTGTCCAAGGCAGAAATGAACTATACTGTAACCGAGAAAGAGTTCCTGGTTGTAGTCCATTCCCTAAACAAGTTCAGACACTACATCACTGGTTATCAAACATTTGTACACACTGATCATGCTGCGATTAGATATTTAATGAATAAGCCTGATGTCAATTCTTGTATCATTAGATGGTTACTTTTGTTGCAGCAATTTGATTTGACGATTGTTGACAAGCCAGGTAAGGAAAATGTTGTTGCTGACTTCTTGTCTAGATTGGACTTGCCTGCAGGTGAAGAAGGGACAGTCGATGACCAGATGCCAGATGAACGTATGTTTGCTATCTCAGTGTTCTCTCCATGGTTTGCTGATATAACAAATTACTTGGTCTCAGCACAGTTCCCTACGCATCTATCCTCAAAGGAGAAGAGAAAAATTGTAAGGAAGAGTGCCCCGTTCACTTGGATCGAGGGTAACCTGTTTAAACTCGGCCCAGATCAGATCTTGAGACGTTGTGTTAGGGAGGAGGAAGTCTTTGACATCCTCCTAACCTGTCATGACGGACCTTGTGGAGGCCACTTTGCAGCCAAAAGGACTGCCTTCAAAATTCTACAGGCAGGCTACTATTGGCCTACTCTTCATCAAGATGTCAGAAGATACATCAGCCAGTGTGACCGATGTCAGAGGATGGGAAAACCGACTCCAAGGGATGAAATGCCTCTCCAACCTCAAGTGACCTTCGAGCCATTTGAGAAGTGGGGCATGGATTTTGTGGGTCCTATCAACCCTCCTTCAAAGCAACGGTCTTACATCATTGTGTGCACCGACTATCTGACCAAGTGGGCAGAAACGAAGGCAATCAAAGTAGCAACAGAAGAAAAGGTGGCTGAGTTTATGAGGGAAAATATCTTCTACAAGTATGGCTACCCAAGAGAGTTAGTCACAGATCAAGGAAGCCAGTTCACCTCCAACTTGATTGAAGATTTGCTCGCTCATCACAAGATCAAGCACAAGACTTCCACCCCCTATCATCCTCAAGCAAATGGGCAGGTGGAAGTCACTAATAGAGCATTGGAAGGGATTTTGACTAAGGTTGTGAGCAGCAGCAGAAAGGATTGGGCAGATCGCCTGGTTGAGGCCACCTGGGCCTACAACACCACTTGGAAGACTACAACCGGTTTCACACCTTATGAGCTGGTCTACGGGAAGAAATCTTTGCTATCCATAGAGTTCGAGTACAATACATTAAGGGTGGCAGCTCAGCTGGACCTAGATCTTAGCCATGCTCAACATGAAAGATTATTGCAGCTGAATGGATTAGATGAACAAAGAATGCAGGCCCTCCTCCACTCAGAAGTAGTTCAGCTCCAGAGGAAGATATGGCATGACCGGCACCTTAATGAAAAGCAATTCCAGCCAGGAGATTGGGCGCTGCTGTATGACTCAAGATACAAGGATTTCAAAGGAAAGCTGAGGACAAGATGGTTAGGACCATATACAGTGGAGAAATGCAATGACAATGGTTCAGTCCTTATCAGGACCATTGATGAAGAAGCCATCCCCATGCTTTTCAATGGGCATCGATTGAAAATCTACAAGAAACCCCTTTCAAGGCAGGAGTTCATTGAAACTGTGGAAAAATCAGTGCTGGTAATAGAGCAGGGTTCTGCCTCTGTTCCGGCCACACCTTGATCAAAAAAAAAAAAAAAAAAAAAAGAGAGGAATAAAAAGATCCCTGGACGAAAACCTCTCTGAGGCGGCCAGGGCAGGCAGTGAGGGTGAAAACCTCAGGGAGGCACCCTGTTGTCTCTCAGAAAATAAAGAATTTGAATAAAAAGATCCTTGGGTGAAAACCTCTTTGAGGCGCCCAGGGCAGATAGTGGGGGTGAAAACCTCATGAAGGCGCCCCTGCTGTCTTTCAAAAAAAAAAAAAGAGAAAAAGAGGAAAGAGAAAAAAGAAACAAGTCTAATCTCTGAAGAATTATTGCAGGTTGCAGGGAATGCAGTGCAGATAAAGGAGGTCGCGCAAAACAAGGACAGGGGTCCGTACCAAGTTACCAGACATCCTTACAGACACTCCCTACATGGCCACTCACTTTTTCCAGGATTTGGACACATTCGGGTCAAGATTCAACCTCCTACAGGAAGTCTCAGGGCTTTCTACAGGAAGTTCTGCATTTCTACATGAAACATCTTGTAGAACCTTTGGGCAGGCCAAAATCGATTCTGAAGAGGGATTTAAAGCTTGAAATCTATTGATGAGGCATGCAGCCACCCCTTTTTGCCATCCATCACCTGTTTCATCTCTTTTCACCGCCATTACCACAATTTGGTCCTGTATTCCTGCACAGTCATGCAAAGAGTCCTGTTTTCTTCAGATTGCAATTTTTTTCAAAGGGACAAATCAAGTACATGAAGGCCCGCACACTCTACCTGTTAAAGCTTCATCAGGACCCTTCAATCGTAAATGCAACCCTACTTGTTTTAGCATGCAGCCCAGGAGGAGAAGCAGCTACAGGATGTCCTACAGGAATCCTGTAGCAGCTGATCCGCTTGGAATACACATTATGGAGTCAATAGCTGTGGAAATCAACACAGGAGGCATGTAACCAGCTCCGCTTGAATGTGATCACCTCCTCGACAGCTGAGAAAAGATAGAGCCGTGCATGCAACGTTCACCACCAGTTGATCGAGTCCCGAAGCCTTGCATGCAGCATCAGAAAATGAACGAAGGAATTCCAGTGCCTGTGCACGAAGCAGCAATGAGCAAAGCCATCGTTCCACATCCGAAACCTACAGAGCACGTCCACAGCCACACAGGTAAGTGCCTAACCTTATTTCATCAAATTGCATGAACTATACTATGAAACTTCTATGTCTGTGAATGGTGCGGGTTGAACAAATTCGCTGGCCAGTTGACTGGCCACCCACAGTCAGTCGAATGGCCTCGTGGGATCTGAACGAGCTCGGTTACGCTTGAATCTGCCAAAGGGACATGGAGCCGACACGTGGGAAGTGTCCAGTCGAGGAAAATTGGCGAATTTGCAGTGAAATCGGCGGATGGGAAGTGATGACGGCGGGTAATGGCAGAGATAGAAAAATGGCGGTCAGAGACACGCCGGAGAATGATGGCCGTGATGTTGGCCAACGGATCGGCCTGGACACCTCACCCCGTGCCATGAATTGCACCATAATTCAAAATCCTTCGGCCATAACACTCACATTAACCACTGGCATTTACTATTGCAACCGGTTTTCAGTAGCATACGCGTCCTCCTCCTCCACAGTTCGTTAGGCTGAGCTTCTCGGCTCGTTTCAAACTCCTCCCATGTCCTGAGCTTGCTCAGAAGCGCCGTGATGTCTTCTAGAAGCCGGGAAAGCTCTCTACAGGAAGGAGCTCTATAGGAAGCACAACATAGCCTCCCGGAGCAGAGAAACCTGGATCTTCTGCGTCAGAGTTGGAGTTTCGAAGAGAGGTAGGCTCAAAAAACGCCATACCCGTGCATGACATTTCAAAAGGTGGTAAATTAAACTATTTTGAGTAGGGAAAGTTAAAAACAAGTCTGCTTGTGGGTCGAGAATTCTGGTTTGCCTGGGTGATACATGGAGTTTTTTCAGTTGGTTCTGTGTTACATTCTCCTCCACGGTGCCTGTTAACGAATTCCTCCTGTAGAAACGATAAACCTCTGTAAGGACTGATCTGTGCATAAAAAAATGTGACTTGTATATGGTTGGTGTGAAAATTAAGCTCTGCACTCTGTCTATGAGAGCCTAATTTCCTTTTGACAGTCAATTTTTGGGGCAGCAGTAGCATTATAACCAGGGAATTGGGGAAGGGGAGATACAGACATCTGAAAAACCCTGTCCTGAGAATCAAAGGAGGAAACCTTAAACAAAATTCCCTTTCTGATCAGAGCACAAGCCAAAACAGAGTATTTTTCACCATGCCAGGATGGTTTATCAGAAAGGAACCCTCAGATTCCAAGAAGTTGAGAGAAACTCCTGAGGTGGTAGACCTATTTACCCGTGCAAATTGGATGACCTTCTGTGACAGAATTCAAGGTCACGATGATGAGATAACAGAGGAGTTCCTAAGGTCCTTGCAGCCTAAATCAAAGACACTGGCCACTGTAAATTTCCGAGGATTGACCTTAAAACTCACCCCACAACTCATTAGTCGGGTCACTGACTTGCCATTGGGGATACCCTGGGATAAAGAGGAAAGGAAATTGGGCCAGAAGGCCAAAAAGGAATTCTTCCTACCAAAAGAACAGTTTTCAGAGGATAAAAATGGGGTCCGGAGAGCTAGCCTACATCCATTTTGGAGCGAGGTCAGCCTTCAGATTATGAAATACATTACCTGTGAGGGGCGATTCAGTATTGTATATGGTTATCACTTCCGGTTGTTAACTGAGCTCAGGCATAAGATGGATTTACCCACAGAACAAAAGCTAAGCATCCCCTACTTCCTCCTACAGTCATTGATTGAGTGTGGCACAAAACTGAAGGAAGGGACACCAGACCAGCTGGCCCATCATGGGCTTATCAAGCTTCTAGTAGAAGATGCCCTTCATACTTATACTGTCCCTCTCTCTTGGGAGATTTTTCGCAATATGACCAAGGATGATGATATCCGGATTCTGGCCGAAGAACTCACTTCATCCAGCAGTGAGGAAAAGGAGCATATTGAGGCAGAGAAGCAAACTAAGGGTAAGGAAATTAAGGGTAAGAAAACCCAGGACAGACCACCACAGGAAAAGCAAGAAGAGAAACGAGAAAAAGGCCAAGCTACTGAGGCCAAAGCTGTGGGTGGAATAAAAGCACAAACGCCAAGGGAGAAACGGTTGCAAATCAGGGCAGAAAGGACTGAAAAGGTCCAAGCAAGTGAGGGCACATCCAAGGAAACCACAACAAAATTGAAGGAGAAGACACCCCCAGCCAAGCAGGCCAAAACAGTGAAAACTATTTCTACAGGAAGCCCGAAAACTGCTTCTACAGGAAGATAGAAAACAGTCAGCACAGGACTTTCTACGAGAAGTCTGAAGACAGAGCAATAGAGGGAAAAATCACCAAAAATTTTAGCTAGGGAGGCAGCAGCTGTGCTGGCCACCATAAGAACATCTCCCAAGCAGAAGGAAAAGCGAAAGAGGGAGCCTCCCCTGTATTTTAAGGCAAGAAGGAGTGTGAGGATTAAGACTGGCAGACCCCAGCCTCCGTCAAAAGAACCAATCACAATTGTAGACACCCCTACCACACAAAAGGAGAGGTCCCCCTCCAAGGAATCCATCACTTATGAACGGGGAAGCTCGAAGACATCCACCTGGAGGGAGAGAATGAAAATGTTGGACACAAAGGCCTCTCTACAGGATGCTGAGACTATTCTACAGGAAACACTGGCTAGGCTGAAGGAGACCGAAGCAATGGAAGGTGAGGCAGCTAAATCACCACAGGAGGAAGAAAAGGTGGAGAACATTGTGGAACCTAGCCCCAACCCAACTTGGGCTCCTACTATAACTTCTTGGAGGCCAGAAAGATCATTCCTAAAAAATTCACAGTGCCACTTTTCCTTGCACTAGAAGAAGAGAGAGTGAGGACCCACACTTGGATGAAAATCGCTAAGTCCAAGGGTGTGGCAGATATATGTCCTCTAGAGGAACAACTCAAAGAGGAAAGAAGGGAATTGGCTCTAGTACGACATGTGGAGAGCAGCCAGCGGGTCAAGCTACAGGAAGAAAATGAGCTGCTTAGATAGCAGCTACAATTACAGGGACAGAGGAAGGAAGACATGCCTCATATCTTGGGAGAACAACAACAACAGGAGGAGCCCAAAATAGCCAAAGATACCCCTGATGAACAGTAGAGAAAGGAAGGGATGCAGACCGAAATTGAGATACTGAATCGGCAGCTACAGGAAAAAGAATTGGAGACACAGTCTCTGAAACAGCAGATACAAGAAAAGGAGGCCCAACTGGCCTACATGGCTAGCTGGGAAATGGAAGCTCTGCAGTGTAGGCAGCCTGCCAAATCCTATGCCCTATACCTCAAGGATCAGTGGTTACAGTTTCAGATCAATACCTTGGCTCAAAGGGGCATCACCCGATTCCAAAATTATCATCAGTTTGCAGCTCTATGTGGCAGTAGTTCATCTTAGGATAGGGCCAAATTATCAGAGTTCTACTTGCACAACTTTTCCCTTTCGGACATGAACGCATGGGATCCCAACACGGTGATAGGAGATGTCCAGCTCATGGCCATGGCCTCTTGGATGAGCCATGAGGAGAAGAGAGCAGCAGAGGTCCGCAGTATCATAGGCAGAGAGCTCAGTGAGCCTCTCATGATCAGAGCAGAGCCGGATGACCCATCAACAGTGATAAGCACCCACCAGCACTTGGCCAACAGTCCTCAGGATCTATCGGAATACATTGAGCAACAGGCTCAAGCCATTGCCCACTTTGAGGACATGGAGAGACTGTTGGGAGAAAACTGCATGCATGCCTGCACAAGGCGGTGGAACACATTGCCTCACAACCTGAAGATAAAAGAATACCACTCTCCCACCAGGATGAGGGAAGCCTTGGCAAGGGTACCCCTCTACAAACAGTTGATGCAGAACTTGCAGGCCAATTGGATTGGCCTGAAATTCAGTCCTCCTTTACTTTTGGGATTGCTAGAAGGAGTGAAGGAAGAGGAGGAAGGTAGACAATGGGAGGAAGTGGAAAGGAAGGCAGGATTCCACGACCGAGAAGAGGATATCACTGCAGAGGCTTGGGACGTGAGGGAGGCGATCAAAGCCATAAAGGATGATGAGCTGGACTAGTTTCTCAGAGGATGAGAAACCCATTTAGCAGGGGGGTGATGATGAGCCCCGAATTGGGTAACTTATTGGGCTCATTTTGCCTAATTATCCTTGTTCAATCCTCCATTTTTCATAGATTATGCATGTTTTTCTAGTATGTTTATGTCATTTGAACGAATAAGGGTGGTCACTCTACCAAGGAGGCTAATACGTGGTCATTTCAGGTTTATTTGGAAAACTTTTGGAGCAAAACCAAGCAATTATGGCCCAGGTGACAGCCAAGCTTGAGGTGAGGATTCATAGGGAGGTTGTCTGTGGCATTAAATGGCCCTTCCTCGAAATCTCCACCCTCAACTCCGAGCTCAACAGGCCACCAAAACGAGTTCTAAAGGTAGCCAAGCAGCTTTGGGAAGAGTGACTGTCTACTATCAGTTGGAACAGCCGAGTCCCTTGAATCTAGGAGGGCTGCTAGCTCCCTCGTATTGTATAAATAAGAAGGCCTCAGCCTTCGTAGTTTACTTTTGGAATTGTTGGTATTTGCACTATAGTGCTGTCCTTTCTTCAGCTCATTTTTCTTAGCTACTGCTGTACACTTTCTTGTGATGATTATTTTTGAGTAATGAGAAGCAGTTTTACTTGGCATCAGATCTGAGTTCTTTATAGGAGCCTGCAACTCTTGGGGTTGGGCCCAACCCGAGTGCTAAGGCCTCCTTTATGTATTGTTATTTGTTCTTCATGCATTTGCAAAATTAGTTCTGTTAAGTAGATTAAATCTTGTTGATTAACTAGGTCACTGTTAATGGTTAGAAAGAATTTTGATGCTCAGATTTAGTTGATAGGTTGTTAACAGGAAAAGCTTCAAAAAAGGGCCATCAAACATCTCTAGTTTCACCTATCCCTCAATGGGATCAGGAGCTCAGATCCTGATAACGTTGCTGCCCACAAAAACACTAATTTTGCTTTGCCATGCAATCACTAGTGTTTGATTTTCATGTGTAGAAGTTGGTTACAAGTTTAGACTTTTGCTTGCTTAGTTGCATGAGTTAGAATACATGGTTTCATTGCAGTTCAACTTCTGTTCATTCTTTTTACTGACAGTTAGATCAGATTAGGTCAATGTAACTAGGTTTTTGATTTTACAAGTCTTCATCGATCCAGTTGGAAAAACGACTTGCAGAGCACCTGTACCACTTCTCTACCTACCCATACTCCATCAAACCCAACTGCTCCATTCCTCAGCTCAGCTTCTAGCTTTACGTTTTCCATTTGCGCACATAACCCTAGTTTTTTGTGCATCCTTGCTTCAGTCCTCCTTGAACAAATCCAGCCATCTGCATCTGTCCTCAACTCCATCCACCAAGTCCTGGACCACCTCCAACCCTTATCCTACCTCCATATCCCCTACTTCATCTTTCTCCATCCATTCATCCTCCAAAATCCTATTTCTGAACATCCTGTAGAAAGTTACAGAACATCCTGTAGAAAATCTCAGACATCCTGTAGAACCCTTGCAGACTTCCTGTAGAAGCTCATGAATGAGGTTTCTTGATAGCCAAACTCTGTGAAACTCTCTAGAAGGGTGTTAGGGACCCCTTAGGCCCTCTCTGAACCTTCCCGACCTCATCCAAGCATTTCCTCTCGCCAATCCACCTCTTCACAGTCAAAACAGTCAAATTGCATGCATGATAATTCTGGCAACTTATTCAAAAATACAAAAAGATGTTTTTTTTCAGATGTTATTGTAGAAGTAGCTTAGATACATGCATTTACCTTCCTAGAAGTCAATGGCATTTCTTTCAGTAGCTTGCATCCTCTTTCTTGCATCGGTAGGGATAGCTAGTAAAATTAGGGTTTGCTACGGTTTACGTTTCCTTTCAGCTTTCTAGTTTCTTTCTGTGAGCAGATCAACCTTCTTTGAGTTAGATTTCGCCCATCAGTTAAAAAGCTTCTTCTCAGAGCTCATAGAAGTTGGCTTAAGCCCCTAGCGGACTTGTGCCAGCTGACCAAGTGACAGCTGCGGCAAGAGCTAGTACTTGTGCATACAACACCGTCGCTTCCAAGTTTGTTACGAACTACCGGGTTGATAAAAGTAAATAAGGGAGTCTCAGGAGTTGCAACATTATTGCTGCAATACTGGAGCTCACCATCTTGGATGATACAAATGATAAGACCTGCTTGGTATACATAAAAGTCTAAGGGGTCATAATGTAATTAGAGCCTACATAACAATAATAATGTAAGGGTACAACAATAATAATAATGGGATTCTATGGGGCACAACAATAACAACATGGGGTATACATGGGCACAACAATAATAATAGGGGGCTGCACTAACAATAATAATAAGGGGAATATACTAGTATCATAGGGACCTAACACAAAGTCTCAAAAATAAGAGGCCAAACATGAGTGAGAGAGAGCTTAAGCTCTTGAGGGATAACACCAGTTCACGCTGTGGTGAGTTGGCAGAGGTCGAGCCAATTGAAGAACCAATGTATCCAAGCCATAGATATATCCATGCTAGATGGGTAGAGTGCACAAGAAAAAAAGCAAACCATGCTAAAAGCCACCAGAACTAAGATCACGGCGAAAAAGATAGGCAAGAATCAAACCTTATAGTTCTAATTGAATAATGCTTATCCATCGACTTGTACAATTTCCTAGTCATGGTAAATCCATATTGGAGGCATACAGATCACCCTATCACTATGCAACATAAGAAGCACTGACATGGTGATAAGTAGACATTAGAGAAATTTTGAGGTAAAAATTATACCTCAAAACAAAAATGTACAACAAAAATAAGCTTTATAAGAACCAATAGGATTCAATATGATGATGTAAATAATGGGGGATGATTCTACAATTTTGGAGTAAAAGGTTAAAAAGATAAAAAAAATAAGTTAAAAAAAATGCTTTCAACTTGTATTTTCAAATTATCTCACTATGAGTTTACTCAAATTTTCAGCAGGAGCATTCTTTGGATGAAGAATTTAATTTTTCATCCAAGGAGTACCCTTATTGCATACTTTCAATGGACTCTACTAAATGAAAAATGTGAAGTACATGAAAAAACGTGATTGCAGTCATGTTTTTTAATGTATTTCACATTTTTCATGTAACAAGTTTCATGAAAAGTATGCAACATGGGTACTCCTTGTATGCAAAATTAAATTTCACATCCAACGAATGTTCCCACTCAAAATTCAAGTAAAATCATAAAGAGATAAGTTGAAAATAAGAGTTGAAAAAAGTAGTTTTTCTTTTTTCCCTCCAAAACTTGGTGAGGTAATCTAATCTTATTTTATTATTTCCATTATTATTTTATAGTGTTCCTTAGGAGGCCCATTTTAGACCTCAAAAGTTCTCTAATGTTTCCCAAGAAAAGTAGACGAGCAAAGCCTCGGGGGTCGGAAGGTAGTCAAGGTTAAGATTGCCCTCGGGTTAAGCACGCTCATGTACCAAGGAAGGGGATTGATGCTAACTAGGTCAAAAGTCAAGGGTCAGGCCCAAAAATACAAAACTAGACGTGATGATGGATAGGGTCGACCTTGACTGGCCCCTGCCACATGGAAGGTGAATGATGTTGTTACAATTATATACTACCACCTAAGCAGCTGAGTCGCAAGCCACTAAGCCACTACCATGTGGAAGATAGACGATTGTGTTGCAATGTTATACTGCCATATAGGCCACAAGAAAGATGTCATTTTGTAAAATTTATTATTTATGGGAAGATTAAAAATGAGCCTCCAAAATAATTAATTTATTTTTAAAAATTAATAGAAATATAAGAAATAATTGATAACAATATAAATTATTTTAAATTTGGTCGGGGTCGATACTACACTCGGTTCATGTAGCTTTATGTACAAATGAAGGGGACCGACCTTGACTAGGTTAGAGGTCAGGGGTTAGGCCTGGAAATAATAAAACTTGGCATGCTAATGGATAGGTATGACCCTGACTAGCCTCTCAGCCCATTACTACCACCTACACAACTAAGCCACTACCATGTGGAAAATGAGAGGCTTTGGGTTAGGCCCACACAAAATAAAACCAAGTGCAGTGATGGATATGAATGACCCTGAATGGCCTGTCAACTCACCACTGGCACCTACGCAACTGAGTCACTACCACGTGGAAAATGAACAACTTTGTTATAATGTTATACTGCCACCTAAGCCATTGAGTCAGTGCCACGTGGAAGATAAAAGGTTGTGTTGCAATTCTATACCACCAACTACTACCACCTGCACCATTGAGCTTATGCCACATGGAAAATGAATAGTGTTTTTACGATGCTATACTGCGATTTAGGCTGTTAAGTCACTGTCACGTGGTATATATATATATCTATCTATCTCTCTCTCTCTCTCTCTCTCTCTCTCTCTCTCTCTCTCTCATATATATATATATATATATATATATATATATATATATATATTAAATTTAGTTGGGGTCGGTACTATGCCCGGGTTAAGCATGTTGATGTACCAATGAAGGGAACCAACCTCGAATAGCTCGGAGGTCAGGATTTGGGCCCATAAATAAAAAAACTTGGCGGGTTGAAGGATAGGGGCGACCTCGACTGGCCTATCAGCTCACTATTTTCACCTATGCAACTGACTCACTGCCATGTATATATATATATATATATATATATATATATATATATATATATATATATATATATATATATATATATTAAATTTAGTTGGGGTCGGTACTATGCCCGAGTTAAGCATGTTGATGTACCAATGAAGGGAACCAACCTCGAATAGATCGGAGGTCAGGATTTGGGCCCATAAATAAAAAAACTTGGCGGGTTGAAGGATAGGGGCGACCTCGACTGGCCTATCAGCTCACTATTTCCACCTATGCAACTGAGTCACTGCCATGTGGAAAATTAGTGCTTTTGTTACAATTTTATATTGCCATGTGGGCCTATTGTGCTATACAACAACCCTCCCCATTTCAAAATTTTTATCCAAAACTTTAACAAGAAATGGGTCCCCTTTTTAAGACTTAGTTAAAATCAATAATTCAATAATAATCGCAAACTTTGATTTAACCACATAACACATGAAAGTCCTTATGAAAAGGTTCGATCCGATATAAATATCAACCAAGACCTTTTTGTAAAACAAATGTAAAATAATATGTCACATCCTTTATTTAAAGGATAGACTTAAAAGGCTCTCATTGACAAATCTCCGATGCAATAATGCTATCAGAAAGCGAAAATCGCAAGTCATCAAAGAAGCATTCCAATAAGTCCACTCAAATCTCCCGATGCAATAATCCGATCGTAATCGACCATCGCTAAAGGCATGAGACACATAACTATCTATTGGCAATTGCCGATGCAATTTCATTAAGAGCGCACTTTTCGATAAAAGGTTGTTAAAACAAATGTTTGCGGGTTTAACCTTAAATCAATTATAAACGAAAAACAAAAGATTTATTGATTATCGCACCTTCCCATGATAACTCACTTTTATCGCAATTGGAGCTATGAATGAAAACAGCTAAAGCTTAACCTTTGTGCCTCCCAATTTGTGATATGCGATTTTCGCTAATCGTTGATCGGGAAAGCCAAGAGATCCACTTTAAAAGACTGTTAATAATATGTGTGATGCGACATATCATTATGACATTTAAGTATCACGATTGGCAGTTACGGAAGTCATTAATAGAGCAGTTAAGGTTGAATCCTTCGAGGATTTCATCTGTGGTAATATTTGAGTTCGTATTGCTTATCACGCTTGAATTACCATTAATCTTTTTATTCTGCGTTGGCTTTGAACGGGTTTTTTCTCTGTTACGTTCTTTTGTTTCTTTTACAGAGCAAGTTTGAGTTGATGAATCTAGTAAAAATGACGAAGAAGTCAAAGAAACCAAAGGCCCCTGTCATAGCCAAAGAGGAACTAGTGAAGAAGGTCTTGATATCTGATACTACCTGCCTCGGTCTAGGCAAGGCTTCATGGGAAAGTATTTACAATTTACTGGAAGCTGAGGATCCGGAAGAGATCGAAGAAGTGGCAACAACAGATTCCATGGACAAGTCAGAGAATACTCTTAAGGATTTGGCTAGCTCCTATCTTCATAGAATAGCAGCTCGCGCCAAAGTTTTACCCTATAATGACTTGGTCAAATGGGTTATTGAAAGCATCAATATCACAAACAAAACTTTCTTTACGGCTGATGGAAGAATGTTCGGGTCATTCAGAGCAGAAGATATCAAAAGAATGTACCATTTGCCTGAACCGGAGAAGTGATATAACAAAGCATTTTTGGAGGCTTTCGCCAAAGAAAACACCATCGAATCAGACCCTATCAGACAATGGAGGCATTTTCCGACCAAACACAAGCATGAATCATTGGGTATGTACTCCGTAGACTCGTTGGCATCTCCTTACTGTTATGCTGGTGCTATGATGTGTAGACTCTTTGGAGTCCATGATTCTGCCAAATTTTCTATAGAGATGGTGCCTTTAATGGAGGTTGCAATTAATTCCTATATTATGGATTAGGCGAACATTTTGTCTGATAAAATGGCCAACCAAATACTTGATTATAGGAAAAACAGGTTTGTGACTACCCCGGTAATACCCTCGTTTTATATGAGTGCTTATATTGTGGACACTATCTGTTTCAATTCTGAATATCCCATTCTAGGATGGAAATGGACTCCATAGCACAAAACCCATTTCATATCTATCATAAGGAATTGTGGAAAGCCCATTACAAAAAATCATCTTTATAGAATCTATCATGGTTTCATCCTCCCCGTGTATTATGCCATATTCAATAAAGCTGCTCCTAGGTTGTCCGAAAAAACCTGTGTCGACCTAACTACAATTAGTAGTTGGTTTGGTGAAGAAAAGTTCACCTACATCAGACTTTTTGGTAGCACTACTGACCCACATGTCCTTCCCTTATACATCCCTGATAAGTTACTTGCCAGAGAGTTAGCATATCAGATAATAGTAGAAGGGATGTCAAGGAACCTAAAGGAGTCTAAAAAGCATATGTGGCCTTCATTCCCCCTCTGATGTGGTGCTTTCACGCTGCATGACTTCAAACATGCAGAGAAGGAAGCTGAGAAAATAAAAATGTTAAAGTTAGCAGTCATCCCAAAAAGGCAGTATGATCCTAAATCTGTTGCCTACAATGTCACTTCTCAGGCCAAAATCGCCAAGTTTGAACATGAGAAGGATAGTTATGATGATTTGTTTGCTTCAGCCGAGTTATTTTCTCAAGTGAAACAACTGGCAAAAATCAAATTGGGAGCAGAGGGACTAGAGGAATTTTACAAGTTCAGGACACAGAGATTGGAAACGCTACCTCTAGACTTGTTAAATACTACCTCTATGGTGCAACCAAAAGGCCATTGTGAAGAGAAAATTATTGAAAAGACTCCTGAAAAGGAAAAGACTCCAGAAAGGGAGCAGACACATGAAGGAACTAGTGAGCCCCTTGATACAAATACAAATATTGATCCTACTTTACTCAAGGAATATGAGCAGTTCGACTCGATCATCAATAACCCAAATAAATCCCAAGAGCTCACTACACCAAAAATGTTTGCAGTGCAAAAGCCAGAAGTTATTACAGTTTCAATTGAACGAATAAGCGGCCTACCCAGAATTCAACAGGACATAGAGATTATTCCCAAGAATCCTACTGATGAGATTGTACTACAAACCGAAGAAATACCGCCTCTCGATGTCTTCTACAGTCCAAAGCACAAGGTTGTAGTTAAAAGACAGAGGAAGAAGAGGAAAATTGATCAAAGTCCTCATTTAACTCCTCAGGCAGAAATGATGAACGTGGTATGGAAAGCAGAAGTCAATCCCTCCGAGGATTTAACAAAGCTATCTCAGTATGTAGGAGCTTACACAGTGGCGATAATGGATAAAGCCTCAGAGGTCAGCTACCTGATGAGGGAAAAGGATCAGACGATTACCCAACTTGAGGTGCAATCGAAAAAGCAACAACAAAAGATAAATTAGCTTGAATAGAAGTTAATAGAGCAGAGGCAGCAAAATGAGTGATTAAAAGAGCAGTTGAAACTGGAAAAACAAAGGATTGATGAGTAGACTCTCCATAAACAATAGGAGTTGTCTCAGGAATTGAGCAGGCTTCAGATGTTAAGTGAGCAAGAAAAGAAGGCAAAGGAAGATCAAATCGCACAAATGAAAGAATAGATAGAAAGGTACAAGGGTTATCCACAGGTAAGCGAATTCAGAACAGAAGCCTTGGAAATAACCAAAGCCTTGTCCCGATAGTTGGATATTCTTTGCCACAATATATCATTGGCCAACCCCTTATGCGATATCTTTGCATCAATGATTGAAAAGGCAGTAGACGCCAGACTTGAATTAGATAAGGCAGATGAAAGGTTAACCAATTTTCTGTCCTGGCAAGATTCCAAAGAAGGAATGGCTGCAACCTGCCAAGAATACAAGAATCACATAAGGAAATCCTATTTTCCGAATGGGAGTCCCAACTAATGAAATTTGAAAGAGCAACTTCTAGATGCAGAGCTGCAACGAATGGTTTGATCGAATTAATAAATAATAGTTTGCATATGTTTAATTTGATCACTGATTGCTCTCCAGGAAAACTCCCAAAAGCAAAGTCATTGGAACAGCATTGGAAATAGGAGCTAGCACACAGAGAAGAAAACAAATTGGAGGAATCCAAAGCTTGACATGGGAAACATTCTGGTTTTTCTTGGTCAAGCCACATAGCCAGCAGATGGCCATGAAATGTCTTTCAGATGCAATCAACTGCATGATCTCTGAACTATTCGATGCCACCTATAGAACCCAGTTACACTCTAGGATGAGTCAACCTCCAGAAATCCAACCTATGCTCGCAATCTGTCATCTGCAATCATAGGAAAAGAAGTTGATACAATGAATTCATTCAACCGCCACACCATTGCTATTTTCATGATGAATCTCAGATTTATATGTCTACAATTAGACCAGCGCATAGCGATTTTTATTGATAGTTTGTTGTTATTTTTATTATTTAAGGCCCTTTCATGTATTTAGAAAGGGTCCACAATTTTTATTAAAACTTGACTTGGGAGTAGCACTACTGTACTTCTAATATTTTTTTTATCACAAACTGTACCAAAGATCTGCTTTTTTGTCAAAGAGGCTTTTATAATATTTGCACTTTTGCATCTTTTGAAGATGTTCTCAAATAGGAAAGCAGAATCTGAATGTTGTTTACATCGGGAGAATTCAAATGCATATGGTACTATTATCACTGTTTTTGTCTTATTTCTCTATGTGAATGAACATTTCTCAACATTGCTATTATATATATATATATCTATATATATATATATATATATATATATATATATATATCTTGTCATTTTTGAATGTTTTAGAATTGTTATCATTCAGATATATATTTCAGTGATATATATTATGATCAATGCGATAATGTTTTATTATTACTTTGTTTAACTACTTAAACAAAGTAATCATCATATGAATGCATATTTCTATTTTATGAATAAGTCATCTTTATGGTTATTTGTTTAATAGAAACAATAAAAAAGCATGTTATTAAAAGAATACCCGGGATAGATCAGTTATATTTGTATATTTTTGCATTATAGGATAAAAAACTTATCACCTTCATTATACACTACAAACCAATCACCCATAAATTCATATATCACTAGGAAACTGGTCCCATTACATCCAATCAGAGCCACTAGACCAAACGGAAAAGGAGCTGCACTAAGGTTCGGACAGGGTGGTTTTCCCCGATGTTGATGCAACGATTTTAGAGGCATCAACATTTTTGGTGCTAGAAGGAGGGCATGAACTGTGAATGATGAGCAAATCCAAATCCATAGCCCATTCTGAGAGTAAATCTCCCTCACCATCTCCTCCAACTTCTCCCTCGCATTCTAAATCTCTAATTCTCAAGCGAGAAGTTGAAAAGACAACATCCACTGCTGAAAACTTGAACATATCGGACAAATATGTTCTTGAACCCCCTGAAGTTCAGTCTTTACTTCATAAACTTCAAGGGTTTTCAATATATCAAGATTAGTCTGAGTTATCCCAAGGTAGTGTGACTTCGCAATACATTCCTTCTCAGCCACTTACAAGATTACAGAGCGAAAAACTTGGTATTGAACCAACGTAATTTCCTCTGCCTAGTCGGAAAAAAGATAGGAATACACCTTTAGAGTCTAACAGTGAGACTCTTTCATCATCATCATCCATTTCATCCAATCCGTTGCAAAGTCAACTATCCACTCCTCAACTTCATATCATAGTTCCACAGTGTACAGGTACTCTGACATCTCCTACTCAATCACTTACATCTACATCCTCAACTTCTTTTGCTATTCGTGCGACAATGGCACATAATCAACCAGAACCAAGGCCATGGACAAATCCAGGGGCAGTCGCAATGCCTGCACCCTTGAGTCAGTTACCAACCCACCCTGAAAAGTGGTTGCCAAAGTTTAACCAAGATATCGACATACTAGCAGAAGAACACATAAACAACCTTATGTTGTCAATAAACCTAAATGGAGTCACTAAAGAAGATGCTGTTGTGAGGCTCTTTCCATACACTTTACAGGGAGTAGCTGGATCATGATATTTTTCGCTACCACTAGGATCCATTAATAGTTGGAACGTTTTTCAAGAGCAGTTTTTGACTAAGTTCGGAGACGATAGATCCACAGTGACATTAATCAATGATCTCTCCAATCTTAAAACTAAATCAAAAGAACCCATCAAATATTTCAACTTACGATTTAATAAACTCTTAAATAAAATTCCTGCTACATCTAAACCCAGCGAAGAAGTTTGAAGCGAATGGTATATATTTTCTTTACCTTTGAATATAGCAATCTTCGTTGATAGGGCTGCAAAGCCCACCTTAGAAGAGAATATGAAAGAAACGATCGCTGTTGAGAAACGTATTATTGCTTTAGAAAAGAAAACCGCTCTTGAGGAAAGAAAGTCCAAAAAAGTTACTTTTAAAGATGATTCGAAAATGAAAGCAACTAAAGATCCATACGATATGGAGGGCTTGCAAAAGGTTTTAAAGACTATGTCCAATGAAATGGTAGAGATAAAAAAACAAGTAGCTGAAACCTCCACTAAAAATCCGTTTAGGAACTTCAAAAGAGCTGAATCAAAACCACCTAATGCCATATCTAATGCAGAATCAGATCCAGATAATGATGAGGATGAGGACATAGTCTTGTCATCTGAGGAAACAAAAGAAGATGAGATAGTTGAATGTCACGGTATGTGGGACTTCATTTTGCCTAATTCTGATACTGAAAACGAACAGGAAACTCTCCCAGTAAATACCATAAGTAAAGTTGCTACAGAACCTGTTCAATGAACTCAAAAGAAGAAAAATGCAAGCCCTACTGCCAAAGATAAGGCTCCCATGAAGAAATCTTTAGTGTTGCCAACTCAAAATCAGCCATCATCTTCCAATCCACCCTCATCATCTAAGACATTGGTAGTCTCTGACTCTATGGATTACAACATTATTGAAGACATGAAGAAGACTAGAGCAAATATCTCTTTGTTTGAGCTTAGAAAACTCAAACATCAACAAAAATTGTTGCTCAAAGAGTTAAATGCAGTACCTTCTTCCCCTCTTCCAAATGCTGTATTATCCAAGGCGGCCAAAGGAACAGGTAAGCCACCATCAAATAAAGTAGATGCTACTGATGCTGTTTTGATTGGAGATAGATCTAATTCTCACACTCCTCCTTTTCTCTTGACCTATTAAATCTACAATAGAAATCTGCACAATTGCTTCATAGATTCAGGGGCTTCATCAAATATAATGCCAAGCTCGGTTTGCTCAAAATTGAACATTGAGCCCCAAAAATCCGCAGTGCATATTGTTCAGTAGGATCAAACTAAGGTTCAAGTCTTAGGAGAGATCAATTCAGTCACCATTAGGTTATCAACTGATCCTAGAGTAGTCCAGAGAATTGATATATTGATTGCTGACATCCCTGAGTTTTATGGGTTAATTTTAAGTAGTGATTGGTCTGAGAAACTCCATGGTTACATTTCCACTGATTGGTCTCATATGTGGCTTCCCTGTAAAGGAAAACCAAATCAAATTAAGATCGATCGGGAGAAGCACATGACTCATACTGTAATGGAGTTTAAGCAGGAAAATCAACCCATAGCTTTCAATAATAACATTATCGGAAATTACTCAGCCGAATCATTCTTTGGTAATTTTAATGCTCAATCATCACCTTTTTTTGTTAATAGTTTAACATCACAAATAGAAAATTTTTCTCATACAGATACATCTAGGCGTGTGACTATTGCTAAAGAAATTGTAAATAAACCTGTAGATAAGCATGTATTTTGGTCTTTATATTTTGATGTGTCAAAATCCAATGACGGTGCAGGAGTAGGATATATTTTAGTTAGTCCTGAGGGGGAAAAACTATGCTCTCATGCAGACTGGAATTTGAGTTCACAATTAATACTGCTGAATATGAGGCGTTGATTCAAGGGCTTTATAAAGTGATAGGCCTAAAGATTCAATATCTAAAAGTATTTGGTGATTATGATATTGTCATCAAACAGGTGAGGAATACTATCCATTGCCTTTCGGGACATCTCAAGCATTATCAGTCCTTGGTTCAAGACCTTATATCTCATTTTCTAGCATTTAATATTTCTCCCATTCCTAGATCTCAGAATGCAGCAGCTGATTTATTAGCCAATGTTGCTTCTAAGCTCCTTCCATCCGAGGATTACAACCCTGATAGGTTTTTAGTCGAATTTATTTTTAGACCATTTGTTCCAAACAATGTCAACAATTGGCGGGTATTTAATCATGACGAAGACATTTTGAACTTCTTAACTGAGAAATCCTATGATGACCAGATTATTGATGAGAATGATCATGATCTTAAAATAAAACAAAGACCAGAGGAGAATTCCATACCTAAATCCATGGTCAAACTTGAAGATCTTTATGATATCAAGGATAGGTTTAAACAAGTTACTAATTCAAAACTTCAAAGTTCTACTTTGAGGTTTGAATTAATAAATCTTGGCACTAAGGCCAAAGCACAAAATATCAATATGGGACTAGGGCTCACCTCAGAAGAAAGATTTGCCTTTATCAGACTTTTGAATAAATATAAAAATGTTTTCACTTGGAATTATGATGATCTAAAAACATATGATACTTCTATCATACAACACACAATTCCAATCATTTTTGAGGAAAAACCTGTGCAGCAAAAATTGAGGAAAATACATCCGAATCTAGAGAGTCAGATCAAAGCAGTTGAATAAACTCTTGAAAGCTAAGATAATTTTCCTAATTAGATGGGTTTCTTACTTAGTACTATAGAAATTTTCAATAATATGACACTTATTCACAGGGATTATCCCGATTATACACTATTGCGGAATACATGCATAATACATAACCTCCTCTACGTTGATCATCAATTTACAGAAGCAAAAACAATAACATGCGCACATAGAAGCATCAATCACACATATCAACACAGTATTTTCCCGGGGAAAACATCTCGCTAAAAACCCCAACTATCTGTATATTATTTTATTGAGAACATGTAACAATACATAGTACAATACTTCTCACAAGTAATCAGTACTAGCTCCACCTGTTACACACAATACAGCTCAGATCTGATCTCCAAATCTCCTCCGCTGCTTGCCTACCTCCACTGCACAATACCTGCTGAGAATGAATGAGAATGGCTGAACCAAACTCGTTTTTACCATGTGAAAATCACCCACACTGGAAATCACGTGAGCAAAGGCTATAATCACTTGGTATTGGCCCCATACTGTGCAATCCTCATTGGCATAACTCAATCCCATGCATGTGCAAAATATCATGCACAACTGATAGCAATCTCAACCTCTAACACCTGTCTCCACTGAACTGTACATGCACTGAGTTAACTGATGTATTCTTCAGTTGAATTATGAGTTAATAATTAGTGAATTAATTAATAACTAATTCACACAACTCATCACTTAGTCTATTGATCAGTTAGACTAAATACAACTAGTTCAACTAAGTCAAACTGAACACAACTCCATTAACTGCTCATCTAACTCCACAGAACTCACATGCATGAGTTCCAACTGATGTCCTGCATGAAATAGCTCAACTAACACATAAGAAAACGTATTTCCTTCTGACAGCTGCATGTGCCACATCTGTAGCTCAAACTGAAGTGCTCCAAGAGGATAAGATAAAGTTTATAGTCTAAATATTATTATGAGACAATAATATTTGACTTTTCTATTTTTGACTAGCAGTCTAAAAATAGACTCTGATCACTCCTGCTGTGATCCAAAAATAGACTTTGCGCCATAATTTGCCTGCGGGCCCACTTAGTGAAGGCAACTCCTTTCCAATAAGCTCCATCATCTTGTTGCATTCTCAATAAGCATTTCTTGTTGCACACTTTTCAACACTCCCTCTCAACAAGAAAGGCTTCCTCTCAAACCCGATCCTGTAACTCTGGAATGTTCTGCATGCAACACATCTGCCCAGTCCACTTTGCTCCAACAACACTTGGAACAAAAACGCTCCCAACTGACCACTTTGTTGGGATAGGAACATACTCTGATGCTGAAGCTCTACCTGTTGCTGACAAGTGCTCCCTCTCTGAAATCTGCGCTACTGCAGCATCTTCATGCATCTCGCACCATTGCACACCTCTCTGTGCCACCTATCACTGTGCAAAACACTTGTACCTCTCGCAATTGCTATAGCCTGCATGCTATGCGCTGTCCTGGGATTCCCTACACTGTCGCTCTCTCTGCCGCTCCATCCGCATCTGTCTCTACCCAATCAGTCAGTTCCTGCTACTCCACATCGGGGCTCCCATAGCAAGGTCTCATCCAAGAGGTTGGGTACCTCAAGGATCTTGCCCCTCCTCCTTGGAACGATCAATCTATATCGCCCCAACTCCTACCTGGAGGTATGGCTGCATGTGATCCCTCAGCCCACCTGGCTCGAATTTTCCCCCTACTGGAGGTCTCTGCATGAGTAGATGTCTCTACTCGATCTCCTCTGAGCTTCCCTTGTTGTGGCTGCTCGACAACCTCCTGAAGTTGCTGCACCCATCGTGGCTCCTCCACAATCGTCTGAGACTTCTTTTGGCTCTGCATGTTGAGAGGTAATATACGCTCCCTCTCAACCACCAAGTCTCCATCAGTTGCCTTGCTGCTCAAGGCTTTGCATGCATCTACATGCAACTGATAAAGGTTCCTGACTCGAATCTCTATCTTCCGGGTTTCTCCAGTTGTCTTGCTGCGCAGGAAAGCCTTTCCCTCGTTGAAGACAACATCATATCCCTTGTCTTCTAAAATTGCCACAAAGATAAGATTCTTCTTCAATCCTGGAACATGCATCACTTCCTTCAATTTGAAGGGTTTACCAGACTCCCTCTCAAAGGAAATGGTACCGATATCGGTCGCACTGTATCTACCATCATCGCTCATCTCGATGTGCACTCCAAGATCTTTCTCATCTATATCAGAAAATAAATCTCGATCTCCTGTCATGTGAGAAGACGCACCACTGTCCAAGAACCATACCGATCCCATCACACTTCATACCAAGCATGCGATCAACGAAAAATCCAACTCAAACTGCGAGGCTAAGGCCTCTCCCGCTGCAGATCCAACAGCTTGCTTATTTTTCTTCTTCTGTGGACAATCTGTGGCATCTCCATTCTCAGCTTTGATGTTTTTGAGTTTATCCTTGAGCGCCATTCCACCAGCTCAAAACTCAACCGCTTCTGATCTAAAATTCGTGAGAACAAAGTATTTCTTGTACAGAGATCGACTGTATGGGCATTCACCGGATATCTCACCTTCCAAAAGAAGGATGAATCCAGAGGCTACCTGGCCCGATTACAGACTCTGCCTAAAGAAATAAAATGTAAACACTTTCTGAATAATAGATCTGATGATCAATCCTGCTTTGATATCCTGTAGAACTTTTTCTACAAATCAACCAGCTTTGATACCTTGTAGAAATTTTGAATAATATGACACTTATTCATAGAGATTATCCTGATTATACAGTATTGCGGAATACATGCATAATACATAACCTCCTCTACGTTGATCATCAATTTACAGAAGCAGAAACAATAACATGCGCACATAGAAGCATCAATCACACATATCAACACAGTATTTTCTCGGGGAAAGCATCTCGCTAAAAACCCCAACTATCTGTATATTATTTGATTGAGAACATGTAACAAGACATAGTACAATACTCCTCACAAGTAATCAATACTATCTCCACCTGTTACACACAATACAGCTCAGATCTGATCTCCAAATCTCCTCCGCTGCTTGCCTGCCTCCACTGCACAATACCTGCTGAGAATGAATGAGAATGGCTGAACCAAACTCGTTTTGACCATGTGAAAATCACCCACACTAGAAGTCACGTGAGCAGAGGCTATAATCACTTGGTATTGGCCCCATACTGCGCAATCCTCATTGGCATAACTCAATCCCATGCATGTGCAAAATCTCATGCACAACTGATAGCAATCTCAACCTCTAACACCTGTCTCCACTGAACTGTACATGCACTGAGTTAACTAATGTATTATTCAGTTGCATTATAAGTTAATAATTAGTGAATTAATTAATAACTAATTCACACAACTCATCACTTAGTCTATTGATCAGTTAGACTAAATACAACTAGTTCAACTAAGTCAAACTGAACACAACTCCATTAACTACTCATCTAACTCCACAGAACTCACATGCATGAGTTCAAACTGATGTCCTGCATGAAATAGCTCAACTAACACATAAGAAAATGTATTTCCTTCTGACAGCTGCATGTGCCACATCTATAGCTCAAACTGAAGTGCTCCAAGAGGATAAGATAAAGTTTATAATCTAAATATTATTATGAGACAATAATATTTGACTTTTCTATTTTTGACTAGCAGTCTAAAAATAGACTTTGATCACTCTTGCTGTGATCCAAAAATAGACTTTGCATCATAATTTGCCTGCGGGCCCACTTAGTTAAGGCGACTCCTTTCCACTAAGCTCCATCATCTTGTTGCATTCTCAACAAGCATTTCTTGTTGCACACTTTTCAACAAGTACCTGTTAGAAACAAAAACGGTGATATTAGGATCTGCATTGATTTCAGAAATATTAATAAGGCAAGCCAAAAGGATAATTTCCCACTGCCAACAATGGAACAAACTCTTCATTCAGTTACTGGTTCTGAATTAATGTCTTTTCTGGATTGTTTTTCTGGATATAACCAAATATTGGTGCACCCAAATGACAAACTAAAGACTACCTTCAGAACCAAATGGGGAACATATGCCTACCAGAAAAATGGATTAATGCTGGAGCTACCTTCCAAAGAGCAATGGATATAGCATTCAAGGGTTTGATTAATAAGTCAGTTGTTGTCTATTTAGACGACATAACTGTCTTCTCCAAGAAAAGAGCGAATCATTTACATGATTTGAAACAAATCTTTGAACGTTGTAAAAGGTATGGGATTTCATTAAATCCCAAGAAATCATTCTTCGCTCTTGATCAAGGGAAACTTTTAGGGTTTATCGTATCTAAAGATGGCATTTATATTGATCTAGAAAGAATCAAGGAGATTTCTGATATTCCTTTGCCACACAATAAAAAATCAATGCAATCATTTTTAGGTCAAATAAATTTTGTAAAAAGATTTGTTCCTGATTTTTCGCAAATTGTTTTACCTTTATAGACCATGATTAAGAAAAATTCAGTGTTCAAATGGGGGCATAACAAAAAGGAAGCTTTTGATTCAATCAAACAGGTGATCATTAATGCTCTTGCATTGAACACTCCAAATTTTTCTAATCATTTTATTTTGTATACTTTAGCATCTGAAACTTCTTATGCAGCTATGTTGACACAAATCAATGATCAACAAGTTGAAGCACCTATATCCTTTTTCAGTTCTAATCTACAAGGTGCTGAACTTAATTATTCTGAAGTAGAAAAACAAGCTTTCGCTGTGTTCAAATCTATTAAACACTTTAGGCCATTCCTCCTAAAGACTCATACAAAAGTAATAGTCCCATTCTCGGCAGTGAGACAATTACTAGTCCAAAGGGAAGTAGGAGAGAAGAGAGCCAACTGGGTTACAACATTACAAGAATATGATTTAGATATTAAACCAGTGAAAATTGTAAGAGGTCAAGGTTTTTGCAGGTTATTAGCAGGAGCTTCTAACATTTCGAAACATGAAGATTCAGACAATGCTCACCAAATAAATGAGATAAGTATCATGAACTTTGAATCTCAATATGCAGATTTGGTCTTTTATTTAAAAAATGGATATGCTCCTCCTAATCTCTCTTACAAAAACAAATGTGCCTTGAGGTTGAAAGAAAAACACTTCGAAATCATTGATGATGTGTTATTTATAAGGAATTATGATTCGGTTTTGTTAAGATGCCTTGAAAAAACTGAAGCATAGAAGGTGTTGCAGGAATTACATGATGGTCCAGTAGGTGGACATTTTGGAGGTGATACAACATCTTACAAGATAATACATGCTGGATATTATTGGCCTACTTTATTCAAAGATGCTCATGACTATGTAAGGAAATGCAAAACATGCCAAACTGCCAGTGGAAGACAAAGGAAGCCAACCTTTCCTTTGCAACCAGTCAACATTGAACAACCATTCGAACAATGGGGACTGGATATCATAGGAGAGATTGTTCCACATTCTTCCAAGCAACATAGATATATCCTTATAGCCACGGATTACTTCACAAAGTGGGTAGAAGCAATTCCTTTGAAGGTAGCCAAATCTGATGCAATCATCAAATTCATCGATCAATTCATCATTACCAGGTTTGGTGTACCTAATGCTCTCATTTTTTATAGTGCATCTCATTTTTCTGGAAATACCATACTTGAATTTGCTCTTAAAAGAGGATTTAAATTGAAATATTTTGCAAACTACTATCCCTAGGGTAATGGTTTAGCAGAATCAACCAACAAAAATCTTATCAAAATTATTAAGAGAACTATTGACCAGAATCAAAAGAATTGGCACAAGTCTTTGATATTTGCATTATGGGCAGACCACATAACACAAAAGGCCTCAATAGGTACTTCTCCATTCAACTTAGTGTATCGGAAAGAAGTTGTGATACCGACAAACTTAACACTCCCATCTCTAGCCCTAGTGCAATTTATTGAAGAAAACCCCTCCTCTTCTATTCAATTAAGATATGATCAAATCCTTAAATTAGAAGAGGAGAGGGAAAAAGCTAGAATTACACATGCAAAACATCAACATACTATTAAATCTTCTTTTGATACAAATTCTTTCGGCCCAAAATGTTTACAAATTGGTGATCTTGTTTTGAAATGGGAAAAAGCGCATGAAGATAAAGGCAAACACACTAAATTTCAAAAGATGTGGCTTGGACCGTTTCAAATCATTAAGAAGATAGGATCATCAACATTCATATTGAAAGATCTATCAAGAAAGAGGGATTCTCTTCCTGTCAATGGGCTTATCTTGAAAAAAATCTTTACTTAAGGAGGTAACCCCTTCTTACTTGTAAATATTCATTATGCAGTTTTGTTTGTTCAAACTTTTATTTGTAGGAATTAAGGTTGTAAATAGTCTTTCATTGACTTTTTACTATGTGAAAGTTATTTAAGGAAATATTGTAAATACTTACTTTCGATAGATGGAAACCTTTAAGGAAAAGGCTACATTTTTAGAAGGTTAGATAAAAATAAAACTCTGAGAAACTCTTCTAAATTTGTAAAATCTCCACAAGCCTTGAAAATACTGTAAATCATTCCAAGTTTTAAAGAGCCAAGAGAGGTTATTTGTAAAAAGTAAAGACTTTTCCAAACTTAGCATCTACAACTCTTAAATTTGTCATCCATATACTCTTAAGGAGAAATTCATTCACCCCATTCATTAAGTTTATGATTTTTCAGAGTGTAATTCTAAAATATGTTTGATATGAAAGATAAGAGGTCTCATCATGAGCCTGCTTACCATGATCACTGGGAACTAATTAAACTGAAATTACCAATACTGCATATCAAAACAAGGCAATGGCTTATAATCATAAGACAAGGGGTCTTATCATGAGCCAACTTGTTTAGTTCAATTACAACCAGTGAATGGCATTGTCAACAGTTGGCCACCAAACCAGGACAATGGCTTTTTATCTTTTAAAGAAATAAAAAGAATAGAAAATACAAAAAGGAAAAAATATGTGTAAACATATCTTTTTGAATTATCTCTCAAAAGTTATACTCTTAGATGGATGGGACAATGAATGATTAAATGGTTAAAAGGTAACCCTGTCGAGACTATAAACGTCTGCTGGCAGCAGAGGCACTACCTGTGACAACAGAGTAAACTTAAAAGCTAAGTTGGAGAAGCCCCCTGCTTTATCTATACCAACCAATCAAAGCTTGAATAAGCCCAAAATGTTTTTATTTTTAAGATTGGAAAAGGAATTACAAAAATATTTTTTTCATTATATTCAGAGTTAATCTTTATCCAACTATTCTTAGATTTGTTTTCTTTATCCTCAATGGTTTCCAAATTAAGAAAGTTATAGATATTGCATTACTTTCTCAGAGATAACTATTTCTCCCAGTGAATTGCCAATTGTTGTGCTATACAACAACCCTCCCCATTTCAAAATTTTTATCCAAAACTTTAACAAGAAATGGGTCCCCTTTTTAAGACTTAGTTAAAATCAATAATTCAATAATAATCGCAAACTTTGATTTAACCACATAACACATGAAAGTCCTTATGAAAAGGTCTGATCCGATATAAATATCAACCAAGACCTTTTTGTAAAACAAATGTAAAATAATATGTCGCATCCTTTATTTAAAGGATAGACTTAAAAGGCTTTCATTGACAAATCTCCAATGCGATAATGCTATCGAAAAGCGCAAATCGCAAGTCATCAAAGAAGCATTCCAACAAGTCCACTTAAATCTGCCGATGCGATAATCCGATCGCAATCGGCCATCGCTGAAGGCATGAGACACATAACTATCTATTGGTAATCGCCGATGCGATTTCATTAAAAGCACACTTTTTGATAAAAGGTTGTTTAAACGAATGTTTGCGGGTTTAAACCTTAAATCAATTATAAACGAAAAACAAAGGATTTATTGATTATCCTGCCTTCCCATGATAACTCAATTTTATTGCAATTAAAGCTATGGATGAAAACAGTTAAAGCTTAACCTTTGTGCTTCCCAATCTGCGATATACGATTTTCGCTAATCGCTAATCGGGAAAGCCAAGAGATCCACTTTAAAGGACTGTTAATAATATGTGCGATGTGACATATCATTATGACATTTAAGTATCACGATTGGTAGTTACGAAAGTCATTAATAGAGCAATTAAGGTTGAATCCTTCAAGGATTTCATTCGTGGTAATATTTGAGTTTGTATTGCTTATCACACTTGAATTACCGTTAATATTTTTATTCTGCGTTGGCTTTGAACAGGTTTTTTCTCTGTTACGTTCTTTTTTTTATTTTACAAATCAAGTATGAGTTAATGAATCCAGTAAAAATGATGAAGAAGTTAAAGAAACCAAAGGCCCTCGTCGTAGCCAAGGAGGAACCAGTGAAGAAGGTCTTGATATCTAATACTACCTGCCTCAGTCTAGGCAAGGCCTCCTGGGAAAGTATTTACAATTTACTGGAAGCTGAGGATCCAGAAGAGATCGAGGAAGTGGCAACAGCAGATTCCACGGACAAGCCGGAGAATACTCTGAAGGATTTGGCCAGCTCCTATCTTCATAGAATAACAACCCACGCCAAAGTTTTACCCTCTAATGACTTGGTCATCTGGGTTATTGAAAGCATCAATATCACAGATAGAACTTTCTTTACGACTGATGGAAGAATGTTTGGGTTGTTTAGAGCAGAAGATATCAAAAGAATGTACCATTTGCCTGAATCGGAGAAGCGATATAACAAAGCATTTTTGGAGGCTTTCGCCAAAGAAAACGCCATCGAATCGGACCCTATCAGACAATGGAGGCATTTTCTGACCAAACACAAGCATGAATCATCGGGTATGTACTCCGTAGACTCGTTGGCATCTCCTTATTGTTATGCTAGTGCTATGATGTGCAGACTCTTTGGAGTCCATGATTCTGCCAAATTTTCTATAGAGATGGTACCTTTAATGGAGGCTGCAATTAATTCCTATATCATGGATTGGGCGACCATTTTGTCTGATAAAATGGCCAACCAAATACTTGATTATAGGAAAAACAGGTTCGTGACTACCCGGGTAATACCCCCGTTTTATATGAGTGCTTATATTGTGGACACTATCTGTTTCAATTTTGAATATCCCATTCTAGGATGGAAATGGACTCCACAGGACCCGAACCCCATTCATATCTATCATAAGGAATTGTGGAAAGCCCATTACAAAAATCATCTTTATAGAATCTGTCATGGTTTCATCCTCCCCATGTATTATGCCATATTCAATAAACCCGCTCCTAGGTTGTCTGAGGAAGCCTGTGTCGACCTAACTACAATTGGTAGTTGGTTTGGTGAAGAAAAGTTCACCTACATCAGACTTTTTGGCAGCACTACTGACCCACATGTCCTTCCCTTATACATCCCTGATAAGTTACTTGCCAGAGAGTTAGCATATCAGATAATAGTAGAAGGGATGTCAAGGAACCGAAAGGAGTCTAAAAAGCATACATGGCCTTCATTCTCCCTCTGATGTGGTGATTTCACGCTGCATGACTTTAAACATGCAGAGAAGGAAGTTGAGAAAATAAAAATTTTAAAGTTAGCAGTCATCCCAAAAAGGCAGTATGGTCCTAAATTTGTTGCCTACAATGTCACTTCTCAGGCTAAAATTGCCAAGTTTGAACATGAAAAGGATAGTTATGATGATTTGTTTGCTTCAGCCGAGTTATTTTCTCAAGTGAAACAATTGGCAAAAATCAAATTGGGAGTGGAGGGACTAGAGGAATTTTACAAGTTCAGGACACAGAGATTGGAAACACTACCTCTGGACTTGTTAAATACTACCTCTATGGTGCAACCAGAAGGCCACTGTGAAGAGAAAATTATTGAAAAGACTCCTGAAAAGGAAAAGACTCTAGAAAGGGAGTAGACACATGAAGGAACTAGTGAGCCCCTTGATACGAATATAAATATTGATCCTACTTTTCTCAAGGAATATGAGCAGTTTGACTCAATCATCAATAACCCGAATAAATCCCAAGATCGCACTACACCAAAAATGCTTGCAGTGAAAAAGCTAGAAGTTATTACAGTTCCGATTGAAGGAACAAGAAACCTACCCAGAATTCAGCAGCACATAGAGATTATTCCCGAGAATCCTACTGATGAGATTGTACTACAAACTAAAGAAATACCACCTCTCGATGTCTTCTATAGTCCAAAGCACAAGGCTGTAGTTAAAAAACAGAGGAAGAAGAGGAAAATTGATCAAATTCCTCTTTTAACTCCTCAGGCAGAAATGATGAACATGGTATGGAAAACAGAAGTCAATCCCTCCGAGGATTTAACAAAGCTATCTCAGTATGCAGGAGCTTACACAGTGACGATAATGGATAAAGCCTCAGAGGTCAGCCACCTGATGAGGGAAAAGGATCAGACGATTACCCAACTTGAGGTGCAATCGGCAGAGCAACAACAAAAGATAAATCAACTTGAACAACAGTTAATAGAGCAGAGGCAACAAAATGAGCGATTAAAAGAGCAGTTGAAACTGGAAAAACAGAGGATTGATGAGCAGACTCTCCATAAACAACAGGAGTTGTCTCAGGAATTGAGCAGGCTTCAGATGTTAAGTGAGCAAGAAAAGAAGGCAAAGGAAGATCAAATCGCACAAATGAAAGAATATATAGAAAGTTACAAGGGTTATCCACAGGTAAGCGAATTCAGAATAGAAGCCTTGGAAATAACCAAAGCCTTGCCCTGACAGTTGGATATTCTTTGCCACAATATATCATTGGCCAACCCCTTATGCGATATCTCTGCATTATTGATTGAAAAGGCAGTAGATGCTAGACTTGAATTAGATAAGGCAGATGAATGGTTAACCAATTTTCTGTCCTGGAAAGATTCCAAATAAGGAATGGCTGCCAACCTACCAAGAATACAAGAATCGCATAAGGAAATCCTATTTTCTGAATGGGAATCCCAGCTAATGAAAGCTGAAAGAACAACTTCTAGATGCAGAGCTGCAACGAATGGTCTGATCAAATTAATAAATAACAGTTTGCATATGTCTACTTTGATCACTGATTTCTCTCCAGGAAAACCCCCAAAAGCAAAGTCATTGGAACAACATTGGAAACAGGAGCTGACACACAGAGAAAAAAACAAATTGGAGGAATCCAAAGCTTGACATGGTAAACATTCTGGTTTTGCCTGGTCAAGCCACATAGCCAGCAGATGGCCATGAAATGTCTTTCAGATGCAACAAACTGCATGATATCTGAACTATCTGATGCCACCTATACAGCCCAGCTACACTCCAGGATGAGTTAGCCTCTAGAAATCCAATCTATGCTCACAATCTGTCAGCTGCAATCATAGGAAAAGAAGCGGATACAATGAATTCATTCAACTGCCACACCACTGCTATTTTCATGATGAATCCCAGATTTATATGTCTACAGTTAGACTACCGCATAGCAATTTTTATTGATAGTTTGTTGTTATTTTTATTATTTAAGGCCCTTTCATGTATTTAGAAAGGGTCCGCAATTTGTATTAAAACTTGACTTGGGAGTTGCACTACTATACTTCTAATTTTTTTTTTATCACAAACTGGACCAAATATTTTCATTTTTGTCAAAGAGGCTTTTATAAGATTTGCACTTTTGCATCTTTTGAAGGTGTTCTCAAATAGGAAAGCATAATCTAAATGTTGTTTACATCAGGAGAATTCAAATGCATACGGTACTATTATCACTGTTTTTGTCTTATTTCTCTATGTGAATGAACATTTCTCAACATTGCTATTATATATATATATATATAGATATATATATATATGTTTTTCAAGCAATTCTTTAGCTTGTCATTTTTGAATGTTTTAGAATTGTTATCATTCAGATATATATGTCAGTGATATATATTATGATCAATGCGATAATGTTTTATTATTACTTTGTTTAAATACTTAAACAAAGTAATCATCATATGAATGCATATTTCTATTTTATGAATAAGTCATCTTTATGGTTACTTGTTTAATAGAAGCAATAAAAAATCGTGTTGTTAAAAGAATACCAGGGATAGATCAGTTATATTTGTATATTTTTAAATTATAGGATAAAACACATATCACCTTCATTATACACTACAAACCAATCATCCATCAATTCATATATCACTTGGAAACTGGTCCCATTACATCCAGTCGGAGCCACCACACCAAATGGAAAAGGAGTTGCACTAAGGTCTGGACCGGGTGGTTTTCCCCGATGTTGATGCAGCAATTTTAAAGGCATCAATAGGGTCACTGAGTTTCAATCGCATTGTATATGTGTGTGTGTATGAAACTATTATATATTAATATTGTAAATTTAATCGACGTTAAGATTGCACCCTCATCAAGCAAAAAGATGTACCGACGAAGCAGATCGTCCTTTAATTGGTCAAAAGTCAGGGGTCAGGGCTAGAAATAAAAAAACTATGCATGTTGATGCATAGGGAAAACCTCGACTGGCATGTAAGCTCACTATTGCAACCTAAGCAGCTGAGTCACTGCCACATGGAAGATGAACGACATTGTTACAATGCTATACTAACACGTGGATCACTAAACCTGTGCCATATGGAAGATAAATGATTGTGTTTTGTTATACTCCCTACTACTGCCACCTCCACCACTAACCTAATGCCACATGGAAAACGAATGATGTTCATAGTTGGTCGTTGGTCATTCAAAGTAAATGCCATGCGGTGGAGGAAGGCCGACCATAGTCGAGTTTGACTCCCGACTTGACTTCAAGCTATGCGTATTCTGCAGTTTCAAATGAATGCTACAAATGAAGGATTTATTTAACACGTGGAGGTAATACATAAACACACAGACCTGAGCATTTATTTGGTGTGGAACCAGTCGGAGGTGCATTGGAACTTATAATGGAGAAATAGAGGTGAGTTGGTTAATGAAATAGAAACCTGACCCTGACTAATAGAGGTCAAGCCTTGTTTTCGTTTGAGAATGCGTGAAGGGAGATAACCGTGACTCCCAACCATGGCCTACACGTCGAAAGATATTAACCCAACCCTTAGTGTGCATAGTTTTGTGTGAATTAAATTCCTTATTGAGTTTTGATATGACAAGGGGGCGCGCTACATAAAAAGTTGTTTAAAGATTCATAAAATATTAAATTTGTTTTGTGCTCCTATGTGCCAAGACATGTATGAAAAATATGGAAAAGATTGTTGATCGTATATCCTCGATAATCAACACGAGAAAATGTACAATTTGACGATGAAAGCCATTATTGCTAAATAAGACTCCAACGCTCTTAACCAATCACAGCCTAAATAAATAGAATTCAAAAATTCAAAAAAATAAATTAGTTTTGTTCCCTAATGTCGACTTTACAAATTATTGGTTTAATTTTTGGTCAACAAGGGATTAATGAATGGTCAATGCATTATCGAACGCGTAATATCCTGACAGCGGCAGGGATAACAAGATAAAATCATTTTCACATTCAAGGATTTTCACTATGATGCCAAAATTTTGAATAGTTAAAATGTTAGGAAAAAAACGAGATTTAATGTGGTTTTCCATAGGAGATGTTAAGATAATGCCTTTCTTTTTTAAATAAATATGATAAATTCTTCCCACCCATTAAATTTTACTAGTATTCCAACACCACATTTTACCATGAAACTAGTAGAATTTTATTTTATTTTTTTTTAGCAATGTTTAATTTTTCTTCATATTGATCAAAATGGATAAATACTTTTATATTTTAAATAGGGATTTTATGTTATCAATGTCCTTTTTCTTCAAAGTACATAAATACTTTTTCTTTTTAATTTAAGATTAACTAGCATATTCATATAAACTAAATGATTGATAAACAACCATAGAGATCAATTCATGATAAATATCAAAACAATGTTTTCTTATTAAAGATAATATAAATCAACTAAATTATAATTGTATTTAAAATTATTATCCTCGAATTATAATTTGATAAAGAGTGTTTAATCAAAATTCAATAACACAAATAAAAATATTCGAAATATAAAGGTGTTTATCCTTTCTCGTTCTTTCATGCTGCCATATCACTTTAAAACAACGCGAAAAAGTAGTATTAGTAGTGATAAACTCTCTGAGAAGGTTGAGAAGGTTGGGGGTTGTCTTTCCAGAATTAGAATGAAGTTATGGAGGATAATCACTTTCTAAAAATTAACTAAAATATAATTTTTTTCTTTTGTAAGCTTGGCGGGACTACATCTTCATCATGTCCAATATATCACCCCGGTCGGGGCAGTGAATTGAATCAATGACCTCACATCAAGGAGTGCCTTAAGAGGGCACCTAATCACCGTCTATCCAAGACTCCATGGACTTATTTTTAATTATTATTATTTTTAATTATAAAAAAATAATATAAGTTAAATATATTTACATTAAAAAAACATGTAACAATATCAATCTCTAATTAAACATTAAATAAAATTAAAAATTAGTTTTAAATATTAATATTAAAATTTTAATTATATATATATATATATATATATACTATTTTCCCTGCAAAATTGAGGAGAGACTTAATAATCATAAGTTTAACTTGTTTAATATCCAAGTTTTTGGTGATATGCAATTTTTTGGTGCTTCAGGGGTCTTTTAGGGAGTTGAATTCGTTTATGGGTTCAAAATTACATTTGAAGCAACAATATTGTATTGTTAGATTGTAGGAATTTACAGGGTAAGTTCCTCAGATAGAAAACCAAAGGACAACGCTCACAAACAAATAAAAAATAAATACACCACTATTCTTGACGTGGTTAAAACCCTCAAAGAGGGAAACAGTCAACGACCTGAGCCAACGTGGCCACTTCAGGCAATTTATTAATGTAAAAGAAAGAAAATTTACATAAGCTTCTCTCATGAACAGTCACCCTACAAATGACCCTCCATTCTCTTTAAATAGAGATCATGGACCAATCAGGTGTTAAGCCACGTATCAAGTGTCGGTAATACTAAGGAGAGAATGAACCGTCGGATCACTTCCTGTCTAGAACATATCGTGATCCTCAGATTGTAAGTTTCAAAAGTATAATAATATCGGCCTACGAGCTTAGTTCGGCGGATGTGCCACCTCTGTATTCCTTCTACTTCTGAAAATATTTCTTCTTCAGATGATGACAACGAGGATTAAAATCCTCCCCCACCTTCTCGGGATCCTCCTTCAACTCTGATACCATGTAGGAATTTACATGGTAAGTTCCTCAGATAGAACACCAAAAGACATCGCTCACAAATAGATCACAGATCAATACACCAGTATTCTTGACATGGTTAAGACCCTCAAAGAGAGAAACAATGCACAGCCTAAGCCAATGCGACCACTTTAGGCAATTTATTAATGTTAAAGAAAGAAAATTTACATAAGCTTCTCTCATGAGCGGTCACCCTACAAATGACCCTCTATGCTCTTTAAATAGAGATCATGGACCAATTGAGTGTTAACCCACAGATCAAGTGTCGAAATACCGAGGAGAGAATGAACATATTGTGACCATCGGATTGTAAGTTACATATGTTGGAAATAATATTGAGAGGGGGGAGGGGGTGAATCAGTATTAGTAACTCAATAATTTTTCATTTCCATAGGCATATTTGTATATTCTAGTTTAGCTAAGTAAACCAACGTGTACATGCGACTGTTGTTAAAGAAACTAGCGCATATGCATAGAACTTTTTATTTACCCAATTTATCATGTTTTGAACTTTAACCAGTATGTCAGATATTAATTAGACAATGTAGTAAAAGTAGAATAAAGCATAAGCATCACACATAAACACCAAGATATAAGGTGGAAACCCAATGTGGGTAAAAACCACCTGCTGATGTCGTCTCTGTCTTCTTTTAATAATAAGAAAATTTTGTTTACAATTTTGTACTGGTGTAGACTTGTACTAGTATGCAGGCTTCTACCTATAGAAGGCTGACCTTCTCTTGTTCTACAGCTTCTATTGGAACGAAGCTACAACCCCCTAGCTCTTATACTAGCCAATATGTTTACTAGTATGTAGGTGTCGACCTACAGAAGGCTACGACCTTCTTTCTTCCTCCAGGGACCACGTTTCATAAATTTTCAGACTGGATCCATCAACAACATCATAAGTGTAATTCAATCATCAAATATATCTACATCAACCAATCACCTTTTGAACCAACC
This sequence comes from Pinus tabuliformis, assembly GCA_031772625.1. NCBI lineage: Eukaryota > Viridiplantae > Streptophyta > Pinopsida > Pinales > Pinaceae > Pinus > Pinus tabuliformis. Next base: position 503,752,979 of record CM062817.1, on the reverse strand, counting down.
ACAACCGAATCAATCAATCACTTTGACAACCCATCAATCTGATCATTCAGAATACTGTCACCAGACTATAGTAACCAGAACCCAAACCAAAACCCAAAACTCTACAACAGCAAACAGTAGCAACTAAAACATATTTTATAAGGTATACGCTACTTTCATGTGTCGAACCTAAGTGTATACACGCTTTTCTCAAATCCAACCAGCGTATACATCTGTAAATCTTAATTCATAATTCTGCAGCTATTCCAGACTTCAGTTATACCCATATCATATCATTTACAGAATAATATATGCGTCAGTATTCAGATCTAGAATATTCATGAGCAAAAACACATAATGATAGTTCATTTTACGCCTTAAGATCTCGATCCATCATTAGATCTAGTCCCTCATCATCTGCTAAGGTTCATCCTTGGTTCAGATCCAACAATGCACCATAACCCAATAACCTGCATACTAGATCTCACACTTCATCAGATATTCAATACTTGCACACCTTGGCCTAATGATCTTCTCCTCCTTTTATAGTTTTAGGCGTTCCTCAATACCATGGACCAAAAGCACTTAGGACCAATACCTTGGACCAAATACCTAGGGTCAATACCTTGGACTAGATACCTTGGACCAATACCATGGATCAAAATACCATGGACCAAATACTTCAGACCAAAAACTTAGTTTTCCAAGGTATACATGCTTTTCCTTCTGTGAAAGTGCGTGTGTACATATATGCATCTTGTATATAGTGAACCTGTGTGTGTACGCAACTTGGTCAATGGTGAACCTGCGTATACCTCTCTTTCTTCATTCTGTGAAGACTGATATGTAATTCTTTGTTGTTTACCTACTATACTGTGATCTTTCATCTGAGTGAGTTGACATCAAGGACAATACCTATATCATAATGCCAACAATCTCCCCCTTTGTGCTCAATGGCAGCAACCACACCAAGTCACTCTCCCCCTTTGACATCAAGGGCAAAGGGTCATGCTCCCCCTGAGTACATGCTGAAATATCTGATATGTTGAAGTGTACTAATTGAGCTCCCATGATCGAGTCCATGGTCCCCTTGAGCACAAGCAAAGTATGTAAAAAGATTTTCTAAAAGAAGAACATGACTCTATATCAATGGCCTTCCTATCGCCAATGAATCATACATACATCCATCTCCCAACCAAGTGGGGATATACCAAATTTGACTCATCCACCCAACCAAGTGGGGATATACCAATTGTTTATACATGACAAGAACAAGAAACATTACATCATCCATCCCATGCATAGTGGGGTTACAAATGATTTGCATGACATATATAACAGAGAGAAAATAGCTTAAACAAGACCATGATAGTCATCAACAACTATCATATGATCTGCATCATCAACAACATCTGTCAACAACATCCAAACCAACAACCTGTATATGTCCATCATTAGTTCCCAAAATATCATCAACCTGTGTCAAAGTATGTCGGCATATATCAACTCATCCTCTTGATCTCATCAAGATCAACTTTCTACGTTCCCTTATCATAACCTTCCATGAATCAACTAGGCATATGTCATATCTCCAAGCGGTAGCACAAAATCATGCACATCATATCATATGTATGTGAAGACACCATAGACATCATTATCAAGAACTGCATGATCTTTCCACAAGAACCTTCATTATATCATAACTAGGGAACATCCCATATCATCAACCATGATAATCAACATCTCTGAGTATCAACCGATCGTCATCATAATTGATTAGGTACCAAAGACTTCTAGACATAATGCCAACAATGCTTTATTAGAAGCATACCATGTTCTCCCCCTGAACCTATTCCACTTGTTCACTATCAGATCTGATCATTACATATGTCAGTAAAAGATATCAAAACATCATCATCAATAAGATATACATCAAGTTATCAACAACTTTATGAGGACCAATATATTTCCACATGTTATCATCAGATTGTAACCATCATCAAACAGAGCAAATAATTGACAAAACCATAGCAGACCCCTTTTTCTTGAGTCTGGCCTGTTTCTTTTCTTCAAACCGACATATACGCAACTATGCCCATAGAAACCTGCATATTTACGCGATTACGCTTCATGAAACTTGCGTATAACAACCTTTCTCTGAAAAATAGGATTTAACAACAGGATGATGCAACAACTACTCTCAGCTTTTGTCTGAGATATTCAAATGTCTATCTGGGCAGTGGTTTAGTGAATATATTAGCAACATGTTCTTTGGAGGGAACATACTCCAATTTGACCTTTTGTTCAAGCACTTTTTCACGTAGAAAATGATATTTGATGGGTATGTGCTTGGTCTTGGAGTGCATGATTGGATTCTTTGAAATACTGATGGCACTTGTATTATCACATAGAATGGAGATGGGTGGAGTACATGTGATCTAAATGTCTTGCAAAGTTTGCATCATCCAAAGTAGTTGTGTGCAGCAAGATGCAGTAGCCACGTATTCTGCTTCAGCTGTAGATAATGCAATTGAACTTTGTTTCTTGCTGAACCAAGACACTAACCTGGAACCCATATAGAATGCACCACCACTAGTGTTTTTTCTGTCATCAACACCTCCTGCCCAATCTGCATTTGTATATGCATGAAGTGTAAGATCTGTATCTCTAGGATACCATAAGCCAAAGTTCTATGTTCCTTGAAGATATTTGAAAATCCTTTTGACTGCCTGAAGGTGTGATTCCTTTGGATTTGCTTGGAATCTTCCAACTATTCCTACTACATGCATGATATCAGGTCGGGTACCTGTTAGATAAAGCAGACTGCCAATCATGGATCTGTAAGTTGGTTGATGTACTGCTGCTGATTCATCATTTGAGTTGAGACTGCATCCTGTTACCATTGGGGTACATACTGGTTTAGAATCTTCCATGCCATACTTTTTCAAGATCTGTTTGAGAAATTTGGTTTGTGACAAAAAAATACCATCTTTATTTTGTTGAACTTGTAGACCAAGAAAATAGGTAAGCTCACCAAGAAAGGACATTTCAAATTCTTGCTGCATTACTGCAGCAAAATTCCGACTCATGGATTCTTCATTGCTACCAAAAATGATATCATCAACATAAACAACAATTATTAGCAATTTATCATTGTCAATCTTTGTATATAGATTTCTATTTACTGATCGCTTTGAAAACCCTGTTGGTGGAGATATTTGTCAAGACGGTAATACCAGGCCCTTGGAGCTTGTTTTAGACCATAAAGAGCCTTTCTGAGTCTCCATACAAATTTTTCATCATTTCCAAGAATGAATCCTTTTGGTTGCTCAATATAGACTTCTTCTTCTAAGTCTCCATTAAGAAAGGCATATTTTACATCCATTTGGTATACTTTGAATTTCTGAAAACTAGAAAGAGCAATAAACATCCTTATGGCTTCAAGTCTAGCAACAGGTGCAAAAGTTTCTTCAAAATCTATACCTTCTTGTTGACCATATCCTTTGCAAACAAGTCTGGCCTTGTTTCTAATAACTTCTCCATTTTTGTTCAGCTTGTTTTTGAATATCCATTTAGTTCCTATGATATTCTTATCATGAGGTCTAGGAACTAATTCCCAGGTATTATTCTTTTCAATTTGCTCAAGTTCTTCATTCATGGCCTTGACCCAACATTTTTCTTTCATGCTTCATTTACATTTTGAGGTTTGGCGGAAGATAGTAATGCTAGATAGCTTGAGGATTCTGTAATAGTTCTTCTTGTCTGCACACCTCCCTCTTTTTCCCCTAAAATTTGAGTTTCTGGATGATTTTTTTGAACATACCTGGACGAAGTCTTTTCTTCTACTATTATCTCTTCTTCTGGTGTTTCATTGGTTTCTTCTTCAAAATCAGTGTGATTTAATGTGGGAAAATGATCCTCATCTTCTTCATTGTCATAATCTTCAGTTTTTATCTGTTTTGAATTTTTGCATGCTTCATCAACCACAACATCAATACTTTCAATAATTTTCCCAAGTCTTTTATTATAACATTTATATCCTTTACTTCGGGAAGAGTAGCCAAGAAGAATACCTTCATCTGCTCTGGGTTCAAACTTACAAAGTTTTTCATCAGTCCTTTTGATGTAACATTTGCTTCCAAAAACTTTGAAGTATTTTACAGTAGGAGTCTTACCATACCAAAGTTCATGTGGAGTTTGAGTGTTGTTTACCCGAACATTTGTTTGGTTGAGAATAGTGATGGCGGCGAATGCAGATTCACCCCAGAACGTTGCAGGAGTTCCAGATTCATCTAGCACAGCTCGAGCATTTGTTGAATAGTTCTGTTCATCCTTTCTACCACTCCATTTTGCTGAGGAGTCCTTGCGGTGGAGAACTGCATTTTTATTCCATGTTGTTCACAAAAGTCAAAGAATTCATCTGAGGTAAATTCCCCTCCTCGATCAGATCTGAGGCATTTGATTTTGCGATCTAATTCATTTTCAACTAAAGCTTTGAAGGCTTTGAACTTTTCAAATGCTTCATCTTTATGCTTTAGAAGACCTATCCAACACATTGTGGAAAAATCATCAGTGAATAATATAAAGTATTCTTCTCCATGAGGTGACTTTTTCCTTGATGGTCCACATAAATCAGTATGAACAAGTTCAAGAGGCTTACTAGCTGACCCTTCCTTTTCGACGAAGTGAGATCTGGTTTGCTTACCGAATTGACATGATTTGCATATAGTATTTTCAGGAATGTTGATATCTGGAAGATCACGAACAACCTGGAATCTGCATGCTTTTCTTATTTGAGAAAAGCTTAGATCTCCCAACCTTCTGTGCCATAGCCAGTTTTCATCATTTTTGCTTAGATAGCACTGTTATTGTCCTGCCTTTAGTATTTATGGGTTGTTTGGAGTTATTGTACCTTTGATCACGGTTTCTTTTGTATCATAACATTTCCTTGATAATAACATTTGACTTAATGGAGTTTTCTCCTTTTGAGATATTTGCCGAAGTTTACTCCTGCATTCAGATTTTTCATGGCCAAAGTTGTTACAAATTGAGCATTCTATTTCATTTTCAAGAAGATAAAAGTTATTATAGGAACTTTTCTTGATCTCTGTCACATTCCTTTGATTTCGTGCTTCTATAGTCATGATGGTTTTGTAAGAAACACATTGAGCAGCTTCGTGTCCAAAATTATGACATGAGAAACATTGACCATTAAAGAAGTTCCTGCGATTATTGAATATATTGATCTGCTGATTGTAGTTTCTATTCATCTTTGAAACAAATTGAGTATGATTTACCTGAGGTTGGTTGTGACTTCTGTTTATCCTTGGAGCAAACTAAGCCTGATTTACCTAGTGATCTGACTTATTCCTTTGCTAACGATTGTCATATTGTTCATTGTTCTTTGGCGCATCAAGATAGCATTTAGTGGAGGTTGATGGCTTCTGTGATTGAGGTGCTTCTTCAGTATATCCAGGACCTATCTTTATCAGAGGAGAACGCTCCAATTTGATAATTTCATTTAAGGTTTTTGATCCTTTAGCAAATCTAAGATTGAGAGATTTTGTTTTCTTAAGATCCTTTCTTAGACCCACAATTTCACATTCTAGTTTTTCATTGTGTTTTTCTCTTTCAGCAAGTTGATATGTCAAGGTATCTATAATCATATTATTTTCTTCTAAATAGATTTTGAGTTTAGAAATTTCTTCTTGAAGTTCATCTTCTTCTAAAGCATCCAAAAATTTATCATCTTCATAAGCCATTAGAAATCTATAGTCATTACTATTTTCATCTTCATCACTATTTGATAATCCATCACTATCTTCATGAGTATAGTAGCTCTTTTTACTTACAATTTGTTTTCTATTCCATTTTGCAGATTCCTTCCCTTTATCATATTTATCTTTATGAGGACATTTGGCAGCATAATGACCGACTCTACCACAGGAAAAACATTTGAAAGGTAGTTTACCTCTAAATCTTCCGGAACCCCGTTGAAGCTTCTTGACAAAGTTTACTTCATCTTCTTCTTCTGAAATATATCCTGATTCATTGAGTTCTTCTTTTCCTTTTGTTGAAGCTTTAAATGCGACTTCTCTCATATCTGATGGGCCTCCTTTTCTCATCTCAAAGGCAGTTAAGATTCCATGAAGTGCCATAGTACTGGTCTGTAGATCCTGTTTTTCTTCTATGGCAGATACTTTTGATTCAAATTTAGCAGACAAGGATCTTAAAACTTTCTCAACTAAGGTAACTTCCTTTATCTCTTCACCCAGATTTTTCATGCAATTAACAACCTCATCTATATGTAAGAAGTAACTAGCAACACTTTCATCATTGTGCATCTTAAGAGTTTCATATTGAATTCTGAGAGTTTGCAGTTTAGCACATTTTACCTGAGAGTCTCCTTCATAGCTTAAAACGATTTTGTCCCATATTTCTTTGGCTGATTTGAGATACATAAGTTTGACAAACTTTGATTGTGACAGACTTCCCAATAATGTATTGACAGCCTTGGCATTAGTTTAATATTGCTTTTTACCTGCCGTATCTGTAGGAATTGCTGATGGAAATGTATATCCTCCTTCTACGATTTCACAGACATCTATCCTAAGTGATTGAAGGTAGCTTTTGGTTCTTATCTTCCAATAAACAAAGTTTCTCCCATCAAAGATTGGGGGTTTGATGGATCCCCCACTTTCTTGATTACTCATGATGATGGATCTTCCTTCAAGCGATCAAGCTTCTTCAGAAGGACCTGCTCTGATACCAATTGTTGGAAATAATACTGGGGGTGGGGGTGAATAAGTATTAGTAACTCAATAATTTTTCATTTCCATAGGTAGATTTGTATATGCTACTTTAGATAAGTGAACCAGTGTGTACACACGACTGTTGTTAAAGCAACCAACGTATATGCAAAGAACTTTTGATTTACCCAATTTATCATGTATTGAACTTTAACCAGTATGTCAAATATTAATTAGATAGTGCAGTAAAAGCATAATAAAGCATAAGCATCACACATGAACACCAATATATAAGGTGGAAACCCAATGTGGGTAAAAACCACCTGCTGTTGTCGTCTCTGTCTTCTTTTAATAATAAGAAAATTATGTTTACAATTTTGTACTGGTGTAGACTTATACCAGTACGCAAGCTTCTACCTGCAGAAGTCTGTAACCTTCTCTCATTCTCCAGCTTCTACTGGAAGGGAGCTACAACCCCCTAGCTCTTGTACTAGCCGATATGTTTACTAGTACATAGCTGCCGACCTATAGAAGGCTACGACCTTCTTTCTTCCTCCAGGGACCACGTTTCATAAATTTTTAGACTAGATCCATCAACAACATCATAAGTGTATTTCAATCATCAAATATATCTACATCAACCAATCACCTTTTGAACCAACCACAACCGAATCAATCAATCACTTTGACAACCCATCAATTTGATCATTCATAATACTGTCACCAAACTACAGTAACCAGAACCTAAACCAGAACCCAGAACTCTGTAACAGCAAACAGCAGCAACTAAAACATATTTTATAAGGTATACGCTACTTTCATGTGTCGAACCTACGTGTATACGTGCTTTTCTCAAAGCCAACCAGCATATACATCTGCAAATATTAATTCATAATTTTGCAGCTATTCCAGACTTCAGTTATACCCAGATCATATCATTTACAGAATAATATATGTGTCAGTATTCAGATCTAGAATATTTATGAGCAAAAACACATAATGATAGTTCATTTTACACCTTAATATCTTGATCCATCATTAGATCTAGTCCCTCATCATCTGCTAAGGTTCATCCTTGGTTCAGATCCAACAATGCACCATAACCCAATAACCTGCATACTAGATCTCACACTTCATCAGATATTCGATACTTGCAGACCTTGGCCTAATGATCTTCTCCTCCTTTTATAGTTTTAGGCCTTTCTCAATACCATGGACCAAAAACACTTAGGACCAATACCTTGAACTAAATACCCAGGGTCAATACCTCGGACCAAATACCTTGGACCAATACCATGGATCAAAATACCATGGACCAAATACTTCGGACAAAAACCTTAGTTTTCCAAGGTATACGTGCTTTTCCTTCTATGAAAGTGGGTGTGTACGTATACGCGACTTGTATACAGTGAACCTGCGTGTGTACGCAACTTGGTCAATGGTGAACCTACATATACCTGTCTTTCTTCATTATGTGAAGACTGATCTATAATTCTTTGTTGTTTACCTGCTATACTGTGATCTTTCATCTGAGTGAGTTGCCATCAAGGATAATACCTGTATCATAATGCCAACAACATAATTACATAGTAAAGAAACACACTTTTACCTAACTCTACACTAGACCAAGTTATACTTAAGTATTTCCTATGTGTTGGAATATCCTAACATGGATTTCGACCAAAAAATTCATTTCATCTATTAACTAGATTGTGTGTGTGTGTGTTAGTGGATGTGCTATAGTGAGACTATTTATGAATGTATATCACATAAATATTATGTTAAGTAGGACAGTCATATAAATTAAATGGCTGGTGAACACCGTCAGACATCAATCCGTAATAAGCATTAAAACACTTACTTCATGATATGTCTCACATTGCTAAAATAAATAAATAAATCATAAAAACTAATTAAATTATAACTTTCTTTTAAATTAGTATTATTATTAATTATAAACAAAACTTTTTCACACCCATAGGTGTGTCTATTTTGGAATAAAGTTTCCAAAATTTCAATTTACTTATCAACAATTATTAGGTGGATGGTAGGGATTTAACCTCCACAGAATATTCGTAATAGTATACGCATATCAATGATTAAGGCTTATAGCCAAAGTAGGTATGAAATTTTTTCTCTCATACTTTTTTGTAAGATCAAATATATTATATTCATTGTAAAAACAATAAGGTACAACATAGATGTTTCAACTAGTTTGCTACTATGGAATCCAAACTAGTAGAATAAACTCAAAACTTTGATATTTTCTCTATTGCTCCTAATATGCTTATCAAATAACATAAAACATAGAGGAAAAACTACATAAATAACACTGCATTGACTGTGAAATAGGACTAAGTTGAAAAACAAAATATGGACTAAATCCTAAGCTTTGAGTAGATTCATTCAACTATATTAAGGGTGTAATCAAGGTTGCCACAGGTATCTGATGATGAAGGGTTAATGCCAATGATATTCTTAATTAACAAGTTGACTTTCCCTTCTAAGTTTTCCATTTTCTCTAGGAGTTCAGACATGAAAATGATAATATCTTGTTGAGTATCTTCTCTATCAGTGAGAACCCTGCCCATGAGGGTTTTAACATGTCAATAGAAATTAATTTCTGCATGTAAGCATATTCCCTTCCCCAGGTAGAGTTACTGACATCAACGATCCAATATCTAGTTTCTCTCTCTACATGTGTGTCTAGGACAAATTGACAAGCCCATCTGACTTGGTTTTCAATATTTGAGATTTCCCTCTGGAAGACTTTTGGTATAATTATCCTGTACCTCTCTATAGCTGCTCTAGCAAAGGTTTGAGAATGGGTACCGTGTAGGGTAAGGGGGATGGAGCACTAGGATGGCCTCTACGACCTCTTCCTGCAAGGATGACCAAACAATGGTGAACCAATGGGGACGAGGTAAGTGAAATAAGGGACACCAATGAGAGAAGGATGAGGCATGAAGAGGGTGCATAGATGAACAAGTAGGGAAGATGGTGGAAAGAAACCCATAAATGAAAAATAGGGCAAAGAAGGATCATAAAAAGGTTTATGAATGAAGTCCCCCAAAGCACATTAGAGCAAGGAGGGGAATAGAAAGCTAGAATCCAAAAGAAGATGCAGGATAAAACAAAGAAAACATAGAATGTTGCCAACCTTGTAATGAGTTGCAGGATATCAAAAATAGGAGGTTGAACTTGAGTGAGAGATGTACGAAGAGGATAAACTCACAGAAATATCGATAACCTTCAATTTCTAAGATCAATTGCCAAAATTACCTCTTGTGATTGCATGATTCCTTTGAACCTATTGTGAAGTTCCAAAACTGCAACTCCTAAGAAGAAGCTGCCATGGTTGAGAGGTTATAGAAAAACTCTAGTTCCTTCAACTCATTACATAGTGGCCTTCCCACTACTTATCTATATAATGGCTCCAATCCATCCCATCCACAACCATGATTATAAATTTGTGTTCTTAGACATATAAATCCCACACAGATGTACCTTCATAAATTATTGCATATTTGTAGGTAATGAAAATACAAACTTTCTATGGTTAAGTATACCTTCATGACAACAGGTTAGGCATGCAAGCTGCCAGGTGGAGGAAACTTGCAACCTCTCATTAAACCTATGTTCCATCATCGTTTCCCCTTCACACGTCTGACAAATGCCCACCATGGTGAGACCTTTTACTCTTCTTCTTTTTGGTAAGTTGAGAGCTTTTCATTTATAGGAAATGATTATATCATTACCCACAACTTTCCAAAATTATACCAACCTCACTCTTACCATATTTGTTGGCCAGTAGATATTTTCTAAAAAAATTTATAACTTACCAAAAATACTTTACTATCTAAAACTAGAGAGGGACACATGACCAAAATTCCAACAAGATTAACACACAACAAATATCCATTTTAAGGGTTTTATAAAGTTTTCAGAGTAGGGTTCTCTCGTCCATGTGGGCTTCACTCAATGAACCTATGACATAACACGTGTATTCGTGGCATACTAAACAATACCCCTAATTTGACTACATATTGGAAAAAAAATCTAAACATAAATTTATCTAACCCCCTACCAATACAAACCCAACAAACCTTCCCAATTTAGAAAATCCTTACTCTCACTAGATATTGTAGGTATCCTTTTTTTCATTAACATTTTTTATACACTTTTATGTTTTTTCATTAGCTTTGAGCTCCATTTTTTATAGAGAACATATAAAAACCCTTTGCCCCCTATTATATGCTCAATATATTGTTTAATTTTTTCCTCAATATAGATCCCTCAATATGAATGCATGTGGTATGGTATTTCTCCCCTAGCGAAGCTCTCGTGCTCTAATCTAAAGCCAAAGGGAGGCATTATAATGTATGTGTTGTACTTGATGGCAACCCACTTGTAGTAGAACAACTCACTTGTATTTGGTAACTAGATGAATCTACAGAAGATATATCACATTTGACAGAATGCAGATGAAAGATCACAGTATAGCAGGTAAACATCAAAGAATTACAGATCAGTCTTCACAGAATGAAGAAAGAGAGGTATATGCAGGTTCACCATTGACCAAGCCGCGTATACATGTAGGTTCACTGTATACAAGTCATGTATACGTACACACGCACTTTCACAAAAGGAAAATTGTGTATACCTTGGAAAACTAAGTTTTTGGTCCGAAGTATTTGGTCCATGGTATTGGTCCAAGGTATCTGGTCCGAGGTATTGACCCTGGGTATTTGGTCCGAGGTATTGGTCCTAACTGGTTTTGGTCCATGGTATTGAGAAAGGCCTAAAACTATAAAAGGGGGAGAAGATCATTAGGCCAATGTGTGAAAGTATCGAATACCTGATGAAGTGTGAGATCTAGTATGCAAGTTATTGGGTTATGATGCATTGTTGGATTTGAACCAAAGATGAACCTTAGCGGATGATGAGGAACTAGATCTAATGATGGATCAGGATCTTAAGGCGTAAAATGAACTATCATTATGTGTTTTTGCTCATGAATATTCTAGATCTGAATACTGACGCATATATTATTTTGTAAATGATATGATCTGGGTATAACTGAAGTCTGGAATAGCTGCAGAATTATGAACTAATGTTTGCATATGTATACATTGGTTGGCTTTGAGAAAAGCGTGTATACACGTAGGTTCGACACATGAAAGTAGTGTATACCTTAATATATGTTTTAGTTGCTGTTGTTTGCTGTTGCAGAGTTTTGGGTTCTAGATTGGGTTCTGGTTACTATAGTCTGGTGACAATAGTCTAAATGATCAGATTGATGAGTTGTCAAAGTGATTGATTGATTCAATTGTGGTTGGTTCAAAAGGTGATTGGTTGATGCATATATATTTTATTGAATTACACTTATGATGTTGTTGATGGATCCAGTCTGAAAATTTATGAAACGTGGTCCCTGGAGGAAGAAAGAAGGTCGTAGCCTTCTGTAGGTCAGCACCTACATACTAGTAAACATATCGGTTAGTACAAGAGCTAGGGGGTTGTAGCTCCCTTCCAGTATGTTATCGGGAAAACTAGTGTCTATGTAGAGCTGCTAGTCCCACTAAGGGTGGTAGCTACCTTAGAAACAAACAAACTAAAACTACTTTCATTTTCCTTTATGAGAAATAGATAAGAGGGGAATAAAGGAGACCAACCTCTGTCTTGCGCTTGGTTCCTTGCTTAATTCCTCTCCCTTCTGATAGATCTTTTCCACTCGCTTCTTCATCTACCCAGCTTCAAAGAGCACCTGTAGAATCAAAGTAGCATAACACTATCCAAGAACATAGATCTATTATCATAAACAATATAGGACCAGATATATATTGACCACACAAATGCATATAACATCAATCATACAAGAATGTGGAGGAAAACTTGAATAGCTTTATTGATAATCAAGAAATAGCAAAGAGGATTACAACCAATTGTTCTAACCTAGCATCATCCTCTCAGCAAGAAAGCCCTTCTTCACCTCATGAAAAGCTTAGATCACCCAACACTATGATATTGCACCAAGAAACCAGCAGCACTTCCTTACAAGATACCAAATTCCAGCCTCTGGATCTCTGGGATGAGGGATCCATATATAGATGTTTGCAAGGGGGGTGAGTTAGATTTTGAGATTTGATTAGTGTCCTTTCTCTGATAGTTCTTGATTCCACTTGGAGATTGATGATCTCTTACTCATCCCTGGGCGAATGCAGAGAGGCAAGTGTCACAGGAGAAGTTTCTAGAAGATTCCATGATCCTCCACCTTGCAGATTGACCCTGCCATTTGTCCACTCTCGCCCATCGCACCCCATAGAAGGGATTTTCAAGATGCATCACACCTCCCGTGTGTATTTAGGTGGGATGCAGCGCACTTTGACCATGGAGCAGGTGAGATGGTCCAGTTTTGACCAGTTCTGAGCAGTTTTTCATGGAGAACTTCTGGGAGAAGATGTAATCAGTTGACCTTGTTCTTTTAGAGGTTGGAACAACACTTTTAGGGACTTAAGAGCCCTTGGTTTATGGACATTTATGATTGGGGTTGCAGTGCCCAAAAATGTCTATAACAGTTGCCCCTAAAGCATGAGGTCGTTAATCTGTTGATGTCGCGTGAAATGCTTTATCATGAGGATCTGAAGTTCTTTCAAGCTGGAAGGCAACCTGTAATAAGATACAATACAATACATTATCTTCATAATATTTTCATGATCTAGCTAAGGCGGGCATTCCCATGCTCAGCTTTATAGATTCATTTTCATGTACATAAGACAGACAATCATCTGAGTGTAGACTGATGATTCTGGTAGAGCCATCATCCCTTAGGTTGGATGATTATCTGTGCAGTAATGATGTACATTTGATGTCTTTATTTTCCTAAATATATATCGCAACCCGGATGGATGAAACTAGATCTGGGGTCTTCAATCTCATTCGATATTCACTCAAAGTACAAGTCGATCCATGTGAGAGATGTTCTGGAGTCGAACATGGAAAGACATCGCCTGATTACCAACCAATGATGTAAGCTGTTAACAGGCGCGAGAGGAATCACCGATAATGATGATGACCCTCAAGGTACTACAGTACAATTCACGTGGTGTGAATAAGGGACTTGGCGTCGAACACCATGCAAAATCTTTCGGTCGAAGGCCATTGATGTAAACCTGTCACCGGAAGTGAGAAACTTGCCATTGAGGCATGCAAGCTTCAAAGTACTAAAAGGGTTGTTCCTAGATCGACTTCTTGGATAATGAATTGATGTCGACAAGAAGCGATCCGTCATAGGAGGGCCTTAGTGAATCCCACATAAATGACACGGAACAGAGCAAATGATTTTAATGGAGGTGAAAACGATCTGGTGATATAAGGTTCAGGGTGGCGGTCATGAAAGAATGAAGCGTAAATGTATTACAGTGGGTGAGACACAGGTGAATTCTCTGAGTGACTTCTCTTGAACATATCGGCGGCACTGACATGATGGATCGGTAGCATTAACCCCAAATATGGATGGTGTGACAGAACCATGGTGATGTGACCAGTGAATGGAACAACCCAACCCGACTCGGATGCGGAGTGAAAGTGTCATGTTCAAGAGTGACTTGCTACCGATAAAGTTTCTTCAAGTTTTCTTCCCAATTTTTCCCCAGTCATTGCTGACCAGTATCTCTTTATTTTGTCAAGCTTGCGAAGGATAACATATGCTTGTTCTATAATTTTCCCTTCGGGCAAACCCATCGCTATGTTTTAACGAGCCTAGCGATAGTGAAAATTGTTCTTGTCTGTATGGACAAGTTTGTCGCTATTAGGTTTTAATGAGTTTAACGACAAGGATAACTCGGTCCTTTTCAATTTTAGAGAGTCTGAAAAAGGGACGTAAAGAAAACTCCAATAATCCTTTTTCTTCATATAATCCCTTGAGTCCGAAAAAGTATAAAACAATACAAAAGGGATGAATTTTCGGTACTTTTAACGAGCCGAACAAAACAAGCGCTCGATCTTTTTGTGTAATAATCCCTCAAGTCCAAAAAGATTAAAATCTAAAGGAGGGATAGCACTTTCGGTCCCTTTAACGAGCTGGAGAGGCCAATTGCTCGGCAATCTTTTCATATTTTACGAGTCAATTGAAAAGAACTTAAAGGAGACTCGTTTTTTGAGGAACGAGTGATAAATTTGGGTAGCAACTAATTCCAGGTAAGGTTTGGAATTTTCCAATCACGGCAGTGTTACAAGGATGGCTAACAGGATCACTCTTCGCAGCTGTTCCTCAAAAAGGGTAAACAATCAAATGGAGGTGAATGATCGGCCAAAACAAAGTGGAGGTGATGATGAGAACACAACCAAGGCTTCAAAGGCTGATGATAATACATTCACGATGGTTATTTACCAGAAAATGGTTCATTTTTTAATGAGCTTAAACTCTGGGGGAACATTTGCTCATTGCTTATGTTTAGTTTTTAACGAGCTTGAATTCCGCATTAAAACTACTCGATCCAGTCGTATAATAAAGATGTCTCATATAAAAATGACATTTTTTCAAAGCTTTCCCCTGTATCCTTTCTTTATGCAAGTTAGGAAACGACCAATCCTAAGAGTTTAAAGGGTTAGAGGACCTATAAATTTAAAAAAATAAATGGTCGCTCTTCGCTTGCATGCCAAAAGGTTTGCATACCCCCAGGTATAGCGAAGTAGAGTTTCCAGGTTACCCTTCAATTTGCAGACAAAACATTTGTTTTATCGGGAAAGGCCTAGCTTTTCCAGGTTACCCATCAATTTGCAGACAAAACATTTGTTCTATCGGGAAAGGCCTACCTTAACAGAGGTATCTTATTCCAGTCTAATCCCATTTTCCAAAATGGACGGGTGTGTCAGCCAGTCATATATCCTCTGCGGAAACCTACCCTATACCCAAGGTTTTCCTGTCGAAACAGGCCAGGGTGCATGCCCCCTGGGTTTTAGTCATATCCTTCGAATCACTCGCGCTCATCAGGAGGAGAGGATGGACTGGGGATTGATGAGACATTCCTTGCATGAAAAGACCATTCAGGGTTGGTATATGACTATTTGCTATGTGTGAACCGGGGAATGAAAGCTGGTCTACGAGCTTGACCACTCTTCCTTCATGCGGAAAACACATTACTCTAAAGAGTGAGGAGACAATGGCTCCCATGCAATAAATATAGTCTCGTCCAAGGAGTAGATTATAATCCAGGGGTCCTTGGACTACCATTACGTTCATGTGAACGGTTTTCCTTCTCAATGTTATCGGCACATTGGGAAGGATCCCTAACGGTCGACTGGTTCCTTTGTCAAAGCCTGTTAGATTTCTCATCTCAGGCAAAAGCGATGGCGAACCAAGCGCTTTCCAAGCAGTTGAGGAAAGGATACTCATAGAAGCCCCTTCATCTATGATGGTACCGGCCATGAGAATTCTATATATTTGGGTAATGATTCGAAATGGTACACTAGCCGGTAAACGGGGTCTGCCTAGTAGATTCCAATCGAAGGAAACAACCAGGTTGCTTGGAGGTGGGACCAAATAGACAGCCGGATATGACTCTGACGAACTTCCTTCCTGCGGTAAAGGAACGGGTAGACTGCCCCCATGTTCATCGGAGTTTGTGCTTACGAAGAGAATTTGAACAGTGTCGTTCTTGTTCTCTTCGGTGACTGTATCATCTGAAGATGGATCCTCTGAAGGCAAGACCGGGTCAACTGCCACCTCGACCTTTTGACTTTTGTCTGGTGTGGATTTAGATGGTTTATCTTCAATGATAGACGCTTCGGCCGACCACAAGGGCGTGTCAGCCGGATTTTCAACTAGTGACGGACTCGGCAAGAGCTTCTTATATCCAAGAGGAAGCCGTAACGGTGAAACCGGATGGTCTTACAAAACTCTTTTAGACTCATATAAGAGGGGACAATGGTGGACGGCGTGATCTCCTTCACACAGTTTACAAGGAAATTTACATCTTCCTTTTTGTCCAGGGGCTTCACTTTCACTAGTTGACGGTGTACTTTCAACATGATTATCAGAGGTTGATGACACCGGATTGTACAAACAAGGAGACCAGTCCCTTAAGATCCGAGGGATGCAAGGAAATCTCAATGATAGTGGTCTCCTTTGCAAATGACACATGGAGATTTAGGCCTGGACGGTGCAGTGTGTGGATTTTCGCTAGACGATGCTTGGTTGCCCCTTTTCGCCTTTGGCTCCTTCTTCTTCTTCTCTTTCTTCTTCTTCTTCGCCTTCTTCTTCTCAGTTACTTGATTTTTGGCTTTACCAGCTTCATCAAGCGAAGAGGAAGGAGGAGAGGAAGAATTGGATGAAGTAGAGGATTGGTGGGTAACTCTGGTATCGTTTAGTTGCTGACTTGATTGTTCATGAATCACGGTGTTTTGAATGACAGAGGTTGAGAAGAGCCATAGAGGCAAGCTGATTGTCAATCCTGGAAGCAACAATGTGGCCATATGGGGTGCGCCAACATCTCCCCAAGAGGAGAAAGGACTAGGATTTCCCCCAAGGGGAACTCCTTGGTTGGTGGACTCCATTTTTCTCAGCCTAAGACCAACGTAGGAAAGGTGATATTTATTCTGATTAAAATAAATTTTAGATGCTTTGACACAACTTTCTTTTTCAATTTTTAAGAGTCGAGAAAAAACAAAATATGACTCTAGTCGCCTTCGATTTTTAATGAGCCTGAAGTGACAAGTGCTCAGATGGACCTTTTCCTTTAAGGAGTCTGAAAAGGAATGAAAGAGACTATTCTGGAAATCTAGACAGAGAAATTACCAAACCAATCACAAAACTACAGAATACTTTTTACGGTACGGCAGTCAATCTTCCCAAATGCTGTGTTCAGTGCATTGCGATTGATAGGGCGGCAGACATGGCTTCCTATGGATAAAGGATAAAGCCTATTGTGGTCTCCCAATATATACTCGACGGTACGTGGGAGCATAAGTCTGTATTGGCACTTATCGTCTCAAAGTGGAGGAATCACCCAACCATCAATGAAAACAACAGTTACCAGGCTTTACGACACTGGAATACGTCTCTAGCCTAGACTTCTAAATGTTGTGCGTTAGGTTCCAAAGCGTTTTTAGATTCATTAAATTTATTTTACAGTTGATCTTGCTTAAGAAATTTGCCTTTCAGGTTCACCGCATGATGTAGATGTACAATTCCGAAAATGCAATCTAAGATGATAAACAATCGTTTAATCTTCTTTTTGCAATGAAAATCCTAGCTACTAAGGAAAGAGAGTGGCGTTCTTTCAACATAGAGCAGAGAGCACACACTATATGCACTGTCCTAAATCAAACCAACAAACAGTGTAAATGAAAATGCACATGCATGTATTTGTTTTCAGCCTTCTTAATGTGTGAATGATAGAAAGAAAGCTAAGCGCAAATATGAATTATTTTTCAAAGCGACATTACTAACAAGTTTCTATTCAAGACAAAATGAAGACAGCGATGACACTTTGCGATTTGGAATTGAAAACTTGATTTTGACACTTGAAAAATTACTAATTCAAATCAAATACAAGAGTAATAGTGTAATCGACTATCAAGAACAATGAGATTCTCTTCTATGATTGAAAACGACACTTGCGACACTTTCAAATAAAAAATCGACAGTACAATTATGCTACTTCTTTGTAAAAGAGAACTGAAAATGGCTCAAAATACATAAAAAAATTTATAGTGCTTTGCACAATGGAGGCGGAATAATGGCAAGGAAGGGGGTTTCAACAGAGGTGTACTGACTACAGGCAGCAAAACTCCTGAATAGAGCTGAAAAGAGTGAACACAGAAACCAAAATCTAAGAGCAGAAGAGGCCTTGTCCGATCAGCGCACCTGTAACCCAGGGAAAAAGAGATGCATCACACCTACTACACTCAGGAAGTGCGATGCATCCAGAATCCCAAGAAGAGACAGTGCGTTGGACTAGGGACAAGACTTTAACTGGGTTCCGGGTCACAGTTTGCAGCTCAGTTCAGGGATTTAGGCCAGCAAGTGGTAGTCAGTAAATCAATCACAGGGGTAGATCTAAAGAGGTTACTAGAGCCACCACAAGGGAAATTAGAGAGCTTGTAAATCGATTGTTCAGTTCATAAACAAAACCCGGAGATAGACTGAAGCAGCATTGATCTACTTTGCAGTTGCATAGAAAATGCAGTTCGAAGGCTAGCTGGCTTGACTTCAGGCTCTGTCTGTAAGTTTATAAAGTAAACAAATGTAGATAAACAAACAATCTATTCGGTCCCCAGCGGAGTTGCCATTTTGTTATCAGGAAAACTAGTGTCTATGCAGAGCTGCTAGTCCCACTAAGGGTGGTAGCTACCTTAGAAACAAACAAACTAAAACTACTTTCGTTTTCCTTTATGAGAAATAGATAAGAGGGGAATAAAGGAGATCAACCTCTGTCTTGTGCTTGGTTCGTTGCTTGATTCATCTCCCTTCTGATAGATCTTTGCCACTCGCTTCTTCGTCTACCCAGCTTCAAAGAGCACTTGTAGAATCAAAGCAGCATAACACTATCCAAGAACATAGATCTATTATCATAAACAATATAGGACCAGATATATCTTGACCACACAAATGCATATAACATCAATCATACAAGAATGTGGAGGAAAACTTGAATAGCTTTATTGATAATCAAGAAATAGCAAAGAGGATTACAACCAATTGTTCTAACCCAACATCATCCTCTCAGCAAGAAAGCCCTTCTTCACCTCATGAAAAGCTTAGATCACCCAACACTATGATATTGCACCAAGAAACCAGCAACACTTCCTTACAAGATACCAAATTCCAGCCTCTGGATCTCTGGGATGAGGGATCCATATATAGATGTTTGCAAGAGGGGTGAGTCAGCTTTTGAGATTTGATTAGTGTCCTCTCTCTGATAGTTCTTGATTCCACTTGGAGATTAATGATCTCTTACTCATCCCTAGGCGAATGCAGAGAGGCAAGTGTCACAGGAGAAGTTTCTAGAAGATTCCATGATCCTCCACCTTGCAGATTGACCCTGCCATTTGTCCACTCTCGCCCATCGCACCCCATAGAAGGGCTTTTCAAGATGCATCGCACCTCCCATGTGTATTTAGGTGGGATGCAGTGCACTTTGACCATGGAGCAGGTGAGATGGTCCAGTTTTGACCAGTTCTGAGCAGTTTTTCATGGAGAACTTCTGGGAGAAGATGTAATCAGTTGACCTTGTTCTTTTAGAGGTTGGAACAACACTTTTAGGGACTTAAGAGCCCTTGGTTTATGGACATTTATGATTGGGGTTGCAGTGCCCAAAAATGTCTATAACACAGTAGAAGCTGGAGAACGAGAGAAGGTTGTAGCCTTCTGCAGGCAGAAACTTGCGTACTAGTATAAGACTACACCAGTACAAAAATTGTAAACATATTTTCTTATTATTAAAAGAAGACAGAGACAATAGCAACAGGTGATTTTCACCCACATCGGGTTTCGACCTTATATCTTGATGTTCATGTGTGTTGCTTATGTGTGATGCTTTATTCTGCTTTTACTACACTGTCTAATGAATTCCTGATATACTGGTTAAATTTCAATGCATGATAATTTGGGTAAATCAAAAGATCTCTGCATATACGCAGGTTGCCTTAAGTATAGTTGCGTATACACGCTAGTTCACTTAGTTGAAGTAGCGTATACAAATCAGTTTTGAAAATTAAATTATTGATCTGATAATATTGATCCACCCCCCCTCTCAGTATTAGTTCCAACAATTGTTATCAGAGCAGGTCCTTTAGAAGAATCTTGATCTCTTGAAGGAAGATCCATCATCATGAGTAATCAAGAAAGGGGGGATCCATCAGATCACCAATATTTGATGGGAGAAACTCTGTTTATTATATGATAAGAACCACAACCTATCTTCAATCACTTGGAACAAATGTGTGGGAAATCGTGGAAGGAGGATATACATTTCCATCAGCAATTCCTATAGATACAGCAGGTAAAAAGAAATATGAAACCAATGCCAAGGCTATCAATACATTATTGGGAAGTCTGTCACAATCAAATTTTGTCAAAGTTATGCAGCTCAAATCAGCCAAAGAAATATGGGACAAAATCGTTCTAAGCTACGAAGGAGACTCTCAGGTAAAACGTGCTAAACTGAAAACTCTCAGAATTCAATATGAAACTCTTAAGATGCACAATGATGAAAGTATAACTAGTTACTTCTTACATATAGATGAGGTTGTTAATTGCATGAAGAATTTGGGTGAAGAGATAAAGGAAGTTACCTTAGTTGAGAAAGTTTTAAGATCCTTGTCTGCTAAATTTGAATCAAAAGTATCTGCCATAGAAGAAAAACAGGATCTACAGACTATTACTATGACACAGCTTCACGGAATCTTAACTACCTTTAAGATGAGAAAAGGAGGCCCATCAGATATGCGAGAAGCCACATTTAAAGCTTCAGCAAAAGGAAAATAAGAACTCAATGAATCAGGGCATATTTCAGAAGAAGAAGATGAAGTAAACTTTGTCAAGAAGCTTCAACAGGATACCAGAAGATTCAGAGGTAAACTACCTTTCAAATGTTTTGCCTGTGGTAGAGTTGGTCATTATGCTACCAAATGTCCTCATAAAGATAAATATGATAATGGGAAGGAATCTGCAAAATGGAATAGAAAACAAAGTGTAAGTAAAAAGAGCTACTATACTCATGAAGATAGCGATGGATTATCAAATAGTGATGAAGATGAAAATAGGAATGACTATAGAATTCTAATGGGTTATGAAGATGATAAATTTTTGGATGCTTTAGAAGGAGATGAACTTCATGAAGGAATTTCTAAACTCAAAATCTATTTAGAAGAAAAGAATATGATTATAGATACCTTGACATATCAACTTACTAAAAGAGAAAAACACAATGAAAAACTAGAATGTGAAATTGTGGCTCTAAGAAAGGATCTTGAGAAAACAAAATCTCTCAATCTTAGATTTGATAAAGGATCAGAAACCTTAAATGAAATTATCAAAGTACAACGTTCTCCTCTGATAAAGACAGGTCTTGGATATATTGAAGAAGCACAGAAGCCGTCAACATCCACTAAAAGCTATCTTGATGCAGCAAAGAACAGTGAACAGTATGACAATCGTTAGCAAAAGCATAAGGCAGAGCATTAGGTAAATTAGGCTCAGTTTGCTCCAAGGATAAACATAAGTCACAACCAACCTCAGGTAAATCATACTCAATTTGTTTCAAAGATGAATAGAAACTACAATCACCAGATCAATAGATTCGATAATCACAAGAACTTCTTCAATGGTTAATGTTTCTCATGTCATAATTTTGGACAAAAAGCTGCTCAATGTGTTTCTTACAAAAGCATCATGACTAGAGAAGCACGAAATCAAAGGAATGTGACAAGGATCAAGAAAAGTTCCTATAATAACTTTTCTCTTCTTGAAAATGAAATAGAATTCTCAATCGGTAACAACTTTGGCCATGAAGAATCTGAATGCAGGAGTAACTTTCTGCAAATATCTCAAAAGGAGCAAACTCCATTAAATCCCAAAATATGCAGAAAGAAAGAACCGCAAATAGAAAGATGTGGTATAGCCTTGTATGCAGAAGGACAAGAAAACCAGTGGTACATCGACAGTGGATGCTCAAAACACATGATAGGTGACAAAGAAAAACTACACTCATATACTGCCTTAGAAAAGGAAAAGAATGTCTCATTTGGGAATGACACTCCTGTTGTCATAAAAGGTAAAGGCTCTATTTTCTTGAAAGAAAAAGTTAAAGCTGGGAATGTTATGTATGTTGATGGTTTAAAGCATAACCTGTTGAGTGTAAGTCAAATGTGTGATCAAGGAAATGAAGTGGTGTTTCGATTAAATGGATGTGTTGTTCGTGAGCTTGGTACAGGAGAAATCGTGATCAAAGGCACAAGAACTCCAAGCAACCTATACATACTCAAGGGAGGACAACAACAGTGCTATCTAGGCAAAAATGATGAAAACTAGCTATGGCACAAAAGATTGGGACATCTAAGCTTTTCTCAAATAAGAAAATCATGCAGATTCCAGGCTGTTCGTGATCTTCCAGATATCAGCATTCCTGAAAATACTATATGCAAATCATGTCAATTCAGTAAGCAAACCAGATCTCACTTTTTCGAAAAAGAAGGGTTAGCTAGTAAGCCTCTTGAACTTGTTCATACTGATTTATGTGGACCATCAAGGAAAAAGTCACCTCGTGGAGAAGAATACTTTATATTATTCATTGATGATTTTTCCAGAATGTGTTGGATAGGTCTTCTAAAGCATAAAGATGAAGCATTTGAAAAGTTCAAAGCCTTCAAAGCTTTAGTTGAAAATGAATCAAATCGCAAAATCAAATGCCTCAGATTTGATCGAGGAGGGGAATTTACCTCGGATGAATTCTTTCAATTTTGTGAACAACATGGAATAAAAAGGGAGTTCTCCACCACAAGGACTCCTCAGAAAAATGGAGTGGTAGAAAGGATGAACAAAACTGTTCAATAAATGGCTCGAGCTATGCTAGATGAATTTGGAACTCCTGCAACCTTCTGGGGTGAAGTTTCATTCGCCTCCGTCACTATTCTCAACCAAGAAAATGTTCGGGTAAACAACACTCAAACTCCACATGAACTTTGGTATAGTAAGACTCCTACTGTAAAATACTTCAAAGTTTTTGGAAGCAAATGTTACATCAAAATGACTGATGAAAAACCTGGTAAGTTTGAACCTAGAGCAGATGAAGGTATTCTTCTTGGCTACTCTTCCCGAAGTAAAGGATATAAATGTTATAATAAAATACTTGGAAAAATTATTGAAAGTATTGATGTTGTGGTTGATGAAGCATGCAAAAATCTAAAACAAATAAAAACCGAAGATTATGACAATGAAGAAGATGAGGATCATTTTCCCACATCAAATCACACTGATTCTGAAGAAGAAACCAATGAAACACCAGAAGAAGAGATAGCGGTAGAAGAAAAGACTCCGTCCAGGTATGTTCAGAAAAATCATCCAGAAATGCAAATTTTAGGGGAAAAAGGGGCAGGTGTGTTGACAAGAAGAACTATTGCAGAAGCTTCAAGCTATCTATCATTACTATCTTCCACCGAACCTCAAAATGTAAATGAAGCATGAAAAGATGAATGTTGGGTCAAGGACATGAATGAAGAAATTTAGAAAATTGAAAAGAATAATACTTGGGAATTAGTTCCTAGACCTCATGATAAATATCATAGGAACTAAATGGATATTCAAAAACAAGCTGAATGAAAATGGAGAAGTTATTAGAAACAAGGCCAAACTTGTTTGCAAAGGATATGCTCAACAAGAAGGTATAGATTTTGAGGAAACTTTTGCACCTGTTGCTAGACTTGAAGCCATAAGGATGTTTCTTGCTCTTTCTAGTTTTCAGAAATTCAAAGTATACAAAATGGATGTAAAATCTGCCTTTCTTAATGGAGACTTAGAAGAAGAAGTCTATATTGAGCAACCAGAAGGATTCATTCTTGGAAATAATGCAAAACTTGTATGCAGACTCAAAAAGTCTCTCTATGGTGTAAAACAAGCTCCAAGGGCCTAGTATTACCATCTTGACAAATATCTCCACCAACAAAGTTTTTGAAAGGGATCAACAGATAGAAATCTATATACAAAGATTGACAATGATAAATTGCTAATAATTGTTGTTTATGTTAATGATATCATTTTTTTTTGGCAATGAAGAATCCATGAGTCGGAATTTTGTTTCAATAATGCAGCAAGAATTTGAAATGTTCTTGCTTGGTGAGCTTACCTATTTTCTTGGTCTACAAGTTCAACAAAATAAAGATGGTATTTTTCTGTCACAAACCAAATATCTCAAACAGATCTTGAAAAAATACAGCATGGAAGATTCTAAACTAGTATGTACCCCAATGGTAACAGGATGCAGTCTCAACTTAAATGATGAATCAGCAGCAGTACATCAACCAACTTACAGATCCATGTTTGGAAGTCTGCTTTATCTAATAGGTACCCGACCTGACATCATGCATGCAATAGGAATGGTTGGAAGATTCCAAGCAAATCCAAAGGAATCACACCTTCAGGAAGTCAAAAGGATTTTCAAATATCTTCGAGGAACACAAAACTTTGGTTTATGGTATCCTAGAGATACAGATCTTACACTTCATGCATATACAGATGCAGATTGGGCAGGAAGTGTTGATGATAGAAAAAGCACTAGTGGTGGTGCATTCTATATGGATTCTAGGTTAGTGTCTTGGTTCAGCAAGAAACAAAGTTCAATTGCATTATCTACAGCGGAAGCAGAATACGTGGCTGCTACATCTTGCTGCACACAACTGCTTTGGATGATGCAAACATTGCAAGACATTCAGATCACATATACTCTGTTATGAATCCATCTCAAGAAAAGATAGAAAAGAAAGATCAACGCCTTAGAATTCAGCCTCTTCGAGGGGGCAACCTCCTTTACATTACATAAATGAACAATTCTTGGATGATACAAATGAAAAGACCTCCTTTCTATATATAGGAGTCTAAGGGGTTATAACATAATTAGAGCCGACATAACAATAATAATGTAAGGGCACAATAATAACAATAGTGGGCTTCTATGTGGCACAATAGTAACAATATGGGCACTACATGGGTACATCAATATAATAAGTGGGTTATACTAACAACAATAGGGGGTTACACTAGTAGTATAGGGGCCTAACATGCCCCTCTCCTTCAAAAAGCGTTGTTCTCAACACTTGAGTAGTTCTTGATGCTTCTGTATAAAATTCTTGTCCTCCCATGTGGAATATTCAACGGGTAAGTTCTTCCACTTGATGAAATACTCTGAAATTGATCGATTTCGTAGCTGTCGGGTTCTTGTTTCTATGATTGCTCCAGGTTCCAATATGATTTTTCCTTCCTCTTCAATTTTTGACAATATTGCTTGAATTGGGATCTTTTGCAACTTCTGAATAAGTGGCCATACTTCTTCGTCCTTCTTCCATTCATCCCTTGCTTCGTTTATCCAATTTGGTTGGATAATATAGTTAGCAAAAAACAATGCTTCCACATCCTCATCCTTGAAGAGTATTCTCATTCGGTAAGGTCGCCATTTTTTAAGTGCATGTAGTATTGCCAACATTTCCTTCTCATAAATAGCTTGCTTGCGATGTAGCAGTAAAAATACCCAATCACCTACATCAAAACATTTTTCACTACGATGTTGATCTACCTGTTGTTTCGTTTAATTTTGCACCGAAGTGGCGTTATCCTTTAAAAGTTGGAGAACTTGCTGTTGATGCTCAATGTGATCTTTCTCTGCTTGAACCTTTTTCTTCTTGATATGTCCTTCTATCTTTTGAGGAGTGGTAATTTCTTCCCATCCTTTACAAGATATGGTCGGATTCATTTCTTGATTCTCAATGTGATCTTTCACTTCTTGAACATTTTTCTTCTTGATGTGTCCTTCTATCTTGATAGTTTGAGGAGTGGTAATTTCGTCCATTGAATTACAAGATATGGTTGGATTCATTTTTTCTTTCTCGATGTGATCTTTCACTTCTTGCACCTTTTTCTTCTTGATATGTCCTTCTATCTTGAGAGTTTGAGGAGTGGTAATTCTTGCCAATGCTTTACAAGATATGGTCTGATTCATTTCTTCTTTCTCTGGGGTGGTGTCCTGGTGTATATCCTCTTCTTTTGATTTTTCTTGATCCTTTTCTTCCTCCTCTTCATATTCTATGTAAAATAATTTCTTCTCAGCACACCTATGATCTTTAGTGCATTTGCTATTACAATTGTAACAAAGCCCTTTTTCTCTTTTTTCTTCCAATTGTTGTGGTGTAACCCTTGTAGGTTGTGGAAGGCTGGGAGAAACAACACTTCCATCTTTATAGTTGTGAGGGGTATGCTTCCTGGTTTCCATAATTTTTCTTTCCATTATGTCACAAAGCCCTTTTACTCTTTCCAATTGTTGTGGTGTTGCTCTAAATAAGGTGTTGCTCTTTGTATCCTCATAATGTGCTATCATTTCCTCCGTGAAAATTGACCACGTAACAAGTTTTTTACGAGAACAAAGCCCTTCATACCATAAAAATTGATCTGGTTCTAAATATTAAGATGCAATACATACCTTTTGTAACAGTTGTACACCATGTAGATCAAAATATTGCTCCATTTGAAGTATCCAATTTACCGGATCCTTGCCATCAAACTTCCTCATCTTGCTTTTTCTTGATTTTATGAGCACGACCTTGAAACGACTGTAACTTTGTACTTTTCAATCACCTAGTTCTGAATTTGTGACCTGCAGTAACCCTCTGTGTCCTCTTTCCAATGCCACAAGTCTGACCCAAATTGGATTCTCCAAGGAAGAGTTATGCGAAATCTCCCACAGTGACTGGATTATAGACTAGTTCAGTAGAGCGAACTTGTACGATGTGCCACAAGTCACTGTTTTGACCTTTGGATCTAAAAAACACCCACGAGAAACTACAGTCCGTCATCTTTCTGTACCTTCTTACGAAACTTCAATCCGATCCCCAGACAGAAAGTTATGACGATTTTCCCCAGGTCACCTGTTTTGAATGTAATTCAGGAGTCTACAAAAAGACCAAATTCCTCAGATCATATCTCTGCAAATTTTGCGCTAAAAGCTCTGAAATTTGGACCCAAGATTCAGCGTGATTTCTTCTCAAATGGGTTTTTTTTGCGACTTCTGCAACATCACAGAAAACAAGTTATAGCAAAAATTCCACGATGACGTGTTTGTAGCAGCGAAACCCTAGAATCCAAAGCTCTGATACCAAATGTTATGAATCCAGCTCAAGAAAAGATAGAAAAGAAAGATCAATGCCTTAGAATTTAGCCTCTTCGAGGGGGAAACCTCCTTTACATTACATAAATGAACAATTCTTGGATGATACAAATGAAAAGACCTCCTTTCTATATATAGGAGTCTAAGGGGTTATAACATAATCAGAGCCGACATAACAATAATAATGTAAGGGCACAATAATAACAATAGTGGGCTTCTATGTGGCACAATAGTAACAATATGGGCACTACATGGGTACATCAATATAATAAGTGGGTTATACTAACAACAATAGGGGGTTACACTAGTAGTATAGGGGCCTAACATACTCCACCCATCTCCATTCTATGTGATAATACAAGTGCCATCATTATTTCAAAGAATCTAGTCATGCACTCCAAGACCAAGAACATACCCGTCATATCATTTTCTGCGTGAAAAAGTGCTTGAACAAAAGGTCAAATTGGAATATGTTCCCTCCAAAGAACATGTTGCCGATATATTCACTAAACCACTGCCCAGAGAGACATTTGAATATCTCAAACAGAAGCTGGGAGTAGTTGCTGCATCATCCTACTATTAAAATCCATTTTTTTGAGAAAGGTTGTTATACGCGAGTTTCATGAAGTGTAGTCGCGTACATACGCTGGTTTCTGTGGGCACAGTCGCGTATATGTTGGTTTGAGGAAAAGCAATGGGCCAGACTCAGGAGAAAGGGGTCTGATATGGTTCAGTGAATTATCTGCTCTGTTTGATGATGGTTACAATCTGCTGATGACATGTGGAAATATGTTGGTTCTCATAAGTTGTTGATAACTTGATGTATATCTGATTGATGATGATGCCTTGATAATTCTTCTGATATATGAAATGATCAGATCTGACAGTGAACATCTGGCACAGGTTCACGGGGAGCATATGCTTCTAATAATGCAATTTTGGCATTATCTTAGAAGATCTTGGTACAAATCCACATAGTTTTTTTGATTCAGGTGATTCTTTTTTATGGACATATACAAGTTGATGGTCTGGATGCTGTTCACAGATACTTATGGAGCAGATCACACATGGTGTATGATAGTTGTTGATGACTATCATGGTCTTGTTTATATTTTTTGTCTCTGTTATATCATGTATATCATTCAATAGGTCATATCAAGACCCATGATGTAATAATTTATCTCTGTCTATTGTAGTCTTTTGATGAGTCCCTTTTGAGCATATGATGTAATTTTGTACCCCCACTATGCATGGGAAGGATGATGTAATAATTGCTATATTTCAGTCATTGGTATATCCCCACTTGGTTGGGTGGATGATTCAAGTCTAGTATATCCCCACTTGGTTGGGAGAATGGATGTATGTATGAGTCATTGGTGATAGGGAGGTCAAACTCACTCAGTTGAGTTATAGACTCATGTTATTTTTGTTTGAAAATGTTTGTAGACTCTGCATGTGCTTAGGGGGAGCAAGGATGATATAGTACATCTCAGCGTGAACAAAGGGGGAGTTCAATTAGAGAATTCAGCATGTGCCTAGGGAGAGCATGATCAATATTCAGCTATTGAAAGTTGTCATTTTGGTCAGCCCTTTGCCCTTGATGTCAAAGGGGGAGAGTGACTTGGTGTTGTTGTTGCCATCAAGTCCAAAGGGGGAGATTGTTGGCATTATAATGTATGTTTTGTACTTGATGGAAATCCACTTGTAGCAGAACAACTCACTTGTATTTGGTAACTAGATGAATCTACAGAAGATATATCAGATGTGACAGAGTGCAGATGAAAGATCACAGTATAGCAGGTAAACAGCAAAGAATTATAGATCAGTCTTCACAGAATGAAGAAAGAGAGGTATACGCAGGTTCACCATTGACCAAGCCACGTAAACACGCAGGTTCACTGTATACAAGTTGCGTGTATCTACACACGCACTTTCACAAAAGGAAAAGTGCATATACCTTGGAAAACTAAGTTTTTGGTCCATGGTATTTTGATCCATGGTATTGGTCCAAGGCATCTGGTCTGAGGTATTTACCTTATGTATTTGGTCCAAGGTATTGGTCCTAAGTGGTTTTGGTCCATGGTATTGAGAAAGGCCTAAAACTACAGAAGGGGGAGAAGATCATTAGGCCAATGTGTGCAAGTATTGAATATCTGATGAAATGTGAGATCTAGTATGCAGGTTATTGGGTTATGATGCATTGCTGGATCTGAACAAAGGATGAACCTTAGTGGATGATGAGGAACTAGATCTAATGATGGATCAGGATCTTAAGGTGTAAAATGAACTATAATTATGTGTTTTTTCTCATAAATATTCTAGATCTGAATACTGACGCATATATTATTCTGTAAATGATATGATATGGGTATAACTGAAGTCTGGAATAGCTGTAGAATTATGAAATAATGTTTACAGATGTATACGCTGGTTGGCTTTGAGAAAAATGCGTATACACACAGGTTCGACACATGAAAGTAGCGTATACCTTATAAAATATGTCTTAGTTGCTGCTGTTTACTGTTGCAGAGTTCTGGGTTCTAGATTGGGTTCTGGTTACTGTAGTTTGGTGACATTAGTTTGAATGATCAAAGCAAGGCTAGTTGGTCCGGCCTCACTCCCCTACACCTAGAAAAACATGGCCATGTTTTCTTGGCATGGTGATCCAAGCCATGACTAAACAAAATAGACCACAAGTAAACCATGGGTATATCTCTGCAAAGGGGCCAAGAAAACCAATTAAATAGGGCTACTCAGAATATACCAAACACCATCAAAGAATGCAAATCCCCCCTCTTCCCCATACTAGAGGGCTAGTGAGTGGACTGCACCACCTCTAGACTTGTTCAACAAACACATAACAAATAAAACCTCACCAACTAGGATGATACAACACCACAAAATTATTCAAATTAAGGTTGGGGAGCCAGAGGCATGCAGCTTATCCTCTTGATGAAAACCAGAAAACACAAACCAATTGGGGGTACAAAGAGTTGAATGAAACGGTCCATACAGGCCAATGACCAGCAACCAACCAGGAGAAATCGAAAACGAGTAATTAACCAACAACCAACCAGGATGATAATTAAGAACTAGGTAACCCAAAAATGCATAATTACCTTTGAATTTATCCTGATGAAGCAAGGGATTCCGAGTTGCGAACCATCACTAGGATGGAAAACCTTCTACCACTCTTAATCCTCACCTAGTTGTGCATGAAGAATTACCACCTTCCTCGCACCAAAGTCCCAAGCTTTACGGGCTTGCTTTTTCCATCCGAAGATATGCACAACAGACAACCACTCTAACCAGTAACTTTCTTCATAAGTATTGAAAACCAGGCGTACAGGGCCGCTTGTAGACTTTTCCTATCACCCTTAGAGAATCTATAAAGAATGCATCAACAAAAAACTAGATAGAAGAAACAGGAGACCTAATATGGGACCAACCATAATATTTAACCTTAAGTCGCACGTATGGTGCATGGGGGTACATATCACACTGCTCCCCTCCTTAATTATTTTGGGATTCAATGGGGTGGCTAGTGCCCCACCCTAAGCTCCCCATCTCCATGCTCTTCCACCTCCATCAAGGTGACCTTTCTACTATTTTAATTAAATTGATTAATTAAAAGAAAGGTTAATGAACAAGTGCCATATAAAGTGAGTTATGGTTTGTATTTACAAATTAAGAATCTTTATGGTAAAGTGGAGGTAAATCTCGACAGTTAAGAATCTTGTTCGATGTTTTTTTTTAAATGTATATATGCTTAACTTATATGTCAATTATTTTTATAATTAATAATAATTTAAAATAAAGTTATAATTTAATTATTTTTTATGATTTCTTTTAATTTTAGCAATGGGAGATGTATATAATATTTTTGATGCTTATTATGGATTGATTCCTATGGCCATTTACCATCTGTTTAATTTATATGACTACGCTATATATATATATATATATATATATATATATATATATATATATATATATATATATATATATATATATATATATATATATATATAGATATATATATATAATCATGGAGTGAGATTCTTAGTCATGGAGATTTACCCCTTATCATGAAGATTCATAATTTGTAAAGGTGTTTTGTTATCATACCATGGCATATCAATACCACATGTCCAAAACAACATAACTCACTTCATATGACACTTATTCATATGATTTTTTTTTTCAATTAATCAAGACATGGCTACTTTGGGCATAAATCTCAATCTTTGATTTGTGTATACTACTATGAATATTCTAGAATATTTTGTGGAAGTTAACTTTTTACCATCCACCTAATAATTATTGATAGTTAAATTAAAATTTTGTAACCCCTATTCCAAAATAGACACACTTATCTATGTTATAATTCTCATAATGTGCCTATTTACCAACTATTGTACATCCAATAAACTAAGAATATCTAATATTTTTTATATTATTTACATATCTATATATCATAAAATTTCAACTTTTAAAATTTAATTTAATTACATTGATAGGCATATCTAATTTGAAACAAGGCCTTGACAATTTAATTTAATTATCAATAATTGAGTGGATGGCATGGATTATTTTAAACTATTATTAATTATAAAAATAATTATATATAAGTTAAACATATATACATTTTAAAAAATATGGGGTGGGATCCTTAATCATGGAGATTTACCACACTTATTGTGCAAATTCTAAATTTGTAATGAGGTTTTGTTACAATACCATGGCTTGTCAATACCACATGTTCTAAAAAAGATAACACACTTCATATGACACGTGTTCATATGCCATTTTTTAAATTCATCAAATTAATTAAAGGGGCAAAAAGAGCCTAACTACTTTGAAGATAAATATCAACCATTAATTTGTGTATACTATTGTGAATATTGTGTATACTACTATGAATATTCTAGAATATTTGTCGAGGTTACTAATTAAAATTTTGGAATAAGGCTTCCGAAATAGAGACACCTATGAGCTTAATAATGCACCTATTTTATTTTATTTTTATTAATAATAATGTGTGTGTGTGTATGTATATATATATATATTATTTAAATATTTATATATCGTAATTTGCAAATTTTTAAAATGTAATATAATTGTGTTGATAGGAAGAAGGGCTTTAAGGATTTAATTTAATTATTTATAATTATGAAGTGGATGGTAGGGATTTAACCTCCATGGAATATTCTAGAAATTGATCTCAAAAGTAATTTTGTCATTTCTATTCTTTTAATTAAATTGATTAATTAGAAAAATAATGTCATATGAACAATGTGTATAATATGAACATGGACTATGTTTTTTTGGAGACGTGTTATTGGTAATCCATGGTATTGGTCCATGGCATTATAAAAAAAGTTATTTATAGGTCAAAATTTTCCATGATAAGAATCTTGTTGCATAGTTTTTTTAAATGCAAATATGTTTAAGTTAGGTCTAATTTAATTCTTTTTATAATTATCAAGTATCCCATATTTGCAATTAACATTTTTTTTTGTTGCAATTGAATGGTAATTATTTACTAATATTTTTGCAAAGCATTATTTTCATTTAAATTCAAACAAGCTTCTAATGTATTTTCCTTTGTGTTTCAAAAACAAAATGGATCAAAGTTGCAACTAGAAAAAACGCGAAAGGAAAGTACCTAAAAATATTGTTTCTACCTCTCTTTGGTTAATTTTCTCCATATATATACTTATATTGTTGGTAACATAATAAATAACAATTTCTCTATTCTTAATTGAACATATCTATTTACCAAGTAAATACGAAATTGGTTTCCATGCTTCCACTGTACCTGGCTTCTTTTTTTTTTTACTTATTGTCAGTTCCAATGCAACAAATTCCTTGTAGCCCTAAGCAACAAAACATTATAGCATCAAAACCAAAAACTAATTAAATAAAGAAGCAACAAGGCAAGTCAATCTATACCTATAACTTATTCACATTTGTCATATGTGCAATATACACATCCACATTGTTTCCCTGTGACTAATTTTATTGTTCTTTACTTGCTCTCTATTTGTACATATGTCAAAGGAATCATAAAAATTTCCAATATCAATTGAAGAATTGAACATTCACAAAATTCAAAAAGTGTTCCTTGACAATGTCATGGTTGTTTGTAGAACATTCCTTGACAAAGAACAAAAAACTCATCAAATACTATGTGCAAATTTGACCAATCAACAAGGATTGATGACAGTCACATTGGTTCTTATAATTGAGCTAATCAAAGAACACCATTAAAAGAACTTTCTAGGCAAAGGCATTGCAATGAAAAATTTCCAGATTCTACCAAAAATAAGTTATGGTTGTGGTGGCTCTCATTGCATTTTGTTGTTAGATAATACGACTACTATAGAAAACATCCATCTAGTATGTAAAAAATACAAATTTGTCCCTAACACAACAATAAATAAATTGGGAGAAAGCACGTAAACATTTCCAACAGGAACAATTGGAGCAATTATGATAGTGGCTCAAAAGTTGGTCTACAATATGAATTACATTAGAGATGGAAATTCTAAAGATGACAACGCAATGATAACTTGCTCACCCTTGCATCATTTACCCATGAATCTTGTCACTTTTAATTTATTCCCTGTATGCATTGACAATAATAACATTTTGGTTCTTCTATTTCACAACTTCAACTATTTGAAAAAATTTCACTTGTCTACAATCAAATGGAACATAGATTGAAAAATGGTGATATGTCAATTATTCGCTTCAAAAACATTACAAGTAAAAAAAAACTTGAGAAAAAAACATTTTGTACATCCCATTCCACGTTCTTCACACATTTGAACATCGACGTAGAACAAGGTCTTAAGAAAATAATTGACAAAAGAATTCATTAAGTACATATCTAATAATCCATTCATCATTACATGTTCATTTGTCTCTAAAGTTACTTATCTTTCATTATAAATATGCTAATTAATCCTCTATCTAACAGTTACAAGGAACACTCCTAGTTGCAAGTGCATGCTCCACACTATTCGAGCTTGTTTGTGCATTCTGTAACTGCCCAATATAAGCATATGTATTGATAGAGGATATGTCAATATTTTGTGTTAAATTCAAATGAAATTCTCCCTTCCTATAACTACATTTTTTCATCTACATTATAAAAACTCCTGAGAACAACACTCTGCGATGTTGCCTTAGAAACATGCTAGTTCTAAAGAAACTACTACCCACACTAGCTCATATGTCTTACCAAGAATATCTACTGAAAAAAATAGCTACAATTTATATTTTATGCAATCCTCAAATCCATGGCCTTTTCACTCTAAACAACAAAAATGAGATTTTGAATGTTGAGAACAAAAACAAGCAAAACAAACCCATCTAGAACTTCAACTAACATCTTTGTACTCTCTTCTTAGGTATCATCTTGATCCTTTAACCTTCAGTTTGTAATGTCTATATCGAAATTATTTAGTTTTATGTGTATGCAGTCATAATCATATTTATTTTATGCCTCTTTCATCAACACCCATCCTTATATGTCAATTATCTTTTTGGTTAGTCACTGTATATTATATCAAAGCATTTTGTATGATTTTTATTTTGCAGGGTTGTACAAACTTGAAAAACAATATTGTTATTATTTATACACTGTCAGATTATCAAAAATTTTGAGCGTTGTTTATGAAAGGAGCTTGAACATAAAAGTGAAAATTCTAAATTTTTTACTTCAAGTTTGATAAAGAATATTGTTATTATGTGTACATTGTATGACCATGACAAATTTTGAATGGTATTGTTGAAACAAACTTCAATGTAAAAGTGAACAATTCAATATTTTTTGGTTCAAACTTCATAAAGAATATTTTTTATGTGTTATTGCAGATAGCTAATCATGTTGTCACTGTTATTTTTCTGAATATTAGTTTCTCAAGGTAGAGTGAATAACTAATAAGTTAAGGCCAATGTTGTCTCTTTTTGTCATGCATGCACATGTTATATCAATTTGATTATGTAAGTGTTAGCATTATGAGACAAGTGTTGTCCTTGATGGCAAATCACATTGATGACAAATCATAGTGCGGAAGGATAGCAGCAAGGAATTGATGATCAGACTACAAGTATGAAGAGAAAATATATATACCTAGGTTCACTATATACCAAGTAGGGTATACACGCAGGTTCACTATATACCAATTCGCGTATACGCAGGTTCGCTATATACCAAGTAGGGTATACACGCAGTTTCATTCACAGAAAAGCGCGTAAATGTCGGAAAGCTTACTTTTGGTCTATGGTAGTTAGTCCTCGGTATTTGAACCTATGGTTTTGGACCATGGTATCTCGACAAGTGTGTTGATCCCAAGTATTGGGCTCTTGGTATTGATTTATTATGGTTTTGGACCGTGGTATTGAGCAAGGCCTAAGACTATAAAAGGAGAAGAAGATCATTAGGCAAGTGTATCAAGAAAGTCTTGAATATCTGATGAAGTATGAGATCCAGGTTATGGGTTGATGATGCATTGCTTGATCTGAGCTAAGGAGGGATCTCACCGGTTGATGGAGAACAAGATCTAAGGATAGATCGGGATCAAATGGTTTGAAATGAACTATCTTTATATGGTTGATTATGCTTATTCTAGATCTGCATACTGACGCAAGTAATGTTCTATAAATGTTATGAGTATGACTGATGTCTGGTACAGCTGCAAAGTTATAAGAAAATATTTTTAGATCTGTACGCGGGTTGGCCTTTGAATAAGCGCGTATATACGCGGGTTTGATTCATCGTAGTAGCGTATACATTGTAAAGTATGATATTTGAAGTTGCAGTTGGGTCTGATTGTTATTACAGAGTTCTGTGTCTGCTCTGTGTTCTGGTGACGGTGTTGTTAACAAGGTTTCAGTGATTCAGAGTTTGATGATGCTAGTAGTGATTGTTTTGAGCTTCAATGATAGTTATGGGTCCAGTATGAAAATTTGATGAAAAGTGGCCTTCAGATTATGTGTTGTGATTCAGGAGTATCCAGTCTAAAAAAATTATGAAACGTGGTACCCAGAGGAGAGAAGATTGTAGGCCGGCGCCTACGTACTAGTATCTTAGCTAGTACAAGAGCAAAGGGGGTTGGAGCTCCCTTCCTGGAGAGTCTGGAGAACGAGAGAAGGTTGTAGCCTTCTGCAGGTTGTAGCCTGCATGCTGGTAAAGGACTGCACCAGTACATTGTAAAAGAAGTTTCTTAATAAAGGAAGATAGAAACGAATTGCAACAGGTGGTTTTCACCCACATTGGGTTTCCACCTTATATCATGGTGTTCATGTGTGTTGCTTATGTGTGTTGATCTATCTGTTTTACTGCTACTGTTGACTGTTAATATGTCTAATAATGTTCTGATGCACCCATTGAAGATCACATAACATAATCATGAGTTTAATGGTTATACGCTAGTTGCAATAGACATAGTCGCGTATATACGCGGGTATACTTAACTGAAGTAGCGTATATGAATCTGAGTATGAAAATGAAAATTTTTTATTGATTAAATAATACTGATTCACCCCCCCCCTCTCATTATTATTTCCAACAATTGGTATCAGAGCAGGTCCTTTGGTAGAAGCTTGATCGCTTGAAGGAGATCCGTGGAACTATGGGAAAGAAGCTTAAGAATAAAGCACCTAAGAAGAAGTAGGCTTCTCAGAAGAACTATGACAGTGGGTGTATTGATTGGGGTTTATGCAGAAGCACTTCAGATTCAGAATCAGATTCAGAATCATTTCAGAATGAAGATGAACTATCAGGTACGAATTTGCTATCCTCTGATATTCCAGCTATCTATCCATTTGGAAAAGATGGAAGTGATAACCAAAAAACTGAATGTGTTCTTATGGGTGAGGAAGAAGGATATCAAATAGAGGCAGAATTTAACAGACTGACAAACAAAATTAGTGAACAAGAAAGACTTCTAAACGTAAAGAGTGGTGCCCTCAAAGAAGCTGTTACTAGACTAAAGGCTCAACGAGAGTTATTCAAGGACAAATATCAAAAGTTGCAGGATGAAGTAACATCTCTAAGAGATGAAGTCAATGAAAGAAGCACAACCATCAAGAAACTCAGAGATAGATCAAGTTACTATGAAAGTCTTGAAGCCACGATCCGCTCGCTAAAGGAAGATCTTGAAGAATCAAAGAAGCAGAATAAAGATCTACTCCAAGCTAATGAAAAACAGGTAAACGAAGTTATCAGCCTAAAATCTCAGCTGGAATGTGCCTTCAGAATTCGTCAAATGCAGCAGGATGTGAATGAAGAACAAGAAAAGGAGATTCACAAACTAAGGCATCAACTGGAAGAAGGAAGGAAAGCTGAAGAAGACATGAAGAAGCAATGTCTAGAAAAGGAAGAACAACTTCAAGTTGAGGTAAATATCTTGAAAGGTAAATTAGAAGAAAAGGATAAACTATTACGATTTCAAGATAGTACTAAAGCCTTGGATGATATTCTTAGTAGTCAAAGGTCTCCTGCTATCAAGGCTGGTCTTGGTTTTCATGAATCTGTTGAAGGTGAATCTAGTTCACAAGGTGAGGCAAGGAACTCTAAAGAGAAATCTAAAATGATCAACAAGGAGATGAAAGGTCAACCCCATCAACAATCAAGGAAAGAGACTCCTCAAAGAAAATCTTTTACTCCTCCTATGAATAATGTTGAATGTTATGTATGTCATAATCTTGGACATGTTGCAGCTAGATGTGGAAGAAGAAGGGTTCAAGACCATCATGTAGAAAGATCATCACATTCAAGGTACTTTAATGGATATTGCTTTGCTTGCAATGTGTTTGGTCACAAATCTGTTGATTGCTACAGGAGAAATATGAAACATGTAAGATTTTATGCATGTAACAAGCTTGGACATATAGCAAAGGAATGCAGGAACAAAGGACGGACATCACACCAAAAGGAGAAAACATCATCACACTTGAAGATATGGAAGAAGAAGGAAGTACAGTCAGACAGATGTGGCACAGCACAATGTACTCAGATACAACACAACACAGACATAACAGACTCAGAGGGAGCTGAAAGTATAAAACTTCAGTATCCTGAATCTCATACGCAAGTTCCATAAAGGGAAGTCACGTATATACGCGAGTTAGACACTGCAAAGTCGCGTATATGTCAGTCTGAGGAAAAGCAGTGGGGACAGGCTCAGAAAAAGGACCTGATATGATTCAGTCCATTATCTGCTCTATTGGTTAATAGTTACAGTCTGCTGAGGATGTGTGGAAATGTTTTGATACTTGTAAGATGTCTAGAAGTGTTTTGATCCTAACTTGATGATGATGATGTCTTGATGCTTATTGCTGATATATGCATGATCAGATCTAACAGATGGCACAGGTTGAGGGGGAGCATATGCCTTTAATAATTCATTGTTGGCATTATGGTTAATAGTCCTTGGTGATGATGCTTATATGGCTAAATGATATATCTTGCTATGATATGGTTATGAGTTGTCCATGATATGATTCTTGTGGTTACATAGTTGATGTTCAGATCAGATTTATGATTGATTCTTTGATGATGCATATATGGTGCTTACATAGTGATCTTCATAAGGATAAGGAGAAGTACAAAGCTTGAATACACATCTTCCTCACTTGATGATGAGTCACTCATATGCTGCTGTCGTCATATGCATAAAGATCATACAGTTATGATGCAGGCACTCTTGTGGATAAGGATTGTTGCTGTTGATGATATCAAGAAGTTTTGTCAAATGAGCTTGAGCTCAAGATACATAGTGTTGATACATGGATGACTACTCAAAGTTGCTTTGTCGGAGACATGATGATGAGTTCTTATGATGATAGGTTGATACTTACATATGTTGATTGATGCAGATGTTCCCAAGTAATGATACTTGGATCATGTAGATCTTGACGTTGATGTAATAGCTATGGTGGTTTCACATATAATTTCATGACGATGTTTAAAAAGAGGAGTTGACATCTATGTTCAGACATACCTTGTTACAAGACATTTATAGGTTGCTGATATGGAAATGGTTGTACGCGAGTTTCATAAGGACTATCCGCGTATATACGCTTGTTTATGAGGATACAATCGCGTATATGATAATTTGAAGGAAATCAGTGGGTCAAACCCAGAATGAGAAGATTCTGATATGGGTCTGACAGAGACCATTTGGCACAGGTTCAGGGGGAGTAGATAAACTTCCAATGATGCATTGTTGGCATTATATTAGAAGCTTTTGGTTCTAGTTCACATTTGTTGTTGGTTTCAAGTGGAACAAAGGCGAAAGGAAAACAGAAGGATCTCTTGG
Source organism: Pinus tabuliformis (assembly GCA_031772625.1). NCBI lineage: Eukaryota > Viridiplantae > Streptophyta > Pinopsida > Pinales > Pinaceae > Pinus > Pinus tabuliformis. Next base: position 503,713,043 of record CM062817.1, on the reverse strand, counting down.
TTGCTGATCTGAATAGTGATTGACAGATGCTGCTGATATCAGTTGTGGGTGACTTTCATAAAGTCTTGCTCTAGATATTTCATCTCTAGGTCATATATCTATTTTGTGATATCTCTTTCATGGTGTCAAGGTCATGTAACGACCTATATTGGTTTCCCCACTATGCCTGGGATGAAGATGTAATGTTCTTGCTTTATCATGTGTAAACTTTTGATGTATCCCCACTTGGTTGGGTGGATGAGTCAATTCTAGTATATCCCCACTTGGTTGGGAAATGGATGTATGTATTGAGTCTTTTGGTGATAGGAAGGTCTCTTATGATGTATAAGTCATGGTTCTTCTTGAAGAACATCTTTTTGTAGATCTTGCCTTCAGTCAGGAAGAGCATGAATAACACACTTCAGCAGTACAGAGACTTGGCATGTACTCAGGGAGAGCATGGACAGATTGGTACACTTTGGCATATACAAAGGGGGAGCACATTTGGAGATTTCAGCAGGTACTCAAGGGGAGTATGGACAGCAGAATGTTTATCAAGGAAAGAGAATATCTTGGTCCACCCTTTTCCCTTGATGTCAAAGGGGGAGAGTGATTTGGTGTTGTTGCCATCAAGTCCAAAGGGGGAGATTGTTGGCATTATGATGCATGTGTTGTACTTGATGGCAACCCTCTCATAGAAGAACTTCTCACTTACATATAACTAGATCAATCTACAGATGTGACTAAATGCATGGGATGCAGGACAACTCAAAGGAATAAGAAGATCAAGTTCTAAGTGCGACAAGTTAGCTTTGCCATCAAGTCCAAAGGGGGAGATTGTTGGCATTATGAGACAAGTGTTGTCCTTGATGGCAAATCACACTGATGACAAATCATAGTGCAGAAGGATAGAAGCAAGGAATTGATGATCAGACTACAAGTATGAAGAGAAAATATATATACGCAGGTTCACTATATACAAAGTAGGGTATACACGCAGGTTCACTATATACCAAGTCGCGTATACGCAGGTTCGCTATATACCAAGTAGGATATACAAGCAGGTTCACTATATACCAAGTCGCGTATACGCAGGTTCGCTATATACCAAGTAGGGTATACACGCAGTTTCATTCACAGAAAAGCACGTACATGTCGGAAAGCTTACTTTTGGTCCGTGGTAGTTAGTCCTCGGTATTTGAACCTATGGTTTTGGACCATGGTATCTCAACAAGTGTGTTGATCCCAAGTATTGGGCTCTTGGTATTGATTTATTATGGTTTTGGACCGTGGTATTGAGCAAGGCCTAAGACTATAAAAGGAGAAGAAGATCATTAGGCAAGTGTATCAAGAAAGTCTTGAATATCTGATGAAGTATGAGATCCAGGTTATGGGTTGATGATGCATTGCTTGATCTGAGCTAAGGAAGGATCTCACCGGTTGATGGAGAACAAGATCTAAGGATAGATCGGGATCAAATGGTTTGAAATGAACTATCTTTATATGGTTCATTATGCTTATTCTAGATCTACATACTGACGCAAGTAATGTTCTATAAATGTTATGAGTATGACTGATGTCTGGTACAGCTGCAAAGTTATAAGAAAATATTTTAGATCTGTACGCGGGTTGGCCTTTGAATAAGCGCGTATATACGCAGGTTTGATTCATCGTAGTAGCGTATACATTGTAAAATATGATATTTGAAGTTGCAGTTAGGTCTGATTGTTATTACAGAGTCCTGTGTTTGCTCTGTGTTCTAGTGACGGTGTTTTTAACAGGGTTTCAGTGATTCAGAGTTTGATGATGCTAGTAGTGATTGTTTTGAGCTTCAATGATAGTTATGGGTCCAGTATGAAAATTTGATGAAACGTGGCCTTCAGATTATGTGTTGTGCTTTAGGAGTATCCAGTCTGAAAAATTTATGAAATGTGGTACCCAGAGGAGAGAAGATTGTAGGCCGGCGCCTACGTACTAGTATCTTAGCTAGTACAAGAGCAAAGGGGGTTGGAGCTCCCTTCCTGGAGAGTCTGGAGAATGAGAGAAGGTTGTAGCCTTCTGCAGGTTGTAGCCTGTGTGCTGGTAAAGGACTGCACCAGTACATTGTAAAAGAAGTTTCTTAATAAAGGAAGATAGAAACGAATTGCAGCAGGTGGTTTTCACCCACATTGGGTTTCCACCTTATATCATGGTGTTCATGTGTGTTGCTTATGTGTGTTGATCTATCTGTTTTACTGCTACTGTTGACTGTTAATATGTCTAATAATGTTCTGATGCACCCATTGAAGATCACATAACAGAATCATGAGTTTAATGGTTATACGCTAGTTGCAATAGACATAGTCGCATATATACGCGGGTATACTTAACTGAAGTAGTGTATATGAATCCGAATATGAAAATGAAAAAGTTTTATTGATTAAATAATACTGATTCACCCCCCCCCCCCCCCCCCCCCCTCTTAGTATTATTTCCAACAGTAAGATCCCATGGTTATGATAACAAAGTTAATATGTCTCTATCTTTATATAGTACAGATCCATTTTCCATTTAAATGTTTCCATGCATTAATATTTCATTAGCTAAGTATAGAAAAATAACATCCTCAGATGCTGGCAGTAGTGGCCCAGGGGGACTCCCATGTTTGTTGTAGTACTTTGTAGAGAATCATCACAGTAGCAGGCTTATTGGAAAATCCATAAAATGATGGCTATAGTGATGGTCCATATGGAATCACATGGTAGTTGCAAGCTTCATGTAGAGAATCATCATAGTAGCAGGCTTACTGGAGAATCCATAAAATGATGTCTATGGTGGCTGGTAGTTCAACATTCCAAGCACAAGAAGAAAGTCAAGGAGCAAAGAGTGGAAGATAGTTTTCAGCCATCGTAGAGGTAGTATATGGGCTCAAAGCCTACATCAAACCCCCTCCATTGGAAATTTCACTAGAAGAGCTTTCTAACGATATGTGGAACTCTAAAAATGGACTCCTAGACCAAAAGATATGGTCTGCCAAAGTTCAGGGGCTTGAAGTCCTAAGAAGGTGGAAATATTGGAGGTCGGATCTCCCATTGAACTTGATATCAGAACCTCGAATACTAGGATATCGGAACCTCGAAGACTAGGATATCAGAACCTTGGAGACTAGAATATTAGAGGATCAGATTAGGCCACATCAGAGTTGATTATATCAGAGGTCATCAGAATATCAGAGGTTTGGGACATCTGGATATCAGTACTTCTTAACAACAATAATTTAAGAAGTTACGATATCTAGCAGGGTCAATATTGCTAAAAATCATCGAGCAATACCAAGCAAGTTAACAAAGGAACTGTTGCAAAGTCAAGGGTGATTAAGACACTTTCTCTCTCCTCCTATAGGACATGTGGTGGCATGTCAGTGTGCCTGAGAAAGTGAAGTGGCTAGTGATGTTAGCATATAAGAGAATGGAATATCGAAGGATTAGAACATCATAACTCTTGTGAAGATGATGGTTAAAGAAGTTCTGATAAAGGGGGCTTCAATATTCGAAAGCACATGTTCATATGGAACTTAAGGGGACCAAGGGCTTAACAGAGGGAGCTAAAGACATCGGAGCACAACAATATCATAACATTTGAATTATGTATGTTACGATACAAAGGGGCTTTGATATAGTGTTAAGCCAATGGTCACAACCCTCGGTCCTATGCGAAGGAAAACACTCTGGGAGCTAAGCGCTAAGGGAACCAAGGATATCGAACAATGAAATATCGTAACATTTCAATTGTGCGAGTTACAATACAGAGGGGCTCTGATATAGTGCTAAGCCATCAGTCAAAGATCTCGGTTCTATGAGGAAGAAAATGCTAAAGGAGCGAAGGTCCAAGGGGGCCAAGGATATCAAAGAATGTAATATCGTAACTATTCGCCTATGTAAGTTATAATATGTTGTGTTCCAATGAGGTGGTATAGCAAGTTTAATGGATGTATGAGTTGGCAACTAAAGAATTGAATGCAGGAATGGCAGAGTTGGTTGTTGAAGTTAGCTAGATCTGCACAAGGCTCTGAGATAAGGCAACAAGGACAACGTTTAATAGAGGCAAATTTGAGGGAATGAAGGAAGCAATCGGCTACTTCGCGTACACGTTTGGTTGTGTTAAATGTGGAACAAAGTGGTCATCCTTGAGGACTATCAAGCTTTGTGGAGAAATAAATAATAATGAGACTCTAGGAGGAGTTTGCAGGTCGCTGAGAATTAAATTCTTAGCATGGATATTTATGCAGTCAGTCAGTAAAAAGCGAAAAGATTCATCTCTATGTTTCATATCATGATAGGATTCATCCATAAGATGCAAAAGTAGCAGGGGGAGCCATGCTGAAGTACATTTGGGCAGTAAGGGTACAGACAACAGAGAAAACCTTGCATAGTGTGCTTTTGTGAATCAAAATCATCATTTGCAATTGGGAAACTGGGGAGTTGAGCATATTGCTGAAGAGATGAGGGGTGAGAGATGTGTAGAGACAAAGAGGTCTAAGCACCGAGAGTATGCTGAGTGCTTGTGCAGCAAGAGCAGTGGGTGTGCCGTGAGAAGAATAGCATAGGACAGAGAGCAGAAGTTGAGTCTGCAACCAAACATTTTTGTATTTTAGTTGTAATGTATATGCCTCTATTTTTCAGTTTGAAAATTGTATGAAATAGTATAATAGTGGTAAGAGCAGGTTGGTGCCTACATTCGGAAGATGTTGGTGCCTCTTGGCAAATTGGTGCTTGTTAACCAAAGGGGGTCGGTACCTCTTGTGAGTGGGCACTCACAAATAAACAGATGTAATTAATAAGGTTCTTAAATTACATCATAAACAAACAACAAATTTGGTGGTTTTTTCCCTCTGGATTTCCACGTGAAAAACACTGTGTCAAATGTGTGTGATGCTCATGTGAATGTTATATGAACCTGTACGCTTAAATTCTTTGTTCACTTCCTTTATGAATGAAGTCTCCCACAAGTAACATAATACAAAAAGGGATTGTAAGCATACTAGAAAAAGAAAAGAATCTCACAATTACTAATTCACCCCCCCACCACGCTCTTAGCAATTCCTTATTCGAACAATTGGTCTCGAAGCCTGGGTTCTTTCAAGAATAGTCTAACCACTAGAATGTAGATCTATAAGGAATTATGTCTAGGAAAAAGAGTCAAGGGGCTTACTCAAGTAGAATACTAGTCTTTGATGGGACAAACTATGCATTTTGGAATGTGAGAATGGAATTGTATCTTCTGTTCCTAGGATTAGATGTTTGGACTTCAGTGATAATAGACTAAAATGTCCTTGATAATCCTCCCTTTGATGCAGATGCTAAAAAATTATATTGAAATAATGTTAAAGCCAAGAATTCCATTCTCTTTTGTCTTTCTCAATCATAACTTGTAAAAGTTATGGTCTGTAAGTCTGCTAAAGAAGTATGGGTAAAGTTTAATCAGAGTCATGAAGGAGATGAAAAAGTCAAGCAGGCTAAAATTCAAACTTTCAGAATGAGGTTTGAGAGCTTGAGAATGAGTGAATATGAAATCATAGCATAATACCTCCTTAGAGTTGATGCAGTGACTAATATGATTAGAGGACTTGGTGAAGAGTTCAAGGAAGAGATGATTGTTCAGAAAATATTAAGATCTCTGCTCATGAGATTTAATGCCAAAGTCTCAGCTATTAAAGAAATGGCTAATGTAAAGGATCTCAAGATGGACCAGCTACATGGTATTCTCACAGCCTATGAGATGAGGGTAGGAAGATAAAATTTTGAACCTGAGGAAGTAGCATTCAAAGTATCCAGAAAGGCCAAGGAGAAAAAAGATCATCAAGACTGCTCCAGCTGCGAATATGATAAGGAGTTGGATTAACTAGCCAGAAAAATGAAGTGTGGCTCGGGAAAATATAAATATATGCTTCCCTTTAAGGGTTTTGATTGTGGAAGAGTTGTAAATTTTTCATCCAAATGCCCTTATAAAGAAAAGGCTGAAAAGGAAGATGATTTGAAATTTGGAAAAAAGTCTCAGAAACATTAGAAGAAAAATCTCTATAAGAAAAAGGGTTTCTTCTCCAAAGAGGATAGCTCAACACCAGAGTCACATAGTGAGAACTCATCAGAGAATGACTCAGATAAGTATTTACTGGTGTCTTCTGAAACAGACTCCAAGAAACAAGGTATTATGGACTCGGAAGAAGAAGAAGAAGAAGAAGAAGAAGAAGGAATAGTGGACCGGGAACTCATCAGTCCCCTTGTTGAGTTGAAGAAAGCAAGGAATAAGAATAAGCAACTAAAGAAACAACTACAATGTGATGAAGAAGGTATGTATAACTTTGACAATGAGGAGTTTGCTTATCAAAAAGAAAAACTTGAAGAAACTATCAAGAGAAAATATAGTTTAGTCCTTCTACTATAAGAAAAACAAGGAAGCTGTGAGAAACTAGAAGAGGATAACAAGCAATTAAAATATGAGTTTCTCGATTTAAGAAAGGAAACAATCTCAAATACATGCAAAGATGCTATTCTATCTTTGAAATCTAAATTGGAAGAGGCTAAACGAAAGGAAGAACTTCTTCAATATTTGATCCAAGAATGGGAACAAAACTTCTAGAGTCTTGAAGAAGAGGTTGTTTCTCTAAGAAATGATCTTGAGGGAATAAATATCAAGAAGGGTTTAAACGAAAAATTTACAGAAGGCACAAGGAAACTAGATCAGATTCTAAATAGCCAAATTCCCTCAGGAAGCAAAACAGGGTTGGGATACTCAAGGACATAGGAATCCTCTATGGAAAATATCAAATTTAGGTCCACAGGATTTGAAGAACCACTGAGCTATGAGAAGAATATTCAAGGAATAATAAATGATGACAAAAGAGCAGCAGGGCAAAGAGGATACCATCAATAGAGAACGAATCAATTAGCCAGAAAACCAAGGTACCTTCATGCACAATATCATAAGACTTCCAACAATAGGCATGCCTATTTATTTTATGGTCATTGTTATAAATGTCATATCTTTGGGCATAAATTTTTTTATTGTAGAAGGATCTAAGTTGCAAGAAATGAAAATCCTAGATATAATAAGTATCAGAATTATAGACCTCAAAACTCTTCTCTCAAAGATCGAAACATCTTCTCTCCCTTGTTAAGCGAAGTAGAATGCTTCAAATGTAATAATTTTGGGCACAAATCAAGTGAGTGCAGAAGTATGTTTGAATACTAGTCTAGTCCCAAAATGTTAGACAGTCAGATATCCAACAAGAGAAAGGGAGCTAGAAATGAAAGACTAAAAGGAGCATGCAATGTGGACATTCTTTATCAGCTCATAATCAAGAAAACAATTCGTATGTGGATAGTGGTTGTTCCAAACATATGATTGGAGATAAAATCAAATTTCTGTCGCTAAAAGAAAAGGACAAAGGGAACAATGTCAACTTTGGAAAGAATACTCCAGAAAGAATCAAGGGTAAAGGCATAGTTAGTCTTGATAAAAAAACAGAAGCATGCAATGTGTTATATGTGGAATGTCTCAAGCATAATCTGCTTAGTGTTATCCTAATGTGTGACAATGGCTATGATATGACCTTTCGATCCAAAGACTGTGAGATCCACAACATGAAGAATGGAAAGCTGGTGGGAAAAGCAATCAGAACCCACAATAATGTATATGTGTTTGATGATTCCAGGGTTAACTGATATTTAAGGAAAATAAACGAAGCACGGTTATGGCACAAGAGGCTTGGGAATATGAATTTTGACAGTTTGATCAAAGTTACTAAGATCGGAGTTGTAAGAGAAGTACCAAGACTATCAAGGTCTGATAACTCAATATGTAAGTCATGTTAATGTGGAAATCAGAGTAGGACTCATTTCAAGTCAAAAGAATTATTCTCATCTAGATCTATGGAGCTCATTCACACTGATATTTGTGGCCCAACTAGAGAAAAAACCCCAAAAGGAGAAAGGTATTTTATGCTGCTCATTGATGACTTTACCAAGGCCACTTGGATTGTGCTCTTAAAAGAAAAGTCAGAAGCATTCAAGCATTTTAAGAAATTTAAAGCTCAAGTAGAAAATGAGAAAGACTTGAAGATAAAATGCTTAATATCAGATAGAGGAGGAGAGTATACCTCAAGAGAGTTTGAGAAATTGTATGAAGAGCATGACATCAGGAGGCAGAGTATACCTCAAGAGAGTTTGAGAAATTGTATGAAGAGCATGACATCAGGAGGCAATACTTAGTGGCTAGAACTCCACAGCAAAATGGAGTAGTGGAGAGGAAGAACAAAAAAATCCATGAAATGGCCAGAGAAATGTTGGATGAAGCAGGTGTGTCTCACATCTTCTAGGGAGAAGCAACACAAGTAACAATATATCTGCCAAACTGAACTCAGTTCAGGTCTAACAGTAATTAAATTCCCTATTATTTGTGGAAGGGAAGATCTACATCATTTAAGCATCTCAAGTTGTTTGGAAGCAAGTGCTTCATCAAAAGGAATGATAAGAATACAAGTGTTACTCTAATCAGAGTAAAGGATATAAGTGTTACAACAAGCAGACAAAGAAGATTGAGGATTTCATTGACGTGAAATTATATTAAATAGGTTTACAACCTGAGTTCTCTAAAAGAAACATGAACTCATATGATGAACAAAGTTCATAGATGAGGTCCATTGATATAGAAGAAATAGATTTAGATAGTGAAGGTAAGGAAGTAGGAACAATTCCAAGGCCAAAGACACCTTCCATGTACGTACAGAAAGAACATCTTGAGAGTCATACACTTGGAGAGCAAAGACATGGTGTCCAAAACAAGAGAAATATTTTTGGCAATACAAGTTATGCAAGTCTAGCTCTATTATCGCAGACAGAACCGAAGATCTCAGCCAGGCAAGTGAAGACAAGTTATGGATGAAAGTTATGAATGAAGAACTTGACAAGATTAAAAGAAGGACACTTGGGAGCTTGTTCCAAGGCCTAGAGAGAAAAATGTTATTGGAACCAAATGGGTTTTCAAAAACAAACTAAATGAGCAGGGTCAAGTAATCAGGAACAAAGCTCGATTGGTCTTCAAAGGTTATGCCCAAACAGAAGAGGTAGATTTCGAAGAAACTTTTGCACCAGTAGCACGACTAGAAGTTATCAGGATATTTATTGCTCTTTCCAACCATAAAAACATCAAGGTATATCATATGGATGTGAATTCTGCATTTCTCAATGGAGATTTAGAAGAAGAAGTTTATTTTGAGCAGCAGGAAGGATTTATACTCACCACAGATGAAGATTTTGTATGAAAATTGAAGAAGGATATGTATGGACTGAAACAAGATCTGAGAACTTGGTACGAAAGGCTAGATAAATACCTTCAACAACAAGGCTTTACGAAAGGCACAATTGACAGTAACTTATATGTAAAGTCTGAAGGCGACCATCTACTAATAGTAGTTGTGTATGTGGATGATATAATATTTGGCAACAACATGGAACAATTGGGGCATCAATTTGCAAAATGTATTCAGACAGAGTTCGAAATGTAAATGATTGGAGAGTTTTCCTTCTTCTTGGGTTTGTAAATTTCTCAGTCTCCACAAGGAGTGTTTATATACCAATCCAAATATCTCAAGGAAACTATGAAGAAATTTGGGCTGGAAGATTGCAAGCCAGTAAGCACACCTATGACTACAGGCTACAAGTTGTGCAAAGAAGATGGGACACCGCTAGTAAATCAAACTAAATACAGATCCATGATAGGAAGCTTGTTGTATCTTACAGCTTCGAGGCCAGAAATCATGCAAGTTGTGGTTCTTGTGGTCAGATTTCAGGCTCTCCCATGTGAAAGTCATGTTGTTGCTATGAAAATAAGTTTTAAATATCTTCAAGGAACAATAGAATATGGACTGTGGTATGCTAAGAGTAAAGAATTCAAGTTAAAGGCCTACATTTATGCTAATTGGGTTGGCAGTCTTGAAGATAGAAAAATGACCTCTAGTGCATCTTTCTACCTAGGAAAATGCTCGGTGTCGTGGGTCAGTAAGAAACAAGCGTCCATTTCGTTATCAACTACTGAAGTAGCGTATATTGTTGCAGCTACATATTGTACGCAGGTTCTATGGATGAAGCATAATTTAAAAGTATTCAGGTAGAGTTGGCTGATCCTATTCCAATAATGTGTGACAACACAAGTGCCGTCAACATCTCGAAAAATCCAGTCATGCATTCAAATACTAATCATATTCCTATCAAGTTCCATTTCTTGAGGGAACAAGTTGCAACTAATATTGTCATACTTGAATATGTGGCCACCAAAGAGCAGCTTATAGATATATTTCCTAAGCCACTTGAAAGAGAACCATTTGAATATCTCAGACAGTAGATAGGAGTTGTAACTCCTCCCTCCAAATGACTGCATTTTGGTAGGTGGTGGCAGCTACTTAGCATGTTTGAGCCATGGAGGAGTAGGCTGCAATGGTTCAGGGGGAGAATTTAAGAATTATTCTTTACCATTGATGCCAAATGGGGAGAAGATTACTTGTGAAATGAAGAAGACCATGCCTATCCGCAAGGGGAGCTTATGGTGTTGCCATCAATGCCAAAGGGGGAGATTATTGGACAATTGGTGGTGGTTGTGTTAGTGTTGGCATTGATGTCAACGATATTGGCATGGATGGTTATCGCAAGTAGATGCTAGCAGTAGTGGTCTAGGAGGACTCCCATGGTTTCTGCAATACTCTATAGAGAATCATCACAGTAGTGGGATTATTGGGAAAGCCATAAAATGATGACTGTAGTGATGGTCTAGATGGAATCATATGGTAGCTGTAGGCTTCATGTAGAGAATTATCATAGTAGAAGGCTTACTGAAGAAACCATAAAATGATGATTATGGAGGTTGGGAGTTCATAATTCCAAGCACAAGAAGAAGAGTCAAGGAACAAAGAGTATTAGATAGTTTGAATCCATCATAGAGGTAGCAGATGGGCTCAAACCCTACATCAGACCACCTCCATTGGAAAGTGCACTGGAAGATATTTCCAATGGTATGTGAAAGACTAAAAATAGACTCCTGGACCAAAAGATATGGCCTGCAAAATTTCAGGGACTTTTAGTCCTAAGAAGGTTGAAATATCAAAGGTCGGATCTCCCATCGGGACCCGATATTGGAACCTCAGATACTAGGATATCGAATCATGGAGACCAGAATATTGGAGCATCAGATTAGGCTGCATCAGAGCTAATTACATCGAAGGTCATCGGAATATCCAAGGTCTGGGACATTGGGATATCGAAACTACTTAACAAGAATACTTTAAGAAGTTACGATATCTAGTAGGGCCAATATTGCTAAAAAGTGTCGAGGAATGCCAACAAGTTAATAAAGAAATTGTTGCAAAGTTAAGGGTGACCGAGACCCTTTCTCTCTCCTCCTGTAGGACACACTACAACAAATCCTTGTGATTAGCATCCCTTTTTACTTCTTTTTTTGCATCTAGAGCCCATTTTTGGTGCTATTTACATCCATTTATCAAATATGGTGCAAAACTTGACACAAAATTTGCATCGAGTTTTGCACCAAATCTTATACCAAGTTTAGCACCAAGTATTGCAATAGGTTTTGCACTGGGTTTTGCACCAAATTTTATGTCAAGTTTTGTGTCATCCTTTGCACCAGGTTTTGTTCTAGGTTTTGCATCAAGTTTGGCACCTAATTTTGTTTGACATACTTTTGCATCCTCACTTGCATCCACTTTTTGCACCTACACTTGCATCAACTTTTGCATCGACTTTTGCACCCTTTTTTGCATCCTTTTTTAAATCTTTTTTTGCATCCATTTTTGCATCCATTTTTTCATCCCTTTTGCGCCAAGTTTTACATCAAGTTTTGTGTCTAGTTTTGCATATAATTTTGCATCTACTTTTGTTGCATCCACTTTTCCATCTTGTTTTGCATCCATATTTACATCCTCTTTTGCATCTATTATTGTGCCCACTATTGCATCTAATAATTTTGTGCCACAATTGGCGCCTATTTTGGCACCTCCTTTTGCACCCACTTCTGATTATAATTTTTCATCCACATTTGCATCCTCATTTGCTTCTAGGTTTTCATCAAATTTTACATCTATTTTTGCATCCCTTTTTGTATCCACTTTTGGATCAGGATTTGCATCGGGTTTTGTGTCTCGTTTTGCATCTACTTTTGCATCGACTTCTATTGCATCCACTTTGCATACAATTTTGCATCCACCTTTGCATACAATTTTGCATCCACTATTGCACCCATTTTAAAGTCCACTTTTTGCATCCCTTTTTACATCTTTGTTTGCATCATAGTTTGATTCTTTTTTTGCATCTATCATTACATCCACTTTTGTTGTGCCACAATTTGCACCATGTTTTGCACTTACTATTGTACCCACATTTGCTTCCAATTTTGCATCCATGTTCACATCCTATTTTGCATCAAATATTTTCATCAAAAATTGCATCTCTTTTTGCATCCACTTTTGTGTTAGGTTTATGCATTGGGTTTTGCATCTCGTTTTGTATCTACTTTTGCACTTACTTCCATTGTACTTTTTTTGCATCCATTTTGTTTTGCTTGTTGCATCAATGTTTGCTTCCACTTTTACATCCATTTTTGCATCTTATTTTGCATATTTGTTTTCCTATTGTTACATCCACTTTTGTTGCGCCATATCTTGCGCCTACAATTGCAACCACATTTGCTTCCACTTTTGCATCCACATTTTCACCCTCTTTTTTTTTTCAAGTTTGCGTCAAATATTGTGTATGTTTTTGCATCCCCTATTGCATCCACTTTTGTTTCATCCACTTTTGCATCTAATTTTGTGTCCACTATTGCACCCATGTTTGTGTCCATATTTACATCCCTTTTTTCATCTTATTTTGTATCCATGTTTGTCTCTTTTTTGCATCTAAGTTTGTGTCCTTTTTTGTGTCTGTTGTTGCATCCACATTTGTTTCACCACAATTTGTGCCAAGTTTTACGCCTACCATTGGACCCATGTTTGCTTCCACTTTTGCATTCATGTTTGCATCCAAGTTTGCATTGACAACTGCATCTGTTTTTGCATCCACTTTTGTGTCAGGTCTTTCATGTTGTTGTGCATATACTTATGTTGCATCCACTCTTCATCCAATTTTACTTCTATTGTTGCCCCCATTTCTATGTTCGCTTTTGCATTCCTTTTCCAACACGAATCATATTTTCTGCATTGATGATATTCCTTATGGCATTGGAAATTATGAACAATTGATGACAATGTCAATAATCTTGACAATGATGAAAATGAAGATGATGGCGATGACATGAATTGTGATTATGATGATAAAGACGATAGTGGTTACAATGATAATGATGATGATGGCAATGATTATGATGATGACGATGGTAATGAGTATTTTTTCACTCAAAAGGACCCATTGTTTGTTGAGATATGGCCAGTCTCCCAAGGTGTCTCCAGGTGCGTAACAAAATGGAAAAAGAGGGGCAAAAAGGTGATTTTTGGCCTCGTTTTTGCAAATTTCTCAAAAACGGAGCCCCAGACCAAGAAAGTGGGAAAATGGGTTTTGCGAGGGGGTCATAATATTTCCAAAAATTCTGATTTTCCATCATTTGGAGCCCTAAGGAAGAAGCGCAACGTGAGCTCGCTACGCTCTTAGACATTAAATTGCCAACAAATTACAAGTCTGCACCAGTTTGCACCAAAACACAAAATTTTCTCCAAATCCTCCCAAAATTTGTCTAGAGATACATGATGAGGTATGTTATGTAATCATGGATGAATTAACAAGCAAATCTAATGTACCCTTCTCCTCTTGGTTGATTAGGGTTTCCTTGAGTTTTTCCTTCAACTACTTGATTTTGACCTTGGAAACTTGATTCCTTGTGTAATAATGGATGGCCATTTTCTTTTGCAACTTGTTATCCTTGTTGGCCTTGTTAAGGATCTTCTCAAGGTGGCAATTGACTTTTCCAAGCCAAAAATCCCTGTCCATATTTATTTCCATTGCTATGCTATCTTCAAAGGTCAATTCTTCCATTGGTGGCTTTTGTTCTCTTGAATCCCTCTAAAGTGCCTTCCTAAGACCCATTGTCCTTGGTCTGTTCCTTGCCACATGTCCTTCATGCTGCTAAGTATCCTCATGTTCCACCACTTCCTTGCCTTTCATCTCTTTTTTCTTGGATTTGAATTGCTCTTTCTCCATGACTAGTTGTTTTACCTTAAGTTTACTGTTTTCTTGCTCAAGGAAGGAAATGATGAAATTGGCCCTTTCCAAATTGTCCTTGAGTTCCATGATCTGAGAATCCTTCTCTTTGATGACTTGTTGCAGGGTTTAATGCTAATCATGTGCCTCCATGTCAACTAGGTCAAATTCATGCTCAATGGGCTCCTCATGATGTGATGGTGATCCTTGTTTAGTTGATGTAGTAGGCTTGGCCCCTTCCTCAATTTGAGGAGAAAACACAAGCCTTCTGCCTCTATGATATGTCTTCATCACCTCAGTCCTAGGTTCCTTGGAAACCTCATCATGTTTACTTGATGACCCCACCTCCATGGGATGTACTGACATGGTTTGGTGCTGGCTTGGCGAAGTGGTTATATGCATTTTCAAGGCTGCCTTAATGAAGGTGTCCCATGTCATGTTCTTCTCTGTCAACTGATGGAGTATTATAACCTTTATCAGTCTATGGTGAAAGAGGTTGGGATAATGCACTTTTCCTTTCAATTGCACCCTTTCAGACATTTTGGTTAGGCTCCTATACAAGTAGCTTGACAAATTTAGAGACTTGGCAGCTGTAAAGTGCATGAGCAGTCTTATGTGGCATTGATATAGCCTGGAAAATTCACCCTCACATGTGAAGAACTTCATGACAGCCTTCATTACCTTCATTAATGGTGCATATCTCTCCAACAAGTATCTGAATGGGAAAACATGTGAGTGAGCTCCTTTGCATTGTGATTTCAAGTATGGTTTGTACTCTTCTAGGTCTAGGTTCATGCCTTTGAACCAGTTTTCACCATGGTTTGGTATGCCTGTAGCTTGAGAGATGGCATCCTCTGAAAAAATGAAATCAGTCCATGCAATGGTGATCTTGTCTTCCTTCAAGGTGAGGGAAAATATACCTGTGAGATGCTCATGGTAACCTACTTCCTCCACTCTTTGACAAAACCCTAAACAATTGACATCTTAAAAGAATTTCATGACAAATGGGGAGGAGGTGATTTCATTACAATTAGAGGGCTCAAACCTCAGTATCTTTCCCCCTTATTGTACTTCCTCTTCTCTGATGGTGACGAATCAGGCTCCATACTTCAAACCCTAGGTGAAAGGCAAGCAAGAATAATGGAATTTGTTGCTGTGAGGGAATGAGGTGGTACAATGGACTTAGGAGTTGCCTAAATTTGTAAGGAAATTTAGGAGGGTAGGGGATGATGTCAGTGAGTAGGGGAAAAAGGAATTTTGGGAAATGAGTGAGGGGAGGGGGTGGAAAAGGCCAAAACATAGGCCTATCCTAGAAAGAGATAGGATAGAATAGTGTTTAGAGGAAAATGATAGAAAATGAGGGGATAAGGCTTTGTGATGGATGGAAATGGTGTATTAGCTGCAAACAGAGGTGTAGGGACAAGGAATCTAGGGTTTATGGAAACAACTAATCATTTGAGGATCAAAACCATGAAAATCATATAAACCCTAGAAGAAGAAGTATTTGATCATTTTCTTGACATATGAGGCAAAGGAGGACATGGAAATGATAAAACCTACTTGTTATAGAGCATGGAGGATGAAATGGTTGAAGAGGAGCTTTGAAAAATGAATTTTGGTGGTCAAACAACAATTTTGGACAACTCTGCCCCATGCGCATTGTGTTGTCCAGGTGCGCAGTGAAGGCTCTCTATGCGCCACGAGAGTCAATTTTTGCGAGTGAGGGCTATGGAATCACAATTTTTCGCAAAGGAGAGGGGTAAGCTCGATGCTAGGATGGTAGACAAGTGCAAATGAGTGTGAATGAGCTGCTCCATGTGCTTTTATAATTTGCTTTTGTTGTCTAAGTGATTAATGAGGTAGGATGACCAACCTCACCAATTCACTTTCTTTTTTAGTTTTGTAGCCTTAGGACCTCTTCTTGTAACTTTAGAACCTTATGAACATTATTACATTTAAAAACATAAATTACATTTGAAATCAAGTGTTATTGAACAAATTTACATATTGTTACTCCTCATTTGCCGATTTATACATGAAATGACTGATTTTGTGACCTTAACCCTAATGACCTAATGGTGACATTGAGCTGAATGGAGACCATGATGATGTGACTGAAGTGATATTAATTATGTTTTCATGAAGGTAGACTCAACTGAGTGATGAAAGTGACCGAAATATGAAATTCTTGAGAGAGTGGAAATAGCCCTAGACACACTAGCTAGTGACCAATTTTTTGTTTGAAGACTCACTGAAATGAAAAAAAAATGACTTGACACCCTAATAACACCTTGTAATAGCATATTTGATCATTGGTGATAGGCTGAACTAATGACACTAACACCGTCACAGATAACCTTACCTTTTTTGCAACTTGGGAACCCAACCAATTCATTAGAAAAACAATATTGTGCCCAACGCAAAGTCTCCCTTTCTCTGAAATTGCTTTGTCCACGCCTTATCACAACCATAGGCTTGCCTCCTGCAATTCCTATTCTGAACTTCTCCTAAAACACTTCATCCTTGGGACACCTGGAATTCACTGACACACCTTGGCACACACTCTTATTTGTTCATTTCCAAGCATTTTGACCTAGTTCTCCCTTGTGTTCCCTTGACCCTCCCTAACACTCCTCACCATACATTGACACTATCTGCCATGTGTTGGCACACCTTTTCATTCCTTGGCATGCCCTGGCACGACTTATCTATCGTGACCTCACAACTACCCTTACTTTTTTTAAGACTTGGTCGGAACCCAACCAATAACTCCCCCACTACAACAACTTAACCTAGACTATGCCTTGCTCACCTAAGAACTGCCTATAACACATCTTAGGCTACTCATGTCCAATTTCAACTCATCCCACTTAATAAGTTACCAATTCAAGGCTCACGACCAACAATGGCCATAAAACAACTAAAAAACACAATTTACATCTTGACATGCCATAACACATGGCACGTCTAACAATCCCTTAGCCCTATGTGGTGTGGGTTAGCATCCCCTACTTTTTTTGGCATTCTTTGCACTCCCTAGCACACCCTAGCACTCTCTGACATGCCCTGGCACTCTACCATGCCTTGGCACTGCCTAACACATAACATTGTGACTCCCTCCTTAGAACACTTGGAACTCATTGGCACTCCCTATCACACACTCTTATCTCTTCATTTCCATGCATTTTGAACTAGTTCTCCATTATGTTTCTATGGCACTCCCTAAAATTTGTTGGCATGCATTGACACACCCAGACACATGGTACATCTTGGTATGTTTCCTTGGTACTCTAGCATTCCTTGGCACTACCTAACATATCTTGTTGATCCCTCCTTACCACACCTGGAACTCACTAACATTCCGTGTCACACGCTCTTATTCATTCATTTCCATGTATTTGAAACTAGTGATCCCTTTTATTTCCTTGGCACTCCATAATACTCCCTGGCATGAATTGGCACACCCTAGCACCTCGCACATCTTGGCATGTTTCCCTAGCCTCTAGCATGCCTTAACACTGCCTACCATACATTGTTACTCCCTCATCACACCTGTATCTCACTGACACTTCCTGTCACAAACTCTTATTTGTTCATTTGCATGCACTAATTTGACCTAGTGCTCCCTTGTGTTTCCTTGGCACTCCCTAACACGTCCTAGCACATGTTGACACACCCTGGCACCTGGCACATCTTGGCTGCATGTCATCCTAGCAATCTAGCATGACTTAGCACAACCTATCATACCATGTCACTCTCTCCTTAGCACACTTGGAACTCACTGACACTCCCTGTCACACACTCTTATTCATTCATTTCCATGCATTTTGACCTAGTGCTCCCTTATGTTTCTCTGGCACTCCCTAACACTCCTTAGCACGCATTGGCACACCTTGGTGCTTGGCACATCCTGGTATGCTTCCCTAGCACTCTAGCATGCCTTGGCAGTAATGCATAGCATACCTTGTCACTCCCTCCTTAGCACACCTGGAACTCACTGAATGTAATGTTCCAAACTAGGAAAAATAGTGCTATGCAAAGCGGACAATAAAAATAACACCATAAAATTAAATCAAACCATCAGACCACAAAACTGTCTAGAATGTGTTAGCATGCCTTTTCATTCCTTACCACGCCCTAGAAATCCTTAGCTATCATGCCCTCACAACTACCCTTACATTTTTGCAACATGGAAACCCAACAAAATCCTGCTTCAACTATAACAACCACTTAATTATAACAACAGCTTGACCAAGTTACAATTACTACAACTAGACTATGCCTTGTTCACCTAAGAACTTCCTATAACTCATATTAGGCTACTCATGTATAATTTCAACTTATCCAACTTAACAAGTTACGAAGACAAGGCTCACATCCAACCGTGGTCATAAAGTTAAATAACTAAGCAACAAATTTTACATCTTGACATGCTATAACATCTGGCACGCCTAATAATCCCTTGGCACTATGTAGCACGTGTTAGCATCCCCTGCATTTCTTGGCATGCTTCGGCACTCCCTAACACTCCCTGACACTTATAACACCTCGTACTTGCTAGCTAAAACTCTATGTCACACTCTTATTCATTCATTTCCATGCATTTGAAACTATGCTCCCTTGTGTTTACGTGGAACTTGGCCCTAACACTCCCTAGCATGTGTTGGCGTCACACCCTAGAACTTGGAATTCCTTAGCACTTGGCATGTCTTGGCATGCCTAAAATTCCTTGGAAATGTCTAGCACTTCCTGGCATTCCCTGGAACACCTTGGCACTCCCTATCTATCATGCACTCATAGATAGCCTTACTTTTTTTGCGACTTGGGAACCCAACCAAGTCATTAACAAAACAATGCTGTGTCCAACCCAAATTCTCCCTTTTCCTTAAACTACTTTGTACACACCTTATCACAACCATAGGATTTCTTCCTTCAAGTACTATTATGAACTTATCCTAACACACTTCGACCTTGGGACACCTGGAATTTGCTGACACTCCTTGGCACATTGCACTCTTATTTGTTCATTTCAAGCATTTTGACCTTGTTCTCCCTTGTGATGCCTTGGCACTGGCTAGTATACCTTTTCACTCCATAGTTAGCACACCTGGAACATGCTGAATTAATTTCTATGCATTTTAAATGAGTGCTTCCTTGTTTTTCCCTGGCACTTGGCCCTCACACTCCCTAGCATGCATGGATAAAATATTTGCAAAATTTGCCCATATCCTACTATCTAGGGTTTGTTTTTTGACTAACTAAAAATGTGATAACTGAAGATCTAATCATGGGATATGATAGAAAAATCCTCAAACTTCATTATCCAAATAGATTTGAGGTCAACCATGCCAAGTTGGAGGTCCACCGAGTCAAATTTCAAAAAGTTTTAGAACCCTGTTAGCAATTCTAGCCTGGTGAAATTGTGAAAAATAGGTCTCAAAGTGCCACTAGTAACACCAAGACAGTAACCGTTGTGTAAACAATGAGAGAGGATTTTGTTTTTGGGTATGTTATGAACAAAAACCTCCTCTCGTTTTCAAAAATACTTTCCCATTTGTTCAGAATCCAAGCTTGAAGTTGGTCACACATAAAACACAACAAATCCCGACAGAAGCACAACTAATAGTTGACTTGAAATTTTGATGACTTGAATGAGGTTTTGAGTGTTGTTGAAGACCTGTGAAGAAACTTGGAGATGTCCACTACACCCTGGAGCCCTTAAACATGCAAAAACATCATTTTAGCCTCTTCAAACTTGATTCCAAAACTGACCGTCCAGAAGCGCAGTGAAAAGAGCAGCAAGGAAGACAAACTCATATCTCTTTAACCATAACATTTGTGCAAAAACTAAAGGAATTTATTGTGTTTGGTTCCATGCTTAACTAAAACCTCTTTTTGTTTTCCAAAATTCATCTCCATTTGTTCATAATAAACACTCATAAGCTTCACATGAGTACATGAATGCATGAAACACCTTGATATTTAAGCTCTTTAATAATTGTGAAAAGGGTTTACAAATTTCCATCATGGTGAAATTTTGTTCTTGATACATTTATTTCTTACATTTTTTTAACACAGTTGACATTTTAACCACACCCTTATGCAAATCAAGTCATGGGAATGTGAAATGACTTGGTTCATAAGGCTAACAATTCACTATTTTTAAGATTGTCTTGATGGTTTACTTGCCTGCTTTTTTGTAGATGTATGATCACTTTTTAATTTGAAGTGCCACATCCTAACACACATAACGAGATAGTGATAGAAGCCCAATAGTGCCACTATTGGTGCACTATGCACACAATTTAGGTAATGCACATAATTATTAAATATTTGATGTTGACATATGGAATTTCTTATTGTTTAGGGGTGATTTAAAACCTACATTGATCTCTAGTCTTAATGGAATTTTTTTCTAAATACATAGTGGTTATTGTGATCACACGCTAATGGTATTGCTCATGGTTCATTAGTTGTAATTACACACTTTGGAATATTACAAATATATTGTTTAGGTCATAATTATATGGTTACAAACTACCCAACTATAAATAGTGACAAATTGATGATAAATGGACGATATTTGAATGTTACGAATGTGTAAGTAGTCCACATTCAACTTTTTTGTCTTCATTTTCCTTCGTAACAACAACAAGTTTGAATATTTCCTTTATTTATCATTGCAAACACACAACTCGTTGTCATCCCAAGCATAGTTAATACTATTGGTGTCTGATCTCTTAATTGTGGAATGGTTTCTAGATGATGATAATGAACTCTCAATCTCCAATGCTCATGAATATGATCAATGAATCATCTAATGTATTACTTGTATGGACACAATTTAATATGTTTTTCGCAATTCAGTTTTCTTGCTTTATTTTTTGAGTTCTTCCTCTACTTTTAATTTCTCGTCGAAATTTCAGCGCTCATTGAGAGGGGTTTTCCGTCATGGCATAACTGTGTGGACTGGAATTGGTTGATCATGAGGGAAAAGATTATTAAACTGTATATGCCATGAATTTGGGGTTTTGGGTGCTTTGGTGGTAAACTCTAGGTGTTATAAAACATAGATTCTTCCTTGATAATTGACATTGTTTGACAACTTGGCACTGTTTCTGCAATGGTAGAACCTAGCCGATCCGGTTCTCTATGGTGGGGCTAGATATTCGATAGATCTGTGTGTTTTGTGCCCCCAAAGCCGGAAATTTCAACCACCTGAGTGATTTCATATTCTATCAATGCTTATAATAGCAATTGAACTAGGGACAACTAGTTGGGAACTACCAATTTCGTATCATCCATATTCGTTATATTGTGGAATTTCCCTATTGTGCTAGTGTAGTCATCCTTTGCTGATCGATTGTTTGCACAGTTTGAATTTTCATTGTAGTGTCCATTGCATGATTGATTCTTCCACCCTTACAAAATCCGTATTCCATGCTATTAAATCATGCAATAGTTCATCTTCTGTGCAATCCCTGCATTTCGGGTCCTGAGTAGAGGAATCACGGAATTTGTGTCAAACAATCGCTGGATACAGACAAAACCTCTTCAATCGCATTGCTTTAAACCATAGTTACCATTCGGATTCGAATTCCATATGATACGGTAAAAATTTGAATAAGAAATTTTCAGTTCCAACAAAATTCAACATCATACATCTTAAAGGTTAACAAATATGTAGTTTTCTTTCTATAACAACCATTGCTTTTGCTCATTTCTTTCCATTAATTTTGAAATTTAAATAATTTATATTAATTTTGACAAATATAAACAATTTTAAAATTACAATTCACCAAAAAACCATATTTCACTCCTCCCTCCAAAAAATTATTTATTTTCAAAATTTAAAACTTTAATATAAATCTAAATATGAAATGTTGAAAAGATATAAAATTTCTTCTTATATAAAACTATTAAAAATTTAAATTATTAAATTTAATAATTAATATATAATTAAATATTAAAATATATAAAATTCTTTAATATAAATGTATTTAAAATTTCAATTAATTTCCATTACACAGAGAATTTTTTGACTTCACAACTCAGATTTTGCTATCGGGCGGCCATTTATTTTGGCTTTAGTGGCAAGGGTTTAAGCATGTGGATATAGCATAATCTCTCAACCGAATTTCCTTACAGACACACTATAAATTATTCCTGTAAACCTATAGGTTGTATGTATAGCCATATCTGTTATTTCTAGTTTCGGAGGCACAATAGATCCAAACTCCGTGTGTATTGATCTGCTCTGGTCTGTAAACATGGGTCGCGCTATTCGTGCACAAAGAAAAGGAGCAGGCTCCATGCTCAGATCCCACACCCATCACAAGAAGGGACCTGCACGTTTGGGAAGCCTCAACTATGGCGAGCATAATGGCTACATCAAGGTAATTTTCACGGACATAATGCATGACCCTGGCCGCAGTGCTCCCCTCTGCAAGGTGACCTTCGGGCACCCATTCCATTACAAGCATCAGAAAGAGCTCTTATTAGCTGCTGAAGGTATTTACACGGGACAGTTTGTTTATTGCGGAAAGAAGGCCAATTTGACTGTGAGTAACTTGTTGCCTTTGAGATCTATTCTGGAGGGAGCCATTCTCTGCAACATGGAATAGAATGTCGACAATCGGGGTTCATTTGCTAGGACTTCTGGAGACTAAGCCATCGTCATCAGCCACAATATTGATAACGACACTACCAAGGTGAAGCTTCCCTCTAGAGCCCTGTTCTAATTTAAAAGAAGAAAATCCTAGAAGTTGTATTCTATTTTAAAGAATCTGTTCATCATTTTTATTTTTATATGAAAATCTTAAAAACCCTATTCTGGAATTTAATTTTCATTACTCGTCAAAATCATGTACATACTTTTATGACAAATCAACTTTCCTGAGAAGCATCAGTTAGTTAAAAAAATAAATGGAAGCCATTAGAATTCTATGTATTTCAAATATCGGAATAAATCAGATTTGGGCTTCTTAATGTATTTGAATTCTATTGCCTGTGCTTCAAAAGATTTGTAGACTCCAAGCTGTGATATATATCTGGTGCTTTAAGCAGAGATGGGTTTTCAGTATACCTGTCCTCATTTCTCTGGTTCGAAGCGATGTAATTGGGAGTAGAGTCCCATTAATATTCTATAGTTGCACTTCAAAGCTAAACTCCTAATGAAAACCAAATCCAGGTATTTGGCAATGTATCTACCATATACTTTTCATTTCAATGGATTGTTAACATACTTTCTATAGGGGTGCAGACCAGGGTATAGAAAATATAATTGGATCCTGCTATAGGGGTGCAAGGTGGGCTATAGAAAATATAATTGGATCCTGATGTGGTTTTCCTATTTCATAACCATAGAAGGAAAAAACTATAAAGACACTTGTATCTGGTTGGTGTATAGAAATTGCATTAGATACATGAATTGTCAGCACTGTGTGCATATATTTGTAGGGCAATGATAAAGGCACTCAGTACAGATCTGGCATATATTACTATTCAGCTGAGCAGGAAAGAGCTGCATGGGAATCAATGGAAAGGTACCAAAGGTCACTGCATAAAGAGATCGTGACAAAGATCCTGCCAGCGAAGAAGTTTTATAGAGCAGAGGAGTATCATCAACAATACCTGGAAAAGAGATCGGCTGGTGCCAAACAATCTGGGGCCAAAGGATGAAATGATCCAATTCGATGTTATGGTTGAATAGTGACTCGATAAAAATTAACTAGACTTCTTTCAAAATTAGAGTATTTGTAGCTTTTTGTTTAGTTCAGCTAGATATTACAACAAAGTGTTGTATAGGGGAATAGGGGAGTATTATCGTGGTGAAAAATTTGTGTATTGCCTTAACCATCCATCTTGGATAGTGTCATCCGATTTCAAGCTCTTAAAGATGATTTTGATTTCAAGCTGGTAAAGCTCAGGGCTCAAGTATAACTCTATGCTTATCCTTATTCGTAATCCTGCTGTCAAAATAAGTTTAGCTTATCTAGTTAGCTATGTTGTTAAATGTCATTTGGATTTTAGTTGAAAGAAACAGAGGAAGAGATGCATTGTTTCTATTCTCTGTGTATTTATTGATATAATTTGATTCTCTTCAAAAGAAACTTTACGAACAATGATAGTTACTAGTTCATAACTTTAGGACTATTATCTTCTCTCAGAAAATATGGTTTCTAAGAAAGAGTACAATGTATTTATATTCTACTCTTGTACAGAAGGAATTCCTATTAGACATTGGAAGACTGTTTGTGGGATATGGAGTTGGATTGTTTTCATTGTTTGGATGCAAGAATTGACAGTCTTTTCTCTATCATGGTGATCTTAATTAGTGCACATTAAATGGAGTTTAATTGTTGAATGCCTTCTGATATGTTCGTTGGATTGCAGATACCTGCTCAAACTAGCTCAGCACCTCCCAACCTTGATGAGTAGAATGGCCACCAGGTCTTTCTTTTTCAAACTGCTTGTTTGCTAAACTATTGACTATTTCTGTTTTATGTGATTATAATCTCTATTGTATAAACTGGTGGTGTTGGTTTCTTTTGCAATAACTATCAATTTATTTCTTGATTATATCTGGTAATTAAGTGATTGGCTAATAAGTAATAACTTGTACTATATAGCTTAGTTATACAGTAGGAATTCCAATGAATTTTGAAGGTTAAATGACGCATGGATACATAGACAATAAAGTAGGAATTCCCATGAATTTTTTTTCCCAAGGAAAAAAAGGTAACTTTTTATTAAAAAGATAATGAAAAGTTACACAAGCAGATGCATTGAAGCATTCCGTAAGCTGCCACAAGGGCTCGAGTGCTTTCGCACCCCACGCAACGTTAGAGGACTAACGAGCACAAAGAAAAAGAAGAAAGGAAGGGAGGAAAGAGAAGAAAAGAGGCAAAAAACTGAATTCCGACAGTGAGTAGGACTCACGCTTCAAGTTTTTCTCCCCTTTTTCTTTTCGACCTTACGCCACTCTCCTTGAGTGGGCTCGATCGAAGCAATGACTAACTGTGTTTCTGCATTCTGTGGGCCAGTTTCTTTGTCTGAATCTGAAGTATCTGAGTGGTGGTGCCGTTTGATGCCTCCCGTGCTCGGATCCATGCTAGACTTCTCTGCCTTGTTGTCTGATGGGATTCCCTTCTGATTCTCCATTTCTTGAGATACCTCGGTCTTCTCTGCTGGGATCTCTTCCTCTGCTGCTTCTGATTCTTCGTCCTCTGAATCTGAGTGTGAAAATTGCCATCCTTTTTTCTGCTTCTTTTTATTCTTAGCTTCTGGACATGATCTTTGTAAGTGTCCTGTCTGCCTACAGAGCCTACATCTGAAAGCGGTATTTTCATAATCTAGTACCTGTAACCAGTTCTGTTGTTTGTAGATCAGCCTTATATTGTCCGGCAGCCCTTTACTTAAATCTACTTCCACACAGATACGTGCAAAAGTATAAATCCTTTCATCGATCCTTTCTAGGTCTGTTTTGATATATTTCCCTATGCTGTTCCCAATGCCTTCCAACACTCGTTCATTCCAAAAGTGCAGTGGAAGATTGTATAGTCTAACCCAGACTGGCATTTTGGTTATAGTCATTTTATTTGGATCAAAATCTGGGAACCATGGGGTCATAAACAGCCCCGATGTTCCCCAAAACCATGGCCCAGCACTGATGACTGTATCTCTGACTTCCTGGGATGTAAATCTTACTATGAAGAACCCCTTCGAACATAGGTGAATATCACATTCCATGGTCCAGCTGGTAAATATCCAGTGGAATAGATCCATGGGTTTAGGCCAGAAGCTGTTGAAACGGCAAATTAGAGCTTGCGTTTCATAGGACTTAACGAAGTCATCAATCCCTGACGAATCTAAGTTTAAAGCTGGGGTTTGCTCTGACTGATCTACTATGTATGGCCTGGGTATGTGTCCGCCTTGGTCTGGAGAGGGCCCTGAATTCCTGCTGCCCTGTAAGATGTTTTTGTAGGATAAACCTCCCTTGGGTTGGTGCTGGGCTGCAGTTTTTTTCCCTTTGTCTCCCCCTGCGGAGCTTGTCTGTCCCTGAGGCAGAGCCCCTCCTCTCAATCTGAAGTTTAACGTAATGGTTGATCCTGGCCCAATCTCATAACTTTCCAGCGATCTACAGTCCTGGAGGGACCGCCTACCACTGACCAGATGTTGGATCTGGACTGGGTATCCCAGTTCTGCCCATATTTTTTGTTTCAACTGTAAAGGGGTGTCTCCTGCATGTACCCAAACTAGGCGAGTTTTCCCCTGAGGGGGATTAATCAGAATCTGAAAACAAGAATTTGTTACCTGCTCTGGCTGAAGGCGAAGTTCCAGATCTGGCTCTGTTTTGATTCGTTTTTCCTTGTGCCTGTTTAGATCTGCCGAAAACCTGCTCGATCTATGATTGGTGCCTTCGATCTGCTGCCTGGGGTCAAGCTGTACTCGAATAAAGGCTAGATCGTGTAGATCCAAGCCAAAACTACAAAGTTTGGGTCCATGCGATGAAGGGGAAAACGGATCTGCAACGTGCAATCCCCTCCTGCCGTTTTTCCATGCGTTCTGGGTTTGACGAGCCCTGGCCCCTAAACGCCAAACAGCCCGACGGCTTCCTTGTTCAAATGCACAGTTTGGGTCTTCGATCTCTCGCCAGAGAACACCCTCCTCGCGGATCCACGCAGAACGGTGTGCTTTCGTTAAAACCCTCGCCTCACAGTCACGTTGGAAGCTTGTATTTCTCTCCCAATCCAATATCTTTAGATTCCATGTGACCGAAAGCCCTGCAGGTACGCGGCCGCACTGATCTGGACATATTTGAGGCGAGATTAACCGTTTCTCTGATGGCGCAGACAGCTTCCCAGCAGCGTTTACTGTTAGCCCATACCCTGGATCGCTTTCAGGTTCTGAGACTGGCTTGGGGGCCGATGCGGCTGCAGAACGAGCCCTGCTTAAGCAAACCCTAGCCATCGCCATCGCCATTCCTGTCTAGTCTCCTTTCCTTTGATCAATAGGAATTCCCATGAATTCATACATGTAATTTTCCCTATTCTATTTCTTAGAGCCAAGACAACAAAATACATCAAATTCACTAGCATTAGATATTCGAAAGAAAAGCAAAATGCAACGCAATTAGAGATGCAGTTGCAAGAAGTTGACACAGTCCTCTCCCTATATTTAGAGTTCTCTGTCCCTCCCAAAGAGTGCATTGAAGCTATATCCTTAATAAAAAGGATCTAAAGTCATTCATTATAGTAGCTATATTATCTTCGCATTTAAGAATGCATCTTCTTTGGTTATGACATTGGAGAAGGATACTTCTTTCGGCATTGAACCGAATAACTGAGGGTATTCAGCTTTCAAGAAATGGCATGGAACCGATGCTACTATTTCCACATTAGCATAAATGAAATGAATCAATACCCTAACAACACCATTGACCTATGGATGAGATCATTGTTACCAAAGCATAACTGATCTTTTGTGGTTGGAGGTAGGTCCCTGTCTCAACACGATTGATTCTAAGGAGGTGAAACAATGTTGAAGATCAAGAGAATGAGTACTCAAGAACACATGCTATCAATCAAAGGTGTCCTCCTCCCTCTTCCCGTTCACTCATTCAATAGGAGGTGTTCTCCTCGTCCTACCTATAGAGAAACCTCCTATTTTCTAATAGTAGAGAGCATTGGTCATCATTAACTTAGTGGTTCTTTTCATCGTCTTAAATAAAGTCTAAGTGCTTTCTCAATCAAGAGGAGAGATCTTTGTATCAAGAGGAGAGATCTTTGTATCAAGAGGAGAGATATCGATCCATTGTGATTGCATGAAGTGGACACAGAGTGATCTCATAATGCACCATTAGAGATGCAATTGCAAACCGTTGACATTAGGAATTATTAAGAAGAATTTTGGCATGGCATTAAGTCATCGGTAGCATTACAAAAGCTAAAGATAAAATAGCATATATTATATCTAAACTTTAACACTGGCATTGCAACCAACATCCCCAATACTACCAAAACAGTAATATCAAAGTGCATCTAACACAAAGAACAACCAGCGAGCGGCATCTAAGAAAAGGTGATTGCATGTAGTACATCTTTAACTCACAGTCCATTGTTCCCAAGCTTGAAACTTCCGGGGCTTCTAGCACTGAGCTTTCACGGCCTATTGTCCATGATGGTGCTGCAGTTCCAGTTTCTCTGACAAGGGGTCATGGCATAACACAAACTCGCCTTACATCAACTTCAGAAAAGGATATGTCTGTTACTTCATCCTCTACTCAGACTCAAGATACTCATTTGCTAAGCAATGCAACTGACATGCCCCAAAGTAAACCACTGGATTCATCAGAACAACTTTTCACTCCAGCTGATAGTGTTTCTTCGGAAGTTCATAATGTTGAACCTTTGGGTTCATCTTCATCATCTGTAGCAAACGAGGTATCAATCCAGAGAAAAGGATATGTCTGTTACTTCATCCTCTACTTAGACTCAAGATACTCCTTTTCTAAGTAGTGCAATGTGTGAATTAGAAAGCTTCATGAAGAAGAGGTACAAGTTTGCTTTCTGCTATTGCTAGATTTGTTCAGCTAATATTTATTAGTTTACCTAGATCCTGATGTTAGCTTCCATATGAAACTTGGAAACATATTCGCTGAAACATTCACCTGCAGTTAATTTCAATTTTACATGGATCTGTTGAGAACATGTAGGTTAGTTTTCAGTATCTATCTCAAAAACAAGCTTGCTCTCTCACTGGGCATTAAACTGCTCGCTCCGAGTCCATAACTACCCCACTCAATGCAGGGACTTGCTGCCTCGCAGCTTCCGTTGTTGAGTTTAGTTGTGACTAAATCCTTGAATGTGCATGTCAGGTTCGTATAATGAAGAAGTGTCTTGTACGGAAGATATGATTCAGGGCATTGTGCAAAGTGAGAATAAAGATGTAAGTCCACAACCTATAAATTTAGAGGAAAGCTATTAACCGTGTCATGGTCCAAGAAATATTGTTATGCTATCCTACTTTCCACCTTAAATTCAATGTGAGGTGCTCATTAAACAATATCTATTTGAATGGAGTTATGTTTCATAGATTAGTAGAATCCATTTAATATATGTGCCATAATTTGAATTGTTTATAGACTCCTTACATCTTTATGTTCCTGAACTTTCTTCTCAGAAATGGAAATCATGTTTTGTGACAGTAATGTTGATTGATTCTTGTCAGCTTAATGAAATTGAAGTATTATTGCATTGTCTTCTGTCATATTCTTTGATGTTGATTGAGTGAATGCGTTTTGAAGCTTCTGTAAAAGGAATTTACATTATTTTGGATTATTAATGCAGGATTACAAGAAATTCTAGGAGAACTTTGGAAAGTATATCAAATTGGGCTGTATCGAAGACTCAAATAATCATAAATAGCTTGCTCCTCTTTTACGGTTCTTCTCATCCATGCATGATGAGGAGATGATTAGCTTGGATGGTTATATTGAAAACATGACTAAAAATTTGGATTATTAATGCAGGATTACAAGAAATTCTGGGAGAACTTTGGAAAGTATATCAAATTGGGCTGTATCGAAGACTCAAATAATCATAAATGGATTGCTCCTCTTTTATGGTTCTTCTCATCCATGCATGATGAGGAGATGATTAGCTTGGATTATTATATTGAAAACATGACTGAAAAACAAAATGGTATTTTTTATATTGCCTCAGATAGCATTAAAAGTGCCACGAGTGCACCATTTTTGGAAACAAATTTGCAGAAGGATATTGAGGTATGATTTTACTTTTCCACATAAATGACTTATATAGTTCATGTACCTTGATAGTGCATACAAAGTGATAAATGTATTGTACTGTGTTGCTTTACAGGTCCTCTATCTCATAGGCCCAATTGATGAGGTCGCTATTCAAAATCTTCAAACATACAAAGACAAAAAATTTGCTGATATTAGTAAAGAAGGCCCGGACCTAGGTAAGTAATTTGTATGTTGTATTGATATACTTGATGATGAAACATAATAACTATAGTCTGGGAAGTTCTATATAGTCTATCTCATTCTAAAGAAGCATGCCAATGAATGTGGTAGAAAATTATCCATAAATAAGAGCAACTCCCTGACCATCAGTTGCAGAAGAAACATGACCCTAAATGAAGCAAAATTTGTCAATTTCATTTCTGACATCAGAGAAAACTATGTTTTGTACATCTTGAGTGGGCCTAATAGTTGATAACATGTGCTTCCTTGTAAGAGGTCACAAGTTCAAAGTCAAACCACAGGGGGTTAGAGTATGTACACCTCAGTAGACTTTAGCAGTCAAATCACTGCACGGAGGTGGGTCACTTGTCCCATAAACAAGGGGGTCTCATACACCTTAAAATTAGATTATTATTATAATTTCATCATCTGCTTTCAAGGGATCATTATTTTTGCTTGCAAGTAGATCTATTATTTTCAGAGGAGAACAGACATGCATGTCCAGATTGGATGTTTTGAGTACAGAATTGCTGTCTTTTTTATATTTTCAGAGAGAACAGGCATGCATGTCTGGTTTGGATATTTTTGGAACAAAACTGCTGTCTTTTTTATTTTAAATCTTTTTTTTGTTCTTGTCTAAATTTATTCATATGGTCTAAGTCCTATGTTTTGTCTGATTGAGTACATGTTATGAAAAATATTGAACTTCAAAAGAAGTGAGTTTGGTTTTATCTTTTCTTCTGTGTGCTTGCATGCCCACATCACATGCTCATAGGTATCTTCATGTCCTCTTTGGGCATCAATGGCTCACTATTTCTTGCAGCAGAATTTATTCTTATCGGCAGACAAAGGTTGTGTAAGAGTCCTTGGTGTCCAGTGCAACATTCTTCATTGTTGGGACCTTGTACCATGTCCTCAGCAACAAACCTGCAATGGTTGGTTAGTACATAACCAAGGCGTACACATACATGCAGAACCTCTATCATATGAACAGACATCATTTACACAACCTATCCCTAACTGTTCTGACCAATGAAGAGGCTTGCTTTCACACAAATACAAACATAGTTTCACTCAGAAATACTTCTTTCTTTTCTCTAATACACATATCATATCCTCATGGACACATATTGATCAGTGATATTCCCCCTCTTGGCCTCTCAATGCACATTCAAACATCTGGCTCTCAGTAGGAACATTCATAGGTATTACAGGGAGAAATATGTTGATGTTATTGATATGCATATAATTACTAATACTATCGATTTGTTGTGTGTTTGAGCACTCTCTTCCTCCATGGAGTATACTATTTAACACCTCTATTATACTTCATGCACTCAATCCCTCTTCAAAGGCATCACAACCTTTATTATTATCCTTGTACAACTATTTCTAAAATTTTTGGAGACTGTGCCAGGCCAATGACAATGGCAGGCAGTGGTCTTTGCCTTTGCAACCTCTTTTGTCTTTTAACCTCTTTTGTTTGTGTTGCCGCAAAATCTATCAGGCCTTGGAGAGGGGTACCCTACAAGGAAGGCACTAGACTAAGTGACAACAATGGTGTGGCGGCCCATTGTCACCACAACCAAAACTTCCTGCTCATTATGGATTTTCACCAATGGGAGGAGTCCCTATATATAATAAGTCACCTAATAGGTGTTCTAATCCTGGAGGTGTAAGGTGACAAAGAGGCCTCCAAGGGAAAGGCACAATTTAGGCATAAGGCATCAAGAGGAAGAAGTTCACTTTCCTTGAAGAGGCCAAATTAGGGCAACATAAGACCTAGGGTTTGATTTTTTTAGGTTGAGAGTTGGGATGACTAAAGGTCAAGATGCCAAGAAAGGGCTTCCTACAACATATTCCAACAAGGTTAAGACACACGAAACCCTCAAAGGCCCCCAAGTTGAAGCTATAACTAAACTAGGGTTTACGCTAAAGAAAATATCTAGGGCAAGGGATATTATTCATAAAAATAGAATGAATTTCCACCAAGCGGAATGATTTTGTGGCAACCACTCAACCCTCGATGTTTAGACTTTCCATGACCCAAATTCCCTCTCCTTGTCACTGAGAGCCCTCGTTGGTCGCTTGGCCATTCAGAGGACCAAGATAGGTAAGAGAGAGGAAGTAAACTTTATGGATGAAAATTGACTTTATCACCAAATAAGGATGGGTGATGCCTAGTCCTAGTGTTGATGGAGTGTATGGATTCATTAGGTTGGCTAAAACTTGCAAAGGAGTAAGGATATTTTGATGCCCTAACATCATAACCCTAAGTATTTTCTTTGTGCGAGACCAAAATTAACTTGGGAGAGCTAATGTAAGATCACCAAGGGGCTTTCCATTCACATATCATACAATGAGTAATGCATGCAATAATATGACTTAGCATCCACAAAGTTGATACTCAACCAAATTAAGGCACAATATTTAATCTAGATCACCGGTTTATTCTATATATTAGACATGAAATCAATTTTTTTCAATAAAAGAGCACTTGCAAGACAATATGCATGTACAATCCAATCATTGATCCAAGGCAACTTCTCCAAAGACAAGAATATAGCTCCAATACAAAGTATTCTCCATAGATCACATCTCTGCAATAGGAAAAGAGGCTCAAATTCTCAAGTAGAGACGCTGAATTCACAAGTGATGATGATGACAAATGAAAAAATCCTTTCCTTTATTTATATCAGGAGGACAAGTATAATTTTTAGTCTAAAAGCCCCTAAAAGACAAGTAAAATCATAATGATGCATTGGGTTACAAGTCAACCCATCTAGCTTAGATAATAAATCAAATGAGAGCCCACATGTGTGAGCAGTGAGGCCTCAAAAGGCTGACGTCATCCAATAAATGAGCTCCATGTGGCATGCGTTGAGGCTTTTGGGTGGCAAGTGTGGTGTAAAAGCCTTTAAAAATCATTATTTGAGGGTTTGCCCTCAAATATCCATCAATATCACTCTGCGGTTCCCAGAATTATCATTTGAGGGTTGGCATTTTGATATTCTTTTTATTTTATTTTGTGGCCATGATATGCTCTTTCTTTTTCTTTTAGCTGCATCAACCTCTTAGGGAAAAGTTTCGGGCCCAACCTAGGTATGTAGATGTATGGGTGTAAAATCCCAGAAAACTAAGGGTCAATGGAACTTGAAGAATGGAGGTGGAACATGGGCTTGTAATGTAAGATGAAAAGTGGAAAGTATGGAATAGGGATAAATGGAACAATGCTATCTCAATCAACCCCTCCTATACCCATTGGGCCATTAGGGGAGGCCCCATTGGACAAAGATTGAAGATTAACACCCCACCCCCCCCCCCCACTTAAGGTGAGGGAACAAGATCACAGTCAAATCCCCTCTTTCTTCTAGGTCATCCCATAATACATATAAAATGCCCAAAATACAAACAAGAATAAGCACCAAATCGCAAAATGAATAAATTAGCCTTTGATTGGAAGCCGACCTTCGTTCATGTGCTTTTGTTGGATAGGTGAGAATGTATATGACTAATGTAGGTTGTGGGGATACAATGACAGATTGTCAGCTAGTGGTCATTGTTAGTGGCTGCATGGTTGGTCGGATGGATGTGAAGATTGGGAGAATTTTTTTCTCCTATAGGGGCACCCACTTTGGTGGGTAATGTTAGTTTTTGTAGCATCAAATGGTGTTCTAGTCTCTACAGTTGTCATAGAGGCTAAGAAACACTACGACTCCATAACCCATAAAAAGTTTTAGGAAAATCCACCTAAAAGTGCTTTAATTAAGTTAATTAATCAGTAATTAAAATTTTCCTAAGTCTTAGGGAAAATGATTAATTAACATTAATTAATTGAGGGAGGTGATGTTTCTCTAGGAACTCACATTGATCGACTAGGAAATAATCTTAGTCGTTGATTAAGTTTTAATCTTGGCCGTTGGAGTCCCAACTAGAGATTATAGGAAGAAGTCGATGGGTAAATGGAGGAATACACTTGAGATTGATTTCCTTGGGCAGTTTGACTTTCTAGAGAGCAACAATTGTTTGCTGGAAGAGTTCAAGCCAAAGAAGGGAAGCAGGGACAGAGAGAGGTAAAGACAGTGAGTTCGGAGGAAACTTTCTAGATCCTGAGAGTAGCTTGCAGAGAGGCAGAGATAGCCATAGAGAGGATGACGCAGGTGTTGCGCATACGTCTCTAGAGGGAAATTCAATTTAGCTAGAGGAAGGGTCGTTGCAAGTGCTAGTGGCTGAAAGAAATTCCAAAGGGCCAAGCCAGAGGCTTCCAGACCAATGACAGTCAGTCAGAAACTAATCGGAGGCAGTTCCAGGCCAGTGAGTTTCAGGCATGCGCAGAGTTGGTGCAGGGCTTGTGCAGAGGCATTGGAGAGCTAGTTCGATTGGCTTGATTGAGCCAGGATTGCTTGTGGGGATGAGGAAAATTTCATCACAATATTTTTACCAACATTTTTCTTTGTAGGATTAGCAAATTTCAACATAGAGTTGTACTCAGAATTTCTCACTGTTGCTTAATAATAAAAACCTTTCGTTGCTGCACCATTTTTCCCAAGTTGGGTTTTTCTGGGGATTTTTGTCCAAAAATAATGATGTTATAATTGTGTATGCTAGTATTTTCTCAGTTTGTAGTTTATCTTCCACAATGTTTAATTTTGTGAAGATTGCAGTGTGATTAATTCGTTGTTACCGTAGTAATAAACTACTAAAGTGATTAACAATTAGAAGAATTAATTTCGGTTGCTGCAATAGAATTTTAGTTGTGAAATTTTCGCAGGTAATAGTTTGTAGAGTGGACTTCCTTTTATCTTTGTCTCCCTCATCGCATCTGGTTCTGTATAACTATTGAAATGACTCATGGAAGTTTTCCTTATTACCTCTATGACTCATTCGTGCTCAGTTACCTTAAAAAGATGGTGGTACAGGACATAGAGAATGAATTTGGTACTGGTTGGTTAGTTAAGAAGATAAAATTGCAAATGTCGCTCAACTGTAAGAGGTTTCGTTGCAACCAAAAAAGAAAAATTAAAAAAATTCCTCAAGATCAAACACTAAAACAAAGACCATTTGACATACCTTTTAAAGTATGGAAAGAACTTGTAAAATCATATGAGAAGTTGGATGCACAAAGAAAGGCTGGCGATGAAAGCATTCAGGTATTGAAATTTTCATTAAACGTTATTTAGAATGTACTAATACTTATAAGTATCTTAGACGTGTATTTGTGTGAAAATAAATTGAATTGGTTTATGTTTAAGGACAAGGCATCCAAGGCGAGGTTAACCAAGACAAAAGTCACTCATCGTAGTGGCCAGAAATGTTTAAAAGCACTTATAACAACCATTGTAAGTATATTAAACATGTGATATTTTTTTAATAAAATTTGTACTAGAAGAAAGTCATTGTTATCTAATTTCTCCCTATTTACTGATTGATAGGAACTAAAATATGGAAGACCTCCAAATCATTTGGAAAAGGAGGCACTGCAGCAAAATAGATGGGTTGAATTTGTTGTTTGGATGGACTCTATGGTATGTAATCTTAGTTGGATTTCCAATATACTTTTGAACCGTATTTTCATTTTATTTTTTAGTACTATTAGATATTATATCTTACCTCATTTAATGGTTAGCATTGTATAACAAAAACATGCGTTGTGTTATGTAATAAATACTAACATGTAATATTGATTTTTTTTGCTAGAATGCTATAGGTAATGATTGCCAAGACGATGATCACGTTGATGATCCAAACTATTCTCAACATATATCAGGAGATGATGAGGATGACGATGATGGTGGTGAAGGAGGAGATGATGATGATAGTTGTGGTGTTGGTGATGATGTGGAAGAGACTAATGAGGATGGTCAAGATGATCATGAGGATGATCTTGGTGGTGGTAGCTAGGCATGCACATGCATTGTTTTTTATGAAGAAATTATTGTGTAGAATGGCATTGTTATGTTTAGATGGGTGTTGTGAATTTACCCTATATCAATGAAACATTTTGATTTGGTAATCAAACGATGAATTTGATTTGATTAAAGATGATGATATTATTATTATTATATTTTTATTTGATTTATATATTGGAAAGTATCATCATTATTTTGATAGAGAATTATAATGTATGGAGATATTACCTTCTTTGGATGTATGTTGTTAATTTATCGTAGAATAATGATATTCATGAAATATTTTGATCTGTTAATCATATTTGAATTTTAGTTGTTTTGATTAAAAATAATGTTGATCTTATTAGTATTATGTTGCTATTTTATACATATGTGTTGAAAATTGTGAATGAATCATTGTATATGATGACATTATTATTTTTTTGTATATGATGACATTGTTATGTTTTTGGATGGATGTTGTCAATTTCCCTTAAATGTCTTTACAAATGATTTTGAATTGTGATATCTTCTTTAATGATATTTAGAAACTATGATATATTTCACTATGTAATTGAAATTAGTAAAATGAATCTATAAAGGGGGTCATATATGTAAAGAAAAATATACTTTACATAAGAATTCAAATGCGGATGTAACCATGGATGCAAAATTGAAAGTAAAATTGGATGTTAAACTAGGAATTAATACAAAATGCAAACAATGACATACAAAGTGTTTTAAACTATAAGTGAAAAATTGTGCAATAGTTGACACAAAGAAGGGAACAAAACATGGCATACAAAAGAATATCAAATTGGGCAAAAACAAGGACACATAAATGGACACCAAATTAGATGCAAAAAAAAATAACAACTAGATGTAAAATAAGATGCAAAGTTGAGTGCTAAAAAGAAGCAAAAAATGTTACAAATTAAGATGATAAATGATGATGCAAATAATGGTGTAAATTTGGGATGCAAACTTGGGGCGAAAAAAAAAAAAAAGATGAAAGAAAAGACATAAAACAAGATGCAAAAATGGGGCTGAAAAAAGGTGAAACCAAAGATGCCATATTGGATGTAAAAAATGATGCATAATCAGATGAAAA
Source organism: Pinus tabuliformis (assembly GCA_031772625.1). Taxonomy (NCBI): domain Eukaryota; kingdom Viridiplantae; phylum Streptophyta; class Pinopsida; order Pinales; family Pinaceae; genus Pinus; species Pinus tabuliformis. The sequence continues at coordinate 503,675,837 of CM062817.1, read as the reverse complement.
TTTAGGCTCAAACTTAGACACAAAATTATATACAAATGTGGACACAAAATGAGGCAGAAAAAGATGCAAATTTGGATGGTGAAAATGATGTAAAACTAGACACCAAAAAAATGCAAAATTGGATGAAAAAGTGGGCATAAATAATGGTGCAACATTGGACACATAAGTAGACACAAAAAATGGTGCAAAAATGGGCATAAAAATAGCTCAAAATTGAATGCAAAAAATGATGCAAAACTTGGTGCAAAAACAAATACAAACGTAGATGCAGAAAATGGCTCTAAATTGAATGTACCATTAGACACAAAATAAGATGCAAAGGTGGACACAACACATGAATCAACATAAGATGCAAATATAAATGCAAATTTGGATGCTCAAAATTATGTAACATTGGATGCAAGAAATGGTGTTAAAAATGATGCAAAATTAGATGCAACAAATGACGCAAAATATGGTGCAAAATGGGATGGGAAAAATGGAGACAAATAAAACGTAAAGGTGGATGTAAAAAATGGTCCAAAAAAATATGCAAAAATGGGCACAAAAATGCATGCAAAATTTGGTGCTAAATCAAATTCAACACATGGTGCAAAGATAGGCACCAAAGCTGGTGCAAAAATAGGTACAAAACTAGAAGAAAAAATTAGTGTAAGACTAGATGCAAAACCTGGCGTAAGACTATATGCAAAAACCGACACAAAATGGATGCAGAAAAAGACGTTAAATTGGATGCAAAATACGATGTAAACTTGATGCAAATGATGGCGCAAAAATGGAAGCAAAGAATGACACAAAATAGGAAGCAAAACACGATAAAAAATAGATGCAAAAAATGACACAAAACTGGAAGCAAAACCTATCATAAAATAAGATGCAAATCTTGGTTCAAAATTTGACACAAAAAATGATGCATAGTTTGGTGTAAAAAATGATGCAAAATCTAGCGTGAAAAAGGATGCAAAATTAGACGCCAAAAAGGACGCTTTAAAAATTGTACAATAGAGCCAGATTTAGCACCAGGTTGCTCATCACAATTACAAAAAAAATGCACTAAAATCTGGCGCTAAATCTGGCGCAAATTGCTGGTTTTGTTGTAGTGACACGTGGTGACATGTCAGTGTGCCTGAGAAAGTGAAGTGGCTGGTGACGTCAGCATATCGGAGGGTTAGAACAGTAACTCTTGTGATGTTGATGGTTAAATAAGTTCTGATAAAGGGGGGTCTGATATTCCAAAGCTTGTGGTAATATGGATCTTAAGGGGACCAAGGGTTGAACAGAGGGAGCTAAATATATCAGAGAAAATTAATATAGTAACATTTCAATTGTGTATGTTATGATACATAGGGGCTCTGATATAGTGCCAAGCCAATGGTCACAACTCTCAGTCCTATGAGAAGAAAACACTCAAGGAGATAAGTGCTAAGGGAGCCAAGGATATCAGAGAGTGCAATATCATAACATTTCAATTGTGTGAGTTAAGATACATAGGGGCTCCGATATAGCGCTAAGCCATCGGTATGAGGAAGAAAATGGAAAAGGAGCCAAGGGCCAAGGGAGCCAAGGATATCAGAGAATGCAATATCGTAACTATCTGCCTATGTAAGTTACAATATATTATGTTCTGATGAGGCAATACATCGAGTTTAATGGATGTATGAGTCGATAACTGAAGAATTGAATGCAGGAATGGTAGAGTTGGTTGTTGAAGTCAACTAGATTTGCAGAAGGCTCTGAGACAAGGAAACAAGGACAACATTTAATAGAGACGAATTTGAGGGAATGAAGGAAGAAATCGACTGCTTTGCGTACACGTTTAGTTGTGTTAAATGTGGAACATAGTGGCCATCCCTTAGGACTGTCAAGATCTATGGAGCAATAAATAAGAATGGGACTCTAGGAGGAGTGTGCAGATCGTGTGAGAATTTAATTCTCAGCATGGAGATTTATACAGTCAATCAGTAAAGAGCTCCAAGGTTCATCTCTGTGTTTAATACCATGATAAGATTCATCCAGAAGATGCAACGACAACAGTGGGAGCCATGTTGAAGTACATTTTGGCAGTAAGGGTACAAACAACAGAGACAACCTTGCATAGTGTGCTTATGTGAATCAGAATCATCGTTTTCAATTGAGCAACTCGGAGTTGAGCATATTTCTGAAGAGCTGAGGAGTGAGAGTTGTGTAGAGACAGAGAGGTCGAAGCACCGATAGTATATTGAGTGCCTGTGAAGCAAGAGAAGTGGGTGTGATGTGAGAAGAACAATGACAACAAAGCTAAAAAACACGCAGCAGAGTGATTGCTATAAAAGGAACAGTGTGAGCTAAATTGCTGTAAAAGGAACTTGTTAATCTGCAATTTTTTTAGTACATAACAATAGAGGGTTAATTATTACTAAGGTATATTTTTATCATCTAAACTCATTATTTGAGAATTCTAGCTTTGTTGGATGAAAATTTTACTCGTAAATTTCTAATATACTTAATTCAAAACATCAACTCAGCTTGTTGATTGGAAGCCCTTTAATCACTTAGGGAAGCTTGTTTATGGTTGAGAAATATCCAATCTAAAGACATGAAGGATAAAGATCTATTCCTAAGAGATCATTAATCTTTTTAGTTTTGTAGAAAAGAATTTCATGGTAACAACCAAACAACAAAAGCAAAAAACCAAGTACAAAATGTTTTCGTGTATTTTTTGACATAAATTTTACTCAAAAATCGTGTCTCGAGAAAATATGAGCTGCACTAATATTTATAATGATTTTATAATCAATTCATATTAGCATTAGCATAGTAGTGGTTTTCAAGCATCTCTTTTTGAAAAAAAAGATTCGTTATTATTTATGTATTATTTTTTAAAGTGTACACTGTAAGGATGTATTTTCTCTCTGTTCAATCATGAGAATTTTAAGTTGCGTTCGTTTTATGAAATTGGGCATTTTAACTTATAATGCATTTATGTGATTTATTTAGCGGTAGCTATCTCTAATTCTAGTAGGATTCTTTAATTAGGTTAAGATGATTTGATGAAGAATGTGCATTTTATTATGTTGGAAGTTTGCATCTAACTGCCATGCAACATATATATATATATAATTGATGTTTAGGGTTTTGAAAGCCCTATTATGGAAAATTGGTCCCAAGATGCAAATGAATATGTGCATGCTTGTCTAGAATAATATTTTTCTACATATGCTTTTGGTTTCAAATGGGACATTGATTGTTTCAACTTGTTATGCTTAAAAATTATTGTTCACCTTCAAGGTTGGTTCTTTTCATGATCTAGCCCTATATTAATATGCTTGTGGATTTGTTTTCAATTTTGACTATGGCATTGAATAGTTTGGTTGGAAATTGTTTTGAGTTTTGCAATTAGCTTCTTATATTTTAGCTATAAAAAATTTAAATAGGTAAGAAAAACTTCAACCTTTAACCTTTCTACTTGAGATACTTTACTATGAAATAGTTTGTGCTTTGGCTTTGAATATTTAGATTGATTAGGTCAAAAATCTATAAATTTTCTTTTGAAGCCTATTATATACTATACTAAGATTTTCAATTAGTCAATTTGTATTGAAAATAAAATGTTGTCTATTTTTTTGGTTATTTGTGGGAATTTTTAGTAGCGAATTTGTTTTTTCTCTTGAATATTGAAATCGACAAGTAACGTAGTTTCGTCCATCATTATAATTGTTTATACATAAATAAAATGCACATTCTATGGGAATCAAAGGCTTATTCTAATTATTTTTTCTTCAAATTTAAGATGTGAGGCCTAGATTGCATGTGCATTTTCTAGGTCAGGTTTAATTAAAACCTTAACCTTGCATTAGAATGAAGAGTGCATTATATTGTTTCCTTAGAAAATCACAAATTCTCTTTTGAATCAACACTGAACAATTGACAATTAATGTTTATGTGTGTCTTATGTCATTATGCATTTAAAATTAAGTGTAGCTATCATTTTGTTCTTTGTACATTTATACTTTGTAAATCATCTTACTTCCCTTTGCTAATAGTCGCTTCATTATGTAGTGGATGAATTTATGGAGAAGTTTATTCTTTAATTCAACATTGCCTCCTATTGAAATTCCAGTATTTTCTCTAAAGAAAAATATGATATAATTGTTATGCAAAAGCTTATGAAAGAGTATTTCCACAAGTTATTTAAAATATTATTAACAATATATGGTGTAAATTGTTGAAATTTGGTTTCCATTGATGTCAACCCAAGTAGCACCAGAAGTTGCACTTCCTTTGTTGACCAAAATGACATGGTGAATCATGATTTTTCGAGACAAGACCACCTATATGGGTTTCTTTTAGTCTTGCCGATTCTAATGGTATGTGGCACATCACGAGAGTTACCATTGCTTGAGAGATATGCATGTTCAAATATTAAACACCCATCTTGATGGTTAAAACCCCCTAATATGGGGACATGACCACTTATTGTTAGTCCATGGGCTTAGAAGAAATTCATCATGTTTGGAGGACAAATTATTAAAAGAATTTCTTTTATTATTGAAGGAATTCCATGAATTATTATTAAATAATCTTTGGACCAAATTTTTGGATCCAATCTAAACTTTAATTTTTAAATTGAATCTGTTGGGCTTCCCTGCCAAATATTCAAGTCAGTTTCCTCTCATGAAAGCCTATTCAAATCTATATAAATGTACTCATCTTCTCTCTAAAAAATAACAAGATATTCGGTCATCTCTCTCATTTTTTTGCGGCCAGCATAATATTGATCATATATTAAGGAAGGTCGAAATAGGGTTTATGGTTTGTGGTTTAGGATTTCTGGGATTCATTGGATTCTCTCAAGGTCTCTTTTTGCATGTGGATTTTGAATTCTTTTGAAGGATTACTCATGGAGAAAATGTTGCTCATGTGATCGTGTCAAGCTCTTCACTCCAACTGTAATTTTGGCCCTCTGTTAGGGTATTCCTCTAAGCATATTCCTGAGAAAAAGTTTGATTTTATGAGGCAATTATATCTCAAATATGTGGCAAAGAAATTTGTTGATCAAGCGTGGCACATTTTTTAGGGTTATGCTACATATTACAGTCAATTTTCGGCGTACTCTCAAGGCTACATATGGAGGGGTTTCAGTCTTGTTAAATAGCAAACTTGTGACAAATTTCTCTGAGGTCAATTCTCAAGGCCTACTTTAGCTTTTATTACCACATCGAGCCTCCTGAAGTTTGACTTAAAGTGAAAGTTTTTTGGTGAGGTTTATGTGTTTAGGTCCTATTCAAAATGCACACTTCTACAAGGTTCTTTACCTTGCCCTAAATTGGTATGGGTTGTCTGAGGTGATACTCAAGGCCTAAAACTCTAAACACAATTCTTGTAGCCTCCCTTGAGATACACTTGGGCAAAGGTTGTTCCAGTTCTTCTTGTTGAATCAAGTCTTAGATCTCAGAACTTTTAATGATTGTGTTAACAAAGGAAACAAATGAAATAAGTATTGACACCCTATCTCACATTAACAATTGGCATTGTAGTGATAGAGATCATCTCAAGGATGATGTAACAACCCTGGTGAATAATTCCATGTAATAAAAGTTAAAAAAAAAACAACAACCATGGTTTATGGGACACTTATTCCAAGTTGCATGTTGGGAAAGACATCCTAGGGGGTGTTCATTTGGTTTTCTATGGCTAAGAAAATTGGCAAAGGCAATGGATAAGCCTTTGGAAAGGAAAAATGGAATTTTTGGCACAATTATTTATGAAAATAATGGAAATTAGGAGAAAAAGGAGGTGAAAGGTCATAGGTTGCATGTGAAGGTGAAAATGAAGGAAATGATGGAAAATGAAGAAAATGGAGGCCTCATTCATAAAAAGGCTTCTCAAGATCAATTGTTAACCTTTTTCTAGTTTAGTTATGGAGCTCTCTCATTATTCTTTCTCTCTCTCTCACTCTTGGACACTTAGAGTTTCTTGGAGCACTTTGGCATTGGAGCAAGAAAGGAAAAGAAGGCAAGAGGAAGAAAAGATCAAGCAAGAAAAGTATGATTAAGAAGCTACAACAAGATTCATTGCAGGTATCGACTTTCATGTGTATTTTCCTTACCATATTTGGCATGCATGGGATCGCATGTGTTTCTTTTCTACCATGGCATGGGTTTTTCTAGGTGTGACAATACTTTTAGCTTAGCCTTACCATTTCCTAATAGCTTTGATGAGATGGGTTCTCTCGTATGGTTTATGTGGGATGGTCATATTGGATTTGAAGTTGAGTGGGGTGGATCTTCGGATTGACAAACACATGGTGTAGTGGTCCCGAACTGGGGATCACAAATCCACTGGCCTAGTAACCCCTGAACCAGACTGTGGGTTGCGGTAAAGCCATATTGTGTGCTTCGGTGGGCCAAGGAGTCCTTGCTGGTGAATGGCAGGATATACAATGAAGACAAGAGGTGGGCCTAGTGATCCCAATATGGAATGCATGGTAAATCCTAGAGAGAATGTCTCATTGTAGGGCCTATTGATCCTTGGATCGGATTGTGGGTGCACTGTAAAGCCTGAGAGACTAAGAGGCACTCAAATTCCTCATGTGTAGGCAGAGAAATCCGGCGGAATCCATGTTGATTGGTGTTTTTGGTGTGTTCTATGAGTCCCACATTCATGCTTGGAATATGGAATGAGGGTGATTGGATGAAGAGAGACTTGGCTTAGCCAATCTATTGTTGGGTGGAACATGGTAGTCCCATCTCCGGTTAGTTCATTGCATTCATTAATGAGAAATTAATTCCCTTGATTTTCATGTGTAAATGTATTGACGTATATGTGGATTTTGATGATTGATATGTTTATGGTATTTCTATTCCTATTATGTTGGTTATATGTATATTTTATGACAACAACTATGTATGGCTCTCAACATGGTTTTACTTGTATATGAATGAATAATGTGTCGATGTCATAATACAGGATAATGCAACAATTGACTTGAGGGAACAATGGTTCTTAGCGAATCTTGGATAAGTATGAGATCCCTACACTTAATTTTGTTGTTTACACTTGTAGGTTACATGTTGATGATGTGTTTGATGAAATGCCTGTAATGGCTAGTAGGCATCTGGTTATGGTCTAATTCATTTTATTTCTTTTGCATAATTGTTTCCCTGTATTTTTACTAATTCTAAGCTATCACTCCATTCTCGGCAGTGGCCTACACTCTGGGCCTGAAAAAGTGGCTTAAATCCTTGGGTCGTTGGCATAGAACTGGAAATTTTGATCTCTAGCCATTGGAAAGAAATCCTCTGAGAGCGACTTTGGGTTGTTTGTCGCTCCCTTGTCCATAGCATGAGAGCGACTTTTGCCTAAGAGATCCAAAATAGTAGTGGGACTGAGTGACAGGCTGTCTGAGTGGCTGACTTGTCTCCTGAGGGTTCTGTTGATATTTTGGATGTCTGTTTGTGATGTTTCATTGATTCTAGTTCCTTAAGGTCACATAGGAGGTCGAATCTAATCAGAGTAGCCTCTCATCTCATGTTTACCCTAGTTGGCATGGTTACTTGGGTGGATGTGGGAGGAGGGTGTTATAGACTGGTATCAGAGGACGATTCAACTCTCTGACTGGATGGGTGGTGTGTCTTGGTCATGCATGCATGTCATTTGAATGTTTGTCTCTTACACTTGCATTTCACATGCTTGTAGCATTGGCTTGATGATTGATTATGGTTGTAGTATGGTTGTTATGAAGAATTTGATATGATTTCATGAAATGTATTTGTCATGAGTATGTGATTGGTTTCATATTTATTATATGTCGCTTATATGTTGATTTTATGTCGCCTACTTACATCCTTATATGTTAGGTTACATTTCTGTATGTTTTGATGACATGTATCAGTCTTGTAGGTTGATTACAAGAATTGATCGCTTATGTTTGACTGCATGTGTTTATCGATATGTTAGTTGATTAGGCATTTCTTGTGCATGTTGTTGGTTGCATGTGGCAATGTGTACAATGGAGTAATGGCTGTTGTCATTCATGAGGTCATAACATGCATTGTTGATATGGCCTTGCATTGATGACTGGACCCTAACTAGAGTGATGTTTATGTGTTGATACATTTATTTGCATATTTCTATATGTTGTTATGATTATGTTATACATGTATCACAATGATTTTGTTTATCTGATATATTATGCATTGTAGGAAGAAATATGAAATGGCTAGCAAGATGGTTGACTACAAAGACTCTCCCTATGAATCCGAAGAGCAGTATGGTGTTGGAAATCCTTCTGATTTTGCAGTTACACCGAGGAGCTTAAAGGGAGAGATAAGGAGTTCTAAGGCAGATAATGACCAAATCACACAGGCACAAGAGAAGCAAGAAGAGGTTAATGCTATACTTCTTCAAAGTTTGTTAGAATTGCAGCGACAAGGGCTTCTTTGGATAAGCCATGGACATGAGGATGGAACTAATGGGGCATATGGTAGTAGATATCATGGAAGACACAGGTAAGATATATACAATACAGTGAGAGATTCCAAGTTGATGGATACTCTGGATAGGAGGGGCGATGAGTACATGTACTATTCTAGTTCTGGTTCTGAGGGACATCAGGATCATCATCACTATCATCCTTATAGGAGGAATGATAGGGGATACTTTCGGATGAATTCAAGAAATCAAAACCACCTACTTTTGTTGGAGATGTGAAGAAGTCAGAAGACACGAAGGCTTGAATACATCGGATGAACAAATTCTTTGAGTTGCATGAATACACAGATAAAATGAAGGTCATGATAGCTATCTTCAATTTGAAAGGTAAAGCATACATTTGGTGGGAAAATGTTAAGAGGGTCAGAGATATCAAGACGTATGAATTGAGTTGGTAGGAATTCAAGAGGATTTCTAGGAAGAAATACTTGTCAGAAAGGTACTACGGCAGAAAGGCTAAAGAATTCTATGAGCTAAAGATGGGATCAATGACAGATGAAGAGTACATGACCAAGTTTCTGGAGCTATTGAGTTATGTACCATATCTTACTGATGAGAAGGCTAAAGTTTAGAGATTTGTCATTGGTTTTCCATTAACATTTAGAGATTGGATTGAGTATGATGAGCCTCAGTCACTTGAGGAATTCATTGGGAAATTGAAGCATTTCTATGAGCAATCAAAGCATAAGAATGAATCTCAGTATGGATGGAAGGGAAAAGACAAAGTCAAAGGTAAATGGAAGCCTAAGAGGACAAGGCCTCATAATGTGGATGGGAAGGAAAATATGGCACTACAAAAGAAGGTTAATGCATCTAGACAGGGACATAGGTCACAAAAGTAGCATCATAGAGGTGAGGGAATTGGTCGATTGGAGTGTTGGACATGTGGTGAGAAACACCTTAGGAGAGATTGTCTGCAACATTAGGGTGGAAGGCCTAAGATATACAATGCACTGGAGGCGCAAATTGTGGGAATGTTGGTCAGAGTATTGCATGCATTTATGCGAAAGTGGACAATAGGGAGGCAAAACACCAGGCATCTATCATAGAGATGGACGGTAAGCTTTGTGATCAATTTATTTCTATTTTGATTGACCCTAGATCTAATTATAGATATGTTAGTCCTGACTTGGTGGATAAGTGTGGTTTGAGTAAGGAATTGCATGTAGAGTCTTGGTTAGTGCAGTTGGATACAAGTACAAAGAAGTGAGTTCATCATTGGGTAAGAGGTTGCGCATTTGAATTGAATGGTATGCCTACAGTATCACATTTGAATGTACTACCACTAGGATCATACAATATGTTGTTGGACATGGATTGATTATATCTTCATAGAACCAAGATAGACTGTTATGACAAAGCTATCAAATGTGTTGATGACAATGGGAAACCAAGAGTCTTGCAGGGTAAAAAGATAGCCACATCAGTTAGGATGGTGACAACTATGCAAGCAAAGAATAGCCGCACGAAAGGGTGTGTGTTATTCGCAGTGCACATTTCTAGTGACAAGGGCAAGGAAGTTGAGGATATAGATGTGTTGAGTAGGTACGCAGTTTTACAACAGTTCAAGGATGTATTTCCTGAGGACAATACAGAGTTTCCACCTCACAGGGAGGTAGAATTTTCTATTGAGTTAGTGCCAGGGGAAACTCCAACATCAAAAACACCTTACAGGATGAGCACACCTGAGTTGGTTGAGCTGAAATTGCAGTTGAAGGAAATGTTGAACAGGGGATACATTAGGCCAAGTGTATCACCTTGGGGCACACCGGTATTGTTTGTGAGGAAGAAAGATGGTACTCTTAGATTATGCATTGATTATAGGAAGTTCAACAAAGTGATTATCAAGAACATGTACCCTTTGCCGAGGATTTATGACTTGTTTGATCAGCTGAAGGGAGTAGCAATATTCTCAAAGATTGACTTGAGATCTGGATACCATCAGGTACACATCAAAGAGGAGGACATTTACAAGACTGCGTTTAGGACCATGTATGGGCATTATGAGTTAATTGTTTTTCAATTTGGCTTAACTAATGCTCTAGCTACATTCATGTGTTTCATGAATAGTGTGTTGCATCCATATTTGGATAAGTTTGTTATTGTGTTCATTGATGATATATTGGTATATTCTAAAAATGAGGAAGAGCATGTCAAGCATTTAGCAGCAGTGTTGAGGTTGTTGAGAGAGCATGAGTTGTATGTTAAGCTCAACAAGTGTAGCTTCTTTCAGAGTAAGGTACACTACTTGGGGCATGTTGTCTCCAATGAGGGCACCACAGTAGATCCATAGAAGATAAGGGCCATAATGGAGTGGGTATCTCCTAAGAGTGTGGATGATGTATGATCGTTCATGGATGTGGCAGGCTATTATAGAAGATTCATTAGGAACTTCTATCAGATTGTTGATCCTATCACATCGTTGCAAAGGAAAGGTAAGAAGTTCGAATGGATAGAGGAGTGTGAGGCTAGCTTTGAACAACTTAAGTAGTTGTTGACACATGCACCAGTTCTACAGGCTGCAGATCTCGACAAAGAGTTTGTGGTATGCACAGATTCTTGCAAGAGAGGGCTTGGTGGATTCCTTAGGCAGGATGGATGGGTGGTATGCTATGAGTCTTAGAAACTAAATGAGAATGAGCATAAATACTGGACAAATGATTTTCAGTTAGCATCGATCGTACATGCATTAAAGATGTGGAGAAACTATCTTCTTAGCAGGAGGTTTGTACTGATGAGTGATCGTATTGGGTTAAGGTAGTTGTTTGACCAGCCAAATCTCAATGCCAAGCAGGCTAGACGGTTGGCCACGATCAACGAGTTTGATTTTGAGATCAGGTACATCAAAGGTAAAGAGAACAAGGTGGAAGATTCTCTTAGTAGATGGGTACAGGTATATCACTTGGAAGCTATGAGCTCCTATGGGATGGACTTACAGGATAAGATCTTGCAAGTAGGTCAGAAGGATGTCAAGTATATGGAGATTGTGCACACATTGCAGCAGGTGCTGGTATAGGTACAGGTGATATTACAGGTACATGTAGTGGTACAAGTACAGGTGGAAATACAGGTACATGCACAGGTGCATAGGGTATGGCTTATTGTATTACAGCAGATGGATTGGTAAGGTTCCAAGACAGGATACATGTACTAGATAAAAGTGAGCTCAAGATGGTGACCTTGAGGGAGTTTCATGCGAAACCATATTTGGGTCACCTAGGTTATCAGAAGACACTGACAGCAGTGAAGAAATTCTACTATTGGCCTAATTTGAAGAGGGATGTAGCAGAATTTGTGGCGAGGTGTTTTGAATGTTAGCGAGTGAAAGCAGAGTGTAAACATTCAGGTGGACTTCTATAGCCAATTGCAATTCTAGAGTGGAAATGGGAGGGAATTTCCATGGACTTCATCACAGGGTTTCTGAACACAGTGAAACATCATGATTCCATTATGGTCACTGTGGACAAATTAACAAAGGTTGCACACTTCATTCTAGTGAAGTTTACATTCTCAGCTAGCTATGTAGCACAGGTGTTCATCAAAGATGTAGTTAGACTGCATGGTGTTCCAAAGAAGATTGTGTCAAACAGGGATGCGAAGTTCACTTCCAAGTTTTGGAAGGAGTTATTTGCACATTTGGGCACAAAATTGGCCTTCAACACAACTTCTTATCCGTAGATAGATGGATAGACAGAGAGCGTCAACAAGATATTAGAGGACATGTTGAGGATGTATGTGATGCATCAGTGGAGGAAGTGGGAAGAGTATCTCCCTTTGGTAGATTTTTCATACAAAACAATTATCAGGAGTCACTGAGGATAAGTTCTTTTGAGGCATTATATGCGAAGAGTTGTAACACTCCCATCAATTGGAGCGATTCGGTTAGCAGGGTGTTGATTGGACCAGAGATTTTGGCAGGCATGGAATAGGAAATGCGGGTGATAAAGAAGAATCTAAAGGCAGCACATGATAGGTAGAATATTTATGCAGACAGGAACAGGTTTTTCAAGGAGTTCTAGGTTGGGGAAAAGTGTACTTATGCATCAAACCGAAGAATATCTCCTTGTGGATTGGATTATATGCTAAGATGGCACCATGGTTTTGTGGACCTTTTAGTATCATTGAGAGGATTGGGCGAGTAGCCTATCGACTTGCACTACCTCCGATAGTGAAAGTCCATGATGTTTTCCATGTATCATTACTTAAGAAGTATGTTAAGCATGTTGAACATGTGATTGACTGGTCTGTATTGTAGGTGGAACCAGATGGAGAATTCCAGTCAGAGCCTCAGTGTATACTGTAGAAAAAGGTGTTCATGCTCCAGATCTGAGCAATCGAGCAAGTTAAAGTGCAATGGAAGCACTTTGGGTTAGATGAAGCTACATGGGAGATGGTGGATCAGATGCGGCCTATGTATCCTTCCTTGTTTGCTAGTTGAGGCAAAGAAGCCTCGATATGATGGTTTGGTATATGCTTTATGGTGGTTTGAGATATGATTCATGGTGGTTCGGTATATTTTTTATGATGTTTTGGTATATACATTGATATGATATTTTGATAAATGCTTAGATATGGTTTTTAATATATGTTTTGATATATGCTTTGGTATATGATTTGGTATATGTTTTTGGTATAGGTTTTTGGTAATGTTTCTATATGTACACATGTATATGGATGTAAATACCGCCATGAGATATGTTATAAAGCTCCATTATGTAGTATGGGTGTTATGTCATTATGATTATGTTGTCATGTTACTATGCTATCATGTGGTTATGTTATCATGATGTTAAAATGTCATGTGGGTTGGTACTCAAGAGGATGATCATAGTAAATACCGTAATGAGTTGTGTTATAAAGCTCCACTATGTGGTATATTATCATGTTGTCATGATGTTTTGTTTTGAGCAGATCTTTCATTGTAAATACTGCATCAAGCTATGTTATAAAGCTCCACGAGTAGTATGTTTTCTTTTAGTAGGTTGTTGAGGTATATGTGTGATTAAACACCGAGGACGGTGTCTGACAAGGGGGAGGGTTCTATAATAGCCCTGGTGAAAAATCAATGCAATAAAAGTTAAAAAAACAATAACCACGGTCGATGGGACACTTATTGCAAGTTGAATGTTTGGCATGACATCCTAGGGGGTGTTCATTTGGTTGTTTATGGCTAAGGAGATTGGCAAAGGCAATGGCTAAGGCTTTGGAAAGGAAAAATGACATTTTTGGCACAATTATTTATGAAAATAATGGAAATTAGGAGAAAAAGGAGGTCAAAGGTCACATGTTGCATGTGAGGAGGAAAATGATGGAAAATGAAGAAAATAGAGGCCTCATTTATAAAAAGGCTTTTGAGGATCAGTTGGTAACCTTTTGTCAGTTTAGTTTTGGAGCTCTCTCATTATTCTCTCTCTCTCTCTCACACACTCTTGGACACTTAGAGTTTCTTGGAGAACTTTGGCATTGGAGCAAGAAAGACAAAGTAGGAAAGAGGAAGAAAAGATCAAGCAAGAAAGGAAGGATCAAGCAACTGTAGTAGGATTCATTGCAGTTATAAACCTACAGGTGTATTTTCCTTGCTAGATTTGGCATGCATGGGATTACATGTGTTTCTTTTCTACCATGGCATGTGTTTTGCCAGTTATGATAGTATTTTCAGCCTAGCCTTGCCATTTCCTGATAGCTTTGATGAGATGGGTTCTCTCATACGATTTATGTGGGATGGAAGGATTGGATTCGAAGTTGAGTGGGGAGGATATCTGAATTGATAAACACATGGTCTAGTGGTCCTTGAACCAGACTGAGGATCACGAAGGCACTCTCCTAGTAACCCATGAACTAGAATGTGGGTTGCGGTTAAGCTAGATTGTGGGCCTCGGTGGGTGTAGGAATCCTTGATGGTGAAAGGTGGGATATGCGGTAAAGCCAAGAGGTGGATTTTCTCTCCATTGGGCCTAATGATCTTGGGATGGGATGCACAATAAAGCCTAGGGAGTATGTCTTTGTGTAGGGCCTAGTGATCCCAGGATCGGATTGTGGATGCACGGTAAAGCCTGAGAGACTAGGAGACACTCAAATTCCTCACGGTATAGGCAGAGAACTCTGGTGGCATCCATGTTGATTAGTATTTTTGGTGTGTTCTATGAGTCCCACATTGATGCTTGGAATATGGAACGAGGGTGATTGGCTGAAGAGAGACTTGGCTTAGCCAATCTATGGTCAGGTGGAAAGTGGTAGTCCCATCTCCAGTTGATTGATTACATTCATTAATGAGAAATTCATTCCCTTGATTTTCATGTGTAAATTTATTAATGTATATGTGGATTTTGATGGCTAATATGTTTATGCTATTTATGTTCCTATTATGTTGGTTATATGTATATTTTATGACATTAACTATGTATGGATCTCAGCATGTTTTTACTTGTATATGAATGGATAATGTGTCTATGACATAATAGAGGATAATACAACAATTGACATGAGGGAACAATGGTTCTTAGTGATTCTATGATAAGTATGAGATCCATTCACTTAATTCCATTGTTTACACCTGTAGGTTACATGTTGATGATATGTTTGATGAAATGTCTGTCATGGCTAGTATGGATTTGGTTATTGTCTTGCTTAGTTTATTACTTTTGCATCATTATTTCCCTGCATTTTTATTGATTCTAAGCTATCACTCCATTATGGTTAGTGGCCTAAAAAAGGGCTTAAATCTCGGGGTCACTCGCACAAAACTGGCAATTTTGGTCTCTGGTCATTGGCAGGAAAGCCTATGAGAGTGACTTTGGGTTTCTGGTTTCTCCCTTGACCATAGCATGAGAGTGAATATGGCCTAAGAGATCCATAATAGTAGTGGGACCTAGGGACAAGCTGTCTGAGTGGTTGACTTATCTCCTGAGGGTTCTGTTGATGATGTTGGATGACTCTGTGTGATGTTCTGTCAATTCCAGTTCCTTAAGGTCACATAGGAGGTTGAATATGATCATAGTAGCCTCTCCTCTCATGTTTACCCCAGTTGGCATGGTTACTTGGGTGGATGTGGGAGGAGGGTGTTACAAATGAAGACATCACCAGAGGATAGATTGTTATAACAGTCAATATTTGGCAGTGTAATTGAGCTATGATGTGTTGAAACCATTTTGATTAAAACCCTAACCAATGTATTGACATCAGAAGTAAGGTTTTAGATCATTTTTTATGAATACAGTTTGAGTCTCCTTGGCATAAATGTTGTGGCATAGCCTATGTGAATTCTGGTAATCTTCTGGAGATCTACTTTATATCTAATGAGTATGTTCTAAGATCATATTCTAGACTATAGAAGTTGGCACTATAAGGCATTTGCATATAAAGGAAGACAACTACAGGTAGAGGTGTGAACATAATATTGGCAATAGTAAATAAGACAAAAGGCATCAAATCATCCATGCTTGTCTACAAAGAAACAAATTTTCAATTACAAAGGTGTACAGTTAACGAATTATTGTCAACAACAGTAAGAATTTCACAATTAGTTGTCTCATTATCATGAAATAGTAAGAGTTTCATTCTCATATCATTTTGTAGCAATCTAGTAGTAAGGGCCCCATTTTCATATCATTGATGTTTTTGCAGTAAGGGTTACTTTATTTTTGTACATCTGAAGCAAATTTGTAGTAAGGGTTTTATTGTACATCTGAAGTAAATTAGCAGTAAGGGTTTTGTTGAAATCATTGTAAGTGGGTCATTATCCCTAGTATGGGAGCCCACAATAGCTTTGTCTATTCTCATTATCATTTTTAGGGTGGTTTGGCAGTGCAAGGTAGGTGATTGAAGTCACCTTCAGGTTGTTTCTTGAAAACACTTCAGGGTGGCAGGGTGGTAGGTCAAGTTGGAGCTTCCAAGGGTGTTGGAGCATCTTATCAGTAGCAACTGATAAAATGAGGGTGTTGGAGCGTCCTTCGAGTTGGAGCTAGAAAATTGAATGATTTTCTAAAGTACTAGGGAGTTGGGGTTTCCCTCTTCATTTGGAGCTTAAGCATATAATGTACTCATAAAATTATTAGAGAAGCATTCGATGGCTTTTCTCCCAGATGTGTTCCACCTAAAAATCTAGTGTATATTGTCTTTTGATATTGTGTACTGTTGATTTATGTTTATAATCTGATGTTGAAGTTAATTAATACTCTATACATGAAAATTAAGTAATTGTAAGTGAAATATTGATTCAACCCCCTCTTAATGTTTCTAACATAAATAGCATCAACTAAGAAGAAGCATTGTCTTTAGTAATTTACAAAGAGAAAAGGAAAACTTGTATTTCCAATGGAAATGTCTACTTGGAATTAGAATGTCATAGTTCAAGTGAGGTTTTCATAAGCTGATTTTATATTATGAGTGATGTCCTCCTCATGCATCTCCATCTCCATATTGCAATGAGCAAGATCATCTTTGTATCTCGTCTTTTTTTTACTCATCATTATTTTTGTGATATATAGTTTTGTTTCTTTCCCAGATTGTCTTTGCTAGACAAATCTTATGAAATATATTGATAATATTCTTAAAATTGAGTTTTGTCACACGAAGGACAAAAAAATAATGTATTTAGTCAAATTGCATAACTTACAGAATAATTGTTAAATGTCAGCGTACGGTTAAAACAACACACTAAAAATTAGTAAGACCAACAAGCAAGCAATTTGAAGAGAAAATATTCAAGTGCATTATAATAAAGAAAAGAATTAAGAAAAAATATCAACACTGCAACAATGGGCCATTAGAATTGGGGTTACCCACCAATGACTCAATCAAGTAAGTCGTAGAATGTTGTTTACACACTAACCAACACCATAATCATTTTGAATGAATTGGTTTGTACTTAAATTAATTTATATTTGCACTGAAAACACGAAAATTAAAACACAAAGATTAGCAATTACACAACAAATAAACAATAAGAACCATAAAAATTGTAACCAATTTTACTAAGGCACATTTTAATGTTATATTTATAAAGTATAATAATCAAAAATTTTATTAATAATAACTAAATGCAATCTTCACATGTTTATTATTTTTTTACTTTAATTTAATTATATTTAAACTAAATAATAAAAACCCATTACTATTTAACACTTATTATTAACTTTTTCCAATAAAATGAAATTGTAATTTACCCCTTATATTTATTATAAGAATTTATTATCATAGCACATTCATAGAAGCCACCCACTTGGATGGAAGTTACATCATGTCCAACTTATGGGTGGAAAAGTGACAAGGCTTTCCTTTATATAAATACATAATGAAGGAACTACCTATGTAGATTTATGTATCTCTACGCCAGAGTTACTAGTCAAATCCAAATAAGTACGTAATGAAGTGCCTGGTCAATCCAATCGAATGGGAGTCATTCAGGCGGAGGAATTGTTTGGATGGTAAAAAATAGCTGGAATTTGAGTAAAAATATTTCAAAAATGGCTGGAATTTGAGTAAAAATATTTCAAAAATTTTTGTAGTGGCAGTATTTGAATCTTGTTTTAGATGATGGAAATGGATTCAGGACTATAAAAAACGTCTAGAATACCTAAAATTTTGAAGTTTAATAACTATAATTTGGATTTACAAAAATCCTTGCCAAATTTTCTCAAAATATGACCAGAATTTCCATAACTTTCCAGACAATTCCTCTAACTAATTAAACCACGGGAATCGAATGTCACTGTTGAGTGTATCACCCGTGACCCAAACTCCAGCAATTTAGACGATTTCAATCTCTTTCACATAAATATTAACGAATCCAATATCAGTAAACGTGCTTGGAATCGTCACCAATGCGAAAATCCAGGATCCGCTCTCGGCTAAAACAACTCCCATGTTTATCATGTTTTTCGGTCCAACACAATATATTATGAGACCATCTTTTTTTAGTCTTCATCGAGCTTTTCATTGTGCGTACTTCTTTACAACCTTGCTGTTTGTGCTTTCCTTAATACTTTGGAATGATATTAGGATTAAAAAACGAGAGAATGATGTGAGGGAAAAAAGAGGAAATGTTTTCAAATTTTGAATGTGTTATATATTATATTTGAAATATTTGGGGAAGTGAGGTGTATCTCATGAAATTATATTGAGTGTCATATGGTGTATAGTTTAAAATGATTAAAGACATTTTGAATATGATATGGAGTAGGTAAGAAAATATTTTGATGAAAAAAAGTTTTGTTTAGCAAGGAAACATTTTTATAAAGGAAAGTTTTGTTTAGAAAAAAAAAAAAAAAAAAACTATATGTAAGATTTGTTTTTTGTCATAATGTGTTGCAACTAAAAAAAGTTAAGGTGTCATATGTATTATATTACAAGTAAAAACACAATTTTAGTAATGATATGTACTATCTTGTGAAAAAATAGATATGAAATGTGATAAAATTGGTAGCAATATATCCCATGTCTTATTTCTTTTATTGCATATCATTTTTAAACCTTTAGAATGATGTATGTATTTAAAAACAAATGGTCTTATGCACCTTTATTAAAGTTTATTTTTATTCATCCCCATCTCCTATAAAATGCCTGTGTTCCAAATAGTCTACTTTTCATAGTGAAATGCCTTGTGTCACACATTTTTGAACTTGCTTTGGACATCATAAATATTTGTATATCATTTGATGGTGCAACACACCCTATGTTGCATCCTTTCTAACTTTATATGCACCATTTAGCATCCTATGAAACTTTTGGATGATGTGATAAGCTTGATGTGTGGTGGCCTTTAAAACTTTAGAGAACAACACAATATCACACTTAATTAAATTATATGTATGAAATATGTCATATGTGTCTTCATGGAACTTTTATTGCGTGGTTTTTTTTAAAACTTTGTTGTTTGTGCCTTCCTAATACCTTGGAATGATGTGAACCAAAAGACCTTGCTTGAAGTATATCACATTGGAAAATATCTTTAATGCAACATATTTTTCAAAATTTGAAAGCGTTGTATATCACATAATTTTTTTTTTGAGGAAGTGAGGTGTATTATAAAAAAATACTTTCAAACATTTCTTACTTCACAACATATCTATCATCATGACCACAATTTTTAATACTTCTTATGTAATATATGCATGCACTTGTTAAATTTGTGTCAATCCTCACCATGTAAAAATGTTGTTGGATAACATTCCATTAAATTCAATTAATTACCCAACTATATAAAAAACAAGATAATATAATTTCTTAAAAATTTAAAATTTTAAGTTTTTGAAAGATTTAAATTTACAATTAACTTAACTATAATTTGAATACCACAATACTCTCAACATTAAAATATAATTAAACACGGCAAATGCAAATGGAGTAGAGTACAAAAAAATCCTCTTTATCTTCATTCTTTGTCTTCATTCCATTGTTCTTATGAAATCTAAATTTTATGATACCTTGATATCATAAAAGTACTAGTATTTAGAAATGTTTTGAAATTGAATTTAGAAGTCATTATAGTGCTCACATTTATATCAAATGTATTTAGCTCATGCATTATTCTCACGTAGGAAAATTCTTCCCTTCTGTTTATAAAATATGAATGAAACCCTTGCCATTTTACTAGTTGCTTTCAAACTCTTGTATAATCAATGCTTGATGCAATGGGGATCCTTTATTTTATGAAATTTGAATGTGATCCTTTATTTTCTTTGAACACCCCACCCTCGTCGGGTTTTTATTTGAGATTCTTAGCTCTTGTTATTTGGAGTGGGCTAATTAAAGCGATGAAACCGCCCCCAATCTAGTATTAGATGTGTTTAAGAAATGCCTTTCTAATTTTGAATGAGGATATAATAGAGGAAACTCTTACAAATTCTATATCAACAAATTACAATATCAACATCAAAGTTATCTTCAAAACCTGTATGTTAGTTTATCAAATGATGATGAGTAGTATTGTGCTTCTTTTCTCTATATGGGTGAGTCGCTTACTATTAAAATAGATGGATGCCTTTAATTTATGAGAAAATTATGACATATGATTAAAGGTAGTTTAAAATTCAATTATGATATAACAAAAATATTATAGGACATTTCATTATTTTGATAGCTGTGTTTATATTAGTAAGAAGATATAAGAGTTTAGAGTTTTTTTTATTATGTTGATATGCATATTTATTTTGGAATAGATTTTCTAAAATTTTAATTTAATTATTAATAATTATAAGTCAATGGTAAATATTTAACTTTTATGGAATATTTTAATATTTATAATAGTATACACAAATCAAACATCTAGAATTATCTACAAAGTAGATATTCTCTTTTTGTTATTTTAATTAAATGGATTCATTTAAAAGAAATGCCATATAAGCAAGTGCCATATTAAATAAGTTATGGTTTTTTGGGCATGTGATATTGATAAACCATGGTATTGGATCATAATATTGTAACAAAGCCTATTTACAAATTAAGAATAGCCATGGTAAAATGGAGTTAAATCTCCATAAATAAGAATATTGTTCCATATTTTTTTAAATGTATATATGTTTTATCTTATATATTAATTCTTTTTATTATAATAATAATAATAAATAATTTATAATTCGGTAATTTTATGGTTTTTTTTTTTTAAATTTTAACAACGTGAGTGATATATTATGAAGTAATTGTCTCCATGCTTCTTAAGGATTGTTGCACTAGTTATAAATATTCCATGTATGCTGAAGGTACAACAAAAAGGAATATTCTTCATCATTACCATTTAATAAAATGGTGTACTAAATTTATTTTACTTTCATTAGTAAATGGGGAATTGTGATTATTTATGTTACTTAAAGGTTTTTAGCCATATAATTGATTTTCAACTCTAAAATTTGAATTCTTATCAACCATTTTGCCACAATTGTCTTTCTTGTCTACATTCTAAATATATCGATATTTTTTAACCATTTAATTTATATTGCTAAACTAATCTCAGTTTAATTAGACTTCAAAATTATGTAATTGTTACAAGTTTTGAATGTTTTCTTAAAATATATTATACTGAGAATTGCGAAGGCAATCTAGTAGAAATATTTACAACAAAACACATGCTTTGAATTTCTACCTAACAAATTGCTAAAAAAATTATTAATAATATTTATTGATATTGTTTAAATATATGCTCAAGCAAAATCCAAACCCTTACAAGATCACACAAAATATTCTCTCACATTCAACCACATTTTCATCGCTAGACTAAAACATGTGTTATTGTTACATATTTACATGGAATTGAATAGTATATATCATCAAAATAGAATAAGAATAAAAAAAAAAAACAATACCTTAAATAGTATATGAGCACTTTTTAAGTAATGCCTCATTCTTCTTTAATTACTTTGTTATTAAGAAATTTATACACTAGATTGGTTCAAATCCTAATCTGAATGTTCCCCACCTTTTCCTTATCATGGAGATAGGAAGATATTTATTCTAATCCCCTTGTGGAATTGAAAAGTGAGAAATGGGTGTAACATTGATATTATATGTGTGAGAATGGTGTGAATTGTATTTTTTTTAAATATTTATTTTAATAAAAGTTTTGAATGTTTTTAAATAATATTAATTTAGATTATTAAATATCAATTTAAATTTACTATTAGATTTTATGTTAGGCCCAAGAGTGTATCATATTTTTTTTAATGTGAAAAAGCATACATGAGAATATATTTTAAAACTTGGTTTAAAAAACATATAGTTGACAATCATCATAATCAAATCTCAAAATGAGCATTCTCATAATTCTTAACACCTAACCAATTTTGATTAATTCAATATTTTGGCATCATCTCCTTTCTACCCTCATTATATCATCAAAGAAACTATTGTAATAGAAAATTACTCTAAGAAATTTAATCTTGAAGAAACTTACCAGTTAAGTCAATCTTGGAAGCCCACTATCTAATATCTCTTTGAAAATCACAATACCTCTAACACTTCATTTTAACCTTCCTCCCTCCCCTATATACACTTTGGTATCATCCATTTTTCCATATAAACCAGAAATTAATCTTTCTTTATTATTTCCATCTTCTTCAAGTACTCGTTTGCACTACTTATTACGGGTTAATAACCCTTTCACATTATATACCCCATGTTTTTGTTAAAAATGTTCCTCGTTTCTTTCTCCATTCTTTTCTAACCCTCTCAACTTATAATTTTTTTTTATATTTCCTACATGTGTACTTTAATACAATATTAATGTGCGCCTTATAATATTAATGTGCTTCACATCTCCCTTTTCTATAAATATCATCCTAGTAATTTATAATTCATTTAGATAACATCTAATCCATAATGTTATTACATTAATTTACTGTAATATATGTCTTGATTTCTTATCAAATTTATTACATTTTTATGATTTACTGTAATATATGTCTTGATTTCTTATCAAATTTATTACATTTTTATGTAACATTTCCCTTTTGGACACTAACATATATATTTCTTTAAAATCCAATTCCCTCTTTACAATTTTTCTTTATTTTCTTTATGATATTAATTTTAATACTAAATTATTATATAATATTCCACAGAAATAAGTTTTCCACAGTTATAGTTTTTTAAACTATTTATGATATTAATTTTAATATTAAATTTTTATTTTTTTTAACAAGAACGGTTATGGATTGTATTAATGAGTTGGTCTAAATACCAGTCTTCTGAATACAATAGGAGTGGGCACTATCCAATTGGATTCTTCCTTCTGAGATTCTTTTAGCCTTGCTGTCCGCTTCCATTTGGAATCAGCAATTGTGCTTTTATTTCCTATTTGCCCCAGTTTAAATATACATACAAACAGCTTTAGAATTAAGCAAAAAAACATCTTCTGAAATGCTTTAAGGAATTGGAACCCATGCTTCTTCCCCGTCTCTTTTCAATGTCCCGGCCGATAGCTGAGCAGCTTTATTGGCTTCGAGATCTGCCTCTTTGTTGTTGTCTCTCAGCACGTGAAAGAATTTCAGATTTTGAAACATCTTTGCCATTCCTCTGATTCTTTGGATCAGCCTTGCTAATCTTAAATCCCGTGGAGTAGAGCTAGTCACCATAAGTTTGATGATCACTTCGGAATCCCCCAGGATATTGGCCTCCTTGATTTCCAGGTTCTGAAGCTGTTTGAGTCCTTGGTAGAGGGCAAATGCTTCAGCTTGGATGCTGGAGTTGATTCCTAATCCCCAGGCAAAATGGAGGATCTCTGCACCATCTATGCTTTTAATTACTCCCCCTGCTCCAGCGTTGCCCGGGTTACCTTTTGCTGCACCGTCGAAGAAGAGGGAGTGCATCTTCTGTTTGAGAATCCAGTTTTGGAAGTCCTCTCTGCCTTTTCCCCTTATTTTCCATTCCTCTGGAGGAGCCATGCTTCTGATATTTTGTTGAAAGTTCAGGTTCAAGGAGGACCCCCAATCTCTGTCTAACTGGGTGAGGTTGGAGTCATCTTTATGACCTCCCAAACATTCTTTTAATTGGGTCTTTACCTTGGCCGCCACCGTCTTGGCATTGTGGTGGAGATTCCTAAAGATTCTGCTGTTGCGCTCTAGCCATAGCTGCCAGCAGCAAATTTTTAGCAGTGATGCCCAGGCCGCTTTGATCCCTTTATTTTTGGGAGGGGGTCCGGGATAGCAGGTTTTCCAGGTGGCAAACAGGTCTATTATGGTCGCTGGAAGCTCGAATCTGGGGTTCCAATACTCCATCAGTTCTCTCCAGACCTGAATTGAGAACTTGCAATTAAGAATCAGATGCGTGGCGCTTTCCTCAGAGTCATGGCACAACGAGCACCTGGATGGTCCGTAGAAACCGCGCCTCTGGAGTTTATCTTCGGTTAATATTTTCCTGTGACATAAAATCCAGCAAAAGAAATCGATTTTTGGCAGCGTGGAGATGCCCCATACTGTCTTCCACGGGGCCGGATCTATGGGCGCATTTGGTATTGCATCTAGGCACGCGTATCCTTGGGCGACTGTATAACCAGTCGATTGATCGCCCCAGCCTCACCTATCCTTCTTATTAATGCGCGTGGGTGCGATTCCATTCAATAGTTCGCAGAGGTGGGTGACTTCTTGATGAAGGTCTGAGGGCGGATCCGGCAGACTCCAGCCCGCCCACTGCGTGCCATTCCAAGTGGAGATATCCCACAGCTTGGTCTTCCCTGCAGCCACCAACCAATCCTTCAGCGATTTCAGCTTTGGGCTTTCTCCGATAGGTTCGCGATCCATAATACGGTCCTTCCATAAATTTATTTTTTTCCCATTTCCGGGAATCCAATAGGCTTTGGATTGAATCAAAGGGGCGGCTTTGGAGCAGAGGTTGACGAACGACGTGTTTCCTTGAGGCAGGGGTCTGTCTAAACATCTCAGTCTTGCGCCTTTGAGATATTTTCGCCAGAGAACTGTCTGTGCCCAGCCTGGTTTAGGCGCAATTAGCCTCCATAGAAGTTTAGCTCCCATTGCTATGTTCTGATGAAGGAGTTTTTTGAAGTTGAGCCCTCCCTCCATCTTAGGCTTGAGAACAGTCTCCCATTTGACAAGCTGGAATCTTCTCTCATTGTGTTTACCCCCTTTCCAAAAGAAGTTTTTGATATATTGTTCCATTTTCTGGAGTATACCCTTGGGCGCCAGAAGCACAGAAAACTGGAATAACGGGAGGCTGCTAAGAACAGCTTTAATGAGGACTGTCTTACCTGCCATATTTAACTAATTAACTCCCCATGCTTGGAGTTTACTTTTAAATTTTTCTACCTGCGGCATCCAGTCCCTACTGTGGGCGTGTTTGAGGAAGATGGGCAGCCCTAGATACTTGAACGATGTCCATTCTGAGGAAGCTGCGAATCCTAGGCATCTGGAGATGGAGTTGATCAAAGAGGGTGGGGTATTCCAGCAGTAAGTATGGCACTTACCCTTGTTGAGGCTGCTACCAGACTCCATGCAATACTCATCGAGCGTCTCTTTAAATCTTCTGGCCGAGTGGATCGAAGCTGTCCCAAGAAGCAGAGTGTCATCTGCAAATAATGCATGATTTATATTTTGGACCCCCCTTGCTATGGATATCCCTGAAATCTCCTGCTCTTGCATTTGATTGTTTAGATGGAAACTGAGAACTGAAGCTTGAATTACAAACAGCAGGGGAGACATGGGGCAACCCTGTCTTAACCCTCTTGTAGCTTTGAAGAAACCTGCAGATCTACCATTGACTAAAGGGGCAATCCATGGTTCCGAGATGCAGGCCCGGATCCAATTGATGAATCTCACCCCAAAACCAAATTTTTTCAACACATTCAAAAGAAAACTATGATTAACTCGATCAAAGGCATTTGCTAGGTCCAGTTTGATAGCCATACCTTGTTCCTTGCGCTGCTGGCTTGATAGAATTGCCTCTTGGACAAGTGTGAAATTGTCCACTAAATGCCTTCCGTGAATGAAGCCTCCTTGGTTCTCCGGGATGACTTTAGGTAGAATATGCCTCAGCCTGTTAGCAATAACTTTTGTGATCAATTTGTAGCCAATGTTGCACAGGGATATAGGGCGAAACCTATTGAAGGAATTGGCTCCCTTTTCCTTGGGAATGAGAGCTAGAAAAGAGGAGTTAGTACTTCCACCTAATTTCTGGCAAGCCTGCGATTTTTGAACCATTTTATATAGGTCTTTCCCCACTATGTGCCAGCAGGTTTGGAGAAAAGAGGCGGAAAAGCCATCAGGGCCAGGGGATTTGTCAGGATTCATGGCATAGAGGGCCCTTTTGACTTCATCCATTGTGACTTTACTTTCTAGATGCTGGTTCATATCAGCAGATATTGAGGAGGGAATCCCATCCAACAAACTAAAGTTCTGATTCGTATTCTTATCTTCACTGTACAACCCTTTAAAATGATGATGAGCTGCCTGTTTAATACTTGCAAAGTCCTTATGAGTGATATCCGCTTCCTTAATTTCATTGATGGAGTTGAAACCTTTTCTGGCTTCAGCATGCTTGTGGAAGAATGATGTATTTCTGTCACCTGCCTTTAGCCAGAGGCATCGCGATTTGATCCTCCACGTTTCCTCTTCGGTCAGGCAAGCTTTATGATAGCATTGTTGGAGGTGAGCCTCCTTTTCTAAAGTCTCTCTGGATATGTGAGCCTCTTCTGCGTTCAATTGAAATGCTTCAAGCTGGCTTTGGATATTTTTCCTTTCAGCTACTGGATTTGCAATAGATTTGGCCCAGCTCTTCAGGGCTGATTTCAATCTCCTGAGTTTTTCTTCCCAAATATAAAATGGAGATCCAGTGACTGGCTGAGACCAGCTTTCTTTCACAATCTGCAAGAAATTTGGTTCCTTGATCCACAATGGGCTAAACTTGAAGGGAATGGGACCTAGGTCAATGTGAGCTCGGAGGGTGAGCTTGATTGGCTTATGATCAGAGGTGCTACAAGGAAGAATATGCATGCTAGCGTCTAGGCCAAGCAGAAGAAAAGAGCTATGCACCAAGAATCTATCCAGCCTTGCTGCAATATGGCCAGGACCTATTCTTTTATTGGACCAAGTGTACATACCTGAGACGGGCTTGATATCTAGCAGATCCCAGTCTTGGAGGAGATCCTCAACCCATTCCCTTGCCGGGTCTCGTACAATGGAGCCTCCTCTCTTTTCAGAAGAATGCAAAGTGATGTTCAGGTCGCCTGCTATGATGACATTTTCTAAATTAACCAGATCTGCTTGCTGCCTTAAGGAGTCCCAGCAGCTCTTTTTTTCTCCAGCATTTACCGGAACATAAACATTGAAAAGGCAAAGGATTTCTTTTGTAATTACATGCTGCATCTTTAACATCGCCCAGTGGGTATTTGATGCCTCTGCCACCAGCGAAAATCTGCTTTCGTTCCAAAGAGTACCCAACCCTCCAGAGGCTCCTCGGGCTGAGACAACTGATGCATTACTTTTTTTCCAAAGTTTTTTGCTTACCTGGAGAAAATCTGGTTCCTCCATCTTAGTCTCCTGGAGAAGGAGTATGTCAGGGGCCTCTATTCTTATTAGATTTCGTATAGCTTCTTCTTTTATTTTACTGCCCATACCCCTACAGTTCCAGGAGATAATCTTCATTATTTACCTTTGTTTGGCTGGGCTCCCTTGGAGCCTTGATGCTGGTTTCTTACCATCTTCGTCTTTTTTGCTAACAGCTTCTCCAATGTTGGTTGGCTGCCCTGGAGTTTATTTTTGTACGTTTCGTGCTCTCTTTTCTCCCGATCCGTTTTACGTCCTCTTGTAGATCTCCTTACCGAGGATTGGGATTCTCCTATTTCCCCTTCCTCCTCCGATTCTTCTGACTCTTGATCCTCCTCCTCGACTACTTCAGGGGTTCCTTTTGAACTTTCAGTAGCTCCCGTGTCTTTAACGCTGGGCGATTGGGAACCTTTGTCTGGGGACGCTGGCTTTTGAACTGCTACTTCATGAGAGTCCTCTGGTTGGGAGCTGAGAGGGCCGAACCTGTTCTC
Organism: Pinus tabuliformis; assembly: GCA_031772625.1. NCBI lineage: Eukaryota > Viridiplantae > Streptophyta > Pinopsida > Pinales > Pinaceae > Pinus > Pinus tabuliformis. The sequence goes on along the minus strand of CM062817.1, from coordinate 503,647,888 downwards.
TGGATTGAACGAGGGCTGGGGCTGCTGGATCTGCTGAGCTGGGTCCTGCTGGAGGCCTTTGCCGGTAGTTCCTCCCGGCTTCTGGGTCTTGGATGCCATTTTGGATCATTTTACTTGATTCCAGCCGGCCTCCTTCCCTTGAGCTGCTTCATTGGCCGTTGGGCAGTTTCTGGCGAAGTGCCCATAGACCTGGCATTTCCGGCATTTGAAAGGCAACTGTTCATAATCTAGCTTCTGCACATGCGTCCAGTTTCCTACTTTGAGTTTGATGGCCTCCGGAAGCCCCTCCTCTAGATCCACCTCAACACAGATCCTTGCGCAGTCGTATTGATCCTTGCTGTTCGCTTGGTCTATGAATTTCCCTAGGGCATTTCCAATATGCATCAGAGAATCCCAGTTCCAGCAATGAACCGGGAGGTTGGGGAGCCTAACCCATACCGGAACAGCTTTGGGTACGTCTATTGCTGGGTCAAAGTCGGGGGTCCATTTATTCAGATACAGACCCTGGGGGCCCATAAAGTAAGGGCCATTTCGAAAGATCAGCTCTTTGTCGTCTTTGGAGGTGAATTCAAAGAGGAAGAATCCTCGGCCCAAGAAATAAGATGTCACACTTTCGTTGATCAGCGGCGACCAGTTTCTTTTAACCCAACTCTCTGTCGTCTTGGGAGATGGCCATAGACTGGTAAACTGGCCTATGAGAGCCCGCTCGGACAGGGACAGAGCAACCTGGATCGGGGTTTCCGGGGGTAGAGAAATCTCGGGGATATCGTCGAGTTTCTTGACGAATTTCGCTGCTTCTGCATTTTTCTTCTTGGGTAGCCCTTCCAGAAGACGACTGAACGCCTCAGCTGGGGAGCTTGCCGACGGAGGAGAGGAGGAAGGGGCCTGGGGGGTACCCAGCACCTCCATGGGCCCTAGATCTGACTTGACAGGCGAAGATCAAGTCTCCATGACCTGGGGCCTCGCTTGGGCAGATCCTCAGATAACGAACTCACCCGCAGAAGGAGCACGCAGGGGTCAGAAGACAGGGTCGAGGAGCAGCGATCTGATCTAAACAGATCCGAGGTTCGATCTGCTCGTGCGCTGGGGGCGGAATGGCCGAGTTGAGACAGCAACGCTCAGAGGTGATTGCAGAGGAGAAATTAATAAGTTATAATTTTAATATTAAATTATTATAATAATATATTAGGGAAATAAGTATTCCATAGTTTCAGTTTTGCTTTGAAAAAAAATAGATGAACGGTAAGGATTCCACTTTCATATAGAATATTCTTTATTTCAACGTGCAATATAATAAGTTGAACTATTAAAAATCTAACAGGCCATCCGCAAACTCTAAAATATGTCCTTTCTTTTATTTCTCCGTCCCCTCCCTTCAATTCATTCTACGTCACCCCTATTCATTGTTTCACTCTATAGGAAGCACATTAATAAATTGATTTTTATTTTTGTTCGATGCTCTCTTCGTGTTTTCTGCTCACATTTGCAAGTCTGAAGGCCACTACGGTAATGAAAATCTGGTTATCTTTCGTACGATACGTGTAGATGCACAAGAAATGACCACAAATTCGTCTGAGGCCACAATTTTGCTTTACACAAGAAATGGCCACAATTTCGCTGAGATGGCAATTTTTTTGCAGTAAGCGAGGGAGAAAATTTTCAAAATATCTGACGGCTTGAGGGTTTGAATCCGTCGTTGATAATGGAAATGGATGGTTATAATCTACATTTCCAAAAAAATTATCTAGATTTTATCAAAATTTTGTCGGAAATTTCATTATTTAGAAAACGAAATTGTAACCTCATTAAACTATTCTAATATTTACTATTAAGGCAAAGTAAATTGATTTACAAAACAGTGAGCATCTCAAGGCAAAAGTAAATTGATTTAGAAAACAATGAGCATCTACCTTTTTAAATTTTAATGACCAAATTATTGTACCTCTCTACCTACATCATTGTAGATTGTAATTAGTTTGTGAAATTAATGTTTGACTTTTAATTAGTTTTCAAAATTTTTATAATAATTTATAAATTTATTAAAAAAATTTAAAATTTAAATATTAAATGAAATATTTGGAAAATTAAAAACATAATTTCAAAACTTTTAAGATTTGAATTCCTATTTTGTAATTGGTTGATTTACATAATGTGACTAATTTTATTTAGTTTTAAATAATTTTTTCAGAAATAAAATTTATTTAAAAATGAAAAAAAAAAAATCTTCTGCACTCAAGTGTTATAACAAAGAAAAGTTCATTCAAAATATTGTTTTCCTTTATGCTTCAAAAATTGGCATCTCCATTCTCGTAATAATCTGGTGATGTGTGGTTTGACTGTAAGTCTATTTGGGCGAAGCATGGGAGACCGTAGTTCAAATCTCATTGAGTACACTGGTTTGCTGTGGTGGATGCTTGAAAAGCAGATTCCCCACCCCCGCCTTGGCGGCACGAGAGTCTCGCTTTGCTAAAAACATAGGATCTTAGTATATCGACTTGCAGGTAGTTGGATGTACTCTTGGTGTTATAGTGGCAGCGACGAGGATTGATCATGGGTCTCCCATAGATTAGGACTGGCAGTCACTGATTCACCATATAGTTAAAAAAAAAATTCCAATAATAATCACCAGCCACGTGTTATATGAAACTCAGCTCAAAAAAGGCCTCCACTGCCTAAGTCCTTCCAAGTCAAGCGATGCCATTAAAATATTTAAAATAACCTTTAAACTCTATACAACATATCAACAAAACGCTTGCCACTCTTAAGGAACATAACCTGAAGCACAAGCTTCTAAAGGCTAACTTAGAAGCATTTAAAAATGGGAGGGAATGTTTAAAGTATTCCAAATTTCCATACTTTGTTTTTGTGGCCATGGTAGTCATCCAACATAAGTTTGTTTAATAATTTTATGAATAAGAAAAAATTGATAGCCAATTGGATCAAGAAAACACACAATGGAGTAATAAAACTGAACCATATTCTTTTATTGAATAATATGGATTTATTTTCGTTATAATTAATGCTCAAATAAAATTAAAATTGGCAACAAATCCTTTTGGATGATGAGAGGCTAATACTAAAGCCCAAGCTATATTAATTTTGTCAGAAATTTTTATTGTTTTTGGGTGAAATTGTCGCTTCGTGACTAAGCTTATTAAAAGTCAAAACTAAAATCCTTCATCGAAGAAATATCAACGATTAAGATAATAAATGTCAAAAAATTGTAAACATCTCTAATCAACATGCTTCCAAAAAATCCTTATTTAATTTATTATAATAAGAAAGATCTAATATTTTTAACCTTTCAAATTAGACTTCAAATTTAACCTTGGTCTTGATTCATTATAACCACCCTATATTCATTTTAACCCTATATCGTCCTTAATTCCAGTTTCTAATTATTGGAAATATGTTAAATATGTCTAAGATTATTTTGGTCATTTAATTTTAAATTTGCTTGGTTACCTCAATTTGTTGAGGTGATAGAGACTATTAATAAATTGAATGATGAAAAATGATCAAATACAAATTTAAGGGAAGGTTCATCTTGTGCCTTTTGTCATTTGTCGACAAAGTATCAACAAATTCCACGTGGTGCTTACTTTACAAAAGATCATTTATAGTGGACGACTAAGCGTATGTATCAACGAATGACATATGGTACTTGCGCTACAAAAGGTCGTTTATAGTGGACGACTAAGTGTATGTTAATACGTCCAGGGATGGAGTAAACAACTTCACTGGTTTTCACCCAATATTGGCAGGGAAGCAGGTGAGAGGATCCAACATGGACACTCACAAAAATTGATATACACGAAGAGGTGAAGGTTATATATTGTGACTTTTTCTTTCAACCAAAAATTATGTGGTTTTAAATACATCGTGATGATTCCCATAATTTTGTGACGCACCCTTAACAATTGGTAAGCCATGGAACCCATGGGATCTTAACCAGTTTTGGCTTTTTGTTTTCTCATTTGTGTTTCTTGGTTGGAGAAGGAAGGACAAGGGCATGTAGTCATCCTCAATGATTGTAGAGATATCTAAACAACCATCATCATCACCATCAAGGATTTTTAGTGGAGAAAGGGTTCAATTTCAGTTCCGAACCAGTGTTAAATCTTCCATTCACATGTTACAGGAGAAACAATAGAAGGAGGCCAAGGAGCGAGAGTAATGCCAAAATAATTATAATAATAATATCCTATATATCGGCAGATTGTTTTTTTTTTGGCTGTGGTTCATGAGCACCCTAGTCAGTGAGTGATCGCTACGTCCACGGAAAAATCTGGGCGATAGCTAGGCTAAATCGCCCCTCGGCCTACTGCAAGACTTGACCCCAAGGGCTTCGGGTGGATTCGATCCTGTGACCTCCCGATGGCGAGGCACGACTTTGACCAACTGAGCTAACCCTTGGGGCTATATATCGGCAGATTGTTATATATATATATATGAATTTATTTGAATGTTTTTAAAAGTATACTTCCTCCCATTGTAAATGTTGGCAGTCCATGATGATCAACGATGCCATGCCTCACATGATAAATTACAAAGAATTTTAAAGATGAGAACTAGATAAACGAGAATTTTCCCCTTTCAACACAAGACTAGATTTTTATTTCGAGTATTTTAGGCAATAATTCCTCATTTACTCTCACTTTCATACCCATTGCACTTGGAGTTATAACACCAAACTAAATTTTAATAAATGAAAAAGCTAATAAATAAATCCAACCAGGTTGAAGATTTCATTAGCACACTGATTTGCCTTTGGATTGGGTCAGTTTTCTTTTTTCCATCTCAATTAACTACTAACCTATAACAATAAACAAATCCTGAAATGAAAAGGTTTGTGAACACTATTTACATTCATTCAATCCTGCATGTCATAAATATCTAAGTAGAAAATGTTTACACGTTCCTAGAGAAGGCAATTCAATGCCCCATCAAATATGTAAGTCTTGAAGTTGGTCAACCGTTATGTTTATGTCTTCCATGGAAATTGGTCAACCACTTCGGATTTCAATTTTGGAAAAGAAAATGTAAAAACTATTGCATAGGAGTTATATGAAGGTTTTTTCTATAAAGACATTTTATAAAAATAGTTTGGATGTTGGAATTTTTATTATTACTTCTAAAAAACATCAATAAAATTAAATGAGAAAAATTAATTTTGTTAAATGTATTTTATTATAGGGACAGTTTTATTCAAAGCTTCGTCACCTATCCATAACCACTTGGAATCCACTTTGTGTCCAACTTCCATCTATCAAACCATCCACCTATCTTCTCACTGTTGATGGGCCAAACAAATTCACACTTTGATTCTATACCCATCCAATCCACACCTTTGCAAATTAATTTGTTTTGGAGATAGTTGAAATTTTCTTTAAAAATAATTTGTTGGGTATTTTCTTATATATTGATGTACCATTATTTGACCCGTTAATGGGTTAAAGCGAGGAGGTTGACATGGTTTTGAGTTCCTATGAGAGGGTCTTCCCCACCATGTGCCAAAAAAAATAATTTGAGAACAGTACAAGCTCCACTCATCTTCGGAGTGGTTTTGTCATAAAACAAGGTTGCTTCTTCTATTGTCTCAAACATTCCAAACCACATCCACACTTATTTTCAATATGAATGCATGTTACGAATTCCCCCCATGCATGCCTTTTCACCCCTCTATAGTGTGCCTTTGTAGGAAAGGAATTTGTTTGCCTCTCTTTTTTAAATCTTTGGTAGTTCAACAATCATTTACTAGAGTCAGAAATGTCTATCAGAGGTACTATTTCATTATTTAGTTCGTTATTTTCATGTTGATGTAGTCATTCATGGTCATGGCCATTTTATGTTTGACATGCAATGGAGCATTGAATGGAAATGGATGGATCAGATGGGTCAAATTTCACAAATCAAGGGCTTTAAATGGCCACACGTTTATCCAATTATTTAATGTGAATTTGGTGTGACCTATCTATCTACAACCTATTTGTCATTGTTGGATATTGCAATTTGTAATTTGGAAGTAAGAAGGCATCACCGACAAAGCCACCTACTAGAGTAGCATCGACAGAAACATCACACATGTCACTAATAACGAGACATCAATTGCCATTTAAAAAGAATAGAAGCATCAACATTTTGAAGCCTCAATCTTGTTATTTAATGGTTTAGATTTATGCAAGGTATGGAAATGAGGGGAAACTGGCCAAGGTAAAGGGAAAAGACAAGAATTGTGATTTTGGAGATAGAGTTGATGTGGAGGATTTCACTTCTATTTCTTAATAGCAAACCACCACCAAGGTTTAAGGTTAAATTTTCATCCTAACAATGTGCACTTATATTTTTGTCTTTGAGTAATTGCTTTGCTCACACATAAGGTGCTTGGTGCTCATTTGAATTGATGGTTTCATATCTCTATTTGAATTGTAATAGTGATCCATGAAAATGTCATGATACATAATGATGCTCTATTTCCTTGTACTCCAATAGTCATTAGAAGATTCTCTTTATATATCATCATTTTATTGTTCTTGAGAGCTCCATTAGAAACACTAATTGGGGTTGACTTAACTAAGAACAAGTAACTCATGTATCCTTCTATTTTATGTGCACACATTTACCCTCATTAAAACCCTTTTGAAGTATCATTTTTCTAAAAAACCAAATCCTTTAAATAATATAACTATTCGACATTCTTTTCCCCCTCTTCGGGGATATGCTAGTTTAAAAAATTAATCGAAAACTCACCTTATTTTTCAAAAGATAGAAGTTACGTTAGAGATATATTTTGAGCATGGCTCATCAATTTCTCATGGCTGCAAATTATACCCAAAAATAACGCAATGGAAAGAAGAATCTGAAGGTAGGGAAATTCAGTTGTCCTTGGAGTCCACTGACAAGATTTTCTTCCATAATATGTCATATAAATAGACTATCATATGTGTCTATTCACATACAAATAAACACCAAAAATATTCCATGTTCCAATTTCCTCCAATTAGAATAAGTTAAGTTTCTACCCAAGCGAATCGATGCTAGAAGATAGCTAGCTAGGATTTGGTTGATGTCTTGAAAGGTGATCTGGTAGGCGTTCAGATGATTGTGATCCATGTGGCTTCATGAGCGGCATAAACTTCTCTCACTCATCTATAATTCTTGCAACTTGCTCCTCATCCCTTCGAATTTTTTTCTCTTCAATGGTGCAACCCAAGCCTTCGCAGTTGGGGAAGCCCAGAGAGACTGGGAATGAAGAATTTACTAGAATTCTACCCTTGTGTTCACATTTTCTTGTAAAATATATGATATTTCTACATTGAATTGAGGAGTAAAAATCGATTTATTCTTGGGTTCTTCAATGGTTAAAAAGGGGTTTAGGTTAAATATGGGCATTGAATGGAGAAGGGCTTAGAATGCGTCAGACCTTAGCATCTGTTCCTTTGTCCCTCCTAACCCTGATGATGTGCAATCAGGTGGTCCATAGTTCGAACTTGGAAGTTAGTGTAGTGCTGGTTTTCAAATTCAACATAGTCACACAAAAATCCCTTGCAAGAAACCAATTTTAAGTGCCATTGTCAACATTTCACTGTTGAGTTCTTTGCCCCTAAGACCATTGAGTGCTCTATCACCAATACCATTGTGTGACCTATTAACTAAAGACACTAATATATATAAATATTGATGTAAGTGTTGTCCCATATGTCACCATCACTCGATTGTGAAACAATGAAAAAGTTATGGGAACACGCCGATGATGTCCCAGTGATCCTATGGATAACAAGGTTGGATAACCCTCTCCGAGACCTTTCCAACAATATATTCCACTCTAAAAAAATCCTCCTAAATGAGAAGCTATGGCCATTTTAAAGGTAGCCCTAGTAAATGGCCTAACTTATAGGGAAACACCCACCAACATCAAATTTATTAAATAATGTGCATATTTTGGGTGGATCCATGGACCATTGATTAAATCCATGGTGGATACTCACCAAACATGCATGAAGTTTAAGATGGTTAAGGATTGAAATCTATGTTCATATTTGATGGATCAGATGAACTGATGAAAAATTGAACGATGTATGTATGCGTACATGCTCACTAATTAACAAGGGGAACCCCCCCCCATACTGGTCAGTGACACAGTGAAATGTGACACATTTTGATTAGCTGATAATAATGATGTGGAAATAATGACACATGGTGAAGTCTAGTTGGACAAAATAATTGACGTGAAAGTATTGATGATGTGGAAAAGATTGATTGGAATAACACTATGACATGGAAATGACATGACTTGACATGTCATCTAGATGACGTCAGTAGGTGACATGATTCCTCAAGGGTCTTGTTAGCACTCTCTAAATTTCCCTAGGTTGAGGAGAGAAATTCTAGAGGTAACCACAAACCACTTCTAGGCCATAATATATCCCTTCTAGCCTTGGAGAGGGTTAGACTAGGTATAATGCTAAATAAGGTTTGATTTCTAAAGGTTTGTTGATGAGAAAAGGGACAAATCCATTAGCCATGGAGTCATGTCAAATCAATTTTTTGTCCAGTGATATGATGAAGAAAGAAAGGGCTTCTCCACACGGGTAAGGTAGGCAACTTTGATGGTGGAATTTAGAATAAATCGTTGTAGAGGGTGAGTGTAGAAAGGTGAAAGACAACAGATGGAGCATCAATACCATAAATGAATTCTAAAATGTTACTTTAACATGAAAACATTGATAACTTGGAAAACTAAATCAGAGCACCAAGAAGATGAATTTTGAATTAAACATCAGGTTTTTCCAAGAGAGAAGATGTACATTTAAGAAATTTAAACACATCAGACAAATCACAAAATAAAAGGAGCTGAAGTCACGAATATTCTGACATAATAATCCTTTCAAATCACCTTCTAACTTTCATTTATTCACTGGCAAAGTTTCTAGGAAATACGATGCACAAAAAGTTTGTTCTTGTCTAATCTAACCAACAGAACCCATTACCATGTTTTTCATCTCTATATATATCATGAGTTCTGTTCTCCCACTCTAGGCGGTCTAAATCGTCGACCAAAAAAACTTCTAACTAAATACATCAAAGTTTTAGTGCATATACTGAAAAATAGGAGTGGTTTTCCTTACAACCAATCCAAGCCTAAAACATCACCAACTTGGAATATTTGCAAATAAACATTAACTGCACCTCCTAAGACAATATGCCACCTATCCACATGATCCAAACGACTTATACAAGAAAAAAATTCTAAATTTGAAATGAAATGGTGCTAATTGTCTAGACTTGTAGCGCATTAGCTAGTTTCGCAACAAATTGAAGTAGCCCTCCATGTTCTATATGGTTGTAGCCTTCCTCTGTCAAAATGGAGAAAATGGGTAAGCTTCAAATATTCTCGGGATCGTATTAAACCTATTATGTATGATTCAAAGTGTTTGCATAACTCCATTTGAACTATCCCCCACTTTCACAGCAAAATTGTCTCCTTTTGCAGCGCCTTCAAGAATATGGACATATAGTGGATTTTGTCTGTTATAAAGTGTTGGAAGCATCAATGTGAATATTTTAAACTTTCTATAACCCCCCTTATGAAAATAAAAAATTCAAAACTTCACTATCCCACCAGTACCAAAGATTATATAAAAAATGCAATAAACCCCTCGCTATGTTTTTTGCAAGCTTCATCAAAATTTATCTAATTCTTATTTTTTGAGTCAAAAGAAAAAACTTTAGACTGATTAGTACTCTCCTATAGAATATTTACCTTTGTATTAGCCTCTGCTAGTATTCCCAACTTACCTATCTTCCTCTTTCTTCTAGATTTCTTGGCCTCAGTCAGTTTTTGCTTTACCAATCTGAGCTTTTTATTAACACCAAATTCTGTACATAAAAACTTTTCACTTTCCTATGCAGATGCAATGTCCACTTCAAATTGTATTTAGCTTTGTGAAGGACAGGTTCAACAACTTCTAACTGCCTAAACAAATACAATTTATCCCTGTGACCCTTCTCTGAAAGTTTATCTACTTATTGTTGAACTCCTTCAAGTTGTTCCAATAGCCTTTCAAACTCTTTTTACTCATCAAAAACCACCCTATGTTCTGGATAAATAGTCTCCTTTACTCGCATTTTCACCTTGGAAACAAACCTAGTTCTAGGTCTCCCTGATTGCTCAATTTCCTTGTTTAACTCTTCAATATCAATAACAAATTTTCCTTTTCCTTTAGCAGCATGTGCCATTGTTTTCTTTGATGGTTCTCCTTAACTAGGTTGAACAATTTCTTGTGATACTTTATGCCTAAGTTCCCTATTCTCTTGTGGAAAATATGTTATTATCAGATGGGCCTTGTCCAATTGATCTTGTAAATCTCTAATTTTTTTGTCCCTATCATCAATTTCCATTTCCTTGAGTGTACTTTTTGATTCCACAATTGGAGTAGGTGTAGATGGAGGATCTACATGAAATATCTCGGGTGCAACTCTTGTTCTTGGTACTCTTGCCACTTTTTCTACTTCAGGTAAGAAGTGAAGCTTCTAAGCACTTCTTTTATCAACGAATTTGATTTTAGTCAAAGGATTTTTTACTAAGCTTGTTGTTGTAGGTGAATTTTCTTTAATTACAACTGATGGGGTGTCTTTCTTGGTCTTTTGGTTGTTTGAATATTGTGCTACCCATCCTGAAGAAACCAAAAAATCCTGCCATGACTGCTCCTTCCTCTCAAGCTCCTTTATCACCAGCAATTTAGTTAATGAAAAATGAAACAAATTGGCTTCAATCTGATTTCCTTTTGTTTGAACTCTGTCAACCATCTTACATAGACTCCTAAACAAATAATAAGGAAGATTCAAAGGTTTCTTGCTAGTAAAATGCATTAAGAGCCTAATGTGATAGTGATATACTTTATTGAACCTCCCTTCACATGTGAAGTACCTTTGAATCACTTCCAACAATTTACTATGGTGGTCTTGTAGATAGCTTCTTTGAACAACACATCCATATCCTTTCTGGTGTTTTGATTTGAGAAAATATTTGAAATTAGCCAAATCAAACTCCATACCTTTGAAACATTCCTCTCCATTGTTACAGATCCATTTGGGCACATCAACCCCAACTTACAGATGAGTACTATTATGGCCCATTAAACCCTAATTCAGTTGTTACATGCCCTAAATGAAGTAAACCATCAGAATGCCTCCTTCCCAAGAGATTCCATGATTGAAATCATCCAAAAACTACCTCTAAGAAGATCAGCACAGGCAGGCCTTTATCATGGTGCACTGTAGTGCAGTCCAGTACACTGCCAGGGTGCATTGCAGCGCGTTTGAGCCCTCTTTAGCCTGCTCTATGTGACTTTGAGCGAAATTTCATTGGGGTTTGGCAATATTGTTATCCATTGGATGCATCTAGAAGCTTCCCAAGTTTATCTACTCCTTTGGGCTCAAAATTGGATGAGGGAGGAGTTAAGGAACATTAATGCCTTTATCCCTTCCTCCATGGAACTAAATTGTAAGTTTGGAAGGGCATTCATTATCACCATTTATGGCATAACTTCCTTCATTCACCTATAAAAAGACCACTCATCTAAGTGATTAGGGGCCGGAAATCATTTAATTATAGGGAGATGTTGTTAGTATGAGACTTGAGTTGGTTTCAAGTATTGTAATGATGTCAAAATGTCTTGCTTGTTATGAGGAGAGGATGGGATTGAACTGGAGGAGTGACACTGAATCAAGCAAATTGGTTTGTAACTCTTCCTTTTACTAATAAAGTGTTCAAAGATTTTTCCATATGTTTATATTGTTCATTGATGCTTTCATATGTGTATTATGAACTTGATTCCATTCTATGCTTAATAAAGAGATCATTATCATATGCTTTGATCGGTTTTTGTCTTTCGTTTGTGTGCAGGTACTTTTCAAGTGGATTAAGTACGGAAAGGAGCGATAGAATTGGTCAAGGGAGATAAGGAGTAAGAAAAAGCTACAAGTAGGCTTCTTTAATGTCTTATTTAATCTATTGGTTATATAAAAAGTAGAGAATGCTTTGCACTGCTGTTCTAGACTTAGGTACTAGTCTAGGGGTTTAACCATTTATCCATAGACACTAAAACTTCCCAAAACAAATTGGCGACTCTGCTGGGGAAAGACTATCCATCTTAGTAGCTTATCAGCCTCTTAAGACATTTCTACATACTGTACTTGTGGTCGTTGATTGAATTTCAGTCCTCTTTCATAGAAAATTGAGTCAAAACTGTGTCTAATTGCCTTCAGAAATGGCTTACTATCACCAGCGCAACCCAATGAAGGACACAGTGCACTGTAATGCACTTCGTGCATAGAGCCAGTGCACTGAAGCGCACTGTCTGTCACTGCAGCCTGCACTGAGCCCTTGAGGGTCAGTTTCCCATCTAGGAACTGAAGTTTTTTGCCAATTTTCTCCTGTTTGAATTATTCGTTGAATGTCAATGATGTCTTGTCTCTGAAAATAGTTCTTTTTCATCTCCTTACCTGGCCCTACTTAGACTAGGATTGATAAATGTTTCTTATGTATTTACTTTTTCATTTTCAATCTATAGTTGAAAGTTAATTTTTGGTCGATTGATCTTTGTTGAAAGAAAGTGTCGTAAAATCGTCTTTTCCTTTGAAAGTTGAAATGTCGTAAAGTCCTCATTCATGAAAGATCAATTGATTGATGTATGCATATGATTAGTCTTTTCATTGAAAGTGTTGTCATTCCTCATTTCTTTGAAAATGAAAGTGTCGTAAAGTCTTCCTTTCCTTGAAAAGAAATTGTCGCAAAATCATCATTTTTATGAAAAGAGTTTATTGATCGATTGTGAATTAGTTTTCCTTTTTGTTCATTCACATTAAGGGAAATCGAAAATAAATACATGCATGTTGCATTCAAAAAGTTTGTGTGTGCTGATAGGAATAGTATAGGGAATTTGCATTTAGATTGTGCTATTTTCTCTTTGATCAAAAGAAATTTGATTGCTCTATTCCTAAGTAGCTAGGGTTTTCATCGTTAAATTGAATGGAAAGAATGCTTATCATGATAGTTGCATTCCTAGGAATTTCAGAATACATCACGTGGTGAACTTGAAAGGAAAATTCCTAAGCAAGATCAACTTAAAATAAACATCAATTTACCTAATGGAGCATTGTCATTAACAAGAACATTTAGTGGTTCTAGGCTAGAGACGTGTTCCAACGTCGTAAAACAAAGCAGTTGTCGCTAACTTGTCTGCAATACATCCCGAGTGTGATACCTCATTCCACGTACGTGAGTATATTGTAGCTCGTCCACGTACCTTCGGGTATATAGGGCAGTGTTACAGTATGTAAAGTATATGGGAATGCTCTCACTGTGCAGTTTTGCATTAGATGACGCTTATATGGACTGGGCCTCCACGTACCTTCGGGTATATATGGGAGGACAACTATAGGTTGCTATCCATCCTTAAGTAACTGAGTTAGCTGCCTTATAAACTGTGATACACTGAACACAGCATTCGGGGAGATTGCCTACCCGTACTTCTTGGTTCGCTAGGAGGTATTCTGTAGTTCACAATTGCTTGGTAAACCTTTTGCCTAGTATACCCCTTTTTGTTTATTTAATTTTTGATAATAAAATTAATAAGAAATCGTGGAGGAACATCAACCCATACCTCGTTGTTCGTGGAGAGCAATGATCGAACTGCCTTTGCCTCCAGAAGCGACACCAATTCGGGTAAAGCAGTCTTGCTTAATTGAGTCTATTACATCAAGTACTCCTAGTTCTTCATCTGAGTTACTTGAATCATATATTTCGGTAAGTACAGAGACTCGAGTTACTCCAACTATTTTTGGTACATCCGTTCCTAAAGAAGAAGTTTCACAATTACCTGAGGACATTAGCACTAATCCTAGTGAAATAGTAACCGAAGTTTTTCAACCACAAGTTGATCCTCAACTTGAAATTTCTCAACAAGAAAGTACTTTTGAACTTGAATCAGTTCAACCAGAAGTTAATCCAGAATCTATCCTAGTTCAAACAGAAGATACATCTGAACCTGAAGTTGTTCAGGAACCTCTTTCTGATATTGTTGTTCATTTACCTGAACATTTGGACTTCGAATTTGAACATTCAGAACTTGTTACTTTACCGGAAGATGATTAATCGGTTACTCCTTAGACATCAATAACTATTGAAACTTCAACTTCATCAACACCAGAAATCTTTTATAGACCTGACGATGAAGTTATTCCACCAAGTTTAATTGCTATAAAGGAGGAATTGGAAGAAGATTCCACACCTGGAACCCCGTTTCACTTTGGAACTAGGCTTTATCTTTACCCTAATACTCCTGATTTTTTCGCTTCATTTGATCCTACTTCTTTCCAAGTACCCATTGATTCTTTAGGACAACTTTTGGGTCAGTTAACTATGGCTGAAAAACTGTCAACATCTCAGACTGTATCATCTAATGCAGCTGCGGCAAAATCTTCTGTTGTAACCTCTTTGATGTTTTCTACCACACCTGAGTCGTGCATGTATGGTGAATTGTCCGTCCCGGTTAGTTACCAATCATTGTCTGGAACCCACTCGGGGATTGCTTCTACACCATGTTCATCACCCATGTCATTAATCAGAATTTTACCTGGTTCTTCTCTAATGGGAACTCAACAGTTTGATCCTACATATTAGTATCAAGCTAGGTGATCTGGTCAACAAAGACCTATGTATCCATTAAATACTAGATTGCCACCATATGGAGAGAAATATGCTTATTCACTGTATCCTCCTTATTCTGAGGGACTACCATATGGTAATATCCCACAGTATTCAGGTCAATCTAGAATTACAGTTTGTTAATGGCAACCAACAATGCCAGTTCAACCAAGGCTTGTGTAACCAACACAACCAATGCAAACTGTGTGAGCTATTCCTACTACACCTGTTGTTACTACTGTACCACATTCACAAGTTCAAACTGTTGTATCTCAACTGGTACAAACTGATCCTTCTACCTTGCAATCACAAGTTTCAAATCAAGAAGTTCAAGTTCCTCAAGTTGTTGTACAACAACCACTTGTTTCTAGAGTTTAGCAACAACCTCAGTTTAGTATACCCTTATTTGCACTGACCCAGGCTTACACTGGTATAGTTTATTCACAACCTGGCCAACCTTTCATTGTTGGATAGCAAAAACAGTTGTACCAACAACAACAATAGTTGTTTCAACAACCGTGGCAGCCTCAATTTCAACAACACCAATTCCAGCAATTCCAACCCCAGTTTGGACTTGTTCCACAGGCTCAACCTGGTTTTGGTCAATCTCAAGCTTACCAAGGTCTTGGTCAACAAGGCTTTGTAGGTTATGGACAGCTACACATTCAACCTGGTTATCAACAACCACCTTACACTGGTTTTGTTCAACAACCATACCAAGGTTACCAAATGCAAATGCCCTATGTCGGTATGCAAAGACCTATTGCTCAGGCAATTCCATCATACCTCAGGTATGCTCAACCTGACTTGAATCGACAGTTGCCTATTGTAGCAACTTTAGAATTACCAGATTTAAATCAACTCACTAATGGTCCAACCTTATATGCACCTTGGTGGCTAGTAATTCCGCATAAGTTACCATCTGACATTCCGAAGTTTAACAAAAATCCTAGAGGAGACCCATCAAATCATGTTATGACTTTTAATTTGTGGTGTTCATCAAACTCCTTAAATGACGATTTGGTCAGACTTCGTCTTTTCTAAAGAAAACTTACTGGTCCAGCTGCTAAATGGTACATTTAATTACCAAGAGCTTCTTTCGATAATTTCACCACCTTAGCCACTAATTTTTTGACCCACTTCCAGTTATCTATCAGATACGAGACTATAACGGAAATCCTAACCAACTTTAAACAGAGTACTGGTACCCATATATTAGATCATATTCATGAGTGGTGGCGCTGTCATTGAATGGTTAAGACATATGTTTCCGATCAGCTTTTAGTTGAGTGGTTCATAAAATCCTTGTTGCCATCAGTCACTGAGGATGTGGAAAAAGGTGGAGTTGTCACAGAAGAGCAGGTCATTGCTCGTGCCCAATACTTGGATTTGATTTGCACACAATCTAGCACGCTTTATGATAAAATTCCCAATGCACCTCGATGAGCTTTCACTGTTCTCCCTCCTCAACAATCAAGTAGGGACTCTCATGTCGGCAATAGTGTGATCAGTTCTTTAAGTACACAAACAGCAGGTAGACCATCTGGTCAAACTCTTGCTGTTTCTAATCAAACTACCAATGCATCAGAGAATACTCTTGCCTTTGATATTAATGTCATGTCATCTGACAAAGGCAAAAATCTAAAGCAACCAGTGGGCAAGAAAAAGGGGAAAAACAAAAAGAAAGAAGAAAATTCCCCTCCAGAGAAATCATCTGATTCCTCTACTTCAGCAAGGAAACCTCGTTATCCATGTCTGATATGTAATGAAGAGCATTTTACAAGAGATTGTCCACATCTTTCTAAGGTCTCTAAACTTTTAAAGACTTCAAACACATCGGCAGTGTTGACTGATCCGTTTCCAACCCCGGAGACACATTTGGTTGCAATAGACATGCTTCCACATCCCAAGTACTCATGTTATCCATCACAAAGCCACAAAACAAAGTTTTGGTGTCAACAAGAAAAAAAGATTATCGAAATCCAATGTCGTCGAATAATCAGGCCATGGATCAACCTAATCCTTTGACTTCGACTTCATCTGAAGTTGTTCCACCTATTGTACCTGAATTGAGAATAAAACCACCAAAGGGAGTTGTGCACAAATCGACATTCAACCCTCGGTCTCAAGTAGCTCAAAATTATAACATAGTGGAAGATCTTGCTCAATCACCTTTTGCTATGTCGACACTTGAGGTGTTGCAAAACTGCCCCTCCCAAAAGCAGGCTTTACTGTCAACAATAGGTGGAATAGATCCTATGGATTCAAATCTTGTGGTTTTTAACCATGTGGGATATTCACGGGATATTCACCACAGTTACTAGCACAATTGGATTTTCTAATCCAAGTAAAAACTCTCAATAAGAATGTTCACCAAACTATTATTGATGAGGGGGTCTTATCACTCAGGTTTTCCCAAAAGTTGTAAGAAAGGGAAGGATGCTGAGGTAACCACAGACCAATATTTTAGATACAGAATCTAGCCAATCTGTATCTAGAGAGGGCTCTCTCTTTATGATTTAGCTTTGTTTTTAAAGGTATTAGGCTAGTTATGAAGTTCAAGGGTTTTGTTTGAGTTTGGGTGGTGAGATTCAATAGAACAGAGAGGTAAAACTGAGTAGTTCAGTCCATTGGGCTAATGGAGTCAAAGAAGATGGCTTTCTGGATTTGGTTTCTTAACAGAGGATGGCTTCACAAAGCAAGGTAGTCAAACAGGGAACAAATAGAGACTTGAAACAGATGGAATGGGCTCAAATTGGGTGAAGGGTAGTTAAGAATCCTTCAACCTATTTAAAGAGGGAAATTGGATGATTACTGATAAGGAGCAGTGAAGTATTCTTTAACAAATAATCAACATGAAAGAATTAGGAAACATGAGCAATTAAGATTTCACTGCTTATTCTAATTTTGAAGAAAACATAGAGAACAATAAACACTGAAAACAGAGTGCAATCAAGCATATTCTGAAATTAACCTTTTCTTTATCATTCAGATTATGAAACACAGATGATATAATAAACAAGAAAATTGTAAAACACAAGATATAGAGGACTTATTGGTCCAGAGGTTGATTCAAGAAATCTGTGACAAGTCCTCTACTTCAATTCTTCATCCAGTAGGCCATACAATAGTTGATTCCAACAGCTCTTTATTCCAAAATTTCAATATTACAGCAGAGTCTAGGAATCCACCCTTTAATACTCCAATGGAGGGGGTATTTATGCAACAAATTTGTACAACAAATATCTCATAACAGCTGTGAGATAATATCTAGGATGAGTAATAATAGTTTACAAATAGAAACAACTCGTCTTCTTCATTAACTCTGCGTTGGCTGCCTGTCTTAATTGATAGTCTTTCATTCTGATCTGCTTCATTTAATTTTGATCTAATACTCTTTAATTCTGCTCTGACACCCTTTAATTCTGATCTGACCCTTGCTCATCGCTGTCTGGTAAAACAAAACAGCTAATGTGTCTTCTGATCATATTTCCTTTGGCAATTCATGTCTCTGAAGGTCCACTGGGTAGGGTAACAAATATCCCTGTATATCTTTATTTCTTTCTTTTGCAAGCTTGGAAGTCCCTCTGTTTGTTTTAAATTGTGTATAAAGAGGAAGAAACTGTAAAATGGTAGGTTGGCTGAGGCTGTGAGCTCGTTGCTGGAGTCTTTTTTGGTCAGGAGGTGGTCGAAAGACTGGAACTGTGAACTCAGTCGATTTTATTTTGCAGGAGAGCGTGGGGCATAATGTATTGCAAAAATGACATTTTACCCTTTTTTCGACAAACTGAAGTTTTGGCGGGATTTTTTGATTGGATCGGGAGGATGACATAAGCAGTACAGATGGTGTGGCGGGTGACATGGAGGGTGATGTCAACAAAGGACAGATGACGTCACCGGGGTGCGGTAAGTGGTTTTTCCCGCATGGCCTTTGGGGCTGGGCTGTTTCGGGCCGGGAGGGAGTGAGCACCCCAGATGGGCAACGTGTGGCAGAGGTACGGGGGTAAAACTGCCGGCCGATCGCACATTAAAAGGCGGTCAAAAGGTGGGTTGCGAAATGATCGTCGACCGTCGGATGGTCAGGCCCAGATCGGACGGTGGACGGGCTTTGAACTTGGCAGAGGGTTAAGCAGTGGGGCCGGCATGTTTTTAAATGATTTTAATGGTTTTCGGGTGCGTTTTGATTGGTTCGGGGCTTTGGTTATTAATCAACCCAAATGGTTGATTAACTCCATTAACGCACGCGAGAAGGTTATTAACACATTCATAATAAATCCGTTAATCCCTTTTAAATAGTGATATGGTCATATTTTGACCAGGGAGGGGATACATAACATTTGGGGTTTTTTAATGTATTTACATAATACGGGATTGGGCAAAAACGTTTATAAGGGAGTTATATAATAAAAGTTAGGGTTAATATGAATTTGAAATAAAAAGCGCTAAGTATTAATGTTAGGAAATTTACATTAAAACTTAGGCTAAAGGGAAAAAGGGGTTTATATGAGAAATGTATCCATTTTCCTAAATAAAATAGGGTTTTACTTAGGCAATGCTTATGAAATGAGATGAGTGGCTTATGAGTGATATTAAGAATGGATCTTAATATTTTAGGGGGGAAATGAGTAAATGATTTAGGGAAAAGTATGAAGGGGAGTTAGTTATTCAACCTTGTCTTGCTTGAGCTGCATCAAGTTTAATGTCCGCCATTGCACTGGTGATAGAGATAAAAGTTAACACGTTTTTAGAGATATAATCTATCACAAGTATCATTCTACAACACCATCTACTTACCCTGCCTACTTGGGCCTAGCATTTTTTCCTTCTTTCTTTGGGTGCACTTGGACTAGTAAACCCTCATCAACTTTTTTTTCTTTGCATAGTAAGCCTACCTAAGTCTGCACTTATAATATCCAAGGGCTGAGATTTAACTGTTGAGCTCCTTTTTATTTACTCTGCCTATCTACTTATCTGCCAAGATTAAACAGTTTGGTCAGACTTTATTCTCTATCTCTAAAACAGGAAATTTAAACATGAACTAGCCAAGATTAAGCCATTTGGCCATTCATCAATTGTGGCATAAATTAACAAGCCGCACACAATGCTTATTTGTAGAAAATGAAAAAGTAGTGGCATTTTGGACTTCCACGCTTTCCTCGTATTTTTTTATTTGGGGTTCATTTCTTTAATTTTTTTGACCATTTTATTCTTTTTACCTTTTTGATTTTTCTTTTAGGGCATACCCTCTTTACATTTTTTACATTTTTTGATTTTTTGATAATATGGAAACCTTTGTAGCAAGGAAAGGAATGAACATATTACAGAACTCATCAAGTCAATCATCAAATATGACACCTATTGGTATAGGAGTATAACAGCGGCTCCACTTGGGGATAGATTTCCCTGGTGGAAAGTCAAGAACCGCAGGTCAGATGGCCTTTTGAATAACTTAGACCATGCTTTGAAACCTCCTTTTGCTGTTTGCTTTATTGTATATATGACAACACATTTTGTGAAGCTTAGGGCCTTCTCTTCGGGCTTCAACTATAGCAAGTTACTATCCAATCCAAACTATGACATTATTAAGGATATAGTATGTACATGTTAGAGTCAGAATACATTAGAAAACTGGATCGAAGTAATGTTTCAGCATTCGACCATTCACTGGTCCTTCTTCTGTTTCTGTGCCATCCAAGCTCTTCAGAAAGTAAGTATTTTTCCTTTGCAATGCATGGATGATAAATGGCCCTTTCCATAGGAAGTCAAACTTCCCATGTTTTCCTTTGTCTTCTCTCCTGGAATCCCACCTCAGAACTTTATCTCCAATGTAGAAGTCTTCTACTTTAGTCCTTTTATCAAATATTTTCTTGAGTTTTTCTTGTAACACTTGGGATCTTTGGTGCACTTCTTCTCTGGTCTACTGCAATGGATGGTCTGATTTATTCTCCTTTGAATGTCATTAGGTTCCACCTGAGCTTCTTGCAGTAATTTCATTACAAGAACTCCTAAAGATGAAGGAAACACAACCTCCATGCCATAAACTAACTCATAAGGGCTAGTTCCAATAGATCTCTTTGTAGTAAGTATGTTTGCCCATAGTGCATTTGTAAGTTTCTTGTGCCAGTTTTTCTTGTTCTCTTCCAACAATTTCTTAATAATATTAATCCGGATTTTATTGGAAGATTCAGCTCGACCATTACCTTGAGGGTAATAGGCTGTGGAATGGCCTAAAGTGATATGGTATTTGTTACAGAAATTTACCATTTTCTTGGATTTGAAGGCAGCGACATTATCAATTATGATCTTTTCAGGACAGCCAAATCTAGACAATATGTTGGTTTCTAAGAATCCTATAATCACTGTATCATTGGCTTGTCTAGAAGGAATGGCTTCTATCCATTTGGTGAAATAGTCTGTGGCAGTGAGGATCCATTTATGTTGGCCAGAAGAGGGAGGGTGTATTTCTCCAATGAAGTCCAAACCCCATTGTTGAAAGGGTTTTTCAGTGGAAATTGGTCTCAAGGGTAAGGGTAACAATTTCCTTTTGCCTTCAAAAATTTGGCATTTGTGGCAAGCAGTGACAAACTTCTTTACATCAGCGAACAAGGTTGGCCAGTAAAATCCAGCCCTTAGGATTTTGTCTGTAGTTGATTTCCAGTAAAGGTGTCCACCGCAGTCCCCTGCATGAAATTCTTTGAGAACTTTGTTAGCTTCTTCTTTTATTAAACAATTCAATAGAATACCTTCATGATTTTTCCAAAAAAGAGCATTATCTAAAATACAGAATTTTGAAGCTTTCATCTTTAAAAACCTTTTCTTTGTTCTGGATAACCCTGGAGGAGCCTGCAGATTTAATAATACATGAATTATATCAGCATACCAAGGTGATTCTAAGAAGGCCTCGCTGATTTGTGGAGTCGCCATCTCCTGTTCATTATCCAGTTCATTAATATCCAGGGCTTGAAATTTTGTTTCAGTCATGAGTTTAGCCAATCCCTGTCCTTTTATAAGCTTTGTAGGTTTTATCTCAATATCATACTCCAATATGTTAACTATCTATTTACCTCGTTTTCCTTCAATTCCATTCTGAGTCAGGATGTCTTTGACAATAGCATTTGGTACATAAGCTACTACATGGGAGTACAATATATAGACTCTGAAGTCTTTAATAGCTTTCATAAGTGCAGAAGCTTGTTTTTCCATGATTTTGTAATTCAGAGGTCCATCTCTAAGTGCTTTACTGAAAAAGGCTATGGGTTTTTCACATCCTTGATCATCTTTTTGCAGTAAAACAACTGCTATAGTGTGTTCTGATGCAAATGAAAAATTGTGAAGTCTCTGTCGAACTTTGGACTTGTAAGGATTGGTGTTCTAGTCAAAGCCGTTTTAATTTCTTCAAATGCTTGTTTGGCTTCTACTGTCCATTTAACCTTTGAATCCTTTTTTAACATATTGTTCAACAATATAATTAATTCAGCCAAATAAAATATGAATCTTCTCAGAAATTTAATCTTTCCTAGGAAAGCTTGAAGTTCTTTGACATTTCTGGGGTGGGGTATTTGTAGAATAGCTTCTATTCTAGTAGGATCAATTCTGATGCCATATTTGGAGATGATATGGCCTAACAGTTTGCCTTCCTCTAGACCAAACAAAGATTTTTTAGGATTTAATGAAATACCATACTTTTGGCATTTTAAAAACACTTGTCTCAAATGATCTAAATGTTGCTGATCTGATCTAGAAAACACAGTGAGGTCATCTAGGTATACAACCAGAAATTCGTGAATCTCTTTCGCAAAAGCTATGTCCATTGCTCGTTGAAAGGTTGCCCCTGCATTCTTAAGTCCAAATGGCATTTTAACATATTTGAATGTACCCCATGGTGTTGTAAATGCAGTCTTTTCTTGGTCATCAGGATGAACTAGAATCTGATTATAACCTGAAAACCTATCCAAAAGTGAAATCCTGAAAGCACCTACTACTCTTTGTAAAATATGATCCATCTTAGGTAAAGGGTACTTGTCTTTCAAAGAAACCTTGTTTACATTTCTTAAGTCAACACATAATCTGATTTCTCTTGTTTTCTTCCTGGTAGGCACTAAATTAGACACCCACTCTGAAAATTTGATTGGAGCACTTATCCCTGCATCATGCATTCGTTTGATTTCTTTTCCAATTAAAGGAAGCAGTGCAGGGTTGATTCTTCTGAGCTTTTGTTTGAAGGGTTTTTGACTTTCCTTGAGGGGTATTGTATGTTGAATTAGAGAGGTGTCATAAGATTTCAGGTCTTCATAGCTCCAGGCAAAAACATCCTGGAATTCTTTGATCAGTTCAACATACTTAAGTTTTTTATCAAGGGGCAAAGATTTAGACAATTTTACCATTTTTGGATTCTCTTCAGTTCTTATGTTGTAGTCTTCAATGTCTGCTTTTAGGGGTCCCATCTTGGGTTCCTTTGGAATATTGTTGGAATTAAAGAGATCTTCCAAAGGAGTTAATCCTTTGGGCAAATGATTGTCTTTCCAATTGATAACTTCAGATTCTCATCCAATAATCTCATCAAAATCTATTTCTTTAAGATCCTGTATTTCCTTTTTAGTAGATTTCGTTGGATGAAGAATTTGAGTTGCATTTTCTGTTGAAATGTCTGTTTCTATCTAATTTGTTGGATCAAACTCACTAACTGTATCTCCATCTACGTCAGTGCTAGAAAATTATTCTTCTAGGGTTAAAAAATTGTTGATCTGCTTATCACTGTCAAACACTTGCCAGTTCTTTACATTATCAGGTATGGCTGGCCTGTGTCTAATCTCAGCTGTGAATTGATGATTTGGTTCAAATGGTAATTTACAGGTGCTGGCAAACATTGCCAGGCTATGAGCTTGCAAGTTATGTTTCCTCAGGATTTTGGCAAGCTGAGTTTCTAGAAATGTATTGAGGATATCTATAGCTGTTCCTATGTATTCTCTTAATCTGGGATCATTTTTTAAGAACTTCCCTTTTATCTGTTGAATGATTAAGTCAGAATCTCCTAGGACTAACACTCTAGTTGCTCCCAATTTTTTGACCAGTTTAAGACCTAGCAATAGAGCTTCATATTCAGCCATATTATTAGTGCACCTAAAGTTTAATCTGTAGGCATGGCCTTCAGCATGATTGTTTTCAAGATTGTGCACCCAGACTCCTGCTCCTGCTCCTAATTTGTTCACAGAGCCATCAAATTCTAAGTACCAAAGGATTTCATGTTCATAATTAATATCTGGAGTTTCAGGGATCTATTCAATAGGGAGATTTGGTTTTTCAGTTTTTTTGGTTTATCTGATGTTTCATGATTTTCAGAAATTTCTTGGATTCAGACACTAGACCTCTCATTTGCAATTTTTTTTGTTTCATCTGCTAGAACTTTTATTGCATGTGGGGGATCAATTTTAGCATTTTAAAGGATAAAAGAATCCATATCTGAATGTACTGAGCAGATAGAGAAATTTTGAGGTTTCTCTTGACTACTACTACATACTTCATTAAGGTTTCTCTGTATAGTCTCTTGGGTTGACCAAACACTGAAATAGTAGCGTAAGACATGTCTAACTATAGAGACCCTTGAAGCTTTACACCCCAAGATCTAGACAATAACATGCCATACTTTGGTGGAATATCAGCTACTACTATGTCCATTAAGATGGTTTTGCCAGGATATTGGACTAGTGACACACATAATTCTTTGATTAAACCTAAACATTTGACCTGACTTGAATCGAAAGAGAAAAGGTCTTTATATGGCCTGGTGATGTCAAGGTCTAGTCTCTCCATTACAGATTTAGGCATTAAGTTATGGGAAGCACCAGAATCAAACATGGCATAATGTAGTATTTTATCATGTATGTTTAAGCCTACATAGAAAGGAGGAACCTCTCCCTCTACTATTTTTCCATTTACTCTAGCGCCAAATATCAATTCAGGCTGGTCATCAAAAACATTTACTGAATCTTTGTTCACAGAAATTTTGAGTGATCTGCTGATTTGAATTCTATAGACATCATGTTCAGCTAATTCTGATAATGGAACAACTATCTTTAGTTTTCCTACTTCTGTCTCAAGATTGAAAGGTTTTTCGGTCTGAGTTCTTATATTTCGGACAGCTGGATTTTCTGCGTTTTTCTCCTCTTCAGGAGTGGGATTATGGGCTGAAGTTGTTTCCAAATCGAGTTCTAGAGGCTCTTCTACGTTTTCTTTAGAAGGAATAGAAGTGGAAGGTTGTCTATTAGGTGGTTGATTATTTGATATATCTTCAACAATTGGGTTATTAGGGTTAGGATCTGTTTTAGAAAGAATATGTACAGGGGGGTACTGATCTTACCTTTGTTAAGCTGCTTGGTACCTTTCTGTTTATGGGTTTCATGGACATCTATTCTCCTGCTCCTCAGATTGTATTGTTCGTAGACTTCATAAATGGCTGTATCATATCCCTCCCTAAAGTCAAATGATTCACCTGACTGAGTTTGGAATTGTTTAAGGATGTGAGCTTCTTGATCCTCTTGGGTCAAGAAAACTTGTTGTTCATTATTGAGTCCCATCAGATTAATTTGAATGTCTTTTGTTGGTTCATCAGAAGTTGAGGCTTCAACATAATTTTCTTGAAATGGGGGCCTAATATTTTGGTCAGGCCATGTCTTTCCAGTGTTAGGATTCTGGTTCTTCCTGAAATTTGGATTTCTCCGAGTATTGCTTGGTTGACCATCCCAAGGGGATTTTCTCTCAATTTTTTCTACCCGATCTCCAAGTATATCCATTCCTTTAATAATAGCATCTAATTTCTGTTCAAAGGCAGAAGGTTCTTCTTTGAAAGGTGTCCTCCTTCAACTCTGGCTCTAGATCATTTAGAAATCAGGTTGGCCTCAACGCTGACAGTTATACTCTACGTCTCTTCTAAGTTTCGAGGAGCTCTTTCCCTAAGTTGGTATGCCATATCAGAATCAAATGCATTAGGGAATTTGATCAAGGCCAAATCTGGAGGAGGTCTGAGATTTTGAGGAATAACATTGTAGATATTATTAAATCTGGTACAATAATCTTGGACAGTTTCTTGAGTGCCTCTTCTTAAGTTTTCATATTCTGACAAAATGTGGAGAGGATCTTTCTTCTTTTCCCATCTGTTCAAGAAGGTCTGATAAAGTGCTTGTGGGTCATTAATACTATTTATAGGAAGGGCTGTAAACTAGGTTCTAACATCTCTAGTTAAACTCTGAACAAATACTTTCATTCTAACATCATCATCATCAACCTCATATCTTTCAAAATATTCAGTCATTGTATTGGTATGATGTTGAGCTATGTAAGTGTCAGTACCTTCAAAAGAAGGGGTTTTACTTTGATAGTCTTGGGGCATAGCCCCTGGATTGGCAGGTAAGTGCAGGGGAGTATATCGGTTTTCCATGGTTGCAGAAATAGATGTGACAACTGAAGGAGTAGGGATAACAATGGGAGTGTGTGTTGTGGATGGAGGAGTGGAAGGGGTGGCTTGAGGTGCTGATGGTGAACTTGGAGAAGCTGTAGTAATCACAGAAAGGTTTGGTGTTCTTTCAGAGGTAAGCTCAGATTGAATGGAGTTCTGCAAATGTCTATCAAGGTGTGAAGTAACAACTTCATTCTGCAAATTTTCAATGAATATTGGATTTCAAACTGTGTGGGTTAACCCAGATTCTTAAAAGGTCTCAAAAAAAGAGTTTTCGAAATACGTATCAAAAGGTTCGTCCTCAGGGTAGATCCACCTCACAGGACAGGATTTTGATCTGTATAGAGGCCGAGAACTAGCAGAATTTTCTTGGCTCCCTTGTCTTCTAAGAATCCTAGGAATCATATTAGGATTTTCAAACATAGGTGGGGGATTAGGATCAGGATTTGATCTGGTGTAATGAATATTTTTTGAGGCCAGGTTTCTAGGTGTGTTTTTGGTTTTTTCTTGAAATAGATTTGACAATACAACTTTAACAGTTTCTTCTAGGAGATTTTAGATGTGGGAGTTTTGAACTTTCCTAAAGACTTTTTTGAAAAGAGGAACTGATCAAGTATTTGAAACCAATTGTCCAATCTATAAGCTAGACCAGAGATAGATTGAAGTAGCAATCATTTACTTCTGAAATTGCAAAGCAAAAGCATTTTGGAGGCTACCTGGCTAACTTCAAGCTCCGTCGGTAGCTTATGAAGTAAAAAATAGTAACAAACAATTATTCAGGTCCCTAGCGGAGTCGCCAATGATGTTATCACTCAGGTTTTCCCAAAAGTTGTAATAAAGGGAAGGATTCCGAGGTAACCATAGACCAATCTTTTAGACACAAAATATAGCCAATCTGTATCCAAAGAGGGCTCTTTCTTTATGATTTAGCTTTGTTTTTAAAGATATTAGGCTAGTTATGAAGTTCAAGGGTTTTGTTTGAGTTTAGGTGGTGAGATTCAATAGAACAGAGAGGTAAAACTAAGTAGTTCAGTCCATTGGGCTAATGGAGTCAAAGAAGATGGCTTTTTGGATTTGGTTTCTTAACAGAGGATGGATTCACAGAGCAAGGTAGTCAAACAGGGAACAAATAGAGACTTGAAACAGATGGAATGGGCTCAAATTGGGTGAAGGGCAGTTAAGAATCCTTCAACCTATTTAAAGAGGGAAATTGGATGATTACTGATAAAGAGCAGTGAAGTATTCTTTAACAAATAATCAATATGAAAGAATTAGGAAACATGAGCAATTAAGATTTCACTGTTTATTCTAATTCTGAAGAAAACACAAAGAACAATAAAGACTGAAAATAGAGTGCAATCAAGCATATTCTGAAATTAACCTTTTCTTTATCATTCAGATTATGAAACACAGATGATATAATAAACAAGAAAATTGTAAAACACAAGATATAGAGGACTTATCGGTCCAGAGGTTGATTCAAGAAATCTGTGACAAGTCCTTATATTCAATTCTTCATCCAGTAGGCCATACAACAGTTGATTCCAACAGCTCTTTATTCCAAAATTTCAATATTACAGCAGAGTCTAGGAATCCACCCTTTAATACTCCAATGGAGGGGGTATTTATGCAACAAATTTGTACAACAAATATCTCATAACAGCTGTGAGATAATATCTAGGATGAGTAATAATAGTTTACAAGTAAAACAGAAACAACGAGTCTTCTTTAGTAACTTTGCACTGGCTGCCTGTCTTAATTGATAGTCTTTCATTCTGATTTGCTTCATTTAATTATGATATGATACTCTTTAATTCTGCTCTGACATCTTTTAATTATACTCTGACACCCTTTAATTCTGTTTTGATACTTTTTAATTTTGATCTGACCCTTGCTCATTGTTGTATGGTAAAACAAAACTGCTAACGTGTCTTATGATCATCTTTCCTTTGGAAATTCATGTCTCTAAAGGTCCACTGGTTAGGGTAGCAAATATCCCTGTATATCTTTATTTCTTTCTTCCGCAAGCTCAGAAGTCCCTCTGTTTGGTTTAAACTGCGTATAAAGAGGAAGAAACTATAAAATGGTAGGTTGGTTGAGGCTGCGAGCTCGTTGCTGGAGTCTTTTCTGGTCAGGAGGCGGTCGAGAGACTGGAACTGTGAACTCAGTCGATTTTATTTTGTAGGGGAGTGTGGGGCGTAATGTATTGCAAAAATGACATTTTACCTTTTTATTCGACAAATTGAAGTTTTGGCAAGATTTTTTGATTGGATTGGGAGGATGACGTAAGCAGTACGGATGGCGTGGCAGGTGACGTGGTGGGTGACGTCAACGAGGGGGGCGGTAAGCAGTTTTTCCCAC
This sequence comes from Pinus tabuliformis, assembly GCA_031772625.1. Classification (NCBI taxonomy): domain Eukaryota; kingdom Viridiplantae; phylum Streptophyta; class Pinopsida; order Pinales; family Pinaceae; genus Pinus; species Pinus tabuliformis. Next base: position 503,619,365 of record CM062817.1, on the reverse strand, counting down.
ACCGCCTTTGGGGCTGGGCAGTTTCGGGTCGGGAGGGAGCAAGCACCCCAGATGGGCGATGCGTGGCAGAGGTACGGGGGTAAAACCGCCAGCCGATCATGTGTTAAAAGGCAGTCAAAAGGTGGGTTGTGAAATGATCGTCGACCATCGAATGGTCAGGCCTAGATCGGACGATGGACGGGCTTCGAACTTGGCGGAGGGTTAAGCAGCGGGGCCGACATGTTTTTAAATGATTTTAATGGTTTTCAGGCACGTTTTGATTGGTTCGAGGCTTTGGTTATTTAATCAACCCAAATGGTTGATTAACTCCATTAACGCGCGCGGGAAGGTTATTAACACATTCATAATAAATCCATTAATCCCTTTTAAATAGTGATATGTTCGTAATTCGACCGGGGAGGGGATACATAGCATTTGGGGTTTTTTAATGTATTTACATAATACGGGATTGGGCAAAAACATTTATAAGGGAGTTATATAATAAAATTTAGGGTTAATATGAATTTGAAATAAAAAGCGCTAAGTTATAATATTAGGAATTTTACATTAAAACTTAGGTTAAAGGGAAAAGGGGTTTATATGGGAAATGTAACCATCTTCCTAAGTAAAATAGGGTTTTGCTTAGGCAATATTTATGAAATGAGATGAGTGGCTTGTGAGTGATATTAAGAACATATCTTATATTTTAGGGGGGAAATTAGTAAATGATTTAGGGAAAAGTATGAAGGGGAGTTAGTTATTCAACCTTGTCTTGCTTGAGCTGCATCAAGTCTAATGTTCACCATTGCCCTGGTGATAGAGAAAAAGGTTAACACGTTTTTAGAGATATAATCTATCACAAGTATCATTCTACAACACCATCTACCTACCCTGCCTACTTGGGCCTAGCATTTTTTCCTTCTTTCTTTGGGTGCACTTGGACTAGCAAACCCTCATCAACTTTTCTTTTCTTTGCATAGTAAGCCTACCTAAGTCTGCACTTATAACATCCAAGGGCTCAAATTTAACTGTTGAGCTCCTTTTTATTTACTCTACCTATCTACTTATTTCCCAATATTAAACAGTTTGGTCAGACTTTATTCTCTATCTCTAAAACAGGAAATTTAAACATGAACTAGCCAAGATTAAGCCGTTTGGCCATTCATCAATTGTGGCATAAATTAACAAGCCACACACAATGCTTATTTGCAGAAGATGGAAAAGTAGTGGCATTTTGGACTTGCACACTTTCCTGGTCTTTCTTTATTTGGGGTTCATTTCTTTCATTTTTTTGACTATTTTATTCTTTTTACCCTTTTGATTTTTCTTTTAGGGCATACCCTCTTTACATTTTTACATTTTTTGATTTTTTGATAATATGGAGACCTTTGCAGCAAGGAAAGGAATGAACATAATACAGAGCTCATCAAGTCAATCATGAAATATGACACCTATTGGTATAGGAGTATAACAGGGGGCATCTACTTGCATTATGTCCATGAGCTGCTGGAAAACATTTGGTTCACCTCCATTGACATGATCACCAACCACGTTGAAAGATTTTGATGGAAGAACATATACTCCATGTGGAATTTTGAGTAACCTAGAAATCAAACTTGGGGGAAAAACGATTGCTGTTGAAGTTGAGGTAGTTGACAGACCCCTCGATTACAACATTTCACTGGGAAGGACTTGGGTATATGTTAGGCTGTTGTGGTTTCCACGTACTTTCATACTATTGCATTCCATTTTAAGGGTGGAATCACAGTCATTGATCAGCTAGCCTTCTTTTCCAATAGTTCACGGGCTACGAGAAGCATTCTGTTGGCACATAGACCTGTTAGAAAAATATTATATATGACAGAGAAATGCAAGACATATAATATGCAGAAAAACACAAACACATAAAACCAGAGAGACACATATATACATGGTTCAACCAGTTTGCGCTACGTCCACCCCGAACAGCCAGTCCTTCCTTTCTATTATCCAACAAAATGAAGAGACACCACCTACAGCAGATCTGCTGTAATATCCTCTATTTTCTCTCATAGTCTCACCTCTCTGTTTCTCACTCTGAGAATACCCATCTATATCACAGCCTCAATACAATGCCCTCATACAAAGAGAGGGGTTGCCTTCTAGGAAAAAAACCCTAAACTAAACATAAGTTCTACCGTGAGATCATCTGCGTGGAGGGCTGTAAAATCTTCTTGGGGTATATATCCGGCTGAAACAAAGACCTCTAAATAATCATGCTCCACGCCCAACAAGACCCCTGCTGTCACTTCAAAGTGTTGGAGTAGGTCTCTTTAAAGATCCTTCCCTAATGGGTACTTTTACCCTCCCATTACCATTTGATTTGGCGGAAGTGGCAAAGTAGAGACTTGCAACATGATTTCCTCCACCTCATATGATTTAAGGAGAATTACCAACCAAGTTGAAGTTGATAGTAATATTGACGTGTTGCTGTTAAGCCCCATTGAATCATCATAGAAATCAATCTTTAGGGCTTGTGCGACAAACCCAAATCCGCACTCAACAATTGTATGGGTAGATAGGTCATTAGAATATGGTACCTCTTCGGATCCTTTTTCACGTATACATTCTACGGATGAAGGAATCATCCAATCAATGATGATAGGAGAGGAATTGTGGGAAGATTATCATCATCATTCCCATCTTCCAGATGACATCGAAGATTATTCAAATGAACTAAACCACCCATCAATCGTTGATTTCTTGTTGAATTCTGTTAGAGTAGATACTGTAGATTCTCAGCGTAATTTGTCAAACATAGAAGAAACAATTTCTATAAACATTTCAACCAAGCCTAACATTGCAGAAAACATTCATGTCGGAAAATCTTGTTCTCCATTGGAACTTGATAATTACCATGCTCTCTTTCGTGAATTTAGAGATATTTTTACATGGTCTTACGAGGAGATGCCAGGAATTGAATCAAGCATTGTTGAACGTGAGATTAAAATATACCCTGATGTCAAACCAGTATGATAGTGGCTTCGACGTGTTCATCCTAAGAAAGCCATTTCCATTAAAGTAGAGGTTGAAAAACTTTTGCGTGCTAGCTTCATTTTCCCTGTACCTCTTATCGACTAGGTATCTAGTATTGTTCCAGTTATGAGAAAACAAGGGACAATTAGAGTGTGCGTCGATTATAAGGATGTAAATCAAGCACGTCCAAAAGACAATTATCCTACACCCTTTATCGACCAGATTATTGATGAATGTGTTGGATGTGAAATCTTCTCATTCATGGATGGATTTTCTGGTTCCAATCAAATCAATATCCGCCCACAAGACCAACCTAAAACATCTTTTATTTGTCCGTGGGGCACATTCGCCTATCGAAAGTTACCTTTTGGTTTGAAGAATGCAGGGGCTACATTTAAGAGGGGCACGTTTTTCAACCTTATCTTGATGATTTTCCTGCTCATTCACGAAAGCGGTCTGATCACCTGCAACATTTGAGGGCAATATTTTTACGGTGCCGACACTACAATATACGACTCAATCCACACAAGTGTGTGTTTGTGCCGGCTCTAGTTGATTGCTTGGATTTGTGATCTCAAAAGATGGAATTTGACTTGATCCAATTAAGGTTCAAGCAATCCTTGACTTGCCTCCACCTTTAAACTTATTACAGTTATAGAGACTTCAAGGGAAGGCAAAATTTTTGAGGAGGCTCATTCCAAACTATGCTGAGTTGGCTAAAGGTTTTATCCATCTATTGAAGAAAGGGGTACCCTTCCATTGGGATCAGGTTGCACAAGCTTCCTTTGATTCTCTTAAAGATTCCCTTATTAGAGCATCATTAATGTATGCCCCAAACTATCAAAAAAACTATTACCTGTATCTTGCCGCTGCAGATACAACCATTGGCATGGTTTTAGTCCAAGAAGAGAGTGGAATTGAACATCTTGTTTATTACTTGAGTCGTAATCTCAACGATACAGAAAGTAAGTATTCCTATGTCCAAAAGTTAGCTTTAGTAGCCGTTCAAGCTGTGCAAAGATTTCGTCATTACATCCTCCTCCGTAAAACTACTATTATATCATATTGCAACCCTATGACATACATTTTGTCACGTCAATTGCTGGGGGGCATATATTAAAAATGGATAGTTATTTTGTAGGAGTTTGATTTGGAGTTCATTAGATCTAAATCAAAGAAATCTCTTGTTTTCGCCGAGTTACTTTGCGACCTTCCCTCATCCTCTAATGATTTAACATTAGAAGCATCAATCTTGGATGAGTATCTGTTTCTTATTTCGTTAAGTGATCCATGGTATGGAGATATACTGGTCTATCTCCAGACCCAAGCTTTCTGACCTAATACCTCTCGCTCTGAACAATGACACACTCGATACCAAGCCAAAGATTATATAATCATTGGTGATATGCTTTATCGTCGTGGTGTTGATACGATTTTACGTAGATACCTCACTCATGAGGAAGTCGAGAAAGATTTGAATGAATGTCATTCAAGTGCTTGTGTTGGACACTTATCTAGATATGCTACTGCGCAGAGAATTATCCATGTTGGTTACTTTTGGCCAACCATATTCAAAGATTGCATTATTGCTGTTAGAAGTTGTCATGCATGCCAGATATATGACCGAAAAAACCAGATTACCACATGCACCATTGCATCCAGTCACTGTTGTTGGCCCATTCGCCAAATGGGGCATTGACTTTATGACATGTAACCTCACCTGGGCTGGGGGGCATCGGTATATTATAGTCACCATTGACTATTTTACTAAATGGGTCGATGTGATGCCAACATTGAACAACAGTGGTGAAACGACTACTTTATTTTTCTTCAACCATGTGGTTGCCATGTTTGTTGTACCACAAGCCATAGTTATAGATCATGGATGGCAATTTCGCAATCACATGATGGTTGAGTTGACTGCCAAGTTAGGACTGTCACATGATAGTTCTATTCCATACTACCTGCAAGCTAATGGACAAGTTTAGGCCATCAAAAAAGTCCTTAAGAACATGTTGCAAAGAATGATTGGAGTTCATAAAAGAAATTGTCATTTAATCCTATACTCAGCTCTGTGGGCATATCGAACCTCAGTGAGAAATGCGACCAGATTCACACCCTTTCAGTTGGTGTATGGTTTGGAAGTAGTCTTACCAATTCAATGTGAAATATCATCTCTCAATCTCGCAATTGACCTGCTACCTAACACTTCTGAAGAAGAAGCGTGTTTCTTGGAGTTAATCCATCTGGATGAAACCTGTCGTGATGCCACATTGGCTAACGAAGCGCATAAGAAATGTATTAATGCGTAATATGATAAAAATGTCAAGCCTCGTGTCTTCTCAGAAGGTGACCTGGTCTTGCTTTACGATCAGGAGTCTGATAAACTTGGAGCAGTAAAATTTGAACTGCTGTGGATGGGCCCTTATATTGGTAAGTGTGTTTTGACGAAAGGTGCCTACAAGTTAGTGGACTATGATGGGATTCCATTGTCGTAGCCCCAAAACGGGTTGTACCTTAAACGTTACTATGCTTAGTTAAGTGTAGTAAAACTCACTGTATATATGCTTTGATTGCATGTGTGTGTGTGTTTCTTTTAGAGTTCTTATTTGGTTAAGTAATCCACTTTGCATTTATTGCTGATGTCGAACTTTTTGGAACCATTTGTTGGTTACGCTGATGGGGCTAGTCATAGTACACAAAATCTATCCTCTGCAGCATGGGCCATTTTCGCTCCAAGTGGTGAGTTAGTGAGTTTTATAGGGATTTGTATTGGTTGATCGACGAACAATATCACTGAGTATAGCGCGTTGATTGAACTTCTCCCTGATGCCATTTCACTTGGCATACGCCAAATCATCATTAGGCTAGACTCACAACTCGTTTTACTACAACTTACTGGCGTTTAGACAATCCGAAACCCAACAATTCATCGCATATTCCTTAGAGTTCGTATTTTGGAAAAGTATTTTGAGTTTATTCAATATCAGCATATTTCCAGAAATCTAAACACATTAAATGATTCTCTAGCAAATTATGTGTTAAATAGACATTTGCGACATATGTAAAGTAAATATTTTCAATTCACATCATCAGTTGAATAGGATTGCATCACATAACCATAATAAAACTCTGAAAGTAAAATAGATAGTTGTTTTAAAAGTTTTTACAAACAATTTGTGTCCAAGACAAAAATTGGTCATCTGACTCAAAAACTAAAATGTATGTAGAAAACATCTAAGTAAACTAGTGGTGCTCATGATAGTAGGTCACAGCCTGTGCTATCATGCGTAAAAGTCTCATCCAATGACTTGGCAAACCAATGGTGTGGCGCCGCAGTTGCATAGGAAACTCTCGATCTGGACATATGAAATGCTTAGGGTCAAACCCTGTATGAGTTCATGTAGTTTAGCCAGTGTCTCGGCTAAATCTAAGTCTCTAAGAACTGCTCTCCCAACAGTTCTCTATGCTAGCCCACCTGCCTCTCGTTGGTGCCCCACAGGTCGAACAGGTCCAACGTCTACATACATAAAAATGATTTTATTTAGTCTTGGAAATAATAAAAAATCACAAAAAATGTAGAAACTTTAAAATCAAAAAACACTTTGGTCAAACGATTTACCTATAGCACCCCATTGCGCTCCAACTAGTAACATCAAGTCTGGATCTTCGCGGAAATCCATCCCTGAATATGGATACTCTGTGATGGCCATATCCTGTCAATCAAGCCACTCAAAGAATGCAAGGGTAAATGAGATCAATCACTGACCAACATGCCTAGCCATAAGATCTACCCATCTCTGCATCTGTGGATCCCTAGGTCTAGATACACCCAGTGAAACATGTTGTGGCCGCATAAGTGGAATTCTCTCCAAGGAGAAAGAAATTAGGATCGACCCATAGCCAAAGTTATTTGTCCTTCCGCTTTTCACCTTGGTCAGTTGTTCTTTCAAGGATGAAAGTACTACCTCGCACTAGTTGAACAATTTTGGCTGTAAACGCTCTAATGCATATTGCATGTATGATTTGTTTGGAAAATGTAGTGTCACGTTGGCAGCCAATTTGGCAATGGTAAAGAGGATCATCCTCAATGGTAAATCACTAACATCCCTAATGTTAATATTTCCATCCCTGCTAGGTTGTGCACCTGGCTGACAGAACTATCGTATGTAATCTCTCACTGATTCACCCCCTTTGGCAAATCTAGAAAGTGAGATGGGGGCACCCCACCTCGACAGTCCGGTAAGAAAGTATATGTCATTGATGGTAATTGAGACCACTTTGTCTCTAATGTGAATTGACTGATCAATAGGATCCCATGAACGAATAAGGAACTGCAAAAGCTTAATTTGCTGCCTCATACTAGGTAATCAGAAATATTTGAGTAACCTACAATTCCATAGGGCCTCAACCGTTCCCTGGGTATTTAGGGAAATCATATCTTGTTCTTCGTGCTCTCGTTCTCTCCATGTAATCATCATTCTGATCCGATGAATACCTGAAAATACAACCATAAGGCAAATTAGGATCCATTTCTTGCAAAAAATAGAAGAATTTTTACGTGAAAATAGCTGAATGAAATTGGGTTTTGCGCTTAGCGCAATCCAGCCTTAGAGACAGTGCACTACAGTGCACCTTTCGATGATGAAAGGGTATGCTGATCCCAGGTTTGAATATTGAAACCCCAGGGGCCCCAAAAGCTCAAAATTTTTGCCTAAAACTGAAAAAGAATGATATGAAATTAAAGAGAACAGAGATAGCTCCTACCTGGTTCAGATGGCACGGGGAATGGTCCACTGAATCCACCACAATTAGCTGGTGAATTTCGAGGTAAAAACTACTCCAAAGCACCAAAATCAAAGGGTAAATGTGAAATGGTAAAAACGAATGGTAAAACTTGTTTTTATGTTTATTTCTTGTACATTAATCAAGTAAGCATTAGTTTTTATTCATTTTATCCATGAAACATGTATTTGTAATCTATTTTGATGGTGTTTTGAGTAGATTTAACAACTGACATGCAGAATTTGACGTGCTCAAATGTAAATTGAACATCTTTGACCACAAAGAAAAATTTTATGTTTTTCGAGCTTTGTTAAAAACAAAAAAGGAGCCCCCTTGGAGTCCTCTTTAAGATCTTTTCAGACTCTCTAAACATGAAAATGTTTCTGAGTGCTTGTCATTTCTAGCTCGTTAAAGGATTGGAAATGATATCTCTCTTGTATTATTTTACGCTATTTCGGACTTGAGAGATTAATTTATGAAAAAGAACTTGTGGATTTTTCTTTTCGTCACTTTTCAAACTCTCTAAACATGAAAAGGACCGAGTTATCTTTGTCATTAAACTTGTTAAAAACATCAAATAGCGACAAACTTGTCCATCTAGACAAGACCGAGTTTCACCTTCGCTAGACTCGTTAAAGCATTAAATAGCAATGGATTCACCTGAAGGGTGGAATTATACAACAATCATATGTTATCCTCCTCAAGCTTGATAAAAAATAAAGAGGTACTAGTTAGCAATGATTGGGGAAAATTAGAAAAAGGGGAAAAACACTTTACAAGTTGCTCTTGAACATGACACTTTCACCTCATCGCTGTGACTATGTGGGTTGGGTCATTCAGCTTGATGGTTATCACATCGTTGGTCTATCATACCATCCATTATTTTGTTGTGGCTCAATGTTACCAATTCATTTTAGTGTCGCCGACATGTTCAAGAGAAGTCATTTAGTTCAAACTTCATCCTTTGCAATACCATAAACCTTCATTTTCATGCCCACCATTCTTGAGCCTTCTGTCATCAATCGATTTTTCGTCTCCAAAATCATTTACCTCATTTTGTGTCATTGATGTGGGATACATCAAGGCCCTCCTGTGACGAGTCGCTTCTTTTTGACATCAGCACATTATCCAAGAAGTTGACTTAGAAACACCCCTTCAATACCTTGAGGCTTGCATATATCAATGGTAGGTTTCTCGCTTCTAGCGATAGGTTGACATCACTGGCCTTCGACCTAAAGACTTTGTATGGTGTTCGACATCAAATCATTTATTCACACCATGCGAAATGTACTGTAGTACCTTGAGGTTCATTATCATTATCGGTGATTCCTCTCACATCTGTTAATGGCTTACATCATTGGCTAGTAATCAGATGATGTATTCCCATGTTTGACTTCAAACCATCTATTTACATGGTTAGACTTGTACTTGAGCGTAATATTGAACGAGATTGAAGACCCCGGATCTAGTTTCATCCATCCAGGCTACGAGATTTTCAGGAGTACTAAATCAAATGTACAATGGCCTTACATTCATGGTCATCCATTCATGGGTCTATATCTATGGATGACTATATTTGTACATGTAGTGAAATTTTATAAGCTGAGCATGGGTATGCCTTCCCTCAACAAGTCCATGAGAAAAAATCAAATTATCATGATATATGTATTGTAATTGATGCAGGTCACCTTCTGCTTTGAAACCTCCTCTCCACACGATAAAGCATTTCACTCGACATACATATTTACAACTTCATGCTTTAGGGGGCAACTGTTACAGATCCATTTGGGCACATCAACCCCAACTTACAGATCAGTACTATTAGGGCCCATCAAACCCTAATTTTGTTGTTACATGCCCTAAATGAAGTCAACCATCAGAATTCCTCCTTCCCAAGATATTTCATGACTGAAATCATCCAAAAAATGCCTCTAAGAAGATCAGCGCAGGCAGGCCTTTATCAAGGTGCACTGCAGTGCAGTCCAGTACACTGCCAGGGTGCATTGTAGCGCACTTGAGCCCTCTTTGGCCTGTGCTAGGTGAATTTGAGTGAAATTTTGTTGGGGTTTGGGAATATTCTTATCCATTGGATGCATCTGGAAGCTTCCCATGTTTATCTACTCCTTTGGGCTCAAAGTTGGATGAGGGAGGAGTTAAGGAACATCAATCCCTTTATCCCTTCCTCCATGGAACTAAATTCTAGGTTTGGAAGGGCATTCATTATCACCATTTATGGCATAACTTCTGTCATTCACCTATAAAAAGACCACTCATCTAAGTGATCAGGGGCTGGAAATCATTGAATTATAGAGAGATGCTGTTAGTATGAGATTTGAGTTGGTTTCAAGTATTGTAATGATGTCAAAATGTCTTGCTTGTTATGAGGAGAGGATGGGATTGAACTGGAGGAGTGACATTGAATCAAGCAAAGTGGGTTGTAACTCTTCCTTTTACTAATAAATTGTTCAAAGCTTTTTCCATGTGCTTGTATTGTTCATTGATGCTTTCATATGTGTATTATGAACTTGATTCCATTCTATGATTAATCAATATCATTATCATATGCTTTGATCGGTTTTTGTCTTCTGTCTATGTGTAGGTACTTTTCAAGCAGATTAAGTATGGAAAGGAGTGACAAAATTGGTCAAGGGAGATAAGGAGTAAGCGAAAGCTATAGGTAGGCTTCTTTATTGTCTTATTTAATCTATTGGTTATTATAGAAAAAGTAGAGAATTCTTAGCATTGTTGTTCTAGACTTAGCTACTAGTCTAGGGGTTTAAGCGTTTATTCGTAGACACTAAAACTTCCCAAAACATCGATTCAAAGGGATCTCAGTGGCCTCAGCTATTGATTGAGTTGAGATTGGAAACTTTAGTATTAACACCTTTGATTCCAAACCATCAAAACCCATACCAAACTCCTTTGTCAACTATAGATGATACATGGGGGCTTCACTAGGGGAGAAATATTATACCATGTGGGTTCATATTGGGGTATATTTATTGAGGAAAAAATGACAAAATATATTGAGCATATAATAGGGGGTAAAGGGTTTTAATATTGATAGATATAAAAAATGGAGCTCAAACTTAATGAAAAAAATAAAGGGGTATAAAAAATTCTAATGAAATATTAGAAACCTACAATATCCAGTGAAAGTAGGGGCTAAATTGGGAAGGTGTATTGGGTGCATATTGGTAGGCGGTTAAATAGTGTGATTTTTAGAGGTATTTTACAATATGTAGTCAAATTAAGAGTATTGTTTAGTATGCCATGAACGCACCTGCTATGTTAGAGGTTCATTGAATGAAGCCCCGTGAGATGATACCCCTAAATCATTTGACAAAACCTCATACACCCTACTTGTTCAAAAGACATTCTGATGGTTGGATCTATGTTGATGGTTGTGACATCTTCTAGCTCAAATTTCACAATGTCACCTCCCTTGTGCTTCTTGTCTTCTAGAGTTGATATGATTTTTATTTTAACACAATGAATAGTTTTAGGGTTATAGCAATTAGTTTTATGTAATAATAGAGGTGTTATTATATTAAAAACCTTTGATGATGCCTTAAGAGACAATAAGAAATTACACAAAAAACTTAAACAATATAGACATCCTGAGGAAAACCATATAGAACTTGCAATTTCACAACTATTGATAGAGAATTTAAATGGGACAGTGGCAATGCAAAATCCAGAAATGCAATGTTGAAGATGTTTGATTTTTTAAACACTTTCAAGCATAAGCACTTAAGGGAAGAAGCTTTGATTTAGTTTTAAACCCAAGGAACCTATTGTATTTAAAGGTTTACGTAGAGAAAATGTGAATTGGCAACGACAAATGAGGAATATTACACACTATGTGGAATCATAGCGAATTAGGAAAAAACACAGTGATTTCGAAGAGAAATGATGATGAATTTATCATGCTTGCAGGCTTTTTATGGTTTTTCCTAGCTTCTACATGCAATTTGGGAGTTCATTCAAAACTAAGGGACAAATATAGACTTGTATTTGCACCTATGAAGAAGGTTTGACCACCAACATGTGGGAATTGTAGCACTATGTGAATTCTTAATGCCCCTACCTCCCTTTCACAACGAATAAAATGAGAAAACTAGAGCCTCTGATTAAAGTGGCGAAGAGAGGAGCATTGTGGAATGGAGATGAAAGTTAAAATAGACATGCATAATGGCCTAGAGAGGAAATGAGAGCATTGATCATGATAGGAAAAGGAAATCATGAATGCACAACACCTTCTAAAAAAGAAATGCTTTGGGAAAAGGGAAGGATTGTCTTTCTGACCATTATTTATCGCTAAGATCATGATTTGTCCTTGAAATGACATTCAAATTGACTCCAAATAGCCTCCAAATCTGTGGCTAAATCATCTCATGATTGTGTTGATGTAGACATAGCCTCTAGACTTAGGTGACCAACTTACAACGACTAAGGATGGTGACTAACTCGTAATAACTAAGGATTTGTATAACATGATTTTTGTACTCTTTCCAAGGTGACCAAATACTTCCTATGATTACCCTTTAGTAAGGAAAACACATGAATTTAGACATTGGATTCTTAGAAAAATAGACAATTTTACATGACACTTAATCTAAATCTAAACCTCTTTAAACCATAATAGTTAGGTCATCATGACTAATATTTACAAATTAACCTTAGGTAAATATAAATACTAACATGACCAATATTCCTAGACATAGGACCCTAACATAGGCTCCAATGGGGATGGCATCCTCCCTGTGAGGTGCCAAGAACACCGTAGACTAGTAGCCTTATCCATTGGGTTGCTCCCAACTCGAAGACTACAACCTGCAAACTGATGCTGAGACCAAAACCACTGTACATTCTGAAAATCACAATTGCACGCTATTGGAATAATATGTTCAAACTTCAATATGAAAACACACATGCTGAAAGAGATGCTTGCCAAGAAAGCTTATTGCACACCATTTCCAACTTATTCTACTTTGTTGAGCACATGTGTTCAATCAAGTGATCTCAAATTTCCAGTTAAACCAATAAAGTAGATGCTCACATAATTTGATTGCTTGACTGTGCTTCAACAAAATAAAAACTGGAACATTAAATGGGAGAAGCAACTGAAACCAAACTTTACACTGGTGAACAAAACAGGATCTACCTTGACTGATGATTCCAATAGGCTTGTAAAAGGATCCTCAAATGAATGAACATTGAAGTTCATCTCATCCGATAGATTACAATTTTTCTCCATGTGGTCTACATACCATGAATACAAACCTTTATATTCATCCTTTCTTTAATGCAATTTCATCTTATAGCTATCATGATAGGGTTACAAACCTTCATTTGAATTTTTTAATGGAACCCCTGCTGGACGAAATAATGATGCTGGCAGCCAAACTAAGTCTTCATCACCCCTATTTTCAGGCTCACAGCTAGCTAAAGGAGGAGAATTTTGACCGCAGAAACCATCCAAATAACTAGCTATTGGATCATTGAAAACTTGAGAAGACTACTACAATTTATTTTGTATTGTTTCCAATGAGACTATATGATCTTTCATAGGCTCACCATCCTTTGCTTCAGTGATAGTTTTAAAATTTTTCTTCAAGGACTCAAATGAACCAAAAATTAGTGGTACAAAACTACCTTGAATTAATTCACAATGCTCTTCATGTTTCAACCCTTCAACTGTATCTTCAATCTCATGGTTACTCAATGGCTGTGATTTTGAACTAAAGAAGTCTTCCATATAACAAGTAACAGGATCATCAAATACATAAGAAGGTTGCTGCCAATTTATGCTATTGTCAGCTTGCTTTCCTGCTTCATTAGTATTCTTATAATTTCCTTTCAGCAACTCAAATGAGAGAAATGATAAGGGTAGATGGTTTCCATCAAAAAACTCATTGTTTTCCTCATGTTTGATGTCAATACTATGAGACTGTTGACTTATAACACTATGAAAATTCTCCTTCAGTAATTGATATGAACAAAAACAAAGGGCCAGAGTTTCTTCACCTAATTTCATATCTTCATGTTCTTCATTTCCGTCATAATTGACACAACCAGGCTGACTACTTTGCTTAAATTGCTGAAATTGAACATCCTCTTGTTGAGAACATGTTGTTAGTTTCTCTTCATGACTGTCTTCAAGTGAATATATAAAACAATCAGTTTCTAGCTCATGGTGACATGAATCAACAACCTCTCCTTCTTTTGCAAAATTTGCTTGGAAAGGAAGTCTTCTTTGCTGCTCTCTTTGTCTTATTTGATTTTGCGGTCTTCTAAAGTTTAGATTCCTGATTTGTGGAGTAGGTTTTTGGTCCCTTATAGTACACTTTTTGTCTAAGGTGAGTTTCTCCATCATTTTCTCCATAGTCTTCATCATAGAATCCAGTATAGTATCCAAAGATATGGTAGTTTCTTCCTTGACTACTGTCCTTTTTTTGTTTTCATTTTAGCTTTTTTAGTAAGAAAGTTAGCCTCTACTCCCACTGCATCATTATTCATATCTTCAAGAGTTATTGGATTTCTTTCTCTCAATTGATAGGCCATTTTAACATCAAATCGATCTGGGTAATAAAGCATAGCCAAACCTGGGAGAGGCTTTATGTCAGCAGGTATGGAATTGTAAATTTTATTAATTCTGGCCAAGAACTCTTGCACTATCTCACGAGGCCACCTCTTTAGATTCCTATACTTAGCCATAATTTGAAAAGGGTTCTTTTTAATCTCCCATATATCAAAGAAATCGTGATTAAACTATTGGAAATTAGTAATACTTCCAGCTATCAAACTTTAATACCACTTCCTAAACTCTCCTAAAACGCTTTAAGCTAAAAGCCTCATTTTAACATCATCATAACCAACTTTTCAAGATCGCAAACTCATTCATTTTTTCTATATGTTGTTTTGTTGTATTGGGTCCAGTGCTATCAAATTGAGGTAATCTTTTACCATAGTTCAGTGGTAAATCATGTAAAGGAGCTTGGAGATTTAATGGAGCATATTGGGTAGTAGTTATGGCGGTGGTTTTTTTAGATGGACTTGTATTGGCTTGGTTATGGTTATCATTTGGATCTTGTTCAGGATCACCAATACAATAAGGAGATGCATTTGCAGCTTCAAAGGAATGATATACAATTTTAAAAGGTGAATCATGTGCAAATTTGTAGTCTTCATTCAGATATAGTAGATGAAGGAAAATCCTTTTGACATACTCAGAAAAGGAAAAGAGATATCTGATGAAAAATAATAAGATTTCTTGTAAAAAATTGAAGATTTAATACTTGGTGTTTCTGAAATGTCCTTCCATTCCTCTGTTAACAAGTCTCGTTCTCCAGTCGAGTCTTTGGATCTGAATGTAACATTGATTGGAATCACCAGGTGAATGGTACAACCTCCTTGTGTCTGACTGTTGTCCACCATTAGTAATCAGATATGAAACTTTGATGATATTTCCCAAGGAACATGAAACCTTTCCCTTCCCTGACAATGACACCAGAATGTTAGTACTATGTAAATTTCCCTATGGTGAAGAGAGAAATTCCAGAGGTAACCACAAACCACTTCTAGGCCACAATCTAGCCTTTCTAGCCTTGGAGAAGGCTCTCTCACTTAGGTTGCTCAACAAATTTGTTATTAGGCTAGGTATAATGCTAAACAAGGTTTGATTTTTAAATTTCTGCCAATGAGAAAAGGGATAGATCCACTGGGCATGGAGTCATGTCAAATCCGTTTTTTGTCCAATTATATGATGAAGAAAGAAAGTGTTTCTCCACACGGGAAAAGTAGGCGTCTTTGGTGGTGGAATTTAGGTTAAATCATTGTAGAGGGTGAGTGTATAAAGGTGAAAGACAACACATAGATTATTAATACCATAAATGAATTCGAAGTTGTTTCTTTAAGATGAAAACATTGATAACTTGGAAAACTAAATCAGAGCACCATGAAGATGAATTCTCAATTAAACATCTAGTTTTTCCAAGCGAGAAGATATACATTTAAGAAATGTAAACACATGAGACAGCTTATAAGATAAAAGGAACATAAACCACTAAGATTTTGACATAGGAATCCTTGCAAATCACCTTCTAACTTTCATTATTTCACTGGCAAAGTTTTTAGGAAATAGAGTGCAAAAAAAGTTTGTTCTTCTCTAATCTAACCAACATAACCCATTATCATGTTTTTCATCTCTATATATATCACGAGGTTCGATATCCCAATCTAGGTGGTAAAAATAATTGACCAAAACAAACTTCTAACTAGATATATCAAAGTTTTAGTGCATATACTCAAAAATAGGAGTAGTTTTCCTTACAACCAATCCAAGCCTAAAACGTCATTAACTTGGAATATTTGCAAATAAACATTAAATACACCTCCTAAGACAATATTCCACCTATCCACATGATCCAAACTAGTTCTAGAAGCCAAAAATTCAAAATTTGAAATGAAATGGTGCTGACTATCCAGACTTGGAGAGCATTAGTGAGTTTCGCAGCAAATTGAAGTAGCCCTCCATGTTGTGTATGGTTGTAGGCTTACTTTGTCAAAATGGAGCAAATGGGTATGCTTAGAATATCCCTGTGATGGTACTGAACCTCTTAGATAAGATTCAAAGTGCTTTCAAGCCTCCCTTTGGGCTATCCCCCACTTTCACAACAAAATTGTCTCATTTCGCAACGCCTTCAAGAATCTGGACATATGGTGACTGTTGAAGCCAAAAATTGTCTCTTTTTGACCACCTTCTTACACTCCATCCTCCTTATTTTTGACTCTAATAACTCTAATTGAGCATCAGTATGTTAGTGTCAGTCAGTTCAGCGTGTCACTAGTGATCAAATATGCTCTTACAAGGTGTTGTTAGCTTGTTAAGTCAAAGTTTTGTCATTTCAATGAATCTTCAAATAAAAATTTGGTCATTAGATGTTGTGTCTAGGTCACTGTTGTTCCCTTCACTTACTCATGGTCTTCGTCACTTATCATGGTCATTGTATTCTTCGAGGTATCATATCTTCATTTAAATGTCTTGGGTCATGAAATGGTTAAATTCCTTATTTTATGTCATGGTCTAGGGTTTCACTCCATGTATCATCATGATACCATATGCCAAAACCAAAACATGACCATCATGTGATTCAATGGGTAAAGGGATTTAGAATCTTAGGGAAAGCAAAATAAAGGTAAAGGTAAGGTTTTATTTTGAATAAGACAATGCTGCACTACACTACCTCGTCTCATCATTTCTCATAGGGACATTTTTAATTAAAAATATGTTTCTGACCAAATGGAGAATAATTCTACAAAAGTGAAAGAGGTTCTTGTAAATTATAGTCCAAGGAACAAAAACCTCTTTCATTTTATGCATAGATATTATGATTTGAGAGAAATTCCCAAACTACACTTGTGACATGAGAGTTGTTGCACTTCTGGATAGCATGACTTCAAGACAGTTTTCTGGGGTTTGGAGAAGGTGTTGGTAGTGCGTAAGGACTCTATTATGTAGTAGACATCATAATATTTCCAACCACACTACTTTCAGCCCAAAATCCTCCAGGAAGGCAGTCAAAAGTGATTTTCAAGTTGGCGCTACACATTTGTTAGAGACACCTTGGGACAATGAGTTTTTGAAGGCCTTCCCACGGGCCATTGTAAAAAATTTAAGATGTTTTGGAAACTAGACAGACAAGGATAGTTTACCATTATTTCATATTTCAATTTTGACTTCAATAAGGCACCTCAAAGTGGCATCAAACTTGGCCCTGCGCTTCTGCAATTTTCTGAGATTGTAATTAAAAATTTCACTGTGTAATTTCTCAGATTTTCTAGTTTGACTTGCATAAAGGTAACTTGACGATGTAGGTTTAGTATTTTGAAGTCTTGATGATGTAATAATGAATAAGTTAGCATTGTAGGTTGGTTTTATGGTTAATTAGGCCTCATAAGTGAAGAAAAACTCAAATCAAAGTCTAAGAGAAGAGTTTGTTTTTGACCTTCTCACTCTCACTTGTTGGTTGAGATATTCTTGGAAATTGTTTCACCACTCATGGAATCGACCCCTGAAGGTGGAGAAACTATTTATCTTGGTCTATATGTATCATTTCTCAGTCATGGAGAGGGTTTGGACATTTGAGGAGAGAATTTGTATCTAGTTCTTTCACTGAACTAATCAAAGGAGCAATTACAACTATTTTTCAGGAATTCATGTGCAGTGAGTTTGTGATGTTGTTTTCTTTCTATGTCAGTTTCTTATGAATGAATCCATCTTTCTTAACATGTTTTTCTTTCCTCAATTATTTTCCTTACAGTTATGTAGGCATAATTCTTTATATTTAAAGCTTTGTTTATGTGGAAAAGCATTTCTATATTTCCTTCTTATATATTAATGAATTCATGGCATACATGCTCATTATGACCTTCTAAGCTTCTCATACCCGACACTACATTGACTAAACTCTCAGATCCATCACAAAACATTGCTATCTTGCTCCTCCTTATGCCTGCCACTACAAACCTTTGAGGCCTTGACCTAGCTGTTTTTTCTCATCCCTGATCTAGCAATCCAAAAACCCTAAATTTCCAAAAAATCATCTGAAACTATTATATCTAGCCTAAAATCCATTTTTTTTCAAGTCATTAACTGTGAAATCCTTAGAGAGATCCTTCTTTGGTTTAGCAGGGCTAGTTGCTAAACTGCAAGTGGTTTGAGGTTACCTCTTTTAATCTCCTCCTCAGCCTGGGACATTATGGAGGATAACATTTTGGCTTCATTACAGGGGAAACGACTGATTTATCATTCATGGGATTTTTTCTATTACAGAATTCAAGACTGTTCTATAGGTGACAACATCTAGTATATAAAGAAAGGTTGTTTTAAGAAATTATATCAGGTTTAAGGCGTAAATTCTGTATTGGCTCCTAAAAGACATAAAAGATCAAATCCTGACCCAAATCCACCTCCTATTGTTGATGACCTAGAAAAACTTCTTAGAAAACTCAAGTCACCTATTCCTAAAAGTACAGCTCGAAAATTAGAAAGAACTACTTCTTTGCCTGAAAATTTATTCACTATTTAAAATATTTCTTTTGATATTCAGTTTGAGTTGTATCTTTTTAGATTAAAATCTGAATCCTTCCTTTCTGAAGTGATATTTGATCTTATTCAATGTGATTCTCACCTCCTTTCTATTAAATCCCTTTTTTCTAAACTTGATCATGAGTTGTGGTTAAACTTTGATAAACTCCAAAGTCTAGATGACCAACTTCAAATCACCATTGAAAAATCTTACATCCAATATCAGCTTGAAAACCTAGCTACTGCTTCATCCTTTTCTGCACCTCCAAATACATCACTCACTTCATCTCTTTTAACCCCACCTCCATTACTTTCATCATCTTTATCTACACAACCTGTTGTAGTACCTCTACTACATCTTCCAGCAGTCATGGCACAATTTGCCCCTCTGATTTTACCTGCTGAACTTGTTGCTCTACCTCAAAACTATGGCCAAAGACTCCCTCTGTTTGATGGAAGTTCAGAAATCAAAGCCCAGCAGCATGTTGATAAATTGGTAGATTTTATTGATCTTGAAGAGAATGATGAAGAATATGCTAAGATGAGAATCATAGCTCGGAGTCTTTTCCAGAGATGTCAATAATTGGTTTCATAGTTTGGATGATAATTATATCAATATCTCTCAGCGGTTGATAGAGTTATCCTTAGCACGATGGCAAGAAAAGAAAAATCCACTACAAATTTTGGCTAAGTACAATTCCATGAAAAGAGACCCAAACGAGATAGTGCAGTAATTCACAACAACATTCACTATGGTGTATAATTCCATTCCTGACAATATGAGACCTCCACCTGGTTTAGCACTTCTCCACTATCCTGATGCCTTCGACCTAGACATGGCATTTCAGCTTAGGGAGAGAAACCCTACAACTCTAGAAGAAATACAACGAAATGCAGTAAGTGTCGAAGCTAATCTGCTCATCAAGAAATCTAAAACAAAACCTGAGAAGCCTGAGAAGAAAGTTTCCTTTAAAGAAGATCCCCTTTCATCTTCAGATGTAAAACTTGACACTCTAATAAAAACTATGGAAAGAATGATGGACAAAATGTGTATAACAGATCGACAAGTGGAGCCTTCAGTATGGAATACAAATTATCGAGGACAATAGCAACAAGAGTTCAGAAATAAGAAAAAAAGGCAGCTAAAATAGGATCCTCAAGGACAAATAAGAACTCCATTTCAACAAAATTACACTGAAGGGAAGGTAGAAGATGAAGAGGAAATCGTTGAAGAAAATCATTTCTTTGAGGAAGATGAACTACCTACTTTTCTGACTGAGGAAGATCAGCAGGAGTCTTTTACATGAAGTGATCAACAGCTTGTACTTGCAAATGATGATCTACGTATAGTGCAAACCGAAGAATACCAAAGAGGATATCAGAATTCTCTCAACCATTTGCAGAAGCAGTACAATTTAAGAAACAAAAATGTACCTGTCACATTGAATCTGAAAAGGCAGAATGCATAGAAAGATACACAAGGCAAAGAAATAGCCCCTGCAGATCAAAATAAAGAGAAGAATATTGTCATATTGAGTTGGGATAAAACCAATGAAGCCTCTACCGGTAATGTGAGGAGGGATAAGGAGGTTCAAAGCAAAAGTCATAAGAAGGAGTCTCGAGCTAAAGGGAAGATTGAAAAGAGGGACATCACTGCAAAAGAGGTAGATAAGCAGTCTAATCTATTTAATTTAGAGAATGAAATTTCCAAATTGAAAGTTTCAATTCCTATAATTGAATTAGTAAAGAATGATAAGTACAAGTTTCAGATTGCTAAAATGTTGAAGGTAGACTAGATGTCAGATACAGTTAATGTTGTCGATGATGAGCCTGTAATTTTGTTTGGTCCAACCTTGGAAGGAAGCCTTGAACATAGTGCAATCCCACCTTTCTATCTTACTTTGAAACTTCATGATTTTATCCTCCATAATGCCATTCTAGATTATGGTGCCTCACATAACCTTATGCCAAACGTTATTATGGACAAACTAGGATTGAGTATCACCCGACCTTATCATTACCTCTATTCATTTGATTTGGGAAGAGTGAAATGTCTTGGAATTATCAAAAGCTTAGTAGTGTCCCTAGACCAAATTCCAACCAAGAATGAGTTAATGGATGTAGTGGTTGCTGATATTCCTCCTCGATTTGGCATGTTGCTCTCACAGTCTTTGGGGGCAAAGCTGAAAGGAACCTTTCAACTTGATTTTTCATATGCTACTATACCAATATTTGGGTGGCTTAGAAAGCTCTACTAGGAGAAGAAGATGAAATTCATGATTAGTAGTAAAGAAAAACAAAATAATCACCCCATCCATGTTGTACATACCGATCTAGAGTGTTTCATTTTGTATAGTGATACGAATCCAGTAGATGATGATAGTCATCTTGTAGAAATTTCAGAAGTTTCAGATGTTGTAAGTATTGTACAGAGAGTTTTGATTTCTAAAGAGAAAGAAAAGAAAGTAGAGTGTTTGTAGCCAAAAAATTCTCTTAAAAAGGTTGTTGACTCAGTGTAGAAAATAGAGGCTATTGAGACAATGAGTCATCCTCCAAAAAATTAAATAGTTCAACCCTCAAAATTTTTGTTTCCGGATGAAGAAGATGGTCTTTGGACCATGGAGTTTGATGGTGTGTTGGGGAAATAAGGAGCTGGGATTAGCATGTGGATTCATGGTCCATTGCATCATTATTGTAAAATTCCACATAATGTAAGAATGAATTCTTATAAGTTGGCCTTTGATTGCTCAAATAATGAGGCGAAATACAAAGCACTGATTGTCGGGCTTAAAATTTTGAAAAACTTGGGAGCAAAGAAAATTTCAGTTTTTGGCGACTCCGAATTGGTAATTAAACAAGTTAAAGGGGAATACCAGGCTAAGCATCCAAGAATGAGAGCTTATCACAATGTTGTCCTTGACATTCTTAAAACATTTTTAGAATATACTTTATCTTTGATTCCTAGAACTCAAAATATTATGGCTGATTCTCTTGTTACTGTAGCTAGTATGGTTAAGATTCCCATCCACTCCAATAAGAAGTATTTGATTCATGTTAAACATTGCCCAGTTGTCCCTGACAATCTGAGATATTGGCAAGTGTTTTGGGATGACAAATAGATCACCAATTCTTTACAGATGGAAGATGAATTTATGAATTCCCATATTGATGATGCATCTGATGAGGATGATCTAGAAACATTGTAGCTGAGATTAAAATATTGCAGCTGATATTGAAATATTGCAATTGAGAGACAATAACATTCCAAGAAGCCTCGTACCTATGGAAGAGTTATTTGATCGTGATGATGTTGCTAAAAATCCCACCATGGTTCGCACAGAGAAAGGTGTTGAGGATGTAAACATTGGTACAACAGAAAAGCCTAAGATGGTCAAATTGTCAAAGTCTCTATCTTCTAAGATGAAAAGTAAGTACATTGCTTTGATGGCAGAATTTTTGATGTATTTTCTCGGGACTATTCAGATTTAAAGTTGTATGATAAGAACATCATTCAGCACACGATACCGGTTAAGCCTGAGCAAAAGCCATTTTGCTAGAAACTGAGAAGGATTAATCCTAAGCTGTTGCCATCCATCGAAAAAGAGGTAAATAGGATTTATAAATATGGTATTATAGTTCCTATTCGATTTTCTGAATGGATGTCCAATTTTGTGTCGGTGAGAAAGAATACCGGGGAGATTCGTCTTTGTATTGATTTCATAAATTTAAACAAAGTATCCTTGAAGGACAATTATCCCCTACCAAAGATGGATCATATTATTCAGAGGGTGGTTGGGTCTTCCAAGATGTTATTGCTTGATGGATATTCTGGGTACAATCAGATTTTGGTACATAAGGATGATTAGTTGAAAACAACCTTCACAACAACATGGGGTACATTTATGTACACCAAGATGCCATTTGGATTAAAGAATGCAGAAGCAACATTTCAGTGCGCTATGGACATAGCTTTCACCAATGAAAAGGATGTATTTATGGTTATTTATTTATATGATCTCACAGTTTTTTCTAAATCTGATGAAGACCATTTACATCAACTAAGGATCGTCTTCCAAAAATGCAGAAAATTTGGTATATCACTAAGTCCAAAAAATAACTTATTGGCCATGGATGAAGGTAAGCTGTTATGGCATATTATCTCCAAGGATGACTTTCGCATTGACCCTACAAGAGTTGAAGCCATTCAACAATTAGATTTCCGAAGGAACAAAAAAGAAATTTAGTCAATTAATGGGAAAATTAGCTTTTTGAGGAGATTCATCCCCAACCTCGTTGAACATTTGAGATAAATGACAGACATTCTGAAAAAGGATAGTGAGATAAGATGGTCTGTAGATGCCCAGAAGTCTTTCAATGTGGTCAAATTTTCATTATCTACTCCTCCTACTTTAATCAGTCTTGATTATACTTCAAATTTCATCATATTTTCATTCGCCTATGAGCATATCTTAGAAGTTTTCCTAATGCAAAATAAAGATCATAAAAATGAACAACCTATAGCATTTTTCAGTCGAACAATAAGGGATGCAGCGTTGAAATACAATATAATTGAGAAGCAGGCTTTGGCTTTGGTGAAAGCGCTCAAATATTTCCGAGTTTACATTTTGCATTCTCACACCATTGCTTATGTTCCAACAAAAACAATAAAATAAAGTTCTTATGCAGATAGATCCAGAGGGTAGGCAGGCAAAATGGATTGTAGCAATGTTAGAATATGATTTGGAGATAAAGCCCACAAAGCTCATCAAGGGACAAGGTTTGGCCAAGCTCATGGCTGAATCTAATTTGCATGCATTAAATATCAATCTGATTGTTGCTCTTTCTGAAGAGGAAGTAGAAGATTCATTGTTATAGGTGTCTGACATGTTCGTTTCATCTCCATGGTACTCCAACATAGTTTATGTATTGCAACATTTAAATCCTCCACCGGAAGTTCCCAAAGGTAAAAGTAGATCCTTAAAGTTGAAAGCTTCAAACTATTGTATTCTAGATGGTGTTTTGTTTTGGAAGGATCCAGGTGGTGTGTTGCTAAACTTTCTAGTAAAAAATGAAGCGAAGGATGTAATGAGAAATTTACACAAAGGAGATTATGGTGGCCACCTTTTCTGGAAAACCACGACAAAAAAAAAATTAAGAGCTAGTTTTTATTGGCCTACTCTATGTATATAAAACAATGATGAGTTGTCATGAATGTCAACATTTCCAAGAAATCAAAGAAAAGTTGCGGCTATTATCTAGGAATTCATGTGCAGTGAGTTTCTGATCTTGTTTCTTCTTTGTTATAATTTCATATGATAGATATTCATCTCTTCTTTCAATTCATGAGTTTCTTCAGTGATTTTCCTCAAGTTTATAAGCATAATTGTTTCCTTAAAACTCTGTTTTGATGGAATTATGAGTATGTGTTATTTTCTTTCTAACTTAATGAATTCATGACATATATGATCATTAAGTCTTCTTATTTCTTCTGAAACACTACACTACATTTAAAAACCCTAAGATATCACAAAACTACTGCTACCTTGCTCCTTTATATTTTTGTTGCTGCTACCTTTTGATCTTTTGACCTAGTTGCCTGGTTTTCATCCCTTGTTCAACATCAAAACCCTAAATTTTCAAACCTATCTAAGCCTAACATACCTAGCCTAAAATCCTTTTATATTCTAGTCAAATCTTTGGCTGTGATCTCATAGAGAGAGCCCTCTCTGGTCTGGTAGGGTTAGCTACCAAACTACAAGCTTGGTCTGTGGTTATCTCCATCGATCTTCTCATCAGCTTGGGACATTGTGAGGGATAACCCAGTCTACAAGGTTCATGGAAACAGTAGGTACATAAACATCTTTTATTTCATAATTTTTATTTTTATTTATTATTTAACTTAATATTTGCATGAGCTACTAAATTACACCAATTCTACATCTAATGACTGATTCTACAGGAAAGTCAAAGGTTTGATAGGTTCTGAAACTCCAGCCGAGGAAAGAGACATATGGGCAGGTGGCTAATAGTTGGCACAACAATATTTACCTATCTTCATGGTCTGGATCAATGATGAGAATGCCACATAGGCCCAATCAACACGGAAGTCAACTAGCGAAGAAGAAGCCGAAGTCAAACCAGGTGAGCGAGGAAATTAATTGAAGCAAATATTTAACCTCATGATTTGCTTCTCCCATATAAAATCATGAGACATTACATTTTTATGATATTTTTAGTCTCTTTCAAGTAGGATAGGCTCATAAATCTTTAAACAATTATTTTTTGGAGGTTATAAATCTACCTCTTGGCATGACAAACATAGTCTTGCATAATTTTTAAAAAACTTTGTTTTTACAGTTATAAAAATTTGTTTTATTTTGAAGAGTCATGTTTTTGCCTACATCTCGCAGGAGCCCCCCTAGATTTGTAAGGTTTTATTGTTTTCAACTGACATTTCAATTCTGCATTTTATATCGTGTTTAATTTGATCATCTAACTGTCCAGTTCGATTGCTAATGAATACTTATAACAATGATCACAAAGTTCATAATAGATCATATTTTGTTTAATCTTTTTGTTGTAGGATAAATGAGTGAAGCCGAGATCTCTCTAACATTGAATCCTATTGAAATTCCAATGTTCACTCTCAAGAAAAATATGATATAATTAAGGAGTTTAAAATATAATGATATAATTGTTATGGAAAATCTTATGTAAGAGTCTTTCCACAATTTATTTAAAATATTACTTAAAGGAGATGAGTATAAATTGTTGAAATCTGGTTTTCATTGATGCCAACCCAAGAAACACCAGAATGTGAACCACCTTTTTTGACCAAAATGACATGGTGAGTCATGAGTTTTTGAGACAATACCACCTCTCTTGGTTTCCTCTTGTCTTGATGATTCCAACTGTATGTGGCATGCCATGAGACATATCACAGTTTGAGAGATATGCATGTTCAAACATGAAGAACCCATCTTCATGGTCAAACCCCAAATATGGTGACATGGAAACTTATTGTTGGTTCATTGACTTATAAGAAATTCATCATGGCTGGAGGACAAATTATTAAAAAAGTGAATTTTATTATTGAAGGAATTTCATGAATTATTATTAAATAGTTTTTGGACCAATGTTTTGGCTCCAATTTAAATTTCAAATTTTAAATTGAACTTGTTGGGCTTCCCTCCCAAATATTCAAGTAGGCTTCCTCTCATGAAAGCCTATTCAAATCTATATAAACGTACTCATCTTCTCTCCAAAAAGCAACAATATATTTGTTGATATCTCTGAAATTGTTTGCGACCAATATAGTCTTGATCATATCTTAAGGAAGGTAAAAGAAGGGTTTATGGTTTGTTGTGTACGGGTTTTGGGATTTGCTGGATTCTCTCAAGGTCTATTTTTTCATGTGGATTTTGAATTAGGATTAATCATGGAGAAAATGTTGCTCATGTGATCTGTGCCAAGCTCTTCACTCCAACTCTAATTTTGGCCCTTTTTTAGGGTAGTACTCTTAGCATATTCCTGATAAAAAGGTTGATTTCATGAGGCAATTATATCTCAAATATGTGGCAAACAAATTCGTTGATCAACTATGGCACATGTTTTAGGTTTATGCTGCATATTACAGTCAGTTTTGGGCATACGCTTAAGGATACCTATGGAGGGGTTTCGGTCTTGTTAAATAGCATACTAGTGAAAAATTTCTCTGAGCTCAATTCATAAGGCATACTTTAGCTTTTATTACCACATACAACCTCCTGAGGTTTGAATTAAAGTGAAAATGTTGTGAGGTTTATGTGTTTTTGTCCTGCTCAAAACACACTCTTCTACAAGGTTCATTACCTTTCCCTAAATTGATATGAGTTGTCTGAGGTGATACTCAAGGCCTAAAACTTTAAATACAATTATTATAGCCTCCCTTAGGATACACTTGGCAAAAGTTTGTTCCATTTCTTCTTATTGATTTAAGTCTTAGATCGCAGAACTTTTAGTGACTATGTTAACAAAGGAAATAAAAGAAATAAGTATTAACACCATGAATCACATTAATAGTTGGCATTATAGTGACAGAGATCATGTCAAGGATGAAGACACCACCAGAGGATAATGTTGAGCGATGGAAAAGGTATGTTTTCACCATTTATTTCTTTATCTTTTCCTTTGAATCATAACTCCTTTACATTCTAAAATGGTAATATGTTAAATAATTATGGTATAATCAAGGAGATTTGTGATTGATAAATAATTGATTATTGTCTTTTTCTATACAGAAAATGAAGGAAATGGAAAACCACTATTTGCGAGGAAAAGACAAAGCAGAAGCAACTACTGTCCCTTCCCCAGGAAACCGTATCCAGACAAGGAGATCAAGATCGGAGCACATAGTCCAGGAGAAGAAAGTGAAAGTGCGACATCAGCACAAGAAGACAAAACGATAAACTGGATATCAAAGATAGAGTGAATCCCTCAGGAACCTTTGATCCTGAGGGATCGTTGCTTCAAAACTTATTTGTACTCTTGATATATCCCCCTAGCCATTATAAAAAGGACAGCGCTTGTAGCCCAAGGGGCATGTATTAACATTTTGTAGAACTTACTATTGTGTTGTTACTTTGATCATCGACTCTTGTTGGTTAAAACAAAGTACGATTGCTTGTAAACTTTTTATACATGATTAATACATAAATTAGTTGTCGTTCCATTCCTTCCTACCGAGTTAGCCCGGCGGTGCTTCACTAGCGGCTAAGGGCTCGACCCTGGTGGATCCACTTGCTACCTGTACCATTATTTTACAGTTCCAGTCGTGTGATGGTTTGATTTAATTTTCATTGCTTTGAATCAGATTTCTTTCTAATTTCCTATTCCTTTACATTTTCATGAAATTGTAATTGGATCGATTGCTATTTTCTTCCACCATAACAAGATTACTATTCATTACAACTTAAATTGTTATGTTGTTCATTCTGGTTATAAAGCTTCGTTGTTCACTTCAGACTCTAATGTTCATTATAGATTGCTGTTCATTTACATTAAGTTAGCATTGTTGTTCATTTCCATTTAGCGTTGTTGTTCATTACATTAAGTTAGCATTGCTGTTCATTCCCATTTAGCGTTGTTGTTCATTTCTATTAAGCCAGCGTTGTTGTTCATTCATACTAGATAGGTGTTATTTCTTTCCTGCAAGTATCTGGTTTTGCTTTTAAGTATTTTGCAGTGAGCGTGTGCAGCATTATTGATTGAATTGTCATTTCCAGTTAATTGCTTTAGTGTGGAGTGTAAGATCAACAAGTGTAAAGGAAATTGGCTATCACTGCCTAAGTTCTCATATTGTGGATCCTATTTATATTTGATTTCATTTATATCAGTTGACAGAGGAAAGAGTTATCACTATTGCATCCTTGACTGATAAATTGCTGTAGTTTTCTGAGTGAATGATTTAAGTTTCAGAGCATTAAGTTTCTTTTGATTGCAATTAGATTTTATTTCAAGCATCCGTTTACTCTTGTATTTAGCACTGTACTGCAAATTAGAAAACATTACTCTTGAAATAAATTGCCTGCCTCAGACTGAGTACACTCTTGAAATAAAAAATCGTACCTGGATTGATAATTAATGTAGGATAAATAGGAGTTCAAAAGACACCTTTTATACCTCAACATTTTGGCGTCGTTGCCAGGGAGAGTGTAGCCATTTGTTTTTTTAGAAGAGTAGTGTGCATTTGATAAGTGCCTACTAGGAGAGAATTGGGTATTAAAAACGGAAGGTAAGAACTTGTATATGGAGCATGTAACAGCCTTGCTCCCCCGCCCACTTCCCTATAGTTTTGTTGATTAGTTTGGGTAGAAATAAGTATTTGAGTTGTGTGCATAACTAAGCAGAAAAATCCTGAAAAGAATCCAAAACCACTACCCAAACCTGATAAAGCTAAGGGACTGGCGACCCTTAGCCGATCAACCTTTATAGACGATATCATCAAGAAAGTAGAATCTCAGCCATCAGTAGGCCCTAGAAAAGTTGCTTCTAGCCAACCTACTAGCTCCCTTCAGGCCACATAGTCACCATCTCTAGCCTTTGCTGAGGTACATAGCCAAACAGAAGAAACTAAGAAAGATTTTCAAGAAATTGATAATTCTTGCCCAATTTCTTTACAAGAAGGGAACTCTAGTAATCTCTGTGAAGGAGGAGGAGAAACAAGGGAAATAGAAGAACCAAGATCCCCTCTTGGAGTAGTTCAAACACTAAGCAGCCCAGGTAAGGGAAGTGTTGTCAAGATCATCCAAAACAAAGTTGAAGAACCTAAAGAACCAAAATCCCCCTAGATAATAGTTCAGCAAGGAACACTCATTATCCTGGACCAAGGAAGCGCTGCTAAGGCCATTCCTACTCCTTCTAGTCAGCCTAGGAATAACTCCCTAGAAATCCCAAAAGGATATTAGCACATATTTGATCAATTGGCCCAGAACCAGCAAACTCCTCAAACTTCCACACTGTAATATCCCATTGTGGACACTGCAGTTAATGCACCTATGAAGGCCATTCCTCTCCAGCATATTACTACATTCCATGGCCTAACATCGGAAGATCCAGATGAATTTCTGTTTGAATTCGATGTATTATGTCGAGGGTATGACTATACCACCGATCCCCCAAAGCTAAAACTATTTCCCTCCACATTAAAAGGAGCAGCTTTACTATGGTTTATGGGGTTAGGTGGAGGTGTTATAAAGAACTAGGATAAGATGAAAGGTGCTTTTTCTAAAGAAATATTAGGATTATTATAGGTCTAGAGAATTAAAGGATGAAATATTTCAAATGACAGCCAGACCTAATGAAACATTGGAGGAATATGTAGAACGCTTCCAATACAATCTTCAGAGATCACCTTATGCATCTTTACCCTTACTTGATAATGTGTTAAAAACTACATTAATTAAAGGGATGAAGGAACAATGGGTTGAAACATTAAACATTATGGGAAAAGGTGACATATATCAGGAAAGTTTTGTTGACATTATTGATTTATGTATTAGGAGTTCGAGAGGTAGTGCAAGGATAAAACCAGCAAAACATGACATAATCATAAGGGACAACAACATCTTCGGTGGAGGTGTAACCCAAGCAGAAATTGGGAATCTACTGGAAGACTTCAAAACCGATATTCTAGGGACTTTGACAACGTAGCTCGACATTATGCAGGCTAAACAAAAGCAAGTAGAAGCAAAGCAAAATTTGGCAATATTCTACCCTAGATGCAGAAAGAAACACAGCCATAAAGAGTGCCCACTAGATGCAGTCCATGTCTATGCCATTTTCACAAAAGACCACTCAACAAAAAATTGTCCCTTACTCCCGGGCCTGAAAGAAGTCTACAAGGAGGCAGAAGAAGAATCAGAACCAGTGTACCTACTCAATCAGCGCCGTCAATGACAGCCATGACAAATAGGTATGCCTATTGATCCATCCTCTTCTTTTTAGTCTCCTTAGTATAATGCTCAGCAATATAATGGAATGTGGCAAAACCAGCCACCTTTCCCCAGCTGGTCACGCAGCCATTTCCTTCATCACCATGGCCAAATCAAACAAATCAAACCAATTGGCCAAACTTCCCTTACTGTCCACCATTTTGGCAAAATAATGCATATTCGACACAATGGTCACCCTCCACCTTGCAGAGTCAAACTTGGCAGTTGAACTGCCAAAAACCTATGAATCAGCTAGCCGGAACGATTCCTCTCCCTCAACCTACACTGCCAACACCATATACATAGCAATAAAATCCCCCGACCAACTTAAAACCTCAACACCCAGCCCAACCCAACCCAAACCCTAGTAATAGACTGGTTTTCTCTATTTAAATAATCGAAGCACCAGAACGAGATACTGCGTTAAGGGAGTGCAACGACCTTCAATTAAGGTCTAGGCGCATAATAGAAATTGAGGGAGATAAAAATGCTCAAGTTGAAAATCTGTTACCTTTAGAACAACCACTACAAGAAAAGGATGTGGTTAGACAACAAGCTCATGATCAAGCAACCACTTCTTCTGCCCCATTCCCAGAATGACTAATCATATCGCACGCAATAGAAAATCTTGACTTTGATCTTTTAGGAGAATTAAGAAATTTGTGTATAAAGATCCCCCTCCTCCAGGCTATCCAAGATATCCCAATCTACGCAAAAACCATCAAAGAATTATGTATAAAAAATCCAAAGAGGAGAATAACAACTAACCCAACTATCTAAGTAGTCGGCATCCTATCTGACTTACTATTAGGAAGAGAGGCAACCGTAAAATATGAAGACCCAGGGAATCCTATAGTTACGGTGCAAATCAATGGACACTCCTTTCCAAATTCCTTAGTTGATTTAGGAGCTGCAATCAATATCCTAACCACCACCACTTGTCAAAAGCTTGGCATTACATCATTAGATCCAACCACAACCTTATTGGAGCTGGCTGACCGATCAGTAGTCAGACCAGAAGGCACACTACATGATGTAATGGTCTCAGTAGACTCCTGGGAATACCCTGCAGACTCTCTAATAATTAATCCCAAAAACTGGCTAGATGGACACCCTTTGATCTTAGGTAGACCTTTGCTAGCAACTGCTAATGCTTACATTGGCTACCGACAAGGCAGTATGACTATAACTAGAGGGAGTAATGTCAAGAATTTAGCTTTATACCCTCCAGCCCAGCCAAGCCTAACAATAATGAAAACTAATAAACAACCTGTATCATATCTCACAGAAAACATTATATTGCCTTTAACCATAGAAGATGCCCTCAAATTTAGAGACCAAACAGAGGACGACATCATTAACAATTTCATTAACCAACTAGAAACCAGATCCCATGTACAATGTCACATGATAGAGGCAGCATTTGATAATGAACTAGAAGAAGATCCCCTCAAATACAATCATGATCAATCAATACCTACTACCTCTGTTTCAAACATCAAAATTATAGAGATTGAGCCAGGAAAAACCTTGAACATTAACAAAAACTTGACTCCTGAACGAGAAGAAAAGATGGTCCAACTATTGAGAAAATACAAGGAAGCTTTTGCATGGGATTACTGGGACATGAAAGGAATTGATCCCCAACTGTGTATGCACCACATTTATATAGAAAAGGATGCTAGACCCATTCGCCAACCCCAACGAAGACTAAACCCTCATCTTAAGGATATTGTGAAAGCTGAATTACAAAAACTTTTAGATGTAAACTTTATTTACCCAATATCTGACAGCAAGTGGGTCTCTCCACTAGTAGTGGTGCCAAAGAAGAATGGAAAGTGGAGAATATGTGTAGACTACAGAGAACTGAACAAAGCAACCGAGAAAGACCACTTTCCCCTTCCATTCATTGACCAGGTATTATACACATTAGCAGGAAAGAAATTCTTTCCTTTCTTAGATGGCTTCAGCAGATACAATCAGATTCAGATTTCCCCTGAAGATCAGGATAAAACTACTTTTACCTGCCCCTAGGGAAAATTTGCTTACAGAGTCCTACCCTTTGGCCTATGCAATGCCCCTGCCACATTTCAGAGGGCCATCCTCAGCATCTTTTCAGATTTGATAAATGAAGTGCTCGAAGTATATATGGATGATTTCACACCATATGGAGATGATTTTGAGCCAGCACTAGACACATTGGAAAAGGTGCTGCAAAGATGTATTGCCACCAGGCTTTGCTTGAGCCATGAAAAATGTCATATGATGATGACTGATGGACTCATCTTAGGTCGTTATATCTCAGCAACTGTAATGCAGGTATATCCAGCTAAAATTCAGATAATTTTGTTAATACCTACTCCTACCACACAAACAAAGGTATGTAGCTTTCTGGGTTTTTCTGGTTATTAAAGGAGATTCATAGAGCATTTTTCTTAAATAGCTGCACCTTTATATGCACTAACTGGGAACGTTGATTTTATTTGGACAGATAAGTGTGACCACGCTTTCGAGGATCTGAAAAAACTTGTATTGACGGCCCCAGTGCTAAGGGGACCAAATTGGGATTTGTCATTCCAAATTTCATCTGATGCTTCAGACACAACTATTGGAGCAGTCTTGGGGCAGGAAGAAGATAAAAAGCCATATGAAATTTATTATATTAGCAAGAATCTATCTCCTACTCAACTAAACTATACTGTAATTAAAAAAGAATTTTTAGCTGTAATACATGCTGTAAATAAGTTTAGACATTATATAACTGGGTATCCTATAGTTTTATATACATATAGCTCTGCCATAAAATACTTAGAAAATAAACCTGTTACAAATAGAAGAGTAACAAGATGGTTGATTTTATTGTAGGAATTTGACATCACAATAAAGGATCGACCCAAAAAAGAGAATCATGCCGCTGATTTTCTCTCACGAATGCCAAAGCCAGCCGACGTAGCAACAGTCGAAGATCAATTCCCAGATGAACATTTGTTTGTTGTTACTGTCAGAACATCATGGTATGCTGATGTTGCAAATTATTTAGCAGTAGGTAAATTACCCAAGCATTTAACGCCCAATGAACGGAAACAGATAGTACAGCATAGTACCCGATTACCTTAGATTGGGGGCTACCTATTTCATACAAGGGCGGATATGCACATCAGAAGATGCGTCCACGAAGACGAAATATTTGACATTCTGAAAGCTTGCTATGACGGACTATGTGGCAGACATTTCGCAGACCGCGGGATTTGTCACAAGGTTTTACAAACAGGCTATTACTGGCCTATAATCTTTAAAGATGCTAAGAAATTTGTGCAAGCCTGTGATAGTTTCCAAAGACTGGGATGCCCTGGATAGTCCAGTGAAATGCCTTTAAATCCACAGTTAATAATCGAGCCATTTGAGCATTGGGTGCTCGATTTTATTAGCCCAATTAACCCATCATCAAATCAGAAAAAATACATTCTAGTAGCAACAGAGTATGTTACCAAATGGGTGGAAGCAAAGGCACTTCCAAGAGCTACAGAGTATTCTATAATACATTTCCTTTTCCAAATATTTGTGCGATATGGCCTCCCGAGGGACATAATCACGGACGGAGGATCGTAATTTGTAGGTAATAAAATCGCTGCAACATTAAAAAATTACCACATTTGGCACAAAATTACCACCCCGTATCACCCACAGGTAAATGGCCAAGTAGAGAGCACGAATAAAGTGATAGAAGCAATAGACAAAAATAGTTGCATCACACAGGCGTGATTGGGCTTCAAGATTGCCGGAGTCCTTATGGGCATACTGAACAACATGGAGAAATACCACTGGCCATTCACCATATCAACTAGTATTTGGAAAAGAACCCATCTTTCCAATAGGATTC
This sequence comes from Pinus tabuliformis, assembly GCA_031772625.1. Lineage (NCBI taxonomy): Eukaryota > Viridiplantae > Streptophyta > Pinopsida > Pinales > Pinaceae > Pinus > Pinus tabuliformis. The sequence continues at coordinate 503,585,143 of CM062817.1, read as the reverse complement.
GAAATACAAACAATAAGAATAGCACAAGAGGTGGGTTTGAATTTAAATGAAGCCCAAACTAGCAGATTACAACAAATCAACGAGCTAGATGAAATTAGGCTCTTATCTCTTCAACACACTACATTAATTCAATAGCAGAGAGGAAAATGGCACGACGCCCTTATCAAAAAGAAAATCTTCCACGAAGGAGATTGGGCACTCCTATACGATTCCAGGTTTTAGGATTTCCCAGGAAAACTCCAAGCACGATGGCTTGGACCTTATGAGATACAGAAAGTTCACGACAATGGCACCAATACATTGACTACCATTGATGGATCTAGACATTCATTCAAAGCAAATGGTCATCGAGTGCAACTTTACCACAAACCGCTCACTCGGGAATCCTTTTACTAGCAATTACGGGAATATTCCACTATGCATATTCTTGTTGAGGAAGATAACCCCTCCTCAGCAGTAATTCACTGAATAATTCTTTTGTTTCTGAATTTTGTATATAACTTTTTCTCTTTAATTTTGCCTGTATAAACTGTTTTTTTAGATTGTTATTGTTGTTCCTTAAGAGGAACAACAATTTTGCATGCTTGTATTTTTCGTGTTGTTCCTCTTAAGGAACAACAACCGTTCCTCTTAAGGAACAACAATTTTGAGTGCTTACATTTGTTTGCTATTCCTTTTAAAGGGACAGTTGCTGTTCCTCTAAAGGAATAGCAGTCGTTCCTCTTTAGCAACAACATTTCTGCATATTTCAAAATTTTTGTTGTTCCTTTCAAAGGAATAGTTGCTATTCTTCTAAAGGAATAGCATTTCCGCACCCTCATTTATTTTTGTTGTTCCTTTTAAAGGAACAACTTCTATTCCTCTTAAAGGAACAACAGTCGTTCCTCTTAAGGAACAACACATTTGTGTGTTTATTTTTGTTGTTCCTTTTAAAGGAACAACACTTCTGCGTGCTTATTTTTGTTGTTCCTCTTAAAGGAATAGCTACTGTCCCTTTTAAGGAACATCAGCCATTCCTCTTAAAGAACAACACTTTTTGCGACTTTTTTTTCGCTATTCCTTTTAAAGAAACAACACTTTTGTGTGCTTATTTTTGTTGTCCCTTTTAAAGGAATAGCTGTTGTCCCTTTTAAATAACAATAGTCGTTCCTCTTAAGGAACAACACTTCCGATTGCATTTTTGTTGTTCCTCTTAAAGGAACAACACTTCTTCCAGATTGTTTTTTTTTGTTCCTCCTAAAAGAACAGTACTTCCGCTTGATTGTTTTTGTTGTTCCTCCTAAAGGAACAACCCTTCTGCCCGATTGTTTTTGTTGTTCCTCTTAAAGGAATCGCACTTTCGCAAGATTGTTTTTTCTGTTCCTCCTAAAGGAACAACACTTCTGCCAGATTGTTTTTGTTGTTCCTTTACTTCACATTTTTCTTTTAATTTTTTGCCACTCCTTCTGAAGGAACAACAATTTCGATTTGGGATGTTCTTAGGCTATTTTGCAGAAGGATCGGTATTTTATTTCGTGCTTGCTTTATTTGTTGTTCCGCTTAAGGAATAACTGCTATTCCTCTTAAGGAACAACAATTTTGAGTGCATTTTTTTTGTATGTGTGCTTCTTAAAGAACACCATTTAGAGAATTTTTGAATGATGGTTCACTGTTCATGTTCCCTTCAAGGCATAGATATAAATTTATGCAAGGATACAAAAACTAGAGGATACCAAAATTACAAAACCAAAGAAAAATTGTTATCTTTAGAGAAATTTCTTTGTATCAATAAGAAAAAACAGGAAAGGACACAAATATTTATATCACTTTGCTGTCTTTATTTTCACTAAAAATAATTTGATCGATTACTTTTATCATATTGGTTCTTCCCTAATCTTCATAATTCTCTTTGATCATTATTATTGAATAAGAGTAAGGGCATATTTTCCTCTATTGAGATGTTCAGACTTCTTCCACCATCCATACTCTTAAGGAGTGTTGAGCCATCCTTTGTATATAAATAGGAAAGTGCTATATAAAAGAAAAAGAAAAAAAAGAAGAAAAAATATATATCTATATGATTACTAACAATTCTATGATTTGTCAGATGAAGGATAGGGGGTCTCATCAAGAGCCAGCCTACCATGATCATAAGGAAGCAATGAAGTGGCATTCCCACTATGGCCACCACACTAGGGATATGATCCAAGAGGCACAACAAGAAAAAAGCCCTTGGAACAGGAGGTCTTATCACGAGCTGGCCTGCCCACCTTTCACTCCTTCCTGGTGAATGGAATTGTGATTCATTTGGTTACTAAGCCAGCACAATGACCTCCATTTTGACATCACAAAGAACTTTCCTAGGCATACATAAAGGATTAGGGTTCCAAGGGTGAGAAAGAAACTTTGTCAAGGTTATGAGCACCTGTGGGAAACAGAGCTCTGCTAATGGTATTGAATTCATATTTCTTACACATCAATATTCATTATAAACCCTTTTCTTATATCTTTATCTTGATTTCAAATGAGATTATGTTTTAAAACCCTTTCGAACCTTTTACACATGAAATATTGTTTGAAAATCAATCATAATGGTTAAAATGGATAATGACAGCATAAGCAATTTTACGTATGAAAGCTGTCCTCTTCCCTATTTTTCGCATCATTTGATAGAATTTCCATATCTATTCACGATTTTCATCATAAGCCTCGATTTCAGTAATTTGCTACTTTTTGTAATCATGTCATGGATATACGTTGTTCCTTCTTTTTTTTACTGTACGATCGCCGTCCAATACGTTGCTCCTCCATTTGCCGGTCGATGACGACCTATCATATTTCTGGGGGGCACGGGTGACCTCCAAAATACACTAGCATATGTGTCAATTCCCTATTTGGAGGTACTACAATTCCATCAGATCTCGGAAATAGCAAGTTTAACGGTATTGATATTTTCCAATATGCACAGCTTTGTTGTTCCATTGTCATTTCTGTGTTTTTCTCTGTAAAAATTAACAATGTGCTAAGCTTAGACGAAATGGGAGGCAGACCAGTACATAGCGAACCGCAGGTGCTAACAATTTTACCCGACTACAACAGTCCCATGAAACAGTGGCCATCGAATTTCCGTAGAATTTGCAGGAAGAGTGTTCCATGGTGAGGGGAAAGCAAATAACAGTAGAAGATGCGGTAATTACTGAAGTATCTAGACTACCAGATGTTGGACCAATATGGACCCAAAAAAAAGTGAGACTTCAAGACGCCATAGTTATCTTTCGGGACGAAGGACAAAACCTTACTGTTAAAGGAAAAGGAGTCCTGCCTGAAACCCTGGGATAACCATGGGAAGAATTAGCCAACATAGTGTAAAGCTACATCATATGCGATGGGAGAAAGGATGTGGTAAGACCACGCCATCTCAAATTATTAGCAGTATTAAGATAGAAATGTGTTGTAAATTTGCCTGCATATTTCAAATTTTTATTGCATGACGCTGCTTGGAGCATAAGGAAATCACGTCATACAGAAATGGTAGTAAGTCATCATGGTTTAATTTGATTAATAGTCAGTAATAGTCTTGCTCAGCAACAGACTAGTTGGGAAGAATTGGTATTTTCAATAGACAGGGGATTGGCCTTACCAGCCTTGAAAAGAAAAAGAACCATCAGCACATCAGCTAGACCACAAAAACGCAGACAACCCTCTAGATTGAGGAGAAGCAGGGGAATGATGGGAAATCTCCAAGATAACAGTAGCCAACCCTTAGAAGTATAGGGCTCCGAGGATGAGCAACCCCCACAACTCGAAGGAGGAGAGAACGTGGAAGAAGAATTAGAAGAGGAATTGGAGGAAGAAACTGAGCACTCTGGTGCAAGTCCACTATAAAGTCCATTGCAGTAAGACGAATTGGCCCAAATTTTGGCCAATATGGTTGAGTACATTCAACCCCAGAGCCCGCTCAACCTCAATATTTAGGCAAGGCAATCACAGGAACACTCTGCTCATAATAAGAGTGCATCCGAGGAGATGAATGATGAGGAAGAAGAAGAAGCACAATTATAGTAACACTTTGCTCACAGTAAGAGTGCATCCGAGGAGATGAATGATGAGGAAGAAGAAGAAGCACAATCACAGGAACGCTCTGCCCACAACAAGAGTGCATTCGAGGAGTTGAATGATGAGGAAGAAGAAGAAGTAGAAGCCACTCGGGAAATGGCAGATCAAACCAAGGTTACCTCCCCTGAAGGACCTAATCAGGATGATGAGAACATTGAAGAAGTGTTCCAAACAGAAAATATGGAAACAAGCCAGGGTGAGGGCACAGTCCCTAAAGAACAAAACCTAGCTGAGCAGCCAAGTCCAGTCAAGGAAATAGTTGTTCCTCTTAGGAAAAAGAAGAAGAAGATAAATGAAATCAAGAGGCTGCGAAAGGAACATCAAAGGCTAATAAATGTAATAAAAAAACTCAGATAGCAGATAAGGGCCCTAAAAACCCCACCCGAACGAAACCCCATGAAAGAAAGGCCACGGGGACTCAAGCCGAGCCCATATCCATTCAGGACAGCAAGGGACAGCATGCGGCTATTACAGACACAACGACCCAAACATAAGATACACCAATTTGTGATAAAGACGTCTAGACAAAGGTACTGTCCTCTAGCGTCACGACTGACCAGACAGTTTATGATAAAGAGACACAGACTGTAGGAACCAGATGTCGCAATAAGAAGATCCAAGTAGATCTTCAACCCAAAAGTGTTTCGATGGACAATGACCCTAGGGTAGTAAAACTCCAAGAGGAGCTGGCACAGGCTCAACAGACTATAGAAAAGCTCGAAGAAGAAACTGTTCCTAAGAAGAAATACCAAGAGCTACAACAGCAATTAAAGAACATCAATGCATCGGAGAGCGAGGCCTTCGATAAATGTCGGAGGGCAGAGGAAAAAGTTGAAAAGGTAACAAATAGACTAAACACAGTCAGGAGTCAAATGGATATTCTCTGTTCTCTATATACAGATGTCCTAGCATGTAGGGCCCCTGCCAAGAATTATGCTTTGTTTTTATTAGAAAGATATTTGCAATTAAAAATTAAAGCTGTTAAGGCAGGAAAGCCTATAGAATTAAAAACTGTTGATGATTTTATAAATTGCTGTAAACATTATGGAGTCAAAGTTCAGTGTTTACTCTGTGAATTTTATTTGCATAATTTTATCTTGGAAGAGGAAATGGAGAAAAATCCCAGTCCTTTTGTGGGAGATATCTAGTTTCAAGCATTCATTTCATTTGCTGCCAACCAGTTAAAATGGCTCAAAGCCCATAACACCTTTCAGAGACAAGAAACAGGCTAGACCTTTGGGTTAGGGGTGAACCAAAAAACCCATTACAACTGTGGACTAAGAATAAAAGCCTAATGAAGAAGGAGGGTGTGATCCAGACATTGGGACCCATCCACAAAGACATTGTCCAGCAAGGGGTAGAATATTTCTTATCTATCAAAGACCATGCCATAGCAGCCGCTAAACTCTGATGGAAGACCTCCAATTGGAATATTCAGGACAAAGAGGCATTTAATTACAAAAATTTTAAGTTAGTTGCCGACTACCTGGTCACATAGAGTAACCTCATCTTGAGGGAAGGACCGTATTGGCTAGGTTGTAGATTTCGAAGCCCTATTATCTGGTATCCTGCAGCAGAATATAAGGCCATCTATGAATTACCTGAAGGGTAGATAGGGTGCATTTTTGAAGTTTTAGCTACACATCATGGTTTAAGATGACTTCATGATAATCCCTCTCCAGCTTATTCCCTAACTGCCTTGCATGTAAATTACATGGTTTTCATGAGGGTATGAAAAAGGGTAAGCAGGGGGGTGTGCAGAGCGATGGAAAAGGTATGTATTCGCCATTTATTTCTTTATCTTTTCCTTTGAATCATAACTCATTTACATTCTAAAATGGTAATATGTTAAAGAATTATGGTAGAATCAAGGAGATTTGTGATTGATACAAAATAACTAATTATTGTCTTTTTCTATACAGAAAATGAAGGAAATAGAAAACCACTATTTGGGAGGAAAAGACAAAGTAGAAGAAACTGCTGTCCCTTCCCCAGGAAGCCGTATCTAGAAAAGGAGATCAAGATCGAAGCGCATAGTCCAGGAGAAGAAAGGGAAAGTGTGGCATCAGTGAAAGAAGACAAAATGATAAACTGGAGATCAAAGATAGAGCGAATCCCTCAAGATCCTTTGATCCTGAGGGATCACTGCTTCAAAACTTATTTGTACTCTTGATATATCTGCCTGGCCATTATAAAAAGGGACAACGCTTGTAGCCCAGGGGGCATGTATTATCATTTTGTAGAACTTACTATTGTGTTGTTACTTTGATCATCGACTCTTGTTGGTTAAAACAGAGTACGATTGCTTGTAAACTTTTTATACATGATTAATACATAAATCAGTTGTCGTTCCATTCCTTCCTACTGAGTTAGCCCGACGGTGCTTCACTAGCGGCTAAGGGCCCGGCCCTAGTGGATCCACTTGCTACCTGTACCATTATTTTATAGTTCTAGTCGTGTGATGGTTTGATTTACTTTTCATTTCTTTGAATCACATTGCTTTCTAATTTTCTATTCCTTTACATTTTCATGAAATCGTAATTGGATCATGTTGCTATTTTCTTCCACCATAACAAGATTACTATTTATTACAACTTAAATTGTTATGCTGTTCATTCTGGTTATAAAGCTTCGATGTTCACTTTAGACTTTGACGTTCATTACAGATTGTTGTTCATTTGGCTTTGTTTTTCATTCACATTAAGTTAGTGTTGCTATTCATTTCCATTTAGCGTTTTTGTTCATTTACATTAAGTTAGCGTTGTTGTTCATTTCTATTAAGTCAGCATTACTGTTCATTCATACTAGATAGGTGTTATTTCTTTCCTGCAAGTATCTGGTTTTGCTTTTAAGTATTTTATAGTGAGCGTGTGCAGCATTATTGATTGAATTGTCATTTCCAGTTAATTGCTTTAGTGTGGAGTGTAAGATCAACAACTGTAAAGGACATTGGCTATCGCTGCCTAAGTTCTCAGATTGTGGATCCTGTTTATATTTGATTTCATTTATATTAGTTGACAAAGGAAAGAGTTATCACTACTGCATTCTTGATTGATAAATTGTTGTAGTTTTATGAGTGAATGATTTAAGTATTTAGAGCACTAAGTTTCTTTTGATTGCAATTAGATTTTATTTCAAGCATCCGTTTACTATTGTATTTAGCACTGTAGAAAACATTACTCTTGAAATAAATTGCTCGCCTTAGACTGAGTACACTCTTGAAATAAAAAAATCTTACTTAGATTTATAATTAATGTAGGATAAATAGGAGTTCAAAAGACACCTTTTATACCTCAACAGATAGATCATTATAAAATCCAATATTTAGTAGTGTAATTGGGGTATGAAGTGTTGAAACCATTTTGATTGAAACCCTAACCAATGTACTGGCATCAAAATTAAGGTTTAAGATCATTTTTCTATGGATAAAGTTTAAGTATCATTTGCATAAATGTTGTGGTATGGTCTATACAAAATCTAATAATCTTTTGGAGATCTACTGTATATCTTAAGGGTATGTTTTGAGATTTTACTCTAGAAAATAAAAGTGGGCATTATAAGGCATTTGCATATCAAGGAATACAACTATAGACAAAAGGAATCAAATCGTCCATGTTTGTCTACAAAGAAACAATTGTTCAATTACAAAGTTGTTAAGTTAATGAATTATTGCCAACAGCAGTAAGTTCCACAGTGAGTTGTCTCATTATCATGCAGCAGTAAGAGTTTTATTCTCATATTATTTTGTAGAAATATAGTAGTAAGGGATCCATTGTCATATCATTGAATTTTTTGCAGTAAGGGTTACTTTATTTCAATACACCTGAAGCAAATTTGTAGCAAGGGTTTTATTTTACATCTGAAGTACATTAACGGTAAGGGTTTCGTTGAAATCATTTTAAGTGGGTTATTGTCCTTGTTACAAGAGCCCACAATAGTTTTGTCTATTCTCATTGTCATTTTTAGGGTGGTTGTGTGGTGCAAGGTAGGTGATTGAATTCACCTTCAGGTTGTAGCTTGAAAACACTTAAGGGTGGCAGTGTGGTGGTAGGGAAAGTTAGAGCTTGTAAAGGTGTTGGAGCATCCTATTAGTAACAACCGATAAAACCAGGGTGTTGGAGCATCCTTCCAATTGGATCTAGAAAATTGAACATTTTTTTAAGGTATTACGAAGTTGGGGCTTCCCTCTTCAGTTAGAGATGAATCATATCATGTACTCATAAAATTATTGGTAAAGCATTCGACGACTTTTCTCACGGAATGTTTCCACCTAAAAATCTGGTGGCTGCTGTCATTTGATATAGTGTACTGTTGATTTATGTTTATAATGTAATGCTGAAATTAATTATGCCCTGTCAATGAAAATTAACTAATTGTATGGAAATATTGATTCACCCCCCTCTTAGTATTTCTAACATAAATAACATCAACTAAGAAGAAGCATTGTCTTTAGTAATTGACAAAGAGAAAAGGAAAATTTGGATTTCCAATGGAAATGCCTACCTGAAATTAGAATGTCATAGTTCAATTGAGGTTTGCATAAGTCGATTTTATATTATGAGTGATGTCCTCCTCATGCATCTCCATCTCCATATTGCAATGAGAAAGAGCATATTTGTATCTCATATTTGTTATACTCGTCATTATTCTTGTGATAAATATTTTTGTTGCTTTCCCAGATTGTCTTTGCTAGACAAATCTTATGAAATATATTAATGGTATTCTTAAATTAAATTGTGTCACATGAAAGATAAAAAAATCATGTATTTAATCAAATTGCATAGCTTACATAGTGATTGTTAGATGTGGGCATATGATTTAAACAACACACTAAAAATGAGTAAAACCAACAAGCAAGCAATTTGAAGAGAAAATATTCAAGTGAGTTATAATGAAGGAAAGAGTTAAGAAAGAATGACTGCAATAATTGGTAATTAGAATTAGTTACCCACTAATAACTCCTCCAAGTGGAACTTAAGTTGTAGAATGTTGTTTACACACCAATAATTCACAGTAACAAACACGGGAACCATTTTTAAATAAATTAGCCTATGCTCAAATGAATTAATATTAGAACTAAAAGCACAAATATTAACAATCACACCACAAATAAACATAGAAAACCCAAATATTTTTATGAAATTACATTTTAACGTTATATTTATAAAGTATAGTAATCAAATAGTAACAAACACGGGAACCATTTTTAAATAAATTAGCCTATGCTCAAATGAATTAATATTAGAACTAAAAGCACAAATATTAACAATCACACCACAAATAAACATAGAAAACCCAAATATTTTTATGAAATTACATTTTAACGTTATATTTATAAAGTATAGTAATCAAATACTTTTTAATTGTAACTTTTATTAGTATAAACTTTTAATGAAATCTGAAGGTATTTATTGTTTTTTAACTCCAAATGTATTCACATATTTGTACGAATGAGTGTGAGTGTGGCTGAGAGTTGTACGAATGGCGAGATATGACTGTGAGTGAGCCAAGGAAACGATGACGAAGAGAATTCAAAACCCCGTCACTTCATGCCTGGCCGAAATTTCGACGGATAAACCAAGATTTACCAATTTTTCCTTGAGGAGGCTTCATGATCGCCATTGCTACACAATTTAACTTGAGGAAATTATTAAGACTTTTCCCAGCCTTAAATTTGCTAAAGCTACAACGTTCCTTTCCCTCCAGAAAGCTCCAAAACCTCCGTAATTCCTTCCTTAAATCCTGGGAAAAAAATTCTCTCCTGCTTCTCCCATATAAATCCTATTAAATGGCCTCATTTCGCCCTTAATTTGTCCTCAACTCCAAAGCTTCAACGACCACCTTTTGATGCACCGGATAAAAATTTCATCATTCTTACACTGTTGAAAGCAAATTTTTCTCTTTCAAAGAAACAGAATTCAAGAGATTTGGAAGCTTGCCAGTGATCTTCATGGCAATTGGAGCCAACATTGCACAAACATGCTCAAACTCGCAGTTCTAGACCATTTAAAGATCCGAAAAAAATAAAATGTTCAGAGCATAGCATAATTCTTTTTAAAGAAGATTCAACTTGCACCAAAACGCAGCTAAAATCGCTCTACGAGCTCCTGTATATTATAAACACAAGCCGATACGCCTCGAACACAATTACTTCGAGGGTTTGAAACTTAATTGAAGCTCTAACAGAACGCAAAATATTTTTCCCTGTTCTGCTCCCTCATCCGTTTTCTTGTTCAAGCCGAGCATCTACATGTGATAATGCATAAATTAGCTAGAAACATGGTATAGATTGTGGGTTATTTTCTCAAAGAAATTCATTTACAGTGAAATATGAATTTATTAATCACGGAAAAATATAAATTTTAATTTACTTGTAGTTTTGTAAATACTTATAATTGTTAAAAATTGTTTGACGATAGGATTTTTATGGTGAGATTCCTTCTCACGACACTGTAGCAGTTTCGTCGGCCTAAAGCGGATATGCTTTCTGGACATGTCAAATATTGAATAGGGCGAGGAACTGCTGCGGAAGAACGCGGCGATGCGGGAGCCGCTTGAAGTGCACAGGTTCATGCATTTTTCGACAATGATGGCGTTTGCTTCAAGCTTCATATAGTCGTTCAGATATTAATCCACATGGTCAAGGCTCATGAAATGTTGAGCTGCAGATGGTCGTCTACACTTTAGCTCGCCCTGGCTACTATAACATCCCTGCTTCACCTCTAAGTTCTATATTTGATTGAATTCGTCATCTGTTTCGAAGCCCAGGCAACTGCACTGGCCATTGTCACAGATGTTTTAAGGTCTGCAGGTTGTGGTTAGTATGCAATTCTTATTAGATGGTTCCGGTTCGAAGTCCGTTCTCCAGTCTTTGACATCATTCTGTCTAGACTTCGGAGAGAGCTGGTAGACGCGAAGGCTGCCATCGCGATCAAGCCTTAGAAACCTGTACTTTTTTTCATCATGGAAATTAGGAGTAGTCATTGACAGCAATTGATTCTCATTAGTGCAGGAAGAAGATGAAGAAAAATTGTTGATAGTTTCATATAACGAATACACCTGACTCACCCTTTGAATGCAGTTGACTCTTCTGAGCTATCTGATAAGTTAAGAAGATCAGCTAACATACATGAAGGCAGAAACAACTATTTGTACTGTCAAATTGTTCAGGATGTGAAGGGTGAGGCTCTTGAACATTTTCAGAGGCACTGGAGAAGAGGCGAAACTGTTATTGTTCGAAATGTTTTGGATACTACAACAAGGTTGAGCTGGGAGCCAATGGTCATGTGGAGGGCTTTCTGTTGGGTATTTTTCAATGGGGAAATACCAAAACCAAACATATAAACACAACAGAGGAATGCTCTGTTTCCACTGTTCCAGGATCTTTGCACAGGGAACCTCTTAAAAGCAAATATACTCATAACAGAGTATTACACAGCCAAAAAAAATATTTTTATTGATTAACATATAAAGCCTGAAACAACATTCATCCTCTTTGCTGAGAGGGATTTACCAAAACTTACATTCACCCATCAAAACTCTGTTTTCACCTGAGAAATTACTGTGCTGAGTTTACTGCAGTAAAACCCATTTTTACATTTGCTGGTGTAAAACTATTTTTACACATACTGCTGTAAAAATATTTTACACATACAGTAATCTTTACATTACATTCACAATCTCAAAAAATACCTGAGCGCTCTTTTCATTTGCATTTCAATGCAAATGCAATACATAAAAAAAACTTTACTCACTCTACGCACTGCTATGTAATATATTTCTTCATCTGCTCCTCCTCTTTCTCTGTTCGCACTGGTGTGTATTCATCCTTGCAAAAATCAACACATATAAAAAAAATTCCTCGCCCCCTGTTTATCTTAGCTTCATGCTGCTGCGCACTTACCCATTTCACAATGGTAAACACATGTCCATAAAACATTACAACTCACACACGCTTTTCATTTTGGCTCATTATGTATGTAAAAACTTTTTTACAAACGTGGTTTTATAATATATATGGTCAACGTTTTAAAAAAAACATAACACATATAATATATGTGCCCATACCTCCGTGTAGTCAATATTCATGTTTTTACCAAACATTTACGGATCACTTAACTATGCATTTAAATCTTTTGCAGACAGGAGTGGCGGTCAATCAAACTTGACTTTTACTTCACGCATGATTTTTAATTTGATGCAGGTTCGTATGCATCTTGGAGCAATCGACGGCGGAGGTTGATGAGGGCAATCGGACGGCAGTGGTGAATATCGGAGGGCAGTTTGCAGCCAAACTTTAACGCCCGAGAAAATGACGTCGGCTGATGTCAGGTCAGAAACACGTGTCTGCACCAAATCCCATCGGAGCCGCATATACGGAAACAGCTTTTCGCTGGTAGGCGGTCCGAGAAAGTTAAGCAGGTTTCCGGTTTTGCTTTGGCGGTTTTGGGTGAGTTACGCACGGAGTTGAAATTAGATTTCAACACTCCCCTTTAATTTCAACTGCTGGGCGTTCAAACATACCCAGACACTTCCTCTCATAGAGGGATTCACCAACTGCTGTTACAAAGACATCTTCCTCACATAGAGGGGTTCACCAATCTTCCTCGCATAGAGGGATTCACCAACTGCTTCTGATGCAGTTCCACAAACAAACAAAGTTGTCTTCCTCTTAATAGAGGGATTAACCTGAAACTGTGCTTAAGAGCACCTTCCTCATGACAGAGGGATTCACCATAACAATGTGCTGAAGAGCACCTTCCTCATGACAGAGGGATTCACCTGTGACTATGCTGAAAAGCATCATCCTCTTGATAGAGGGATTTACCACACTATGCTGAAAAGCATCTTCCTCTTGACTGAGGGATTCACCATGACACTGTGCTGAAAAGCACCTTCCTCATTAACAGAGGGATTACAAACAGACACTGCTTTACATGCAGTTTCAAAACAAACAATCATTGCACTGCTGTGTGTGCAAACTCATTACAATGTTCTTTTATGCTGCTGCATATTCTCTGCTGCACTGTTGTGCCATCTTCTTTGCTGCATTTAACCCACACTGCTGTGTCTACACTTGCACTGCTTCTGCACTTTTCAAAGACAAAATACTCTATCTTTCTTGGAACAATTACACTGTCCCAATTTACAAATTTACACTGCTGTGTGTAAACATTTCTTACACTCATTGCTGTTGCATATATTCCATTTCAATTCAATGAACAACAAATTCATTGCATTTACCTTTACTGCTGTAAGGAAAATTTCTTTTACATGTGCTGCTGTTCGAAACTTCTTGCTGCTGCATTTTTCACATTTGCATTGCTGTGTGCTTCTCCTTCTTGCCATCATGCTGCTATCCATAACTTCTTGTTGTTGCATTGCCTCTGCAATTTGCACTGTCGCTGCCTTTTGTTTCATCATACTGCTGTGCCCATACTCTTGGCACTTCATTCTTCACAAAAAAAATACAGGTTGCTGCCTTTGCTTATGCACCCTTGCTTCACACAATCTTAGTCTTCATTTTTTTTATTTTCATAATGCACTGTTGTGCAGTTCCTTTCGATTTTCTGCTGCCACATACATTCTCATTCACCCATGTGCATTAACAATCTGCTGTCCCTGTTTTTCTTTATGCATTTCTTTGCATGCTGCATTGCATAAAAAAAAACATTACATTTTTCACTGCTGTGTATTGTACTCACTCTGTTGTGAGTATGTTCTCTCACATTACATAGAAGGAAACTACCTTCCATTGCTATGCATCTCAATGCATGTGCACCACAAAAAAAATTAAACTGCTGTTCATTCTAATCCATGTGCTCCACAAAAAATTTCCTAACTGCTGTCTTATGCTCTATCTTCCCACTGCTGTGAGGGTCTCCATACTTTGCATTTTCCTCTTATCTTGCTGTTGCTCTTTACATTTCAGCGCTACCATCTTTTCTTCTTTATGCATTTCTGTGCATATTGCATAAAAACAAAACAAAAACATTGCTGATTTCATCACTGCTGCATATTACCTTTCAGAGGGATTAACAAAGATTTCGTTTGCAACTACTGTGCTGCAATACATCCTCTATCAACAAATGACTGTTAATACAGTTCAGCAAACAAAACAAAAAAAATCAAGCTCCCCTTTAGTGTATGCTTGTCTTCTTTTGGAAGACTCTTCTCAAAACAAATTTAGATCCACTGGGGAGTTCAAGGGGTTTTCAGGTTGCATTTCCTTCCTTCTCCATACTTGTGTAACTTTCTTCTTTTGCATGGGTCTAGCTTGTGTAAAAGCCCATGTCAAGTTACATTCACGTGCCATATGCCCAATGTTATGACACTTGAAACATTCAACATTTTTCATGAATGACATTTCATGATTTCTTCTAAAATTGTTTCTTGGAGATTGTCGGGGACCACAACATCTATCTCCATGAAATGCTCTACAGTCTTTTGCCATATGACCAAAGTTTGAGCAAACATAACAATAACCATAAAATGAACTTTGGTACCTGGGAGATGGAGGTTTTCTTGATGTACTTCTGAATCCTTGCTGCCTTGAGATCCTTTGATGATCACCATTGCCCCTTGCCTCTTTGACATCAGCTACACTTCTTCTTGGAGCTGGTTTTCTACTTGGAGCAGGATTTCTTCTATTGCTGCCTTCATTTTTCTCCTTGCCTTTGCTGGAACTAGGAGCATCATACCTTCTTTCTGGCTTCTTCACATCTCCTTTGCTTAAAGCATCCTCATCCTTGTTTGAGGGTTCGCCTACATACCCAAGTCCTGATTTATCAAATGGAGATCTGTGATAGCTGAGCATGTCATCCAGAGCTTGAGAGCTCTTCATTATTTTGTTCAGCCCTTCAAACTTCTTCCTGAGAAGGACAATCTCTTCTTCCAACTTTTCACATACATTATTTTTCTTTGATAGTTGTCCCTCAGTTTCTTCTTTGCTACGAGTAGCTTCAGCTGCTACGAATTTAAGGGAGATAATATCAGTCTTCATTTTGGAGATTTCTGCTTGACTGCTCTCCATTTTCTTTTCAGCTCCTTGTGCCTGCTTCTTGGCTTCTTGTAGTTCGGACTTAAGGGAGGAGACCTCTACCTTGTACTGTCCAATCTCTTCTACAAGCTTATTCACTCTCTTATGCCTTTGTTCAAGTTGACTTGTCAAGGCACATTCCTGCTTCTTTGCTTCATTCAGCTGATTTGTCATAGACATGACTTCTTCATGATGTTTCCTCTTGCATTGATCAAGCTCCTTCTTGAGCTTGGCAAGCTCTTCATCCCTTTCCCTTACTTGAAGCTTGATGAGATCAAGCTTTTCATTCTCAGCTTCTATGATGGGTTCTTCTTGACTCATTGTCATGGTCAGTGCTCCCTTTGCATGAAGATCATGCAGTCTGTCCCATATATCCTTTGCTGATGTATATTTTCCTAGATTCCTCTTCACAGAATCAGGGAGTCCATCAAAGATTAGTTTTACTGCTTGTGCATCATACTCCATGGATTCTTCATCCATCTTGCTGTCATCAATCACTGACTCCCAGACTTCAATCCCCTCAGACATTAGGAAAGCCCTCATCATTATTTCCCATACATCAAAGTTTCCATCAAACTTTGGAACCTCAAATACAACGCTTTCAAATAGATTTCCTTCTAGTTTAGTAGAGGAGGGAGACACATTTTTAACAGCCCTGGAGGCTTTCTTCTTTGACCTTGCCATTCTTATCTAGGCTTTAAATACCTGACTGTGTTTTTTTTGAGACCACTGACTGTCTTTAATAATAACTCAAAAACTTGAGAAATACCTGAATCCCTTTGGCTGAAACTTCACACTGCTGGAGAAATACCTTAACCCTTTTGGCTGTGGCTTCACACTGCTGGAGAAACTTTACACCTGCAACAACTCATTCCTTCAGCTTCTTTGAGTCTTCAAAGAGCCTGGACTAGCTCTGATACCACTGTTGGGTATTTTTCAATGGGGAAATACCAAAACCAAACATATAAACACAACAGAGGAATGCTCTGTTTCCACTGTTCCAGGATCTTTGCACAGGGAACCTCTTAAAAGCAAATATACTCATAACAGAGTATTACACAGCCAAAAAAAATATTTCTATTGATTAACATATAAAGCCTGAAACAACATTCATCCTCTTTGCTGAGAGGGATTTACCAAAACTTACATTCACCCATCAAAACTCTGTTTTCACCTGAGAAATTACTGTGCTGGGTTTACTGCAGTAAAACCCATTTTTACATTTGCTGGTGTAAAACTATTTTTACACATACTGCTGTAAAAATATTTTACACATACAGTAATCTTTACATTACATTCACAATCTCAAAAAATACCTGAGCGCTCTTTTCATTTGCATTTCAATGCAAATGCAATACATAAAAAAAACTTTACTCACTCTACGCACTGCTATGTAATATATTTCTTCATCTGCTCCTCCTCTTTCTCTGTTCGCACTGGTGTGTATTCATCCTTGCAAAAATCAACACATATAAAAAAAATTCCTCGCCCCCTGTTTATCTTAGCTTCATGCTGCTGCGCACTTACCCATTTCACAATGGTAAACACATGTCCATAAAACATTACAACTCACACACGCTTTTCATTTTGGCTCATTATGTATGTAAAAACTTTTTTACAAACGTGGTTTTATAATATATATGGTCAACGTTTTAAAAAAAACATAACACATATAATATATGTGCCCATACCTCCGTGTAGTCAATATTCATGTTTTTACCAAACATTTACGGATCACTTAACTATGCATTTAAATCTTTTGCAGACAGGAGTGGCGGTCAATCAAACTTGACTTTTACTTCACGCATGATTTTTAATTTGATGCAGGTTCGTATGCATCTTGGAGCAATCGACGGCGGAGGTTGATGAGGGCAATCGGACGGCAGTGGTGAATATCGGAGGGCAGTTTGCAGCCAAACTTTAACGCCCGAGAAAATGACGTCGGCTGATGTCAGGTCAGAAACACGTGTCTGCACCAAATCCCATCGGAGCCGCATATACGGAAACAGCTTTTCGCTGGTAGGCGGTCCGAGAAAGTTAAGCAGGTTTCCGGTTTTGCTTTGGCGGTTTTGGGTGAGTTACGCACGGAGTTGAAATTAGATTTCAACACTCCCCTTTAATTTCAACTGCTGGGCGTTCAAACATACCCAGACACTTCCTCTCATAGAGGGATTCACCAACTGCTGTTACAAAGACATCTTCCTCACATAGAGGGGTTCACCAATCTTCCTCGCATAGAGGGATTCATCAACTGCTTCTGATGCAGTTCCACAAACAAACAAAGTTGTCTTCCTCTTAATAGAGGGATTAACCTGAAACTGTGCTTAAGAGCACCTTCCTCATGACAGAGGGATTTATCATAACAATGTGCTGAAGAGCACCTTCCTCATGACAGAGGGATTCACCTGTGACTATGCTGAAAAGCATCATCCTCTTGATAGAGGGATTTACCACACTATGCTGAAAAGCATCTTCCTCTTGACTGAGGGATTCACCATGACACTGTGCTGAAAAGCACCTTCCTCATTAACAGAAGGATTACAAACAGACACTGCTTTACATGCAGTTTCAAAACAAACAATCATTGCACTGCTGTGTGTGCAAACTCATTACAATGTTCTTTTATGCTGCTGCATATTCTCTGTTGCACTGTTGTGCCATCTTCTTTGCTGCATTTAACCCACACTGCTGTGTCTACACTTGCACTGCTTCTGCACTTTTCAAAGACAAAATACTCTATCTTTCTTGGAACAATTACACTGTCCCAATTTACAAATTTACACTGCTGTGTGTAAACATTTCTTACACTCATTGCTGTTGCATATATTCCATTTCAATTCAATGAACAACAAATTCATTGCATTTACCTTTACTGCTGTAAGGAAAATTTCTTTTACATGTGCTGCTGTTCGAAACTTCTTGCTGCTGCATTTTTCACATTTGCATTGCTGTGTGCTTCTCCTTCTTGCCATCATGCTGCTATCCATAACTTCTTGTTGTTGCATTGCCTCTGCAATTTGCACTGTCGCTGCCTTTTGTTTCATCATACTGTTCTGTGCCCATACTCTTGGCACTTCATTCTTCACAAAAAAAATACAGGTTGCTGCCTTTGCTTATGCACCCTTGCTTCACACAATCTTAGTCTTCATTTTTTTTATTTTCATAATGCACTGTTGTGCAGTTCCTTTCGATTTTCTGCTGCCACATACATTCTCATTCACCCATGTGCATTAACAATCTGCTGTCCCTGTTTTTCTTTATGCATTTCTTTGCATGCTGCATTGCATAAAAAAAAACATTACATTTTTCACTGCTGTGTATTGTACTCACTCTGTTGTGAGTATGTTCTCTCACATTACATAGAAGGAAACTACCTTCCATTGCTATGCATCTCAATGCATGTGCACCACAAAAAAAATTAAACTGCTGTTCATTCTAATCCATGTGCTCCACAAAAAATTTCCAAACTGCTGTCTTATGCTCTATCTTCCCACTGCTGTGAGGGTCTCCATACTTTGCATTTTCCTCTTATCTTGCTGCTGCTCTTTACATTTCAGCGCTACCATCTTTTCTTCTTTATGCATTTCTGTGCATATTGCATAAAAACAAAACAAAAACATTGCTGATTTCATCACTGCTGCATATTACCTTTCAGAGGGATTAACAAAGATTTCATTTGCAACTACTGTGCTGCAATACATCCTCTATCAACAAATGACTGTTAATACAGTTCAGCAAACAAAACAAAAAAAATCAAGCTCCCCTTTAGTGTATGCTTGTCTTCTTTTGGAAGACTCTTCTCAAAACAAATTTAGATCCACTGGGGAGTTCAAGGGGTTTTCAGGTTGCATTTCCTTCCTTCTCCATACTTGTGTAACTTTCTTCTTTTGCATGGGTCTAGCTTGTGTAAAAGCCCATGTCAAGTTACATTCACGTGCCATATGCCCAATGTTATGACACTTGAAACATTCAACATTTTTCATGAATGACATTTCATGATTTCTTCTAAAATTGTTTCTTGGAGATTGTCGGGGACCACAACATCTATCTCCATGAAATGCTCTACAGTCTTTTGCCATATGACCAAAGTTTGAGCAAACATAACAATAACCATAAAATGAACTTTGGTACCTGGGAGATGGAGGTTTTCTTGATGTACTTCTGAATCCTTGCTGCCTTGAGATCCTTTGATGATCACCATTGCCCCTTGCCTCTTTGACATCAGCTACACTTCTTCTTGGAGCTGGTTTTCTACTTGGAGCAGGATTTCTTCTATTGCTGCCTTCATTTTTCTCCTTGCCTTTGCTGGAACTAGGAGCATCATACCTTCTTTCTGGCTTCTTCACATCTCCTTTGCTTAAAGCATCCTCATCCTTGTTTGAGGGTTCGCCTACATACCCAAGTCCTGATTTATCAAATGGAGATCTGTGATAGCTGAGCATGTCATCCAGAGCTTGAGAGCTCTTCATTATTTTGTTCAGCCCTTCAAACTTCTTCCTGAGAAGGACAATCTCTTCTTCCAACTTTTCACATACATTATTTTTCTTTGATAGTTGTCCCTCAGTTTCTTCTTTGCTACGAGTAGCTTCAGCTGCTACGAATTTAAGGGAGATAATATCAGTCTTCATTTTGGAGATTTCTGCTTGACTGCTCTCCATTTTCTTTTCAGCTCCTTGTGCCTGCTTCTTGGCTTCTTGTAGTTCGGACTTAAGGGAGGAGACCTCTACCTTGTACTGTCCAATCTCTTCTACAAGCTTATTCACTCTCTTGTGCCTTTGTTCAAGTTGACTTGTCAAGGCACATTCCTGCTTCTTTGCTTCATTCAGCTGATTTGTCATAGACATGACTTCTTCATGATGTTTCCTCTTGCATTGATCAAGCTCCTTCTTGAGCTTGGCAAGCTCTTCATCCCTTTCCCTTACTTGAAGCTTGATGAGATCAAGCTTTTCATTCTCAGCTTCTATGATGGGTTCTTCTTGACTCATTGTCATGGTCAGTGCTCCCTTTGCATGAAGATCATGCAGTCTGTCCCATATATCCTTTGCTGATGTATATTTTCCTAGATTCCTCTTCACAGAATCAGGGAGTCCATCAAAGATTAGTTTTACTGCTTGTGCATCATACTCCATGGATTCTTCATCCATCTTGCTGTCATCAATCACTGACTCCC
Source organism: Pinus tabuliformis (assembly GCA_031772625.1). Taxonomy (NCBI): domain Eukaryota; kingdom Viridiplantae; phylum Streptophyta; class Pinopsida; order Pinales; family Pinaceae; genus Pinus; species Pinus tabuliformis. The sequence goes on along the minus strand of CM062817.1, from coordinate 503,564,840 downwards.
AGACTTCAATCCCCTCAGACATTAGGAAAGCCCTCATCATTATTTCCCATACATCAAAGTTTCCATCAAACTTTGGAACCTCAAATACAACGCTTTCAAATAGATTTCCTTCTAGTTTAGTAGAGGAGGGAGACACATTTTTAACAGCCCTGGAGGCTTTCTTCTTTGACCTTGCCATTCTTATCTAGGCTTTAAATACCTGACTGTGTTTTTTTTGAGACCACTGACTGTCTTTAATAATAACTCAAAAACTTGAGAAATACCTGAATCCCTTTGGCTGAAACTTCACACTGCTGGAGAAATACCTTAACCCTTTTGGCTGTGGCTTCACACTGCTGGAGAAACTTTACACCTGCAACAACTCATTCCTTCAGCTTCTTTGAGTCTTCAAAGAGCCTGGACTAGCTCTGATACCACTGTTGGGTATTTTTCAATGGGGAAATACCAAAACCAAACATATAAACACAACAGAGGAATGCTCTGTTTCCACTGTTCCAGGATCTTTGCACAGGGAACCTCTTAAAAGCAAATATACTCATAACAGAGTATTACACAGCCAAAAAAAATATTTCTATTGATTAACATATAAAGCCTGAAACAACATTCATCCTCTTTGCTGAGAGGGATTTACCAAAACTTACATTCACCCATCAAAACTCTGTTTTCACCTGAGAAATTACTGTGCTGGGTTTACTGCAGTAAAACCCATTTTTACATTTGCTGGTGTAAAACTATTTTTACACATACTGCTGTAAAAATATTTTACACATACAGTAATCTTTACATTACATTCACAATCTCAAAAAATACCTGAGCGCTCTTTTCATTTGCATTTCAATGCAAATGCAATACATAAAAAAAACTTTACTCACTCTACGCACTGCTATGTAATATATTTCTTCATCTGCTCCTCCTCTTTCTCTGTTCGCACTGGTGTGTATTCATCCTTGCAAAAATCAACACATATAAAAAAAATTCCTCGCCCCCTGTTTATCTTAGCTTCATGCTGCTGCGCACTTACCCATTTCACAATGGTAAACACATGTCCATAAAACATTACAACTCACACACGCTTTTCATTTTGGCTCATTATGTATGTAAAAACTTTTTTACAAACGTGGTTTTATAATATATATGGTCAACGTTTTAAAAAAAACATAACACATATAATATATGTGCCCATACCTCCGTGTAGTCAATATTCATGTTTTTACCAAACATTTACGGATCACTTAACTATGCATTTAAATCTTTTGCAGACAGGAGTGGCGGTCAATCAAACTTGACTTTTACTTCACGCATGATTTTTAATTTGATGCAGGTTCGTATGCATCTTGGAGCAATCGACGGCGGAGGTTGATGAGGGCAATCGGACGGCAGTGGTGAATATCGGAGGGCAGTTTGCAGCCAAACTTTAACGCCCGAGAAAATGACGTCGGCTGATGTCAGGTCAGAAACACGTGTCTGCACCAAATCCCATCGAAGCCGCATATACGGAAACAGCTTTTCGCTGGTAGGCGGTCCGAGAAAGTTAAGCAGGTTTCCGGTTTTGCTTTGGCGGTTTTGGGTGAGTTACGCACGGAGTTGAAATTAGATTTCAACACTTTCAGGGAGACCAGAAACAGGTTTGTGACTGAGACACACTCAGTCTTTGCCATTGATTTCCTGGATTGGTTTTCGGTTGAGATCAATATACATCAGTTTTTTGATGGTTACGTAAATGGAAGGTGTCACACTAATCACTGGCCCGAGATGTTGAAGTTGAAAGATTGGCCTCCAGCAAATTTATTCAAGCGTCTACCATGACATGGTGCTGAATTTATCTGTGCCTTACCTTTCAAGGAGTACACCCATCCTGAAACTGGGATTCTAAATCTCACCGCAAGGCTTCCACCGGGCTGCGCGAGAACTGATTTAGGACCCAAAACGTACATAGCTTATGGCACCAGGGAAGAACTTGTTAAAGGGGATTCAGTCACTAAGTTGCACATTGACATGTCTGATGTTGTCAATGTTATAATGCATACAATCGAGGTCAACTTGTCATATTTCCAACAAAAGCAAATGGAGAAATTAATAGAAGAATACAGAAGAAAATATGGGTTGCCATATATTCATGAAAAGAAAAGTTGAAGCGAACCACGTGACGTCAAGTTACTGACCATAGCCAGAGAATTTCTATTGTACTGGTTCGTGATGGTTGCACTAAGAAATATCTCGAGGTCACTGGTGTGCACAGCTTGGCCAGGCTAGAAGCTTTGGCTGAAATGTTCTTGACCATAGCCAATGAATTGTTGACCAGATGAGAGACATTACACAACCCTCCCAACAAACATTGCCTGAGATTCCTGATGTCGTCTTTCTTCTTGTTTTCGGTCTAGGTTTCCTGGGTGCTAACGGGCACACTAATATCTTCGTTATTATGTGCTCCTCAAACTTGGGTGTCTCGCATCCTTTGTCGTCGTTGGTTAAATTCTTCGAATAAAAAATGGTATTGACTTTCTCGGCTCACAAAATCAATCCAAGAGTTGTAGCATCCACATGCTCAGTCGGAAAAACAAGATCGACCTCACCTTCAATGTCATTCGTTGCATCAGCCTTGAATTCCAAGACTCTCTCATTACAAAACTCAAATATGATTATTGATCAAGTAAAGGATGACAGAATTGCTGACGTGACCCACATGTTCCTTTGCAAATATTCTCATATCTAGGTCTCAGAACCTGACCACAGGGCCGATTAGAATGAAATCTATCAGGGTCTTCAAAACATGGCAAGCATGCCCCATGTCCACATTGCAAAATTTTTAAAACATTTACATTACACGGTCTGCAAGGCCTTCCACATTTTAGTTTACATGGATTCCCGCAATCAACTTGAACAGGGCACGGTTCATTGCAGATGGCTTCCTCAACAACAGTGGAGCAAGGAAGAGTTATACGGTGGCCACATCTAGGAAAGAATCTTGGACACAGGCACCTAGAAAGGAGGACAATCTGTGAGAAAATGACAGATTTTGGTGCATTGATGACCACATGTAGCCTCGAATTTATGAGGACAAGGCTTGGGGCAGATGATGGAGTTATGGTCAGATGGATGGCACCTCCTTGGACAAGCATGGCCGCATTTTAACTGATATTTACAAGGTTTGTTGCACCCTCCATCCTCCACTTGTCTGAAATTTTCGGTTACAGAGACTTTTGTTTCTGTTTGTGGATGGTTTTGGTCTGGCCCAATGGAATTGGAATTACTTAATTTCTGAATTATTGAGTCCCACAGATTACTTTTAGAGCCTAGAAGCTCTGCATTGCCAAGGATGTACAACCCAATCTTGGCTCTCGACAGTACATAGACATTGTTGGGTATCTAGCAAAAACCAATGTTGGGTATCTTGCAAAAACCAATATTTCCTCTTGACGCTCCAATTCCCAACTTTTTATTTCTTCTAACCAGAGATAATATGATAATGTTGCATTCTTCCCCCTTACAGTTATCCACAAAACAAACTCGAGGAGTAGCTAGAGGGGTGTCATTTCAGAGTGCCTTGATGGCACTTTAGGTGGATATGAAATTTGATTTTGTGACACATTGAAGGTGGCTAATTTATGCTAAACCAGAGGTGGTTATATTCTTGCTACGATATCTACCATATTTGGGAAAATCATTTAATTCTGAAACCATAACCTTTAATTTTGTTGAGCTTTTAACATAAACGATACAAAAAAATTTAAGGATCCAATGTACGTATTCTAACAACTAGATAGTTAGGATGTGCACAAAATAAATACACAAAAGAGATTTTAACTTCCGTGTTCTTTGAGTAATTTTTTTTTCTTTTCTATCCGGTGTTTTTTTAAATAAAGCAAGAAAGGAAAAGCGGAAATGAATTAGCGAACCAATACAAATTTCTGTCAAATGGTCGTATATATATAAATTAGCAATTGTTGTGAAATTGTAAAAAGTATGCTATATGATGAAAACTTATTTTACTATTATTTTAAATGGAATGAATAAACTGAAACCATGTGATTGTATGAAGAAAAAAAATAGATTTTCTTTTCTCTGTATAATGAAGTAATGTGAAACCTGAAATTGTGTTATGTATCTTTATGTATTTATATTTTTGGTGCTACATATAATATATGAAAATAAACTTTTTTTTGGTTATAACGTTTCACATAGTTATACATTTTCTTTGGTAGTGACAAGATTGTATGAAACTTTCATTTTGTGAAACATAACACATTGTGTATAAGTTTTCTTGTGTGACATCATGACATATTGAATTGATTAAAATGTTCCTTTCACATGACATATCACATCATGTCAAAATATTTTTCCATGTCACATGTGCTTTCTCGAACTTTCCTTCATCATGAGAAAGGGAATTTTTTTTATAATAACTCCCATGCAACATATCATATTTCTTCTAGCTTTCCATCTTTATGGCACAACGCGCCACACAAAAGTTTTGTTTCATACGATACATGGGCATAATTTTTTTTAAAAGTGGTGAATAAAGACAAGTGTGTGTAGTGCACATAAAATGCTTTTGGATGCAACATATCGTATCGATCCAAACTTTTATTTGTTAAGAGATATTATAGAATATCAAGTTTTCTTCCTTTACAATATATCATATCTCCTCTAGCTTTCAATCTTTATGCCACAATGCAACACACAAAAGTGCATAAAGAAAAGTGTGTGCAGTGCACATAAAATTCTTTTGGATGCAACCTATTGTATCACTCCAAAATTTTATTTATTATGAGATATCATAGAATATAAATTTTTCTTCCTTTACAATATATTGTATTCCTTCAAACTTTCTATCTTTGCAACACATCACACCATACCATAGTACACAACCAGAAAATTGCAAACCAAATGATATTTTGCATTTTTATTTGGGTTAGAGCTCCTTAATCCAAAAATATCTTTTTGCAATTTCCATAAAAAAGATCTTTTCACTGTATCAAATTTAAACTTCTTTGGATATGGCATATCACATCACACAAAATTTTTGTTTGTGGCAACATATCACATTACAACATTTTTTTTTGTGGCAACCATTCACATCATACCAAAGTTTCTTCATAGATCACATTTTCTTAAAATTTCCATCATTAGGGCAGTGCATAATGCATCTAAAACACCTTTGGTCATTGAAATCACATCAATCCAACTTTCCATTGTTGCAACATATACATTATGTCAAAGATTCTTTTTCTGCATCACATTGAACTTTCTCAAAAATTCCTTCATTATGAGACAAGATGCATCACACCTAAAATATTTTTGTCCACAACATATCACATCACTCCAAACTTTCGTTTGTCACAACTTATTGTATTGTACAAACTAGGCAACACATACAGTTTCCAAAATTTTCCTTGTGGCATATTGTATCACTCTAAAGTTTTGAGTGGGTTAACGAAGACCAAAATCTCAAAATTATTATTTTAAATATGAAATAAAATCAGAGATTCCATTACACTTGAATGTGTAAATTCAAATGATTTGAAAGAAAAAAAAGGAAAAATCCTTAGGCTCATGGCTCTTATATGTGCTAGGTTTGCAACAATTTAATGCCACTTCTCACATCCATAATTTTTCATATCTTTATTTTATCATAAAAATGTTGTGGTTAGTTAAACATGTTTAGGTGTTTCAAATATTAACTATTGTTAACTAAAAGTGACCATGGTTGAATATTATGGTTGAATTTGGATGAGTAGAGATTACAATGGTGAATTATGGTTAATTGTAAGTTAGCTTTGGTTATCAATGGTTGACTTTAGTAAAACATGTTGATAGGGTTGTTGATGGTTGACTATTATTGAAAATAGTTGACTTTGGCCTATTAAAGCTTTTAATGGTTAAGTATGGTTGATTGTAGATGAAATATCATTATCTTTGGTTGATTGTGTTTTATTATAATTGAATATGGTTTATAGTGTTTTACTATGTCAAATGTTAACTATTGTTAATTAAAAGTGATTATGGTTGAGAAGAGATCATAATGGTTAACTATGTTTGTGTGTAGATTGATTTTGGTTAACTTTGATAAATAATGGTTGATGATGGTTGAGTATAGTAGACTATGTTGATAATGTTGATCATTATTGAATATGATTGACTATTATTGATTTTTTTAATTATTGTTGACAATAGTTGATTTTGTTTCATTATAGTTCTTAATAGTTGAAACTTTGAAGAAGGGTAATGTATCAAGAAAAATAAAATTTTATGCGATGCAATGTGTTGTAATAAAAGATAGATTTGAGTCTGACATGGGGTGCTGCAACAATTTTTTTTAGACGATATGGAATGGTGTGGAACAATGCAAGCAAAGGCATTATGAGTGTGGAACACTACAAACAAAAAAACATTCCAGTGAAGTATGTCTTCAAAAAAGAAGAAACAAATTCACTTTAGCAATTTCCCTTTATTGTGATGAATGGAAGTTTACCGTGATGTGATCTATCACAACTAAAAATAGTTGATGTGTGATATACACCATGTTGCAAAGAAGAAAATGCTTCACTTGGAAGTTTCCCTTTATCTTCATGAATGGAAATGTACAATGATGTGTTGTGACTACAACAAGTTCTGACACATTGTGTCATAAAATAAAGGAAAAATTGAATGCAACACATTGTGTCATGACAAAAGACAAATCAAATGTGATATGCACCATGTCACGATGAAAAACAAATTTGGGGTGATAAGACATAGGAAAATCAAGTTTCTATTTGATGCAAAAAGATAATTTTGGACAAATTTTTAAAACATTTCGAATGACAAAATTACCTCTCAAGCAAGGGGAAAGCTCAATGCACATATTCAAGAGCCTAGTGAGTTCTAAGAGAGAATCACAACACATTTCTTTTTTTTTGCTAATGCAAGAGTCAGACCTTCTTTTTCATTAATAAAATACATAATTTACATCATTCCACGAGAAGCTATGGACCAAGGAAGAAACCTAAATACCAACAGGAAACAGGCCCATGGCAAAAGCCCCTACCCCTACAAACAAAACCTCTAAACTCTTAAAAATAAGACAAAGTTTAAACCGGCAACGGAACCGAGGAGGAACAAAAGTACCGGTCTAAATGGAAATCAAGTCCGAAAAAACCAACAAGCCCACGGAATTGTAGAGCAACCCAAAACATTTTGCATCCCGCCAAAAATAAAAGCCATTAACATCTCTCACTGTCTCCCTGACTTTCATTTTTAATCTTCACTGTTGAACCTCCTCCCCCGATCCAACGGCTGTGGCTAGTTTCGCAATACTAAGAAGCGCAACGCTTACCCACATGGACCACCAACAAGCTCGATCGATCCTAGCCATAGATCCGCCTCGTTTGATCCTACGGCTGAGGATCAAATCGCACCGGCCAACATCACCAAACAATAGCATGCGATGAGGGTGGTATTCTAGCTGGCCCCACTGCCACGTGTAGCCCGCTGAATGGAATCGCTTCAAATTCGGAAAAACCATATCCCGCTTGTAAGGCACCCGATCACTGGAAAACCGCCCCAAATCCATGGTTTCGAGGTCTCCGAGATGCCCAGATTCCAATCTTTTGCTGTGTCTTTACCTCCAAATCCTAAGAAAGAAGAAACTCCCATCATCCTGCCTCTCTTCCAAGAACTGGAGCCACCTGATTTGCTATTATCTGGATCCGCTAAAAAAGTACCAACCCGGGTAACAAAGGTCGGGATTGGCCTGCAACCCATTAAAGACCTGAAATTGGAAAAATTGATAAACATCAAGCACCTGATTCAACTGGACTCCGTCACCATGGCTCTGCTCCAAAACACGATCCTATCTTCATTTGCCTGGTCATGAAAATTCACCTTTAACTTGCTCTGAAGCAACTCTTGCTAGCTCATCGCAATCCTATTCTCTGTGAGGATCACTCCTTGATTGGCCAGAAGATCCGCCAATTTATTGGTTGTTCTTCGTACATGTTTAAAACTAACTGTACGAAGGCTCTGGAGGTGATGCTGAATCCTTTGAAAGCCCTGGATTAGCCTCCAATTTCTTGCGACTTTTTTCGTCTTTGTACCCCAACTAATTCTCTTAACCAATTTAATGATTAACTCAGAATCAGCATCAACAATCACATTTCGGTGGTTATCTTGTTCCAGGAAATCTAAACCCTAATTCATAGCCATCAATTCCGCCATGTTGTTGGTGGATTTTCCTAAATAACAGTAGAAGATGAAAAGGATACTTCCATTCTCATCCCTTAACACCCCTCCATAACCAGCAGTGCCCGGGTTGCCTTTTGAAGCCCCATCAATGTTGTATTTTAAAAAACCCTTAGGGGGAGGATGCCAGAAATCTTGCTCAGATTCCATGGGAATTACCCTCCTATCCAGTCCCTGAGGAATAAGTCCCTGCAAACCCAACTCACTGAGAATTCTCAATTCTGCTGCAGAAGGTGGGTTCTTAGGGAGATTACACACAATAGTGCCGATCGTTTCCTTGAGCTGTTTTAAGATCTGCTCAAAAAGGCATTGGGATGGTCTCTTTTCATTCTTGAAGATTCTATTGTTCCTTTCTTTGCAGATATTCCAAATAATGAAGCTTGGCGTGATAGCCCATATTGAGCCTAGAACCTCATAATCTGAAAAGTTTCTTCTCCATTTGTTTAGGGTGTTGATGATACTCCCTTTGTCCCTATCATTCTATTGGAAAATGGTGGCAAAAGAATCCCACAACCTGGAGGTGAAAATGCAATTGTTGAGAAGGTGCTCCATTGTTTCCTTTTGGGCTTCACAAAGCTGACATCTGGAAGGCCCCAGGACACCCCTCTTCCTAATATTATCCCAGGTCAGAATTTTCCTATGCTGAACTAGCCACATGAAGAGTTTAATTTTTATCCAGCCTTGATGTCTCCATAGATCTTGCCAAATCCTATCCGGAGCCTAGGAAATCAGGTTAAGGAGGATGAGTTTTGCCTCCTTAAGATTAAAGGTACCCTCATTATTGTTGCCCCATCTCAGTTGGTCTTGCCCTTTTGACATCAAAATCTTCCTTTGATCTAATATTTTTATTAGAGTCTCTACTTTAGCTTTCAGGGGGCTATCATCCCTAAAATTAAAGTTCCTCCAGGTTCTCCATTTTCCCATACTATTGGTTTGGTCCCAAAAGTCCTTTACTTTAGATAACCCTTTAGTATCTGTCTCTTCCTTGAGGATCCTCAAGTCTTCTCTTAACAATATAGGTTCTTGTTGCCATTTATCCTCCCAGAATAGAGCTAGATCTCCCTCTCTGATTTCCCAGAAGCTGTTTTCTTGAACTAAGCCCCGGTTCTCCCAGGCCTTATTCCAAATGTATGAGCCCTTTATATTTCCAGACATTCTAATGAGATCATTATTTTGCCAAGTGCTGGCATATTTTTCTTTCCAAATAATAGCCCACTGAGCCTCTGGGTCTTTTACCCATCGCCACCATAATTTTTCTCCTAGAACCTTGCTTAGAATCTCAGGATCATCCAATCCAAGCCCTCCATGGTTTTTAGGTTTGTAGATTTTTTCCCATGCTACCAAGGCCCATTTCTTTCTTTCTTCCCCCTTGCCCCAAAGAAAGTCTCTTTGTATGGTTCTGAATTGTTGCAGGACTCCTTTTGGTGCTGGGAGAGCTGATAGCATGAAGATTGGGATTGATTGCAAGACAACCTTGGTGAGCACCAACCTACCAGCCAAGTTTAAAGTTATAATAGTCCATTTCCTAATTTTATCTTGCAATTTATTAATCACTAGCTCCCAGATGCTCTTGTGTAAAGGTTTGGTAGTTAGAGGAACTCCCAAATATTTTGAAGGGAGGATCTCCCTTTGAAAGCCCAAAATTCTGGATATATTTCTTTGAATAGCAATATGAGTATTAAAGAAAAAAATCTTAGATTTGGAGAGATTAACTTCCATACTTGAAGCCATGGCAAAGTCTCTCAGGACTTGTTTGTAAGCAAGAGCTTCTTTGACCGTGGGGATTCCCTGCAGCATGGTATCATCCACAAATTGTTGATGAGTTAAGGCCTGTCCATTTTCAGAGAGTTGGAGACCTTTGACTTTACCAACTGCTTTGGCATGCTTGATAGATCGACCCAACCCTTCCATCATGAGTATAAAGAGAAAGGGAGAGAGAGGATCTCCCTGCCTGAGGCCTCTTGAAGGAATAAAAGTCTTCGAGGGAGAACCATTAACAAGAATTGAAAAACTGGGAGAAGTGATTAGGGCCATCACCCATCTGATCCAGTTGTGATCAAACCTAAAAGCAATGAGAACTTTCCTAATATAAGTCCAATTCAGCTTATCATAAGCTTTGGCTATATCCAATTGCATGATCATTCTAGCCTTCCTGTTGATAGTTAATGAGTGCACCACCTCATGAGCTTGAATGATGTTGTTGAGGATTTGCCTACCTTCCACATATCTAGATTGTTCCACCGACACCAGGGTAGGAAGAAGAGGTTTGAGTCTATTGGCCACAACTTTGGATATTATCTTGTAGACCACATTACACAAGGCTATGGGTCTAAACCTATCAGGAGTTTGAGCCAATTCCTGTTTAGGGATCAGGGAGATAAAGGTGGTATTAAGTGCCTTCAAGATGGTTTTGTCCCTCCTGGAATCTTCAACTACATTCATAATGTCCTGTTTGACTATATTCCAGCAAGCTTTAAAGAAATCTACATTGAATCCATCCGGGCCTGGTGCCTTACCATTTTGCATTTCTTTTAGGACCTCACTAACCTCCTCTTCAGTCACTGGTCTATTGAGGTTGAAATTGTCCTCTCTGGATACCAGCTTAGGTATATGTCTTGTTAAATCCCTGATGGATTGTTCTCTATCTGAACAGGTTTCCTTTGCAATACCACGAAAGTGCTGAACTAGCACTGCTTCTATTTCTTCATGAGAATTGAGAAGGTTACCTTCCTCGTCCTTGATTGAAGAAATCCTATTGTGCGCTCTGTTCGCCATAGTGGATCTGTGGAAAAATCTGGTGTTACGTTCTCCTTCTTTTAGCCATTGAACTCTAGATTTTTGTCTCCAAAATATCTCCTATTATTTACATAAGTTCTCCCATTCTTGGTGAAATTTGGTGGCTTGATCACTTCTATCTTTATCAAAACCCTCCTTGATAAGGGTTTGGTTGAGTTCCTGCATTTTGCCTTCAACAGATTTTTTTTGCTTCAAAAATGTTGCCATATTCATTCTTATTCCACTCTTTGAGTCTGAGCTTGATATGTTTTAGTCTTTTTTGAAGAAGGAACATTCTTGTACCTTGAATATTCAAATCTTCTGACCACCAGTTGGCTATGTTGTTGATGAAATTTGGGTGGGAGAGCCAGATGTTTTCAAATCTGAAAGGTCTATTCCTGGGGGTACCAATGCCCTGAATCTCCAGTTGAACTGGCCAGTGATCAGAGCCTCCAAAGGGGAGAACTCTTGCTACTATTTCCTTGTCCTTGAGCATAAGATCCTCTGAGATTATGAATCTATCTAATTTGGAGGCCACCTGAGACTCTCCTCCTCTTTTATTGTTCCAAGTAAAAATACCATTACTCATTACAATGTCCACTAGCTTCATATTATCTATGAAGGTTTGAAATGCCCAAGAGTCTTTATTTAGAGTTTTGGTTCCCCCTTTTTTCTCCGAAAGTGATTTGATCATATTGAAATCACCCCCCAGGATCCAAGGTATTCCTGCATGTCTATCTCTGAGATCCTCTAGAGAGTCTAGAAGCTTGAGTTTACCACCCATTCTTTGGGGACCATACACGTTTGTAACTAGGTAGGTTTCCTTATCTCCCACAGGCTGAATGACAACTGATAAATAATTCCTAGATGCCTCTGCATCTATAATGCCAATTTTTTGGGGGTTCCAAAGCGTGAGAATGCCTCCTGCTGTATTCTCTGCTTTGACTTCTAGAAACTCAAATCTATTGAGCCATTTGCTGTGAATCACTTTTATATTTTGAATGGAACATATAGTTTCCTGGATAAGGATCACATCTGGTGCTGCTTGTTTCATTCTATTACTAAGTAATATTTGTTTTCTTTTAGTACCTAGACCCCTAATATTCCAAGAAGTGAACTTCATTATTAAATATTTGTAAAGGAGTAGCCAGTTAGATCTTTCATCTTACCTGAGTCTATCATTAGCTTTCCACATTCCATCAAAAGCTCGTTCTTCTTTTTCCTGCCTCTTTTCTTTCCTGGGTTTCTAGGTGCTAAACCTGGTGTGGTTTTCATAGTTTTCACACCTTTGCTGCCCTGCCTTTCATTGTTCCCTTGCTTCTCCAGCCCTATGGTTTGAGTTTTTCATATAAACAGCTGCTGAACTCTATGGAACTCCTCTGGAGGTAACGAATCCACCCCCTCCTTGGTTCCTTGTTTCAGGAAACCTTCTAGATCTAGATTCTCTTTATCAAGAATATCTTGTAATTCGTGGTCTTCCATCTCCATCTCACTCTGAGTCATTTCCTGGTCCATTTCTAGTTCTATGTCACTCATCATTTCTTCTTTCTATTTATTACTGTTTTGTGGTTGTTCACCATCTTCTTCATTCTCCTCCTCCATTGTACTTCCTCCCTTAGCCTGATCTTCTTTTGCTATCACCTCTTCATCTTCTAGAACTTGAAACCTATTTTGACTAGCCCATTTCCATTCTGTTTGATGTAGCTTCACCCCCCTTTTGCTTCCTTTTCCTTTCTGTACCACTTTGTGAACTTTGTGAAAGCTTTCAATGTCTTTCATGGTGTTAGCTTTACTCTTGTTTTCTATTTTGCTGAGAGGGAAATATCTAAATAAATATCCATGCTCATGGCATTTACGACATCTGAATGGAATATGTTCATAATCCACTGTTTGCACCCATTCTTCATCAAACACTTCCAAGATTACCTCATCCGGCAGAGCTCCAGAAAGATCCATCTCCACACATATTCTTGCAAAGGATGTATATTTTCCCCTTCTAGTGGCCTCAGAAGCTTTGACAAAATACCCTAACTTGTTTCCTATGGCAGATAAGGATTCTGATTGCCAATAGTCCAGAGGTAGAGAGTAAAGTCTAACCCAAACCGGGACCAAGGTAAAAGTCTCACGTTCTAGGACAAAATTCATAACCCAAGGTCACATATACAGGCCTGCAGCTGCGTAAAAGTATGGCCCTCCTTCAAACACTCTGTCCTTATCTTCAATGTTAGCAAAGACCACAGTAAAGAATCCCTTTGACCCCAGATGTAGGTCTATGCTTCCTTTTGGTTTCCAGTGGTATTTAATCCAAGTTTGTAAAGCTTTTTCAGTGGGCCATAAACCCATGAATTTACAAATGATTGCATATGTCTGCATGTGGTCCCTATGCGCCTGCAGAGCAGGATCATTTAAAACCACTCTGGGTGTGATCGTAGTTTTGGGTTTTCATGGTCCCCTTTGGGATTTGTCTTTTGTTCCTTGGTCCTTGTCTGCTTCCTCATTTTCTTTAGTGTTGTTATTCTCCTTGGATTTTGAACCATCTTGCTCCTCTTCGCTATTTCCTTGCCTTCCATCTGAAGGACCTCTATCATATTCTATTGGTTTTTTACCTCTGCTGGACACCGCCTGATTGTAGGAGGGAGTGGAGCTCCCTCCTTTGCACCCTTCCATGGAGAACAAACTCTACAAAAGCCTGTAACCCTAGCTCAACCTCATTCTCACTCTTGCCTATTCCTCGAGAATCACAACACATTTCATTTTAGGGTTCAAAGTAGAGAAAATCAATATTCAACAAATTTCATGTGATATTATTTCTATGCCACTTTTCATTCTTGGAAGAACTTATGTTGAATGGAGATGGAGTTCAAAATGTATAGAATTAGGAGAATTTTGAGGTCTAAAATGAGTCTCCTAAGGAAAATAATAAAATAATAGTTATGAATTTTTAAAGAAAAAAGAAACAAATACTTTTAAATATAAGCCCGTAAAATTACCTAAACTTGCAAAAAACCACCATTCGGACAAAATTGTCAGATTAACAACAATTATGCATATGAAATACACAAAAACTTACAAATTTGATATCTCATAAATTCATAACTTAGCTGAAGGTGTCAACATTTCAAAACATTTTGACGATATGTCTATCAATCAAATAACATATCTCTTTAACCTTGTCATTTTAAGTCATATGTCCCAAAACGCTTGAATATCAGTGAATACCTCAAGATCAACCATGCATCGACATCTTAGAGTCATAGAATTTACTTATTAATTGATTTTTCTATTACCTTCTGTTGTGGTAAAACACAAACCCCCCCAATTTCACTTAAATTCCATTATCGGGACCCTTTTAATTGATTGCTTAGTATTATTACTTTTAGATTTTGATAATATGGATTGCTTAAATGAGTTCGATGTGTTCTTATCTACCTATCATAGCTCGTTTCATCTCATTTGGACATTTGGTTTGTAAATGGCATCTAATTGTCGATTGGAAGTTCTCATCTTCTTTGGCCTTATAGATTGTACATTATCCTCTTATTTTATTAATTTTATTTCTATTTTGTAGATAGTCATTTGTATTTGTATATAATATTTTTATGTTGTACAATATGTATTACTTACATAGCCCCCGAGACAAAGAACCATATCTAGGCCCTAGGCCTAAATCATATTACAAAGTGGTCATGGCCAAAGGTTTGGGCCCAATCTAATATATCATAACAAAAAACCCATCCAAGTGCACTTATATATCAGAAATATTACATCGGGGGTTTGGTTATCATGCATACTTTCAAAACTCTGATATCACTATAATCCATAACCTCTGATATGGCCCACGTCTTTGCCACATTTAACCTTTGTTTCTGCTATTCCTCTTGCATTGGAAGTGCCCCATCAGAACTTTTGTGGTTTAGTCACTCGATTCCCAGACCTAATTTGATAATCAACTGCACTCTATAAATATATTGCATCTGGCTGAATCAAAACTCTTCAAAGGCATACCACTCCAAACCTCCGATATGCGATATTGCAAAACCTTCGGTTGTCGATATAGTATCACCTTCAATCTCCAATTTGCTTTGATCGCCCATGTTCGATATCACAAAAACCTCTAATTTTCTCAAATCTATGATACACAGACCTGATTTAATTTAAATTTTGATTAATTGAAATATCGCGTCTGTTCTCATATCGACGCTTTTGTTTTGTGTCACAACTTAAAATCGTCGATCATTGATTTGGTGACAGACCCGATATCATTATTAAAATGAATTCATCATGATATCACATCCGCCCATATCACAACTTTCATATAGTGTCACCTATGATAATCGTCGATCGCCAATATCATATGCGGATGCGATTAGTTTTTTTATAATGTTTTAATGTGATTTCACGTCCAATGTGTCAGAACTTTGCAATATCGCAAATTTGTGAAGTGTGTCATGTTAAAACCTTCATTATCGAAACCTCCTATACCTATCTAAGCTTTCCACTTGTCACATTATGGTTTAATAACTATTATAAAGTATGTACGGATATTGTCTGACGGTTTCAGGCTGTTGTTACGGTTTTCTCTATGATTTGTTAAGCTTTGTGTGAATTATAATAAAATATTCACTGCTTTGTTTTATTCTGATTATAGGGATAATCCAGGGGGCGAATCTGGAAGATCTTGTACTTCTGATAAATTACAGCGACTTTAAATTTTTCGAACTTTGTTTATATAATACGTTTACTATTATAAAGGGTCAATGTTATATGTATCGGAGTTTTGGTATTGTAAATCTCTGATGAATAAACTATAGCCACTTCATGAAAAGGCACATCTACTTTATAACCTAGAAGTCACTATTCAGACCTACTAAATATCACAAATATGTCGTCTAGTCTCATTTTAAAAGTTCTGATATCCATACCTCCGATACCACTCCTCCTCTACCACTCGTCACTTCCTAATAAGCTTTGTTTTACTCAAACAAGGATGAACTCAGGGCCCACGTGTCCTATCATCGTTGCTTTGTGCCTCTCGGTGCAAATGCTAGTATGCATTTTTTTTAATTTCAATACATGGCATATATACTCCAAAAGAAGGCCATTCCTACATTTTTGTTGATCATGAACTAGAAAACAATGTCTGGTGGTGGCGTCTGCTTTGGAAACTAAAAGGTTTGGCAAAACAAAATTTATTTATGTCATTTATGTTGTGTAATAAATCCCCCACGGGGGACAATCTACAATGAAGATCATTTCAAGGACCGACATGGTGCATATTATGCAAGAGAAGTGAAGAACCAATCAATCACTTGTTCCTTCGTTGTTCCACAACAACAAAAATTTGGAATAAGGTATATCAATCATTAGGAATAAATATTAGGTGGCATGGAGAAACTATTCAAGAAGCATGGGAATCATGGTGGAATAGGGCTTATCCTACAAAGCTCTGAAACCTGCCCCTTCTGGTTTGTTGGGGTATTTGGTTAGGAAGGAACCAAAATATTTTTCAAGATAAGGTATCAAACTGGAATCTTACATGTTCCCACATAGTGGCACTTTATAACTTGATCCCTGAGGATGAACTGAAACAGAATCACTGGAACATTAACGCAGAAATCATCAACAAGGCTTTCCCTTTGGTGTATTTTGATGGATTTGCTCAACAAGATGGTTGTGGTGGAGGAGTTTTGTATTTAAATGAAGATCATTATTACAAGATGAAGTTGGGTTTAGGGAGAGGCACAAATAACTATGCATAACTTAATAGCCTTAGACTTCTTATTTTTTCCCTTGAGAAAGGATGTCAGCAACTGCAGATATTTGGTGACTCTAAACTAGTCATAAATTGGTTCAATGCACACACTCAGAAATGTGCTGGAAGAAATTATTACAATAAAATCACATTTTGACTATGTAATTTGTCGTCATATCTACAGGGAAAGGAACCAGATTTCTGACAGTCTATCTAAAGAAGCAGCGCAACAACATTTTGGTACTTGGATGATACAGGAACATATAGGACACGAGTTCTATCAGTATTTTCACAAGCTAACAACAACTTGATCCTACACAACACATGGATGAACCTCTTTGTGAAGTTCTCACTGATTATTAGAACTTATGGAATGTATATATTTTATTTTCCCATTATAATTATGTATGAATCATTTTTTAAACTTTATAAAGAATTGTGGCACTTATGGCCACCAATTTTGAGTCATGCTCCTTATACCACATTTACAACATATAATTTTCAATATTTTATATAATAAAAATTACAATTTAAAAAAGGAAATGTTTATCCCAATTCCAAAGATATAGTTTTTTTTGAATAATAATATTGTCATTTAATATGCTTTAGCTCATAATATCGAAATAATTCCACTCATATGATTTTTCTTATGTTGTTGAGTTAATATGCTTGAGCTCATAATAACCGAATAATTCCACCTGATATGATTTCCTAGTATGCTTTAAGCTCATAATATCGGAATAATTCCACCTGATATGATTTTGCTTAAATAACATCAGTTTAATACTTGGTAATTACGCCTTACGGCGTTCCCTCTGAAATCAACTACCCTGGCTGCCACCTTGCATCATTCTGCACCTTCCGATTTCATGTTAGACGATTGAAAAGCATTTGGTCGTTGGATCACAACTTGAACGGTCAGTGATAAGTAGGTTATAAGTAGTTGGATTGTTCTGGAAATACCGAAACTACCTGTACTTCTGATGCATAGGATAGGAGATCTACTACATCTATTCCCTGCACCTCTGTCTATGCCGATGGATAAACTGTGGAAAACGAAGTAAAGCAACTGTTTGGTTCTGGTATCCATTTATAAGGGAACTGAGGTTATCGTTTTTGGCGGTATGGCTCTGGTATCCATTTATACGGGAAGTGTGGTTATCGTTTTTGGTGTTAGTTGTTTATTTTCTCCTGCGCGGGACGAGGAATACTGGTGTGGTTCAGAGAGGGTTCTCCATCAAATTCCAATTTTTTGATTGACTGGTCTGGTTAACAGCGGGTTCTCCATCAAATTCCAAATTTTTGATTGACAGGTTTGCGGCAGTCATTCTGCATTTCGTGAATAGTGATAAATTTGTGAAAGAGTTTGAAACTTGGTACAGTGGGTCAGTCGATTGAGAGTGGAATCGATATTAATCCCAAAAATTCATTGTGCTTAGTTTAATTCAATTGTGCGCAAGGGCTGCTCGGATTTTCTCGTGGTAAGTTTGTAACCCATATCTTGAATAGTATCACGCAATGCGTAATTTAGATACAAATTTTCTCAATTTCTTCTAAAAATGCATGCATGATTTAAATCTTAGTAAATTCATGTTATTTATGCTAAAATAAGAAAATAAGTGTTTATGTTTGTGTTTTTAAACATAATATTATTATCCATATATGCAGTAAACAATAAGAATAGTTGAAATAAAATCCATATATATTTGTGAATGTAGATTAAAAAAATAAATACATGTTATTTATGCCAAAATAGGAAAATAAGTGTTTTTAAACCTAATAAAATAATAAAACCAGTTAAAATAAAATCCATATATATGTGTGAATATAGATTAAAAAAAGTAAATACATGTTATTTATGCCAAAAGAGGAAAATAAGTGTTTTTAAAGATAATATTACTATCCATATCCAGTAAATAATAAGAACAGTAAAATAAAATCCGTGGTCATATATTGCTATTATGCTTCCACTCAAGGAAATAGGAAAATAAGTGTTTTTAAACATAATATTATTAACCATATGCAGTAAACAATAAGAACAATTAAAATAAAATCCATATATATTTGTGAATATAGATTAAAAAAAGTAAATACATGTTATTTATGCCAACAAGGAGGAATTGTGTTTTGTGTCCATTATAGTTAACATAAAATCCATATATATTTGTGAATATAGATTTAAAAAAGTAAATACATGTTATTTATGTCAACAGGGAGGAATTGTGTTTTGTATCCATTATTCCATCCCAGGAAATGACTTTTCAAGAAACAATATATCTCATGGAAAACTATTCAATGCCTAACTATTATGCAAAATGATCTAACATTTTATTCAGATGTTCCTTTTTATACAAATAAATTAATAATTTTTTGGAATTTTGTTTTCTTCTCAATAACCGGTTAACTTGTCACCTTAATAGACATTTAAAGAAAAAGATGCCAAATATATAAATACAAAAATAATTAAGTATTTTGGATAATACAATTCTTACAAATGATCCTACATCTATGAATACAAATATAGATGAATCACATAAGACATCTGTTATCTATGACCAGAAGCATCCAACTAGAAGTTGTCCTGTTATCTATGACCAGAAGCATCCAACTAGAAGTTGTCCCTCTTTATCTAAGCTTAAAGTTGGGTACTAAGGAGCCTGGTGTAGCTAAATTTTTCCAGGTGAAAAGAATTAAAGCTCGTTAAACAAAAGCCATGGAATGATTAAACAGAAGGTGCTGAGTCTTTGAGTTGACATGGAATGATTAAACAGAGGGTGTTGAGTCTTTAAGTTGTCTACTTCCTTATAAGGAAGAACAATATTCTTATTGTAGCCTGTCATATTGCATGACAAAATTACAGAATAAAATCAGAAGCAATCATATAGTAATAAAATGCAATTTCTTTCCACGTAACGTTTGTTTCAAGCACATTTCTCTTTCACCCAACCGCATGTAATTTGAGTTGACATGCTAAAATAATATTACCAAGAAACCACGGCACGACGGAATGGATATGACTGAGAGAAAGCCAAGCATTATATTATATTCATTGAAATAGTTACAGTAAATATGCATACACGCATCACACATGACATGACTGCCTGCGTCCCAGCGTAGTGGACGCTAATAGCTGTCCTTTATTATTATTATCATCATATGCTAACTAACCGATCAAAATTGCTTAGTTGCAGTCGATTTTTTATTTGGGGTCTGTGATTGATGTGTTTTTAGGTATATTTCGTCATCTAACCTTTTGATAGGGACCCTTCGTTTTGCAGAAAACATCATCATCAAGGCACCTCTGATATCGTTTCTGATAAGCTTCGCAAATCTTAACGATTTGAGTGGAGGACCTTGTGCAAATCACTTCGATTAGAGCACGATCATCTGTGCGCCATCCTTCCA
The DNA here is from genome assembly GCA_031772625.1 of Pinus tabuliformis. Classification (NCBI taxonomy): domain Eukaryota; kingdom Viridiplantae; phylum Streptophyta; class Pinopsida; order Pinales; family Pinaceae; genus Pinus; species Pinus tabuliformis. The sequence continues at coordinate 503,544,688 of CM062817.1, read as the reverse complement.
GGGAGGTTCTGGCAATGATAGCGTCCCGTTCAGCTGGCTCGTGCATCCATAACACAATGGCTTTCTCCAGGCATCAACAAAAAGACAAAACAAGATTATACTGCAACAGTACATGTCAGGAGGGATGAATGAGGGAGAGTATTTACCTCGAGTTGTCTTAGTGTGCAGTGAAACATAACCAGTATGGTTCTCATTGAACCACTTTATTTTTAAGATTTTAACGTACTTCAAATATAGGGGCAGAGTTCCTCCATGGAACTACTACATCCTTACGAAGCCTGGAAAAGAGTGGATACATCTAGACTATGCCCCTCTCTTATATATATATTCACGCACCTCTAATTTGCCGTGAAGCTCCTTCTCCAGCCTCTTGCAAAGGTCTTCCTTATACATTGCATAATAGGTTTGTCTTATCTCCTTCCGCTGCTGCGCATTTTTGCTTCCCAATATTTGTATTATCTTCACCTCGTCACATCCCTGACCTATTATTTTTTACCAGAAAGGAATATCATTCAATCGGAACCATAAATCCACAACAGCAATTAAGAAATGTTTCAAATGCGCCGAACTAATCCGATGAATACCTTTGCAAGCGAGATGGATTTCCTCACACTCCCTTTGCAGGGTGTTGACACCGCATGAGACTGCACAATAAGCCATTTTTATGCTCTCGAAGTGGGAGCTCCTTCAAACTCTGCTACTAACTTGTAGTTTTCGAGATAATCCGAACTGCGATGAATGCTACGGTAGTACTGAACGTTCGGTATTTATTGAGAGGCAGCGTAGCACGATGGAGGAGAATATTGCACTATCCGAGCTGGACTTCAATCGTATTCGAATAATGAAAAGACACTTTGAAGATAGAATGTGCAGCAATCATGGCGTATCAAAAATAAGTTGCCTGAAAGAAACACCATTATTGAATAAACCTAGCGAAAATAGTTACGACGGCAGCTGCAACAATGAGTGCCGTCGCGACATGTGGAACCAAACGAAGCAATAAGATTCGACATGTGCGTTATGTTGGCTTTCAATGGCATCGATTGACCAATCACTCTAATTATTTTTGTACAGTAATGAGATAAATCAGTATAAATTTATTTTAAATATAAATTTAATACGAGTCTAGAGAGATTTAATTTTTTCATTTATAAATTTTTTTTTCATGAATAAATATTATTTAAATATTTATATAGTGATAAGTAATTGACATTATTACACATTATAGTGAACTATAAAATGAACTTCTAAATTTAATAATTAATTTAATTACTAATCAAATTTTAGTAAAATATTTTATTTATTTAAAATATATATTTAAATAAATAAAATAGATAATTTCTGACATTACAATTCTGCATATTAAAGTTGAAATTTATCATTCTAAATAATTACACATTACAATTTTGTATATTAAAGTTGAAATTTATCATTCTAAATAATTAGGCCGTAAGGCGTTTCCATTTGAAATCAATTCCCTAAATTGACACTCTACACAGTTTGACACCATTGGATCAATTGTTAGACGATTCAATTATTTTCATTCGTTCGATTTCACCGCGGACTCCTACTTGAATTCTCAACTGCCTAACTGTCAACTGCTAAACTGTTAGTCGATTTCTTTATTTCCATCGTCTTCCTTCCTTCTGCTTAAACTGGGAGGTCATAAAACATCCTCATCAAGTGTGGCACGCAGGTGGATGAGACAATCTCCACGCTCTTCGACTACATGAACACTGGCGATTGCATTTTCAACAAGGGGAGGTCATAAAACATCCTCATCAAGTGTGGCACGCAGGTGGATGAGACAATCTCCACGCTCTTTGACTACATGAACACTGGCAATTGCATTTTCAACAAGGAGTATGACAGGTTGTTGGGAAGGAGTTCCTGGTGCTTGATTCCTAAAGTTTGATCGTCTCTTACCGTAATGAACCATTTCTTTTATTTTCTCCTCATTTTTATCATTCTCCTCATTTTTATCATTTTCTACGTACCATGGCATGGCAGTGGATGAGTAAGGCTTTTTCTTTGCCATTTCAATTTATTATGCGCTTGACCTACATGGTAGTACCACGGGAAAGGGGCAGAAACTATTGGATCCAACTCCTAAAAGGTTGATGAAGCCATTGGAAAATGTTACTGTAGAACCCAATCACGGCATACAGACCATATAAAAACCAACGACCATGATAGCTGGGCAACAACATCGCCAGAAAATTAACTGTCAAATTTTCAGCTTTCAAGCATATTATTCTCGAAAGCATATGCTCGGGTTTTGGGGGCTTTATGCTCTTCATTCTAGCTTTGTCATTCTCCCCTCATTGTCGTGTTTAGATCACCTAACGATCCAGTCAGGTTGTGGACTTGCGACAATGGCTAAGGGACTGGACTTGCAACAATGGCTAAGGGACCTGGTTTGTTCTCTAACATTGGCAAGAAAAGTCGAGGTCTCTTTTAGAAGGATTTCCTCGTTGATAAAAAATTTAGTCGACACCTATACTCCCATCGGATTGGTCTTTACATCAATTGGTACCAAGAAAAGGGAGTTTTTTTTTTTGGTGATCTCATGACAGAATTGAAGAATAAAAATGTTACAAATGATATTAAAGTGGACACAAGCTCCAATTTATTTGCACTTACGACAATAGATGAATCCACTGGAGGATTGAAAGCTATTCTTAGCCAGATATATGTGCAACAGCCAACGTGTGCAACAGCCAACGTGTTTCTTGATATGTCTTAATTCGAAGTCTTGGTTAATGGATTAGAGTAACACTGCAGTGATTAACTATTACCTAAATGAAAATATAAAATTCCATAGATTTCATCCGTGATTGCTTATAGCTCATTCGGATATGTTGTTTTACATAATGGAATATATATAAATGTTCTTTTGGTTCGAATATGTTATTACATAACGGACTATATACAAATGTGCTTCTGGAAAGATATAAATATAAGAAATATAGTGACTCGTTTATCTTCGTTTTTACAGCATTTTCAACTGTCTTCTTTGAACATAATTGTTTTTACAGCATTTTCAACTGTCTTCTTTGAACATAATTGTTACTATAATCACAACATACTGATCAAAAAATAATGATACAAATGTTTTCTAGAGTTTGAATTGGGGGAACAAGGTAAATAGATACGAATGAAACCCAACAAAGCTATATCAATTGAAAGAAATCTTGAATCCAAATAAAGTTGCATATACAAATAGGGTGTGGATAAATTCCAACCATTCAAGTACGAAAATACTTCAAACACAAGAGTTTCAAGTGCAAATACATATGGATGTCTAAACAAAAGACCAAATTAGGGTCTTTTGGTCAATAATTGCTAAGGATAGAGATATTAGCTATCTCTACAATGCATTCTTTGGAAACTACACTAAATAAGCAAAAGGAGAGAACCTTATATTGTGGATACTCTTGTCATGTCAACTAGACTCCCCTCTTTAACTAAGATCCAAAATTCTACTTACACCCTTTCACAACATATGGTGACATTTTCAGTGTGTCATCGTGGAAGAGTAACAATTTAATGCTACTCTTTCCTAGCTAAGCTCTTATATTGTGGATACTCTTGTCATGTCAACTATGCAATTCCTCACTCCCCTCTTTAACTAAGATCCAAAATTCTACTTAGACCCTTTCACAACATATGGTGACATTTTCAGTTTGTCGTCGTGGAAGAGTAACAATTTAATGCTACTCTTTCCTAGCTAAGCTTACTGCCTTAGGGTGTTTCCATTGCAACATCTGGTGCAATTACTAGTTATACTAATTTAATAACTATATTATAATAAAATTTTAGCGCTATGTAAAAAAATAATACTGCGTTTAATTACTCTGCTCACAGAACCGAGACGAAGGTCAGCTTCCATGACGAGGAATGCATACAAATCTGTTTCGCCTGCCGGACTGAGACGAAGACGGACTCCCGTGGCGATGAGTGCGTACAAATCTGTTGTGTCTGTCGGACTGAGACGAAGATGCATGATTCCCTTGATGATGACTGCGTACAAATCTGATGTGCCCACCAGAGCGCGGGGGATTGCAAGCGAAAACCGTCCAGAAGACACCTCTGATCTTGAAGAGACAACCCCGCAGCTTGCGAGAGAGAGCACTACTTGTCGCCTCCGCCTTTGTGGTTAAGTGGTGAAACTTGCGAGAGAGAGTACTACGTGTCGACTCCGCCTTGGTGGTTAAGTGGTAACTGCGAAGAAATATCTGGCGCTTCTCTAGGCGCTCTTTCGCATAATCAAATCCAAATTGGTTCGCATAAAGACGGGATGGGCAAGAAAGGCTCTCACTTGATCTTCTCACGCCTCTTCTTGTTCCAGCAGGAGAAGCAGCAGGAGAAGAAGCGTTAATTCGAACTCCAAATCCGTGAAGATTACTGCGGAACGAGAGATGCTTCCCCGACAAAGACCTCGACAAGGCAGCCGCTGGATTCATCCTCGTCTTCCTGTTCTCCCGTTACTTTTTTTGAGAATTTACTCGTTGCCTCGAGCACATTAAGACACAAGAATTTAAGGGAAATTCTATCATTTCCTTCATGTAAAAGTTTCCCTTCCTGACGACGATGACACGCCGAGCCTCCTCTTCTGTGTCGGCACACTGCGCAACTTTTGTCAGCGCTGTTACCAGCAATGATGGTTGAAATTCCTGCTTCACACCATAACTTCGTGGCAGCGTTGAAATGTGATAAGGCTTCCCTTTATATAAATATATAATGAAGGCACTACCTATATAGACTTATCTATCGCAGCGTTGAAAAGTGATAATGCTTCCCTTTATATAAATATATAATGAAGGCACTACCTATGTAGATTTATCTATCTCCATGGCAAAGTTACCAGTCAAATCTGAATCAGTACGTCATGCAGTGGGTGGTGAATCGAACGACAATGTTGAGTGGATCACCCTTGACCCAAAGTGCAGCAATTTAGAAGACAGCTTCAAATTTCTCTTCCACATAAATATTAACGAATCCAATACGAGTAAAAGGGCGTGCAATCGACCACGTTTAGAATGAGATAAAGAGGAAGGTCAATGTGAAAAATCAGGATCTGCTCAACTAAATTGAATAATATAATCCCTTGCTAAATTGTTTCACTGGGTAAAGTTGCATATTGGTTCTATAAACGTGATAAACATCATCTGTCAATGTTCGCTCACCCTTGCTAAATTGTTTCACTGGGTAAAGTTGCATATTGGTTTTATAAGGAGAAATACAGGCCGTCGACAAATTAAAGAGCCGTTTAAAACAAGGGAGAGCTTCATTGGGCAACGCTTTGCAGATTATCAAAACCTGCTTACATGGCGGCTCTGGCCCACCTCGCCTTCTCCGTTTATATAGACTGCGTCGTTTTAATTACTAAAATTAATAATTAAAAAAAATGGAGTTGTTAATATTTTGGAAGTTTTTTTGGTAGGTTTTTCTTATCTAATTTCTCTAAGATGTGACAGGAATTTATTGAAATCACAAGTTTGATGGGTAATTCTTTGCAATTGAAGTGCCCTAGGGGTTTTCAGGATAATGAATCCATATATAAAGTAAAAAAAAATAGTTTAAATAATACAAATCAAGATTTCACCTCAAATTTTTCCACGAGTTTCAGGGACCAGAACATCCAAAAAATCAAACTAAAAACAACTCCAAAAAAACTGCTGGTCATACATAGAACATGCAAACTGGATTGAACATACATGAGATATACCATCTACCACGGTTTTGCCAATTTAATTTCTCTAAAATCCGGCAGGAATTTATTGAAATCACAAGTTTGATGGGTAATTCTGTGCAATCGAAGTGCCCTAGGGGTTTTCCAGGGTGCTAAATCCATATATACAGTCAAAAAACTAGTTTAAATAACACAAATCAAAATTTCATCTCAAAATTTTCCACCAGATTCCAGCGCTAGAACATCCAAAAAATCACACTAAAAACAACTCCAAAAAAAACTGCGGGTCATACATAGAACATGCAAACTGGATTGAACATACATGAGATATACCATCTACCACAGTTTTGCACAGTTTTGCCAATTTAATTTCTCTAAAATCCGACAGGAATTTATTGAAATCACAAGTTTGATGGGTAATTCTGTGCAATCGAAGTGCCCTAGGGTTTTCCAGGGTGCTAAATCCATATATACAGTCAAAAAACTAGTTTAAATAACACAAATCAAGATGTCATCTCAAAATTTTCCTCCAGATTCCAGAACATCCAAAAAATCACACTAAAAAAAACTCCAAAAAAAACTGCATTAAACATACATGAGATATACTATCTACCACGGTTCTGCACGGTTTTGCCAAATGACCTTTACATACCATGGTATTACAATGACCATCACATAGTCATCCATCTAGCAATCCTCGCCATTTGAAATTTAAAATTTGAATTTTGAAGACTATAGATAGTCCCCTCCGTGCAGGGTTGGAATTTGGATTCCTCTTTACCCATCAGACAATATTTTTTTGACGTTTTGCGTCTTTATGCTGCCCATCAAGAAACGTTATGTTTAAAATTTTTCCCTTCAAAAGTGATGTCTTAATAATAAATTAACCCTTCACCAATGAAAATTTGATTAAAATATTACCCCTCAATATTACAATTATGTTAAAAATTTTCACATATTTATTATAAGCAAAGAAACAAAACGACCATAACATAGAAAAGATTTATTGAATCATGATTTTTAATTTGAAATTTCATCAACAATAACAATAAAATCTCCATAACTTGTTGTCCTTGACTGAGACATGCTAGAACATTCATATGTAACATGCACCTCAAGTCACATCAACAAATCAAAAGGGGCCTAAATAGATTTACCCGCGAAAAATTGAAAGCTTACAATACTTGCAGCACAAAATCAAATAGAGAAAGACTAAAAATGTGAAGCCTAGGAGTAAAAGAAAATAAAAAATAAATAAATAATAATAATTATCTACAAATTTATAGCTTCTATTTGTAATAATTGCCAAAGCATTAAAAGAGCCAAACAAAGCAATTTCTAGATGGTTTTGTCAAAAAAAAATCCCAAGGTAACATATCTACATTATTATTGTAAATCTACATTATTTTGTTTACAATTGATTTCTTCAACACCAAAGAGATAAATGTGACACAGTAACAAGATGCCAAAGTGCACAATTTTGATCTCAAGATGGCAATCAATGTTTCCAATACTAACAACTCTATAGCTCGAGTAGTCAAGACCGAGATGTGAGGGATGGTGGATGACTGAATTAGTGGGGTTTGCGTGAATTACCCATTTTTGTTTGGGTTCAACTCATAATATATTTACTAACAATAAATCTATTCACAATGTTTTCAAATGGAAAAAAAGATGGATAATGAGCCCTAAATTATTCACCAATTATGGTGATTATTTTTTTTTACCGATATTAAATTATCAAAAATCAATATCTATCTCTCTACATATAGAAGCATGGGTCTATGAATGTCTTAGCTTACCATAAATTGAGAAGTTAAACCAAGTTTACCAATGCAAAAGTGGCCTACCATAAATAGAAAATTGAAATAAGGTTCACTATTGCAAAAGTAAATATGGAGAAGCATAACCAAGGCTTGCAAAATAGAATTTTTGAAACAAAGTTATCTTACAATTATTTATAAGAAAATTAGTATCCATGATTAGAGAGATAATTAAGAAACAAAGTCTGTTCCACTATGCATTTACCAATAAAGTGCAAGCTAAAAAATCTGCCAGAATATGGTACAACAACTATAACTAATTAAAAATTTGATATATATATATATACTTATAAAAGAATGAGTACTTGAATATTGAGGCCATCAGAAATTGAGAACTCGAACAAGGTTTGTCCTTGGAAAAAGAAATGTGAAGGCATATATCCAAGCATTGCAAAGTAGAATTTCTACAACAGAGTTGTCCTGCAATACAATGGGTGTCCCATGATTAGTGAGGTGATCAAGCAATAGAGTCATCCTTGAAAAAATAAATGTGAAGGCATATATCCAAGCATTGCAAAGTAGAATTTCCACCACAGAGTTGTCCTGCAATTGTATTTAAAGCAATGGGTGTGCCATGATTAGTGAGGTGATCAAGCAATAGAGTCTACGACAGTTATAGAGGGCTTCACGGCTTCCCACAATGTGCAAAAACAAAAAGCTTTTAAAAGATGATACAAATCATTGTGGATAGTTCCCTTCTTCTAAGCATTGAAAATATATGAATTAAATTTGTAGTAATTCAAATCTATGATCCAAACATTCCATAGATTGGATTTTTCGAAACCAATAATTAAGGACAACAATGATAATGGATAGGTAAATTATATGTAAATGCATGCATAACCAATGGATTCAATAGAATATTAAAAAAAATCCAAGGAATTCATGGAACAAGAAATGCCAGCAATAATGACATTAATTTGGGTCGATTGTTTTACTTCTTGATACAAAGAACCCACCCCTGCACGCAGAATCTTCAGACTCATACAAAATGCCTCCGCTGTATTAGCATTTGGTTTCAGGGCTATTCTTATAACAGACCTGGTTTCATGGAAAGTTCGAAACCCAACTTGCATACAACCACCACTTCATTCTATTCTCTCGTGTGCCGCTGTTTTCCTTCAACAAGGTTGGAATTTGGCATTTTTCCCAATCATAGGGCATTTTACCGGGCAAAATGTCCTTAATTTTTTAAAGAAAGTAGAATTTTTACCATATCTATGTCGTCGTTAGCATTGGAGAGATCTCCATCTTACTATTATCTTGGAGCGGATGCAGCTCTTTTAGCCAAAAATTTGCCAGATTTGAACGAGCTATCGTCTCTAGACTGTAGTCTGATTTTGCCTCCATGTGATTCTTCAACAGATTTTGTGTTGCAAGATTTCTGCAAGGGACCAGGTACATTAGCTTCAGAGGCCAATGAGTTTGAAGAAGTTTTTTTTAATCAAACTATCATGCAGCGTGTCAACAGTTTTACAGTCTCCGATGACCAAAGAATTGAAGAATTCTACCATTACACGCAACAACACTTATATTGATTCATGAACTCGATTGTACAAAGAAAACAAGCCCACATTCGTTGGGTTTGCTACTCTTGGAATCCGAAGATGAAAGAGGAAAGACAGGGAGATCACTCTTGGAATCCGAAGATGAAAGAGGAAAGACAGGGAGATCATGCACAGATCCCGGAAATCTTCCAGGCAAAGATTCCAAATTAATATTGGTTTGCTGACCAGACCATTCCGTATTTGATCAACATTACCATCCTGAAACTATAGTATATACTTTCCCATAATGGGGCGAGATAAAGTATTAATAACGTTTTTCAAAAAAATTAACCCGGCAAAAATACGTTCTTCACATTTCAGAACACTTCACCTTAAACGATCATTTAAAAATTAAAAACGTATTTTACGGGTGAAATGCCTCATGACGGGCAAAATGCTCGTCAAATTCCAACCCTGCCTCCGTGAATACTCGAGAACCATCCTTTCTGCACTTTATTTCTTCATTTTTCATATATTCTGTTACTATTGGCTCAAAACATATATGAAATGAAGAGATGTCTTTTTCATTTTGGTAGGTTTACATTTCGTTTTTGTGCTTTTTTTTTTTATTTTTGGGTTTTTCCCGGGTGATGTTTGTTGATTTTTATTTTTATTTTGGGTCACAGTGGACCGTGAGTTCACTTCATTTTTAAGAAAAGAGTATATTAATGTTTAAATAAATATTAAAAGTTTAGAAGTATATAAATGCTTCTATAAATATTGGAAAAGTGGATATTTGTAAAAGCTCATGTTTAAGAGTAAATTTGTAAATAAATTTTTTTATGTGTAGATTTTAACATTTATTTAGATCTCAATTTGTTAGTCACAAATAGTAAATTAGTCTAAGAGCTTTTCTGTCTAAAAGATTTTTTTTTTTCTCGTGTCAAAGATGTATGCATTGATAAAGTAAATATTTGTGTTATTATTGAAAGTAAATCAAATAACCATCATGACATGGAGTCCGAAGAAAGTAAGTGAATGAATCCATTAACTCTAACCAAAATGAATGAATACAATAACTCTAAATGTTCAATTAATTAGCAAAGTCATTTTCCTAGTTAAGATCAAAATATTTGAAGTATGAAAAATTAGGATGGTAATGATGGATATAACCTAATCTACTTTATCTGTATAAACCACTATTTAATCAAACATTGAAATACCTTGGTCGGTGATTTTTTTTGGTTAAATTAATAAAGGTATTGTATATTCTTTCATGGTGTGCAATACTTTCCTAGAAAACATAATTTTATAATATTATTGATGAGTATGTTTAAAATATTAAGATTACTAATTTTTTATTATTACTACTTTATTGCTTTTTATTTTTTAGAGTTGTATATTAATTTGACATATTTTACACAACAACTTATTATTTAAGAAAAAAATATTAATGATACTGATAAATAAATAAGTATAATATGTAATATTTTATTTTAATGTGTTTATGTATGTCTGTGTGTGTTGTTTAGAATGATTTTTTGAATGAATAAATGGATTCAACACCCTGAAAACACTAGGGACACTCCAGTTATGCAAATTAAAAGTTTTTAAAAAGCTCTGCGTGATTTTGATTAAAATTAACCAGAAAACATATCAATTTTGTCTATAAGTTGACTAATCCATTTATTCATTTTATTTACCTATTCATTTTATTAATTTTAATTAAAATAAATAATTCAATTCTATATATTCAATTATTAATTTTAACTAAAATAAATTATTAGTGGTTCCAAATTTGTTTAGTAACTACAACTATCCCTCATGAGCAACAAATTGAGAAGGCTATCCCTTGAGAAAGAAGCAAGTGACACCAAAATTAATCATGCATCAAAGAGTTCAAACTCTCATAAAAAAAACTTCTATAAATATAGAAGCAAGTCATATGACCAATGTATTTTCCGCTCCCAACTCTGGTGGTTGAGGAAAAATGGAGAAAAAGAACGGTAGAAAATAATAATTTCGTCTTATTTCTATGAGGAATTTTATTTTTAAGATAAGAGATAATATCGGTTTGATTGAATGCTTACTAATATCTGTAACATATAGTTTTGTTCTTTTAAATAAATTTAATATTTTTCCTTTAATAAAAAAACTGAAATAAATAATTATAAATAATAACATGGATTTGTATATTTTAATCAAATTTAAAAGTTGTATAATACATTTATTTCATTTTTCTTTTATTTTAAAATAAAAAAAATATATATATATATCTATATATATATATATATATATATATATATATATATATTTTTTTTTTTTTTCCCTTAAGGAAAAAGTCGTAATTTCTATTAATAAGAAGAAATTACATTTTGTAGATGCTGGTCGCATATTCATTTGTGGCCAATGGCCAGTCTAGATACAAAAAAATTCTTGAATGATCTGGACCTCCACGCAGGGAGTCTTGAAGCTTTGGCTGGATAAAAACCAACAGTTTTTATATCAAAATCCTGCTCTGCGCAAAGAGCACTATTATAGACAGTTTACTGAAAATAAAACTATACAATATGAGTACGTGTATCAAAATTGACTAAAATAGCTGTGACTGTTTATATGCGGGTCTGGGACCCATTTCTATTAAGGTCCACAAAAGGCCTGTGATAGAATTGATGGAAAGTTCCATCAATCTCCTCCTGGATCAGCCATTGATCTAGTTGGCTGTGCGCTGCTTCTTTGGAAAGTTGGTCCGCATCTGTATTCTGTTCCCTGTAAATATGACGACAGACAAAAGATTCAAAAGATGAGATCAGTCTTTTGGCTTCGTCAAGAATATGTCTCAAAGAGAAAGCATAACAATGAGATGCAGAATTTAGCCAATTGCAAACAATCTGTGAGTCTCCAAATAATTGAAAGTGTCTGCATTGTTTTTGGTGTGCAAAATGAATGATGTGTTTTGCTTTGCTTAATTCAGCAAAATTGTTGGTGCCATTTTCAAGTTTGATCTGGATCTTATAGCAATGAGACTCATTGATATATAATACTGCTCCACCGCCACAGCCCTCTTCTTGTGCGGAGCCATCAAAGTAGGCCCAGGGCTTTGACTTATCAATGGTAATAGGATTAATAGTGCGGGCTGGGGTGTTGTAGTCTGTCTCAGGAAGCAGATTGTAATCAGCAATGGTATGACTCAGAATAGAAGGCCAGTGGGGAGCCTTATTGTTAAATATGATTTGGTTCCGAGCTATCCAGATAGCCCAGCATACCAGGAGCGGCATATTGATGGGTTTCCCAGAGTGTTCTCGTGTCCAACAGCTCCAAGCATCCAGTATGTTCGTCCCTTGCCATGCTTTAAGGGAGGTATAATAAGATGATATGTTGTGCCAGAAATCTTTAGTAACTGAACAGTGTAAGAAAAGGTGATCCGTGCTCTCCTCATCGTTACAACAGAGATGACATCTGAAAGGTCCGTGGAAAGATCTTTTCAAGAGATTTTTCCCGGTGGGAATCTTGTCAAAAATGATGTTCCACATTAACAGTCGACAGCGAGGGGCAGCTTGAAGCTTCCAGATATTTTTCCAGAGAGGGAGAATATTCGGGGGCTTATGTGGTTCCATTAACTTCAGGTACCCCATTTTAGGAGAGTATAAACCATGCTTAGCAATGGCCCAGATAAGCTCATCCGATCCTTCAGTCAGTCTGATATGTGCCTGGGTGAGCGCGTCAGTAAAGCAGCGCCATTCTAACTGCCATTGTTCAGGAATTTCCAGGGTCTCCGATGAAATCCAAGCCTGTTGTAGAAAAGTGGAGTTATCACTGTCTCCAATTTGGTTTATATGTGAGATGCCCCTGCTATGTAGATGTCTGATAAGGCCTTCCGAAAGTCTGTGCATGTTACCACATCCTACCCATGGGTCCATCCCGATTCTAACATCTTGCCCACTCTTAATGCGCCAGGTAATACCATCCCTCAAAAGAGGAAGGGAGAGCAAAACTGCCTTCCATATATTGGATATATTATGCCCAGGCTCATGTTGCTGACGGAACCAGTCCATGAGGTGAGATGGTCTGATGTATTTTGCTTGGGCTACGCGAGACCAAAGGCTGTCTGAGGTCAGTAGCTGCCATCCGAGCTTTGCTGCTAATGCTTTTGCAAAAAGATCAAGCCTCTTTATTCCCCAGCCTCCCCAACTTTTTGGTCTAGCTATGGTATCCCATTTCACCCATGCAAATATCTTCCCAGAGTGATGTCCATTCCATAGAAATCTGGAACATATACTCTGAATTCTGCTTAATACGCCACGGGGTATCCAAGCCAGAGTCATCCAGTAGACAGGCGTAGCTTCAATGACAGCTTTGATGAGAATCAGTCGACCCGCTCGAGAGAGGTATTTGTGATACCAAACCTGAAGTCTTTTCTCCACCTTGGCGATTAGCCATGTCCAGTCTGCAATTTTGTAACCGAGAGGTTTTAACCTGTACCCCAGATATTTGATACCGTCAGCGAGAGTAGATGAGGTGAAGGGAAAGCGCTGAGTAGCATAAGCAGATTCATGACGTGAGCAACCAACAGTCGTGATAGTAGATTTACTATCATTTACCATCATCCCCGTAGCCTGCTGAAATAGTAGAAAAATATTGTGGAGAGCAGTGACATCGCCAATGCCTCCATTTAGGAAAATGAGAATATCATCCACAAACAATAAATGCGAGAGGAAAAAATTATCTGAGATGTTAATGCCAGTTATCTGATTCCTATCCCTAGAAGAAATGATAAGTCTGCTTAGCCCTTCCATGACGAGGAGGAATAGGAGAGGGGATAGAGGGCAGCCCTGTCTGAGCCCTCTTTCCGAAGTGAAAAAAGATGTGGCCTCCCCGTTTAAAAGAACACTGTATGATACCTCCGATATACAACTCATAACCCATTTAATGAAATCGAAGGGGAAGCCAAGGTGAGTCAGGAGCAATCTGATGTAGAGCCAATTGACTCTATCAAAGGCTTTGGATAGGTCCACCTTTAGTATCATACCTTTTTGTTTTTTAATGTGGAGGGAATGAAGGAGTTCCTGAGCAGTAGCTATGGCTTCATGAATCTGACGATGATTTAGGAAAGCAAATTGTTCTGATGAAATGTGGCGAGATAAAAGAGGCTTCAGACGGTTGGCAATAATTTTAGCATTGATTTTGTATAGACAATTGCAGAGAGATATGGGTCTGAAGTCATTGAAAGATGCAGGGTGGTCAGCTTTTGGGATGAGAGCGATGAAAGTAGATTTAATGGCCGAGGAGACTCTACCGTTCTGCCTGCAAAGTTCGATAACCTTCAGGAGATCGTTTGCCAGAATGTCAAAAAAAGCAATGTAAAACTCGATGGTCCAACCATCCGGGCCAGGGCTTTTATCTTTCTTAAACCATTTGATGGTCGCTTCTAGCTCTTCCATGGTCACTTCCTTAGTGAGGTCGTCATATTCCTCTTGTGAGACAAATCTGGGGAATTTTTCGGCCACCCTCATTATTTCAAGAATGTTGACCTCACGGGGAGCCTTGTAGATGCTTTTGAAATGATCAGTCGCTAGCTTAGCAAGGTGCCTCTGAGATGTAACGATATGTTCCTGATCATCCTTTAATTCCCAGATTGTGTTAATAGCCTTTCTCCCATTGGAAAATTTGTGATAGAATTTGGTGTTGTCGTCCCCCTCTGTGAGCCATATAGCTCTGCTCCGCAGCCTCCAACTTTCTTCTCTTTCTTTCAGGATCTGTGATCACTTGGCAATAAGGGAAGTGTAAAGATATTTTCTTTCCTGAGAAGGAAATATGCCTCCTGCGTCTTCCTCATGTGATGCTATTATCCTTTAAGCCTCCCTCAATGTGTGATCATCACGGAGTCGCTTCTGATGGGCCTAGAGCTTTGAGATTCTTTTGAGCTCCGTTAATTTCCTGGTGAAGCCTTCGGTAAAGTTTTCACTGTCTCTGATAGGGTTTCTCTGCCAATACTCAGTGACCATCTGAACGTAGGAGGGGTCTTTTAACCAGGAGGAATTAAACTTGAAAGGGCTCTTAATTTTGTTGTATATGTCGGAGATCTCCAAAAAGATTGGACGATGATCAGAAATTCCTCCAGATCCAACCCATTGCCTTATACGAGCAATTCTATTGTGTAGGGATTCTTTGATCAAAAATCTGTCTAGTCTCCTGGCTAAGCTCTGTTCACCACATCGATTGTTTGACCAGGTATGTTGTAGTTTTGCCATGGGAGTGTCTACCCAGTGGTGCTCTTCTAGCAGAGTAGATATAGTCTCCGAGAAGGGGTCAACCCGGGCCGCATGTCCTCAAGATTCACAGAATCCCATGGTGAAATTTAAGTCTCCTCCAAGTATGATGTTATCCTCTTGTAAAAGAACTGATCCCAGTAAGGAACTCCAGAAGGATGCCCTATCAGAGCATGGGCCATATATGTTGATGAGCCGAAGATCTAAGTCCATAGAGAGAACATAAGCGTCTAGACCAATAAACCCTCTTCCACCCCAAGTATTCTTAATCCTCAGCGCTCTATTATTGATCCCTATAGCCAAACCGCCAGATCTCCCGGAAGCATCTAGAGCGTGAAAGGTCCAGTTGGGCAACCAGGCCTTAAGAGTAGGAATAAGGGTATCAGCAGGACAAAGGGTCTCTTGCAGAAAAATTATATCCGATTGTGAGAGGGAGAGTAATCTCCTGAGAGCTAGTTTCTTGGGTGTACTAGCAAACCCTCTGCAGTTATAGGATAGAATCTTCATGACGGATGGGAGGCAGGGCCTTTCTGCGCTCTAAGGGCCCGAAGGATGGTTTGTTGTCATCCAATGGCGACTTCAGCATCTGCAGTATGTCTAGCTTTCGATATGCGAGATGGTCTTCCCCGAGAGAGCTTATGAGAGGCAGGCACGGAATCAAGGTCAAGACCAATAGCATCCGGACCTCTGTCTTTAGATCTGGAACGGAGGGAGTATCTGGGGGGAACAGGGGGGGATGGGGCCGGGAGCGCATCAACAATAGTCGAGGGAAGAGAAGGCAGGCACGGGGATGAGACAGGTGAGGGGGCCGGGATGGAACAGATTAGCGAAGAAGGAGGTAAAGGAGCAGTGGAGGAGATGGAAGTCGTAAAAGGAGCAGAAAGAGAAGGAGGATGCGAGAAATACCGATGCACAGATGCAGAGACATCATGATCATGCAGAGGTGTTAAAACAAAAGATGAGGAAGTGACAGACATACCCGGCATATCGTCGCCCGCCGGTTCAGAGTCTTCTTGAGCGGGGGCAGGCGATGAGCGGGTAGGTTCCTCAGTCGAGGAGCCCGGAGGATTAAGAGGAGATCCGTCAACCTGCTTCAGTGCTTCCAAGGGCTCCCCTGTCGGAGGGCGAGCAGGTGGAGGGGGAGACCTAACTGGTACCTCTTCTTGAGCGCGTTCCATCCCTTTACGGAGCAAAGGGAAATCCCGGTAAAGATGCCCAACTTTGTGACATCTACGGCATCTATACGGGATCCCTTCATAATCAATGATCTGCTTCCTGGTTGAGTCCCTCCACTGTATAGTGATGTATTCCTGAAGACCTCCCCTGGTGTCCAGGTTGATGAGAAGGCGCGCGTAAGCCATCATGCCTGTGTGCAGATACGACTTGTCATAGTCCATAAAAGCGCCAATGGCGTTTCCTATTCTCCTGAAAATGTCTTCAGACCAATACTGCAGGGGAAGTCCGGGAAGCCTGATCCATACTGGTCCTATCCCAATCTGCTCAGTTTCCGGGTCGAACATAGGGGTCCATCGTTTGAGAAGGACCGGGGCGTGTTCAAAATGCCAAAATGAGGACAGGACCCAATTTGTATGGTCGGCACGAGCGAACCTTAATGCGAACCATCCTCTCACAAAGGTTTGCACGAAGGGGATGTCAACCAGATGATGGCCCCAAACTTCAGTAGCCCAGGTCTTCAGGCGTGCTGCCGAGTAATTCCTGCCTCTGATGCGACCCACAAGGACTCTGTCAGCAAAATCCATGATTTCACCCCACTGAATGTCCTCCTCAAGCCTGAGAAATGTATCCTCCGCCCTGGATTTGAAACATCGGTACTTCTTTTTGGGACCAGATCTCGACGGATAATCCCGGGAAGGATTCGAAACCGGGTCGGAGCCAAAACCCTGGGGGAGAGGAGTGCTAGTTGCGGGGGGCTGGGGGCAGATGCCGGAAGAGGTGAGCGGTCCAGAGAGTGGAGGGATATCGGTGAAACATCCAGAATAAGCACCGGCAGATGAGGAGGCGGCTAAGGGGAGTGCGGAAGACGGAGTAACAGAGGAAGACCAGGGCACCGAAGCAGGTAAAGGGGTGGAACTAGGGTTAGGGTTGATACAACCCGCCACAAACCCCAGGGTGGCCGGAGAGTGAGGAGGCGTAGACAAGGCCGGCCAAGTGGGGGGAATATCCGGGAGAATCACGGGATAGTGACGCGGCGACTCCCCGGAGGAAAAAGAAACCAAATTTCCCGGGAGATCTGAGTGGAGCATACCTTGTGATGTGGAATAGGGCGTACGCCAGATGGAAACTCCTTCCAGCGGGTCCTCAGAATAGTCGACAGCTTCCTGGTCCTCCATATCGCCAGCTACAAAAACCTCGGAACGGCGGACACCTCGATTCGCAGGTAACCGTGGAGAAAAAGGGTCAGGTCGGCAGCGGCCGTAACGGTTAAGGGCAATCTGAAAACGGCAGTGGAGAACAGCATGGAGACGGGGGCGCAGGGGAGAGACAGAGCCCGGCACGACCCTGAAGGTAAACGGCGACCGGGGAGCGAGAAAAACACCGGGAGATGGAAACAGTCTCGGGCCACTGCAGTGTGGAAAACAGAAACCCTAACCCTTAGCCGAAGCCGCCGCCAAAATATTTATTATATTTTATTATTTTATAAATATTAAATTTGTAATTTATACATATACCTATTCATTATGATTCACCTTATTCAATTTAAATTTATTAAATATTTATTAAAATTAAACAAATTTAAAAAAATTATGACATAAATATTTGATAAATTTAGAATTATATTTACCAAATTAATTTAATGTAAATAACCTAATTTAAATTATAAAATCAATATATTGTATTATAATTCATTTTAACTTTTAATTATCAAGTATTTATTAAGATTAAATAAATTAGAAAAAATGAATTTATATAAATATTTGATAAATTTAAGTTAAATATATTTATTTGAGTTCATATATTTTCACCAAATTAACTTAATGTAAGTAGTTCATTTTAAATTATAGAATAATTAAAATTAATGTTTTGAATTATTTTCATTTTATCATTATAAAAATAAATGAAATGAATTATTTTAGATTATACCAATTTTTTGTTTTTTTTTTATTTATTTTGTGGAGTGAATTCTATTAACTTTGGAAATTAGAGATTACGTCAAGGATTACAATAACTCATACTGATCTATCACAAGGGAGATTAAACCATAACAAAAAAATGTACTCTTCAAAGCGATAAGCCAGATAAATGGAAATAGATTTAAACATCATTAAACAAGCTTAAATCAGGATAGTAGCATATTTTGCCTTGCAAAAAATCAACTACAAAGGTGGAGCCATGAGGCAGAATCATAACACAGTCAAGTAAGGGTATCATAATCAGAGCCCACCATTCGGATAAGAGTTGTTGGATCTACAAGAGGTCTATCAATTGTTGTTCGAATGTTGAGATGATGTTCTATCCTTGCCAACCTGTCATCGTGCTATCAAAACCTTTCAAGCGCCCATGAATGTGACCCAAGGATTGTGGCAAATCCTTCCAGGACTCATGGCAATCCAATAGAGTATGTCCCTACACGAACTTCATTTTTCTAATACAAGTCTATTGTTTGCACATATTGATTAAATCTTCCTCACATATGTCTCGTATCAGGGATCCAATCTATCCATTCTGCCAACACTTTAGTATCTGAGAGGGAAGTTTTGTGAGAAGAGGCTTCCCCTCTAGACCAATCCATTTCCTCTTACACATGAACATGGATCTACTCCCTATATTTGGTTGTGAAACCGTTAGTTCAGTGATGTAGACATATATTTCCTCTACTGGAACGTTCCTCATAATAAGCATCCTCTCAACTTACTTGTGCTCTTTGTCTAGGCATGGTGAGGGAAACACCTGGAGCCTAGGATATGGAACACAATCTACTCTGGTAAAAATAATCTCTCTAACACAGAGCCACCTCACCTTGGACTTGCCAAAATCTTTAAGGTAAATAACCTGAAATGCCACAGGTGAGGCACCCTTTCTAGCTCAACAAACACCCCCCATCGTAAATTCAATACTCCACCCCTGCTAACTCCTCATTTCCATGCAACAACAAGTACACAAAGCCACTAGTTAAACTAGGTTGACACCAAAGAAAATATTTCAAATAAAAGATACAACTACCACCGAACCCATGTTGACACATGAAAGCTAGTGGACTAGTGAAAACCCAAGGAGTCTCATAATAACATATACCACCATTTACCGAGGACACTCTTAAACCATATCCAGTGATCTTGAGTCTTGGTTATATTCACTATATCAACAGGAAAACACCAACAACTCAGATTAAAAGAACCCTAACAAACTTCAAGATAGAAATGGCAGTGATCATCCCTAGACCAAACAAACCTCATAGAACTAACATAGGGTCAAGGACTTTGGAGCCTCCATAAGCCCCTCCAATTACAAAGCACCAGAAGATGAACAACAAATATGAAAATAACAACAACCACCATAGTCTAGGATATAGGGAATAAAGCACCCAGAATAACTTCTAAATAGAATATACATAAGACATAACCAGTAGGAGGACTCCAATCACGAGGATAACTATTACATGAAGTGAAAATAGTGAGGATCCATCATAATTTCCTAAGTTGAACAACAAAAATCAAAATTATTTCCAACTTTGCCATCTAGGAGCTTGGTAGTCTACTCTTCAGGCATTTAATGTGGTGATTCCTCAATTAAATCTTCCAGCTACAAATGGAACTTGCAAAAACTAAAATCGCCAACTGGTGACACTCACATTTCTCTCATGCTGGAGCAAAACGTAGTGCAAAGAGACCCTTCACTCTACAATTTTTCCTCGACTACTCACCCTGTTGTCGCTTATATCCTCATACCCATCTTCCATCTACGGATATCAGACATGAAACCAAAATATCTCCCTCTCGTTATGGATTGTTGAGCCAAACAAGTGAATCGACACAAGCATGTATGTCATTATGGCCACCATCCTCATCGCATGTTTAGTGTCATCTACCTCATTCCCCCAACATCTTGTCAATTTTCTGCTCATGGGGAGTGTTAATACCATCTACATATCGATTACACTTCTTGGGGGCACGTTGGAATGTCCCCCAACCTACTAGTCTAGTGGGGAGGTGGAAATCCACCCCCCCTCACCCCCCCCGCACACCCCCCCACCCCCCCCCCCCCCCCCCCTTCTTTGCCTTGATAGCCACCCCATTAGGGGTTGATTGTACCAAAATTAATACACATAATTAAAATGTTTATGAAAGAAAAATTACAACCAAATAAATTTTGAATAATATTGATTAAATAACTACAAAATCAAAATTGTTGATTTGTGAAAGAATCATATATAAAATATAATTAATATAAATATAATACATTTAAAAATAATAATAAAGAATAAAACTTTGATATTACATTAGTTTGTGGTTTTTTTAAAAGAAAAAAACTGTAATTTTTTTATGTAAACAAGGAATAAAATTACATTATGTAGACACACCTTATCTGTATACAACCCTAATCGAAAACATGTTTGTTACAAAGGAAGTCATTAGGCAAAGAAGGATCAGGGTATGAAACCTTAGGGTCAAAAAATCCTGAAACCACCGAGCAGAAAGATTCAAAATGAATTGGGCACGCATGCTTGACCAAAAATAGTGATAGGGCATGCAAGCTTGGATAAAACCCATATAGGGGTAAAAAATAACATAAAAACTAACTGAAAAATGGATATAAATTAATAGGAAACAAAGGTTGGGAAAAACACCCATGTTATGGAGAAACAGTGAAAAAGTGGAAAAAAGCCCATTAACAAAAAATGACAAAAAATAAACTATATTTGGGCACAAGCCACTTGGCTAGCTCAGAATATAGACCCCGAACTAGGGCTTAGAGAAAAATTTGGGCTGTAAAAAACCTAAAGAGAAGCCCTGTCAAAAACCTTACAATGAGTAGAGAGATCGACACTGGAGAAAGCTTGGGAAGTGGCAAGAAGAGGCTGTGAAGTGACTCTTCCAATAATAAGAGAAGAGACTAGGACAAAGACAAAGGCACACCGATAAATGCAAAAAACCTATGTTGAAACAGAAGAAGACTGCCCAAAAACCAGATCCTATCACATATTAGACCATCTCCAATGGTCTGCGAAAAACCTTGGATTGAGGAGGCATGAAGATGATTTCCAAACAAATGATTTCCACCTAGCCCTACTCCCACTTGACTCTTCCACAGTGGACCATGCAAATGTGTGACAAAGATAAACTAAGAAAACAAAAATATCAAACCACAATAGTTGAAACTCATCCAACACAATGCAGATGGTGCCACAAACTAGGATTTGCACTTGCAAGAAGAAGTCAACACAATCAAAAATTGGAAAGGGACGCATGAACAAAGGTCGAAACAACTAGCGTTAGCTACCTTGACCCTGCTCCCTCAACTCCAATCAAAATTTCCCATCAATTACATTATTTTATGTTAAATTAGATTATTAATGAATAATTATTAGGAAAGTATAAAGACAAAATAATAAGCTTGAATCTTGGTAAAAGTTGAAACTTTTATTGATACAAATGTAATAGTATTGTTTATTAGTTTTCCCTTATTCTTTGAATTTTTAGAGTATTTCTCCTATTAAATTTTGGTGTGTAATATTAGATATAAAAAGTCATTTTTTATTGGAAAGAAAGATACAAAATTAAAGTAGGAATAATAATGTAGATAACAACTTTTTCCACTGGAAAAATCCGTAATGTTTCATTAATATATGAAAGATTACATATGTAGATACTGTGAAGCATATGCCTTTGTTCACTGTTTTGCTGTACATTTTCTCATAATTTGCATATCTATGCTGTATATGTTTCTGTTACATTTCTCTGTATGCTGTGTAAGATTTGATGCCATTGGCATCCTTCAGTCTATACAAAAAATTATATCATGTTATACTGTCATTTTATAAATAGCTGCTGTCAAAAACTGTAAATTTTTATGTCGCATGTAGACCCGCTGTTGGATAAGTCGGGTCTATATATGGGCGGTGATAATATTTCCGCTCCTGCTGATCCAAAAATTCTGTGATTTCCCATAATCCATTCTCCATCATCGCGGCCTCCTTGGAAAGTTTGTCAGCATCCTGGTTATGTTCCCTGTATATATGAGATACATGGATTTGGTCAAAAGCTTCTTTAAATATAAAGACTTCATCAAGTATGACATTTAGTGAGTGCGAGTGACAAGAAGATATTCTATTGATCCAATTTGTGACTATCTGAGAATCTCCAAAAATGTTGATGCTGGTGCAATGGTGTCTTAATGCAAAGTGAAGCAGATGTCGAAGGGATATGAGCTCAGCAAAATTGTTGGTTCCGACTCCCAATCCCACTTTGATGTGGTAATAAAGGCTCACGGATTTGTGAAGGATGATGCCCCCTCCGCAGCTATGTGCATTTGCTGCACCATAAAAGAAAGCCCACGGGGTGCCTTGATTGATATTAGGTGGAGGGGTCTGTCTGCGTTGTTTTGGGGGCGGAGGATCCGGAAGTTCATTGTATGCAGATATGATGCCAGCTTCTATGAGTGGCCAATGTGCCTTCCGGTCTTCAAATATCATTTTGTTCCTGGTCCTCCAGATAGACCAGTTAACAATGATGGGTAGGTTCACAGCCTTCGAGCCCCTGTTTATGTTGCCCCATTCAATCCATGTATTGATAAGATCTGTACCAATCCATTCACTCGAGTAATGCACGAAAGGTTTGATGTTTTTCCATATTTGCTGTACAGTGGTGCATCGCATGAATAGATGTTCAGTTGATTCGATGTCGGATTTACACAGCACACATATCGAAGGCCCATATATAGCCCTGCGCTTGAGGTTTTCGCCAGTGGGTAATCTATTCCGAAGGACGCACCAAGTAAATAGTTTTGATCTGGGCGACGCTGATAACTTCCAGATATGATGCCACCATCTATCTAATACCTCCGGTTTCCTGTGAATGATGATTTGTTTGTATCCCTCTTTTGGAGTATATAACCCACTTTCAGCCTGCTGCCAAATGAGCTCATCTGGTCCCTCCACTATTCTGATATGAGATTCAGTGAGCGCAGCACAGAATTCTCGCCATGATATGTGCCATCTATGCGGGAGGTTTAGCTGGGCAGCGGTCATCCAGGCCTGGTGGAATATATTAGATCCCTCGTGATCTGCAATCTGCGCGATCACCCTGATACCACGAGAATTGAGAAATTCAACCAGGTCTCGTGGGAGCCTATGTCTACCCCCACAACCACTCCAGGGATCTATACCTATACAGGCACTGCTTCCGCTCTTGATACGCCAAACAATATTGTTCCTGATGAGAGGGAGAGAGTGCAGGAGGGCTTTCCAAATAGAGGAGATGCCAGATCTGTTCCAGTTGGGAAGCCGAGCCCATTCGATGGTGTTGAGGGGCCAGATGTACTTATGGTAGGTGATGTC
The DNA here is from genome assembly GCA_031772625.1 of Pinus tabuliformis. Classification (NCBI taxonomy): domain Eukaryota; kingdom Viridiplantae; phylum Streptophyta; class Pinopsida; order Pinales; family Pinaceae; genus Pinus; species Pinus tabuliformis. The sequence goes on along the minus strand of CM062817.1, from coordinate 503,520,899 downwards.
TGTCCATAGGCTATGAGAAGTCAGCAGGCCCCATCCCATTTTGGCTGCCAGAGCATTAGCAAATGATGCTAGATCCTTTAAGCCCCAGCCTCCCCATTTCTTGGGGAGTGCAATCTTGTTCCAAGCAATCCATGCAAAGGTGTGCTTCTCTTCATTACCTGCCCACAGATATCTGTTGCAGAGTCTCTGGATCTTTGCAAGGATATTTCGGGGGATCCAAGCAAGTGCCATCCAAAAAACTGGAGTCGCTTCTAAGACTGATTTGATCAGTGTTAGTCTTCCAGCTCTGGAGAGGTATCTGAAGTACCAGCATGATATTTTCTTTTCCACTTTGGAGACCAGCCAAACCCAATCTGCTATTTTTTGGTTAGTGGGTTTTAGCCAGTAGCCAAGATATTTTAGACCCCTATCCAAGGGCTGAGTGGAATATGGAAAAGCGTGCTTGGCAGAGAAGGATTCATTTACAGAGGTGCCCACCAATGTGATGGTAGACTTTTCCTTGTTTACCTCCATCCCCGTGGCATGTGCAAACAACTTTAAGATTCTGTTGAAGGTTGATGTGTCCTGGATACTGCCATCAAGGAGGATAAGGACATCGTCTACAAACAGAAGATGAGTAAGATAGCAATCCTCTGTAATTTTCAGTCCCCTGATGGATCCCTCCCTTTTAGCTGAAATGATGAGACGACTAAGAGCTTCCATTACCAAAAGGAAAAGAAGGGGGGATAGAGGGCACCCCTGTCGGAGTCCTCTCTCCGAGTGGAAGAAGTGAGATGCAGCTCCGTTAATCAGAATACTATAGGTGGGTGAAGTGATGCAAGCCATAATCCAAGTGATGAGCTGATGAGGGAACCCCAGATGTATAAGAATCATCTTGATATAGAGCCAACTGACTCGATCAAAAGCCTTGGAGAGGTCGATTTTGAGGAGAATGCTTTTGAGATGCTTAGTCCATATGGAGTGAATGGCTTCCTGCGCAGAGCCAATGGCTTCATGAATCTGTCTGTTCTCCAAAAAGGAAAACTGCTGAGGAGCGATATGCTTAGACAAGATGGGCCTGATCCGGTTGGCAATGATCTTGGAGATGATTTTATAGAGGACATTGCAGAGAGAAATGGGACGAAAGTCTGCGAAGGATGATGGAGAGTCCGATTTGGGGATGAGAGCAATGAAGGTGGAGTTTATGGCATGGTAGAGCTGTCCAGAGGTTCTACTCTCCTCCACAACTCTCAAGATGTCTTCACCAATGGTGTCAAAGAAAGCTAGATAGAACTCGATGGTCCATCCATCAGGGCCTGGACTCTTTTCTTTTTGAAACCACTTGATGGTGTTCTCGAGTTCATCCATGGTAACCGGATCAGTGAGGGCCTCCAAATCTTCATTGTTTACAAACCTCGGAAAATGTGAGGCCACATTGATGATTTCTGCTAGGTTTGTACCCTCAGGGCTTTTGAAGATGCCTTTGAAGTGGGATGTGCCTAATCGGGAGAGCTTGTTGAAAGAGTCCGCCAGACCCCCATCCGGGATGGGGAGATTCCAGATGGTATTAGCCACTCTCCTCCCATTTGCAAAGTTATGGAAGAATCTTGAGTTCTCATCCCCCGCCTTCAGCCAGATTGCCCTGCTCCTCAGCCGAATCGATTCCTCCCTAATCTTGAGGATACTTTGCTTCTGCTTCTCCAATTCAACAAGACGGGTCTTGTTCTCCTCAGATATAAAGCCCAAATTATTCTCATCCAATAGTGCTTTTATGTCCTCTTCCACCGAGATGAGCTGCTCATCATCCTTGGCCTTTTTCGCTTTCGCCCACTCTATCACAATGTGTTTGAGTTCAGTCAGATTTTTGACAAAACCCCTTGCCATCGAAGATTCTCTGTTGATAGGGTGGGCTAGCCAGTATTCCGTGACAATTTTGGAGAAGCCAGGATCCTGGAGCCAGAGGTGATTGAACTTGAAAGGAGCTTTTGGTTTTGGGTGGGGGCCCAAAATCTCCATCAGAATTGGGGAGTGATCAGAAATACCCCCAGCACCCACCCACTGCTTATAATGATGAAGATGGTGAACCAGCGTTCCTTTCAGCAGGAAACGGTCGAGCCTACGGGCCAGGGCTGCAGGCCCAATCCTTCGATTTCTCCATGTTGGAAGAGGGTGATGCATGGGGATATCAATTAGATCATGTTGTTCAAGCAGTCTTCGCATAAAATCTGTTATGGAGTCAGCTTGTGCAGAGGAGCCCCATGACTCTCGAAACCCCAAAGAGAAGTTTAGGTCACCCCCCAGGATTAAGTTCTCCGAATCCATCAGATTCCTACCGAGTAGGGTTCTCCAAAATCCTTCTCTCTGCTGGCAAGGTCCGTAGATATTGAAGATACGCAATGACAGGCCCAGGTCCTTAGAGAAGATGTCAGCTCCCATAAAGCCCAGACCTCCCCAGGATGAGTCCATTCTGATGGAATAAGGGTTGTATCCTATGGCCAATCCGCCTGATCTGCCCATGGCGTCCAGCCCGATGAAATGCCACCTAGGCGCAATAGAATTCAGGGCGTGAGTTATGGTCTCTGCAGTACCCAGGGTCTCCTGTAGAAGGATGATATCCGGCAATTCGACCTCAAAAAGTCGCTTAAGTGCTTGTTTTTTAGGGGAACTAGCCAAACCCCTGCAGTTGAAGGAAAGGCACTTCATGGGGGACCCCGCTGCAGGGGGTTTGTAGCTCTAAGGGCCCCAACAATGGTGGATTGGCGTCCAGAAGCGACTTCCGCCCCAGCACGCCGGATAGCTTTGTTCAGATTTGATTTCCGACCCCTGGTGGAGGAGGGACCCGGATCAAGAGGAATAATGCCCAGCCCATATTGGCCATCAGATAATGCAGAGTGCGAGGTACGTGGGCGGAGGGAGTATTGGTGTGGAGGTTTTGATCCGGGGGGAGACACAGGTGGAGGGGATGTGTGCGGAGAATGAGCAGAGGTGAGGGAAGGTGGGACAGTGGATGTAATCAGCGGGGGCGGCGGAATCGTGCACTGTGCCATTGTGAATGAGATGGAATTTAAACAATCAGAAGTATGAGAAGGAGAGATAGAGGGAGAAGAGAGATTTGTACCCGAATTTTGTACTGCTGCAGCGGCTGCCCTTGCCCTCGTCAAGGGGGGAGTGGATGAGTCCTCGATGATTTTCGCTGGGTGATGTAGAGCTCCATGGGGTGCCGAAACTCCCGGCATTGGCGGAGATATTTGAGGCGCAGTCCTTCTGGGGGCTATGGGAGTGATCTTTGGAGAACTGTCTGGGCGATTGATAAGAGGGCAATCCTTGTACAGGTGCCCCACTTGGCGACACCGGTTGCACCGAAATGGGACTCCTTCGTAGTCCAAGATCTGAATACGCCTGTGCCTCCCCCATTGCAGAGTGATATCCTCCTCTAATCCTTCCCTGGTATCAAGATGCACCAAAATGCGAGCCACAGTTCTCCTTCGAGTGTCTACATAGGATCGGTCGTGATCCAGATAGGTCCCCAGAGCATTTCCGATCTTGGTGAAGGCTTCTTCATTCCAGTATTGACGGGGAAGCCCCGGAAATCTTACCCACAGTGGTCCAGCAGCAATTTGCTCCCTCTCAGGATCAAATAATGGGGTCCATCTCTTCAATAGTACGGGAGCCGACTCGATGTGCCAGTATCGCTCGAGAACTGCATTCGTATGCCCTTCGTTAGCAAATTGGAGGGTAAACCATCCACGAGGGAGGACCTCAACCTCTCGAAGCTGTGGGAGCAAGGTTCCCCAAATCTCTTTAACCCAGCGAAGTAACCGTTCCGCCGTGAATGTACGCCCTCGCACGTGACCCACCAAAACTGTGCAGGCTAGTGCCATAGTTTCCTCAAAGCTTGGTGAGTTGCCGAAAGTGACAGTAGTATCTTTTCTGATGGCCCTAACGCACCTCGCTTTCTGCTTCTTTGAGCGAGGAGCAGACGGATGATCCGAGAGAGGGTTTGTTGATCCCGCCAAGGTTGGCCTGTAGGGGTTTAAATTTTTGACCGGTGTTCCAAAACATCCTGAGGGTTTTGGCCCATTGAACGGGGGAGGATTTGTCGAATTTATCTTCTGTGGTGATGGAACCCTCGATTCTTCTCGCGCAATTGGAGGTTCTGTCAGCGGCGATGGAATATCTTCAAGAGACAGCGAAACCGGAGATGAGGATGCGAGGTGAAAGGCGGTACCAGGTGAGAGTGGCGGCGCCTCTAGACCCTGGAAAGGTGGAGCAATGTCTGGCAGATTAACCCCAGTCAGGAAGTTGAGTCCTTGAGAAACCTCTGTGGTCGGTGATGCGAATCCTGAAGAAGCCAGGTTAGGGTTTGCGAATACCGTCTGTCCAACCAGTGGATCCTCGGAATAGTCCACGAGGTCCGTTGCCGGTTGTTCCTCCATGCCGGACAGCGACCCGAATCCCCGAAACCGTCGATCTGTCAGCTGTTCCGAAACCCTAGCAACCGAAACCGAAAACTTGTTCCTGTGGTCCTGCGGCAGTGAAGAAAGGTTGTTAACCGAAGCCGTCGCGGTTTGAGATTATGCGCGGCTTCAGAGCCATCTTCCCCTTATGTTTGAATTCATAATGTAGATAACAACTAAATAATGAAAAAAACAAATTTTGGATTAGATAAATTTCTTCCAAAAGATCATATTCACCTTTCATTATCTCATCCCTTAAAAGTTACACAATGATTTTATAGAATTTAGGTTACTGAAAACTCATGCTTCTCTCCAATAATATTGGCTGTAATGGGAATCGATTTTTTTTTTTTTTTTAAATAGACTCAATAGAAATTATTAGAGGTACATTCTCAAGTTATTAGAAGATGGTAACAAATATGAAATATAGAGAATCATGTTAGATTTCATAATATACAACTTTAGTTCATAGAAAATTGGTAAAAGAAAATTTTGCATTTTTCTAATAGTAAAGTGTTACTTTCCCTCTAGAATGCAATGCATATGTTCACATTAAGACATTTATTTAGTATATAAATGATGTATTCTCTTGAACCAAATTTGTATAAATGTAGGTAATATTTGCTTCCTATGCACCACTACATTCCATATTTTTCAATGTTAATTTTACATTTTGAAAAGTTAATAAAGTCATTAATGTCTTGAAATTAGGAAGTCAACTCTTAAGATCAAGTTGGAGAGTCTTAACATAAGCAATTATTTTTTCAAGTTTGTAGATTTATGTCCATAGTTGTGCATCATATAACTTGTTTTCTAGATAGGAAAGGAAATAAAAATTTATGGGGGGAAATAAAATAATACTTATGTATTTAAAAACTATGATATATGTAGAAACAAAAATCATTAAAAAATACAAAACAATAATTTTTCCTTAAATAATGTATATTTTTAAAATCTAAAAATAAAGATTTATAAAGCTTTGTGATCTAGTTAGCGAATATCTAACTAATATTTTATATGTTATTGAAAACAAAGATAAGAATAAGGAGTTGGAAAAATGGATGTGTGTTTATTTATATGAGTTGATCCAATAGATTTTCCAATCGAAAGATAAAATTAAAGAAGACAACATTATTTTTCAATATTGTTTAGTCAATTTAGTGTCCTAAATTGCTACATAAATTATCAATCCGGGTGTCGTAAACTAATGAAGTGTAGTGCACTATATGTGCTAGATAACCCTTCTTTACCTCACTATTTTCAAGTTTATGTTTGTTTTGGGGTTTTGTTTTTTTGATTCCTAAAGTTCTACAATATAATTGAAATCTTTATCTATTGCTGCAAAGAATCTAAAAAATGAAGTGAGAGTCTAAAAGTGCTTTTAGGCCAAATTTGGAAGTGAGGTTTTCAAAATGAGAAAGTGAAAAACAGAGCTTCTCTTCTTGCTATTGTAATTGTTTCCAAATCATGAGCTGGAATGACTCTTAAAACTGCTATCTACTTAATTACAAAACCAAAACTTAAGTGAAAAAATGGAATTGCAACTATCTACAACAAACTGAAAATGAAATACTGGAAACAAAACTACTTCTGTTGTCTAGTCTACTTGCAAAATTAAAGCTTAGTGAACTACTGAATATGGAACTGCAATTAAACTAAGGGAAAGAAACAAAAATGAAATTGCAACTATTCTATTTGTGAAAGCAAAACTAAATGAAGTATTGTTATCACTCTGCTATATAATTTAGGGAGAATTAACTCCTTATGATAGCAATATTTGAGAGATTTCATTCTTCATCATTCTAAAAGAAGTAAACATGAGAATGCAAGGAAAAACTCAGTCATAAATAAAACATTTCACCACTTAGTCTTAGGTTCAACCATCAATGAAGGGCTTTTGGAAATATCCATTTAAATCATGAGTTGCTAAATTGATAAGAAAATGGCATTGGACTACTTAACCCAAGAACTAATGAACAACAATTATAATGAAAGACTCATTTATAAATACAACATTTCACCATTTAGTTTGAGGATTAACCATCAACGAAAGGCTTTGGAAACATTCATTTATATCATGAGTGACTACACTAATAAGAAAAAGGCATTAAACATCTTGACTCAAAAACTAATGAACAACAAGAAGTCTCATTCATAAACTCAACATTTCACCATTTAGTTTGAGGATTAATCATCAACGAAAGACTTTGGAAACATTTTTTTATATCATGAGTGACTACACTAATGAGAAGAAGGCATTGAACAACTTAGATTTAAAACTAAGGACTAAAGAACAATAGATGAAATAAATCTAATTATGCTACTGTCATCAATTCAAAAAAACTACAGTTAAAAAGCTAGAAAATAATGGAAACTAAAGAACTACTCTATGCTGGAATGCAAATATCTTGAGTTAGTGGAAACAAATGACACAAGTTGCAATAAATGCAGTGTTAAGAAACAATTATGAACATGATAAAAACATAGTAAATATACAACTGAACGAAGAAAGACAACAAATGAAAATGTACAGAAATGAAAATATACCCTTGACCATGCAGGGGTGTTGTGGGGAAAAATGCCTATGCAGGACGATCCTATCCACCTAAGGTGTGACAGTGCCTTAGCAACAAACAGAGACAACTATTCTGGTTTCTTCCTTTATGAAATGGGAAAGAAGAGAGATCAATGGACTTATCGGTGTCTTCCGTTTGTCCCTCGATCTAGATCCTCTTCTCCTTCGGGTGTTCACAGCTACTTGCCTCCTCGCTCGTCCAAGAGAACAGCTACTTGATTCCTGCGAGATCACAAGAGAACAACTACTTGTGACAAGAGAACAGCTACTTGAGACAAGAGAAGAACACAACACAAAGGCAGATATTCATATTCATAAAAGATTCAGGATTAGAAATGAATCAAATACACTAATGCAATCATACATCAAAGATACATCAGTATATAGGAGAAAACCAAGATAACTTTATTGATAAATAACAAGGTTCAGGAAGAGATACAACCCAGAGGGCTCCAATCCAGCATCTCCTTCCCAGCAGAATGGAATTCCTATCTTCACCTCCCTTCAAAGAATTAAGCACCCAATGATTCCAGTCTCAAACCAACAGCAATTCTTTGCAATAACAAAATTCTAGCCTCTAGATCTCATGGAGGAGAGATCTATATATAGTTATTTTGGAGAGAGGATGAGTCAGCTTGAGATCTGACTAGTGTCCTCTCCCTCTATCAGTTCTTGAGTCCACTTGGAGGTTCTTGCTTCCACTTGGAGATTTGGAACCTCTTACTCATCACCAGTCGAATTCCTTGATACAAGTGTCATTTTGGAAGCTTCCTGGGCATTGACACATTGAGGAATGAGCCTGCCACTTGTCCAAACTCGCTCAGCGCAGGTAGCCTTTGTTGCAGTTGACATTCAATGCAGGTAGACAGTGGAGCAGTTGACATTCAGTGCAGATGCTCAGTGGAGCAGTTGACATGATCCAGAATTGGCTTGTTTTTGAGCAGTTTCAGGTGGAGAACTTCTGTGAATTGCTGTGGTTAGTTAGCCTTGTTCCTCTAGGGGTAGGAACAACATGTTTAGGGACTTTGGATCCCTTAGATTATTGACATTTCATGCTCAATGCTGTAAGGCACAAAAATGTCTATAACAGTTACCCCCTAAAGTATGAGGCCGTTTATCGGGTGAAATGCTTTATCCAGGAGGGTCCGAAGTTCATCCATTTGCTGGGAGGAGACCTGTAATAAGATACAATACAATACATTATGATTCATACTGCTTTCATGATCTAGCTGAGGCGGGCATTCCCATGCTCAGCTTTATAAATTCATTTTTGTACATAGCACAGACAATCGTTTGATGGTAGACTGATAATTTTGGTGAAATTATCATCCTTCGAGTAGGATGATCATCTGCTGCAATGATGTACATGTCAAATGCCTTTATCTTTCCTGAATATATATCGCAGCCCGGATGGATGAAACTAGATCCGGGGTCTTCAAACTCGTTCGATCTTCACTCTAAGTACAAGTCGATCCATGTGAGAATTGCGCTGAAGTCGAACATGGAAAGACATCGCCTGATTACCGGTCAATGATGTAAACCGTTAACAAGCGCGAGAGGAATCACCGATAATGATAATGACCCTCAAGGTACTGCAGTACAATTCACGTGGTGTGAATAAAGGACTTGGCGTCGAACACCACGCAAAATCTTCTGGTCGAAGGTCATTGATGTATACCTGTCGCCGGAAGTGAGAAACTTGCCATTGAGGCATGCAAGCTTCAAAGTACTGAAGGGGTTGTTCCTAGATCTCTTTCTTGGATAATGAGCTGATGTCGACAAGAAGCGATCCGTCAAAGGAGGGCCTTAATGAATCCCACATCAGTGACACGGAATGGAGCTAATGATTTTGATGGAGGTGAAAACGATCTGTGACATATGATTCAGGGTGGCGGTCATGAATGGATGAAGGATAATGTATGGCAGTGGATGGGACCCAGTTGACTCTTTCTGAACGACTTCTCTTGAACATATGGTGACACTGATGCGATGGATCGGTAGCATTACCCCAAATATGGATGGTATGGCGAGACCATGGTGATGTGACCGGTGAATGAAACAACCCAACCCGATTGTGGTACGGAGGAAAAGTGTCATGTTCAAGAGCGACCTGCTACCATCAAAGTTCTCTTTAGTTTTCTCCCAATTTTCCCCAGTCATTGCTGACCAGTACCTCTTTATTTTTGTCAAGCTTGAGGAGGATAACATATGCTTGTTCTATAACCTGCCCTTCGGGCAAGCCCATCGCTACGTTTTAACGAGCCTAGCAATAGTGAAACTCGTTCTTGTCTAAAGACAAGTTTGTTGCTATTTAGTGATTTTAACGAGTCTAACGACAAAGACAACTCGGTTCCTTTTCATTTTTAGAGAGTCTGAAAAGGTACATAAAGTTAACTCCAAAATTCCTTTTTCGTCATCTAATCCCTTAAGTCCGAAAAAGTATAAAACAATACAGAAGGGATGAGTTTTCGATCGTTTTAACGAGCCGAATAAAATAAGTGCTCGATCTTTTTGTGCAATAATCCCTCAGGTCCAAAAAGATTAAAATCTAGAGGAGGGATAGCTCTTCCGGTCGCTTTAACGAGCTGGAAGGCCAAAACTCGGCAATCTTTTCATATTTTACGAGTCAGTTGAAAAGAGCTTAAAGAAGACTCGTCTTTTGAGGAACGAGTGATAAACAGGGTTAGCAACTGATTCCAGGTACAGGTTGGAATTTTCCAATCACGGCAGTGTCACAAGGATGGCTAGGTGAAATCACTCTTCGCAGCTGTTCCTCAAAATGGGTAAACAATCATATGGAGGTGAACGATCGGCCAAATGAAAAGTGGAGGTGACGGTGCAAACACGACCAAGGCTTTTATGGCAGATAAGGTTACATACACAATGGTTATTTACCGGGATGGGTTCATTTTTTAATGAGCCTGAATGCGCCAAAACACTGCTCAAGCTTATGTTTATTTTTTAACGAGCCTGAATTCCGCGTTAAAACTGCTCGAATGTTGCGTTTATTTTTTAAGGAGCATGAACTTTATGCTAAAACTGCTCGTATATTCCAGTCATATGATAAGAGTGTCTCATTGGAGATGCTATTTTTTATGGAGCTTCACCTCACGTAAGCTTTGCCCCGGATCCTTTCGTTATGCAAGTTCAGAAATGACTAATCCTATGAGTTTAAAGGGTTAGACCTACAGGTTTAAAGGGAGGACCTAAAAATTTAAAAAATAAATAGCCACCCCTTGCTTGCATTCCAAAAGGTTTTCATGCCCCCAGGCATAAAGTACGATTTCAAAGTTACCTCTACTTCTTTTCCGTCAAAACATTTGTTTTAACGAGAGAGGCTTACCTCTTTCAGGTTACCCAAATATTGTCTCGTTAGTAGTTTAAACAAGACACTTCCTCAGCAATATCTACCGAAATAGACAAAGGTGAGTGAAAAATAGTTTATTTCACTCACATAACTTTGACAAAAGAATCTTATTCTAGAACAACCCTCTTCCTAGACGGACGGGGTACGGACTAGTCATATTCTCCCACGGAAACCTACCCTATACCCAAAGTTCTCTGCCGAAGCAGACCAGGACGCATGCCCCCTGGGTTCCAGTCATATCTTCCCGGATTACTCGCGCTCATCAGGAGGACGGACCATGGGTTGAGACACTTCTTGCGTGAATAGACCATTTAGGGATGGTTCGTGACTATTTGCGATGCGTGATCCGGGGAATGAAAGTTGGTCCACGAGCTTGACCATTCTTCCTTCATGCGGAAAACACATTACTCTAAAGAGTGAGGAGACGATGGCTCCCATGCAATATATATAGTCTCGTCCAAGGAGTAGGTTATAATCCAAGGGTCCTTGAACGACCATCACGTTCATTTGAACGGTCTTCCCTTTCAATGTTATGGGCACATTGGGGAGGATCCCTAAAGGGCGACTGGTTCCCTTATCAAAGCCTGATAGATTTCTCATTTCAGGCAAAAGCGCAGGCGAACCAAGCGCTTTCCAAGCAATAGAGGAAAGGATACTCACAGATGCCCCTTCATCAATAACTGTACCAGCCATTACCATTCTGTATATTTGGACGATAATTCTGAATGGTATGCTAGCTGGCAAGCGGGGTCTGCCTAGTTGGTTCCAGTCAAAGGACACAACCAGGTTGCTTGGTGGTGGGACCGAGTATACGGCCGGATAGCGCTCTGATGAACTTCCTTCCTACGATAAAGGAATGGTGGCATTGCCCCCTTGATCATCAGAGTCAGTGCTGATGAAGAGAATCTGGACGGTGTCGTCTTTATTCTCCTCTGTGATGATGTCATTCGAAGATAGAGCCTCTGAAGGCAAAATCGGGTCAACTGCCGTTTCAACCTTTAGACTTTCGTCAGGTATGGATTCAGACGGTTCATCTTCAATGACAGGTGCTTCGGCTGACCACCTGGGCGGGTCAGCCGGGTTCTCAACTAGCGAGGGACTTGGCAGGAGTCTTTGATATCCAGGAGGAAGATGCGCTCGTAAAATCGGGCGATCTTCCAGAACTCTTTTTGCCTCGTCTAAGAAGGGACAACGATGGATGGCGTGATCGCTTTCACACAGTTTGCAGGGAAATCTAGCGTTCCCTCTTTGTCCTGTGGCTTCACTTCCACTAGTTGACGGTGAGCAGTCAACATGGCTATCAGAGGTCGATGCTACCGAATTATGCAGACGGGGGGACCAGTCTCTTAGTATCCGAGGGATACAGGGACAATCTCTGTGGAAGTGGTCTCCCTTGCATATGACGCATGGCGATTTAGGCCTTGCCAGTGCTGTGTGTGGATTTTTGTCAGATGACACTTGTTCGCCCCTAGTCGCCTTAGGCTCCTTCTTCTTCTTATCTTTCTTCTTCTTCTCCTTCTTCTCCTTAGGAACTTGGTTTTTTGCTTTCCCAGTTCCGTCAAGCGAAGAGGAAGGAGGAGAGGAAGATGAAGTAGAAGGCTGGTGGGAAACTCTGGTCTGGTCTAACTATTGACTCGACTGTTCAGGAATGGTGGTGTTCTGAACGACATTGGTTGAAAAGAGCCAGACTGGTAGGCCAATTGTCAGTCCTGGAAGCGACAATGTGGCCATGTGGGGCGCACCAACATCTCCCCAAGAGGAGAAGGGACTAGGATTTCCACCAAGGGGAATTCCTTGGTTGGTGTGCTCCATCTTTTCAACCCAAAGATCAACGCGGGAATAAAGGGTGATTGTTCTGTTTAAAATAAATTGTTAACGATGCTTTAGACGCAACTTGCTTTTTCACTTTTAAAGAGTCGAGAAAAAGCTAAAGATGACTCTAGTCTCCTTCGATGTTTTAACGAGCCCGAAGTGACAAATGCTCGGATGGACTTTTTCTGTTATAGAGTCTGGAAAAGGCCAAAAGAAACTGCTCTGGAGTTCTAGGCAGAGGGTGTGCCAAACTTTTCGCAAAACCGCAGAATACTTTTTAGGGTACGGGCGGTCGATCTTCGTGAATGCTGTGTTCACTGCATTGCGATCGGTAGGGCGGCCGACACGGCTTCCTAAGGATAAAGGATATATGCCTATAGGGGTCTCCCAATATATACGCGACGGTACGTGGGAGCACAATCCGTACTAGCGCTATCGTCCCTCAGGAGGAATCACCCACCTTCCACGAGATCGACAGTCACTAGGCTTAACGACGCCGGAACACGTCTCTAGCCTAGACCTCTATGTTGTGCGTTATGTTGCAAAGCGTTGTTAGGTTCATTCAGTTTATTTTAAGTTGATCTTTTTAGAAGTTTGCCTTTCAAGGTTCACCACGAGATGTATGATACAAATTCCTAAATGCAGTCTAAAGATGATAAGCAAGCTTTATATCTTTTCAACTTTGAAAATCCTAGCTACTAAGGGAAAAGAAAGACACCATCTTTTCTCAAAGAGCAATCAGCACACTCTAATGCACTGTTTCTAAATCAAGCATGCAAACTTATCAAAATGCAAATGCACAATGCAGGTGTTTGTTTTCCGCTTTCTTAGTATTGATGCCTACAAAGAAAGCTTTTTGTACAACTTTGAATTTGCTTTTAAATGACAAGTACAAACAAGTTTACTTTTTCGAAATCAGAAAGGGTAGAAGAGATTACAACACTTAAGGATTTTCGAAATAAACTTTTGTTTTGACACTCTAAAAGAGACAAATTCAAACCAATAAGCAAAAACAAATGTATAATCAACTGTAAAAAGCCAATGAACTCTCTCCTAAGATCACTATCAATCAGATCTGAATCAAGGGCTACAGGATGATTATTTCACTCATGCAAAGGAAAACTGTAAATGATGCCACAAACACATAAAAACACTCACAGTCGTTTTGTACAAAAGGAGGCAGAATCTAAGCAAAGAAAAGGAATTATCAGACTGGTACCTATGCTGGTTAAAGGCTGCAAAAAACAGAGATCAAAACAGGGCAACAGACAGCAGAGAACCCCAGTTGCACAAGACTAAACTGGTTCAGCGCAAGTCCAACACTGTGGGTTTGACATTCAGTGCAGGTAGCCTTCACGGGACCTGCGTTGAAATGCAGACTGCTTTCATAGCAGTTGCGCTGAAGGAGAAACTCTCGTTTCCCCTGGGTTCTGGGTCACAAAATGCTCAAAAATCAACTGTTTCAGGCCAAATCAGAAACACAAGCAAGGTATAATCAAAGGGATGCTTTGGAAGGGTACTAAGATCTATCACAAAGGATCATCAAATCATTTGTGAGTCCATTGTTCAGATCATAGACAAAATCCAGTGAAGGATCAAGGCAGCAACAGTCTACTTTGCAGAAGCAGTTCGATTCTTGCTGTTGAGTCTATGAGGTAAACAATGATGTAAACACAAATAAAATGACTAAAACAGATCTCCCCAGCAGAGTCGCCAATTTGTTGTGGGGAAAAATGCCTATGCAGGACGATCCTATCCACCTAAGGTGTGACAGTGCCTTAGCAACAAACAGAGACAACTATTCTGGTTTCTTCCTTTATGAAATGGGAAAGAAGAGAGATCAATGGACTTACCGGTGTCTTCCGTTTGTCCCTCGATCTAGATCCTCTTCTCCTTCAGGTGTTCACAGCTACTTGCCTCCTCGCTCGTCCAAGAGAACAGCTACTTGATTCCTGCGAGATCACAAGAGAACAGCTACTTGTGACAAGAGAACAGCTACTTGAGACAAGAGAAGAACACAACACAAAGGCAGATATTCATATTCATAAAAGATTCAGGATTAGAAATGAATCAAATACACTAATGCAATCATACATCAAAGATACATCAGTATATAGGAGAAAACCAAGATAGCTTTATTGATAAATAACAAGGTTCAGGAAGAGATACAACCCAGAGGGCTCCAATCCAGCATCTCCTTCCCAGCAGAATGGAATTCCTATCTTCACCTCCCTTCAAAGAATTAAGCACCCAATGATTCCAGTCTCAAACCAACAGCAATTCTTTGCAATAACAAAATTCCAGCCTCTAGATCTCATGGAGGAGAGATCTATATATAGTTATTTTGGAGAGAGGATGAGTCAGCTTGAGATCTGACTAGTGTCCTCTCCCTCTATCAGTTCTTGAGTCCACTTGGAGGTTCTTGCTTCCACTTGGAGATTTGGAACCTCTTACTCATCACCAGTCGAATTCCTTGATACAAGTGTCATTTTGGAAGCTTCCTGGGCATTGACACATTGAGGAATGAGCCTGCCACTTGTACAAACTCGCTCAGCGTAGGTAGACTTTGTTGCAGTTGACATTCAACGCAGGTAGACAGTGGAGCAGTTGACATTCAGCGCAGATGCTCAGTGGAGCAGTTGACATGATCCAGAATTGGCTTGTTTTTGAGCAGTTTCAGGTGGAGAACTTCTGTGAATTGCTGTGGTTAGTTAGCCTTGTTCCTCTAGGGGTAGGAACAACATGTTTAGGGACTTTGGATCCCTTAGATTATTGACATTTCATGCTCAATGTTGTAAGGCACAAAAATGTCTATAACAAGGGGCCCTTTGCAAGGTCTAGGACTAGCAACGTAGAATCAACACT
Organism: Pinus tabuliformis; assembly: GCA_031772625.1. Classification (NCBI taxonomy): domain Eukaryota; kingdom Viridiplantae; phylum Streptophyta; class Pinopsida; order Pinales; family Pinaceae; genus Pinus; species Pinus tabuliformis. The sequence continues at coordinate 503,505,844 of CM062817.1, read as the reverse complement.
TCACACGCTTCAGGTATCCATAAAGAGACATAGTTTTTATATTAAAAACAGAGCACTGAGTTTATCAAGCTACAAGCGGAAATTGCACTATTACATCAGCAAAAACATGAACTTGTTTTGCGTTCCAAACACTGATATTTATAGGAAAAATACACAACTATTTGAAGAGAGAAGTCATCTACAGCAAACATGTAGATAGGTAGTGTATCTGGAAATTTTGTCTTCGGTTGTCTTGAAACATAAATCTCCGAATAGTGGTTGTTGGATACTGGTTGTGCAGGTGGCAAATGACATCCTTGGCTTCAGGAGACTGCCTCGGATTCATTTACTAAGAAACATGCAAAAATAGAGTTCTACTTGCTATAGGTTTCTTCCGTTGACTCCCCTTTGACGGGGTCTTTCTCATTGATTTTGATCAAATGGATAGGACACCATCTATGTTTTGACATTTTCCCAGCTACCCATATGGTTCGTTTCTTCTCTCGACACCTGTAACCTACAAAAGTATGGAGATGGTTGCGGAATAGTCGATTAGCTGCGGAATGTGGCTGCGTTCCGTAACTGAAAAATAAAAACCTATCCAAATAACAAACATAACAATATAACTTGAAAATCACTTGAAATGTACTCTTTGAGACAATATGCAATGGCTTTTGATGATTTAGGATGCATTTTCATGGAAGAGCAAAGGAAGAAGGATGAAGAAGTTGCTTAAGAAAGAGGCAGTTTTGGAACTCAACATACCCCCACTGCGAGACTATTGCATGTCCTCATGCAATCAAAATTGTAACACCCTCCTTCTACTACATCTGCTCTGAAACTTCAGCTAGAACATCCAACATTTTCTTGCTTCTCTTTGCTGCAACTGCCATTCTAGGCTTTCTCATGAGGAATCTATATTTAAGGTTGATGAGAGCCCTGCTTAGCTTCCTGTTTTTCCTCTTTAATTTTCTGTTCTTCTTATGCCACAGACCCAAATGAAGCATGGTGTTATCATGAATGATCTTATCCAGCTTGTTTTTCTCTTTTAAAGCTTCATTTTCCTTCTGAATATGCCTATTTAAGACCTCTAACTCATAGATTTCTTGCTTAAGTGAGCTAATCAGAGTCTCTTGTGATGTAGCTGGTGGGTTGGATGAAGTCCCCTGATCTACTGATGTATTCTTCTGCTCCAATGACTCAATATAATCATAAATCTGCTGTTGAACTAGGTCAATCCCTAGAGAGACTCTCCTTGGGTTGCTCTCAAAGTTTTGTTGAGGAGAATGTTGTGGACTTTGCTCAAATGAGATGTTGTCTTGGGATTGAGTTGGAGTTTCCTCTCCCAAATCTATGAATTGGGCCTCTTTTGACTTTGTTTTCTTCATTCTGCCCTTAAGCCTAGAGCTTCTCCTCAAACTTTGTGAGCCTATGTTTTCTTCTTGTCTTCTTTTCCCCTTTTCCTTCTCTTTCTTGGATTGTTCCTTGATGTTGACTAATTTTTCAGAAAGTAATTGCTCCTCCTCTAATGAAGGTTCAAGAGTTTGATAGATTTCCTCAACTTTTCTTTTCATTTTTCCTCTTTGTTTTGTTTGCTTTATGATTTTTGTTAGAGTTTCAGAGAGAGGTTCTTCCTCACTGTTTTCTTTTGCTGAACTTGTAGGAGTGTTTTGAATTGCAAGACTTGTTCTTCTCCTCCTACTCTTTTTCACTGAACTTCCTTCAGGTAACTCGGGTGGATCTTGGAAAAAGTTCCTGATCAGAAAGTTTTCCCATGTGTCTCCTATATTCCTCAAGTAATATTCAACTAGAATTTTTATGAGACCACAGTGATAAAGGTCAGGGTCTATATCTTCTATTTTCTTTTGAACAGTGGTGGACATCCTCCTTAAGCTATTCAACAAAAAGAATGGTAGATTGATGGTTCCATTTTCAAGAAATTTCATCAACAACCTTATGTGATACATATACATTGAACCATATCTACCCTCACATGTGATAAATTTCTGCAAAATCAATAGCAAGCTACTCCATTTATCCTTAAGTGCAGAGATGGGAATTCCTCTTTTGAAAATTGAAATATCCATACCTGGGTTTTGGAGAATGACTTTCCAAGTCTCATCATGGAATTCCTTATTCTTGAACCACCTCTCTCCAACTTTTGGTAGTTAGGTTGCAGCTGCAATGAAAGACTCGGTCACCGAGAACTGTATATCACCAATCTCCACATCCACCCCATCAAACGATCTAGCAAATGACTTGGTGATTTCTTTGTGATGACCATCAAATTTCTCAATAAAACTTAGCTAGCCAGCTTTCTTCAACATCCCTTTCAACTGAGGGTATCCCTCCATAAATTTCACTCCTATAGGTTTTGTTCTTACAACCCTTTACTCTTTTCTCTACTTTTCTTCACTGTCTGCGTGTAGAAAACTCTGTAAACGGTGGTATATGGAAACAAAAATAGTTACAGAGATAGGAATGAAATATCAGAGTATTGTGGAAAGAAAACGATGGATATGGAAATGAAACATGGAGGGTTATATGAAGCAGGGAAACCGTATGTATGAAAAAGTGCGGAGGACGTAAGGAATGGTGGTGCTGCACATGTAAACTGTATGGAAATAGAGTATTGTTCATACACAGAGAGAACCGAAAACTGAATGAATAACCCGAGTGCTCGTATACATAAGAAGGATACGGGAGTAAAAAAACGAGAAACTCGGTATAATTAGGTTAAGTCACATAATTAGCCGTATCTAATTAGGTGAAGTCACATAATTAGCCGTTAGATAGGTGTAACGAAGAAGTACAGTGAAGTACAAGCTAAAGTCGGAGATCAAATCATGAGACGGTTAGGTATTAAGTCAGAAGGCATGGTGGAGTAATTACAACAATCAAATCACATGATGACAAGTCAAGGAGTAGTGTGATTATTCAAATTATACAACTTATGTTTTATATTGCTATTTGAAATAGGTTTTTATTCTCACCTCTAGAACCATACCTTTCCATTTGATAACCTTTTGTTGCTTGCTTTTTCAGGTGTTTAGGTGCTGATGTGTCTTCAAAAGTTGATTTCTCCTCCAATACCTGCATATGAAATTTATTATGAACTGGCCTTTTTATTTTTTGAGCTAATGATCAAACTATTACTACAGAGTCAAATTGGCTGCAGAACAGGATTAGCTATGGAACTGGAACAGCTGTGGAACTGGAACAACTGCGGAATGTAAAATAGTGAATAAAATATGACTTTATGAATGAATGAAAAATGGCAGTGACTGTGTGGATGAAATATGGCAGAGTGGAAATGAAAAATGGATATGGAAGAAATGCTGGTGAAGTGGAGTGAAACTTGCAGAAATAAAATAGAATGAAATGAAGTAAACCATGAATTTTTAGAATGCATAATGAGTCACCTTTTTTGGAAAATATAGGGTGTCAGAGTCTTCTGATTTTCACCCTGTATTTTCTGTATAAGGATGCCAATCAGTGATTGGTTTTCAACCTTATACATTATTTTATATATATATATATATATATATATATATATATATATATATATATATATATATATATATATATATATATATTCAATTGATGAAAAGAACAAAGACTAAGTTGGTGGAGAAGAAGGATTCTTTTTCACCAACTTCATTTCAGAATTATTTTGAAAGATCTTGATAAACTCCTCTTTTGAGATTGGCTTTTGATAAATCTTCAACCTATGCCCATTCGCAAGGAGAGGAGTTTGATGATCATCTATTGTTCTGATTCTTACTGCTCCATTACTGAAAACTTTTTCAATCTCATATGGCCCAAGCCAATGAGTTTGAAACTTTCCTTGAAAATCCTTAAACTTTGAATCAAATAGCAATGCCCAATCTCCCTCTTGAAACCTTTTGTCCTTGATATACTTGTCATGCCACTTAGTTCTTTTTTGTTGAACTAGACCAGTCCTTTGAACAGCTTCTTTTCTGATTTCATCAAGTTCATTTAGCTACTCCAGTCTATGCTTGTGAGCTTCTGACAAATCCATCCCCAACTTGACCGCCATCTTGAAAGTTTCGACTTGGAACTCAATGAGGAACAGGACTTGCTTTCCATAAACAAGTTCATAAGGTGTATGTCCTATTGTGTTCCTCCATGTAGTTCTATAGGCCCACAAGGCTTCAGGAAGCCTTTCTGCCCAATCTCTTCTATGTAGATGCAGTCTTGGTGAGGATTCCTTCAATCACTTTATTTGTAGACTCCACTTGACCATTTGCTTGTGGATGATAGGGAGTGAATTTCCTATGCTTGATCTTGTACTCTTCCATAAGCCTTTCCATTATTTTGGATGTGAATTTAGATCCCTGATCTGTCACAATTTCTCTTGGAACACCAAAGCGAGTAATGATATCCTCAAAACGAAAACTAACTATAGAGTTTTCGTTAGCAAAAAGTAATGCTCTGGCTTCTACCCATTTGGTGACATAATCAATGCATACCAATATATACTTTTTCTACTTGGATGGAGGATTAATAGGTCCAATAAAGTCTAAAGCCCATTTTTCAAAAGGTTCGATAAGTACCCAAGGTTGTAATGGCATCTCATTTGAGGGAGCAGGTTTCCCTACCCTTTGGCAGCTGTTGCACCTTCTGACATATTCTTTTGCATCTCTGAAGATGGATGGCCAATAATATCCTAAAGAAAGGATTTTATAGGTTGTCCTCTTATCAAAAAAGTGTCCACCACATGGTTCATCATGACATGCTTTGAGAATATCAGGTATTTCATCTTCCCTGACACATCTTCTAATCATAAGATCTGGCCCTGTTTTATACAATTCGTTAGAGATCCATGAATATCTTGGACTATTTTGAATAATCTTTCTTTTCTCTCTAGGAAATAAATGTGAAGGTAACTTCCCTATAACCAAATAGTTAGCAACATTTACAAACCAAGGAGTTTGAGTAGTTACTGCAAATAGATATTCATCAGGGAATTTATCCTCAACCAGAGTGTCTTCTTTGATATTCTGAATCCTGGACAAGAAATCAGCAATTGTGTTTCATTTTCCAGGTCTATGTAGCACAGTAATATTGAATTCTTGCAAAAATAAAAGCCATCTTGTAACTTTTCCATTAGTAATAGGTTTATTCATCAAATATCTAATTGCAGAGTGATCTGTATGAACAAAAGTTTCATAGCCTATTATATAATGTCTAAACTTGTTAATTGCATGAACAACAGCTAAGAATTCTTTTTCAGTCATAGTATAATTCAACTCAGTGGGAGTCAAATTCTTACTTGTATAGCAAATGGCATAAGGAATGAAATATTTTTGTCCCAGTACAGCTCCTAGAGCTGTATCTGAAGCATCTATAGAAATATGGAAAGGAAGTTTCCGATTTGGTCCTCTTAAGATAGGTGCTTAAGATATTTTTGCTTTCAAGGTTTCAAATGCTAGTTGGAAATCATGATTCCACTTTAATTCATAATCCTTTGTAAGCAATTTGAAGAGTGGAGATGCTACTTTGGTAAAGTTTTCTATAAACCTTCTATAATATCCTGTAAATCCTAGAAAACTCCTAAAATCTTTTTGGCAATTTGGAATTGGTAACTTAGAGATGACTTCAACTTTAGATTTGTCTACTTTAATCCCATCTCATGAAATGTGATGTCCTAAAACAATACCTTCAGTAAACATCATAAAACATTTTTCATGGCTTAGTGAAAGGTTTGTTTCTTTACATCTTTTAAGGACTTTTTCCAAATTTTCCGAGGCTTCTTCAAATGTGTTACCATAGACTGTAAAATCATCCATATATACCTCTACACAATCATGTATTAGATCAGAAAAAAAATCCTAGTACTACTCTTTGGAATGTTGCGGGTGCATTACATAATCCAAAAAGAAGCACTCAGTAGGCAAAAGTTCCCCATGGACAAGTAAATGTGGTCTTATCCTGATCCTTGGGTGCTACTTGAATTTGATTTTAACCACTAAAAACATCCAAAAATGAAAAGTACTTTTTACCTACTAATGTATCTAATACCTGATCTATAAAGGGAAAAGGAAAGTGATCCTTCAAGGTTGCTTTATACAATTCTCTGTAATCAATGCACACCCTCCATTTACCATTCTTTTTAAGCACAATTACCAAAGGAGAAACCCATTGGCTCTCTGAGATTGGGTAAATGAAGTTTACATTGAGTAGTTTTTGGAGCTCTTCTTTCACAATCTCCCTAAGATTTGGATTCATTCTTCTCTGAGGTTATGTGATTGGTCTACTATTTTCCTCAATATAGATATGATGGATACAATTCTTAGGGTCAATACCTTTCATGTCAGTATACTCCCATGCAAACGCAGTAGAATTCTTTTGTAAGATCTTGGTTAGCTCCTCTTGTTGTAATTTCTCCAAGTTTTTGTTTATGTTCAATGTTCTACCTGGAAAATTTTCAATTGTAGAGCTACCAAACTATTCCATAAAATAGAGAGACATTTGCCTAGATGACAAGTATTCAACATTAGATTTTACCTGAAATTGTGCATGATCATATTTTGAATATGTTTCAAAATTTTCTAATGTGTTCAAAATTTGACTATCCTCACTAATTTTCGATATAGTAAAGATAGGTTGTATAACATCTTCATCATCGATCCATTCCCTGTCATCCATTTCTGTGATTGCTTTTGCTGGAGGATACAAAGTAAATTTCTTTGTTGAACTACCATTAGAAATGTACATGTCACCAGATCTACAACTAATGAAAGCATCAGCTGTGGCCAACCAAGGTATTCCTAAGATAAGTGGGTGTCCTCCTACATTATTCTTGGGAGTTAAAATCATGAAATCAATAGGATATTCCCAAGAATCTAAGGAGACTGAAATGTCTTCTAGCACACCATCTGGTTTGATTACTGATCTATCTGCAAGTTGCAATAAGGTCAGTGTGTAAAGAAGATTAGGAAGTTTAAGCGATTCCATAGTTTGTCTACTCATAATGTTTATTGTTGCCCCTAAGTCAATCAATGTGTTTGGAATTTCAATCCCATTTATGTGTGTCTTGACAATTAGACTTCCTGGATCCACATATTTCTGCATGGCAATCTTTCCCATCATGATATCTGCTATTTTTCCTACCAGGTGAATTCTTTATGTGTCTCTTGGTTTTCTTCTTGGTCTTTTGATGCTCAACTCCTTTATTGTTTTTTCTAGAATAGGAATTTCTCTAATGGCTTGTAACAAAGGAATCTTGATACAAACATTCTTTAATTCATTTAGGAAGTCATAATTGGGATAAAAGATTTGTTTTTCCACTCCTCTATCAATTTGTAATCTCTCAGGAAAAGGAGGTGTAGAAGTAGATGCAGTTTGCTCAATTATAGGAGTTGTGTTTATTGACTCTTTTTGTTTTTGTTTTTGAATGTTTTGGTTTTGAAGGGATGTTCTCTCAAAACTTTTATTGACTTTCAGAGAATCCTCCTCAGAAGCATCTTGTTCTTGAATATTTATAGAAGGTTTTTCCTTTTCTAATATCCTACCAGATCTAAGTTGAACATTATTAAGATCTAGAGGAACAATCATGTAAGTAGGAAATTGTTGTCCTTCTACCATGTAAGCATTTTGAGGGCTTTTATTATTGGGGTTTGGCAATGGTTGGGCTAGTAGTTGATTTGGCTTTTGTTGAAATGGAAGTAAGAGTTGAGGATTTTGACCTTGTTGTGGAGGCTGTTGTGGAAATGGCAATGAAAGGTGATGGCTTTGATTAGAAGTTGTGATTGTTGAATTTGCTGTTGATTTTGTGGGGGAGGATAGCTTTGATAAAATGGAGGATATTGATAATATTGAGCAAATCTCCCATAAGGATTTTGTACCCCTTGTGCCCATGGTTGAGATTGATACTGATTTTGAGGTTGAGGCCAAGGTTGCTGCCAAGAATTCCAGTTTGGTGGGGGTTGAAAATTCATTGGATTGTTAAATCCTTGATTTTGTGGCCCTTGCCAAGGTCTCCTTGCAACAAAACAAAGAGGTTCTACAAAATTTGGGACTACTTCCTCTTGAAAGACAGCCTTAAGACCTGGGATTGAAGGACAACTCTTGGTATCATGACTTTCTGAACAAATCGTACAAGTTTCTACAATTTTTGCATCTAGAGGGCATTCCCTTAGTGCATGTTTCTTTCTGCATTTTGGACAAAAGATGGCTAAAGCGTCAACTTCTGTTTTCTGCTTGTTTTGGATTTTGAGGGTGTCTAGTTGCTCACTAAGGCTCCCTAAAATATCAGTTTTGAACTCATCAAGCATATTGCCAATTTCTGCCCTACTTACAGATCCAGTTACAGATTTGTTTGCTCTAATAAGAGAAGGATCTCTTGGTCCTTTCCCAGTTTTAGATTTCCCTCTTGAGAGATGGACACATAGTTCTGCTATGTCACTCAATGGAAGTTGAGAGATGTCTCCCTTCCCCATCATGTTAAGGATATCTATCCATTCATCTCTAACGGCGTTCAACAAAAGAGCTTTCAAGGTTTCTTCATCTAAATTGTTCATTTTTTCTCTTTTCAAATTGTAGTTAAACCTCTCAAGCAAATCCTTTAAGTTTTCATCTTCCTTTTGCATCATTTTGAACACTTCATCCTTATGATTAGTAGGCATACAGTAATCCAGGTATCTATCCAAAAATGCCTGCCTCATATCATTCCAAGTTCTAATGGATTGAGTGACTAATCCCATAAACCATTTCAGAGCAGCCCCTTTTAGTGTTGAAGGGAACAATTTGAGTTTTTGAGAGTCTTCTAGATAGTCATAGGTTCGGCATAAGACTTCAAACTCAAACAAAAATGTTTCAGGATCCTCACTTCTCAACCCATAAAAGTTTGGGAGGATAGATAGTGAAATGTTTTTCATTGTTGTATGTGTTTCGTCATCTACTATAGGGAATCCAAATGAGTTATCTCCTTCCCTATTTCATCTACCTCCTCCATTGTTACCTCTACCTCTCCCTATACCCCCTCCTCCAAATAGTGAAAATTCTCTCCCTCTACCCCCTCCTCCAAATAGTGAAAATTCTCCATCTTGTTCTTCTTGTACCATGATAGTTTCCTTAGAATCTTCTGGTTCTTCTACTAATGGCTGATGAGAGAGAGTTTCTACTTCTTCTTCTTCTCTAGATATTCCTACTTCTTCAACTACAATAGGCTCCCCTATAAAGGTGAAGAAGGTTTCCTTTCCTAGGTCTGGTTTAGTAGATGGAGTGGGAGAATCTTCTAACTGAGTTGCTGCCCATTGAATTCCAGGAATCCTAAGGCTGGGAGTATGATTCTGGGATGGAGGTGTGTCCTTTCTAACCCTTGGTGGAGTAGTTGGAGTTGTGAAAATCGAACTTCTGCCCTAGCTATAAATCTACCCCTAGAATCTCTTTCTCTATGCATGTCATTTTTTTTGTTTTGTTGTTTTTGATTTTTTTTATGAATGTAAGAAGTAAGGCTACCTAGTTACACTTCCCTGACAACAGCGCCAAAATGTTTAGTCAATTTAGTGTCCTAAATTGCTACATAAATTATCAATCTGGGTGTCGTAAACTAATGAAGTGTAGTGCACTATATGTGCTAGATAACCCTTCCTTACCTCACTATTTTCAAGTTTATGTTTGTTTTGGGGTTTTGTTCTTTTGATTCCTAAAGTTCTGCAATGTAATTGAAATCTTAATCTATTGCTGCTAAGAACCTAAAAAATGAAGTGAGAGTTTAAAAGTGCTTTTAGGCCAAATTTGGAAGTGAGGTTTTCAAAACAAGAAAGTGAAAAACAGAGCTTCTCTTCTTGCTATTGTAATTGTTTCCAAATCATGAGCTGAAAGGACTCTTAAAACTATTGTCTACTTAATTAAAAAACCAAAACTTAGGTGAGAAAATGGAATTGCAGCTATCTACAACAAACTGATAATGAAATACTGGAAACAAAATTACTTTTGCTGTCTAGTCTACTTGCAAAATTAAAGCTTAGTGAACTACTGAATATGGAACTGCAATTAAACTTTAGTGAACTACTGAATATGGAACTGCAATTAAACTAAGGGAAACAAACAAAAATGAAATTGCAACTATTCTATTTGTGAAAGAAAACTAAATGAAGTATTGTTATCACTCTGCTATATAATTTAGGGAGAATTAACTCCTTATTATAGCAATATTTGAGAGATTTCATTCTTCATCATTCTAAAGGAAGTAAACATGAGAATGCAAGGAAAAACTCAGTCATAAATAAAGCATTTCACCACTTAGTCTTAGGTTCAACCATTAACGAAGGGCTTTTGGAAATATCCATTTAAATCATGAGTTGCTAAAATGATAAGAAATGGCATTGGGCTACTTAACCCAAGAACTAATGAACAAAAATTATAATGAAAGACTCATTTATAAATACAACATTTCACCATTTAGTTTGAGGATTAACCATCAATGAAAGGCTTTGGAAACATTCATTTATATCATGAGCAACTATACTAATAAGAAAAAGGCATTAAACATCTTGACTCAAAAACTAATGAACAACAAGAAGTCTCATCCATAAACTCAACATTTCACCATTTAGTTTGAGGATTAATCATCAACGAAAGGCTTTGGAAACATTTGTTTATATCATGAGTGACTACACTAATGCGAAGAAGGCATTGAACAACTTAAATTTAAAACTAAGAACTAAGAAACAGCAGATGAAATAAATCTAATTATGCTACTGTCATCAATTCAAAAAAACTATAGTTAAAAAGCTAAAAATAATGGAAACTAAAGAACTACTCTACGCTAGAATGGAACTATCCTGAGTTAGTGGAAACAAATGACACAAGCTGCAATAAACACAGTGTTAAGAAAAAAGTATGAAAATGATAAAAACATAGTAAATATACAACTGAACGGAGAAAGACAACAAATGAAAATGTACAGAAATGAAAATATACCCTTGACCACACAGGGGCCCTCTGCAAGGTCTAGGACTATCAATGTAGAATCAACACTTCACACGCTTCAGGTATCCATAAAGAAACAAAGTTTTTATATTAAAAACAGAGCACTGAGTTTCTCAAGCTACAAGCAGAAATTGCACTATTACATAAGCAAAAACATGAACATGTTCTGCATTCCAAACACTAATATTTATAGGAAAAATACACAATTGTTTGAACAGAGAAGTCATCTACAGCGAACACATAGACAGGTAGTGTATCCGAAAATTTTGTCTTCGGTTGGCTTGAAACATAAATCTCCGAATAGTGGTTGTTGGATACTGGTTGTGCAGGTGGCAAACGACATCCTTGGCTTTAGGAGATTGCCTCGGATTCATTTACTAAGAAACGTGCAAAAACAGAGTTCTACTTGCCGTAGGTTTCTTCTGTTGACTCCCCTTTGACCTGGGTATTTCTCATCGTTTTTGATCAAATGGATAGGACACCATCCATGTTCTGACATTTTCCCAGCTACCCATATGGTTTGTTTCTTCTCTCGACACCTGTAACCTACAAAATTATGGAGATGGCTGCAGAACAGTCGGTTAGCTGCGAAATGTGGCTGCGTTCCGTACCTAAAAAACAAAAACCTATCCAAATAACAAACATAACAATATAACTTGAAAGTCACTTGAAATATACTCTTTGAGACAATACGCAATGGCTTTTGATGATTTAGGATGCATTTTCATGGAAGAGAAAAGGAAGAAGGATGAAGACATTGCTTAAGAAAGATGCAGTTTTGGAACTCAACAAATATATATCCCAATTACATAAATTCATAGCCATGCACATTAAAGGCCATTAGGCCCATCGCCACTATGTAAAACTAACAAATGGTACCTAAAATACCAGTTGGGGTCAAGGACACTAGAGAGAATGCATGTGGTGTGGTTGGAAACCTTGATCATAGTGCCTAAAGCCTATAATGTTTATTTTCTTGTGTAAGAATCATGGTTTCCTTTTCAACCATGGTTTATGCCCCTAGACCGCTTACTACTACCCAAAACCAATAAATGGTAGCCACTTCTCACTTAAAGGCCAAAGATCTCATAGAAAGGTCCTATGTTTTGTTTCAATTCATTTTTCATCATTCTTAATCCCTAAAAGCTTTGTGTTAGGATATTCCGACACATAGGAAGTAGTTAAGTATAACTTGGTCTAGTATAGAGTTAGGTAAAGTGTGTTTCTTTACTATGTACTTTTTGTAACTGAAAATCCGACGGTCACGATATGTAGTGATCCGACGGTTCATTATCTCCTTGGTATTACCGACACTTGATCCATGGCTTAACACCCGATTGGTCCATGATCTCTATTTAAAGAGCATGGAGGGTCATTTGTGGGGTAACCGTCCATGAGAGAAGCTTATGTAAATTTTCATTCTTTTAATAATAAATTGCCTGAAGTGGCCGCGTTGGATCAGGTCGTGGACTGTTTCCCTCTTTGAGGGTTTTAACCACGTCAAAAATACTGGTGTATTGATCTGTGATCTGTTTGTGAGCAGTGTCCTTTGATGTTCTGTCTAAGGAACTTACCCTGTTCTAGTTATTTTCTCTCTGTTTATTATTTCGATTTATTTAGCTCCTTTTTTATTACCGGATCTATACCTTTCATTTCTGCGTATGCTCTTTTCCCCACGACTCTGTGTGATCTGGGCAAATGAAAAACAGAGAGGAAGGATTTTTCTCATGCGTATGCTCTTTTTCGCCACGCCTTAGTGTGATCTCAGAAAATTAGAAACATTGAGGAAAATATTTAGTTTCCGGGTAAAGCTAACTTCAAGCCGTGAGGTTTGTTTTTTTTTGTATGTCTGTGTTGGGTTTTGTGTTTTCTGTTTTGTAGGGAAAAAGAGTTTTCTCAAGTAAGCACGTAGCCCAAAGCTTCAACGACTAAAAAAAAACAAAAAAAAACAAAAAAAAAACCCCTTCCTCTTTTCCAAAAATGACTAAACTTTTAGTTTAGCTCACTTGGTCCAAAGCTACTTTATGAGAGTAGAGGTCTTGAGTTCAAGTCTTCTTTTTGTTGAGCTAATTAGATTAAGTTTGGAAAGGGGGTGGATTTTTTTTAAAATATAACATTATCATTCATTTCCGCACATTCCCGCACTTCGTCGGCATCTTCATCAACTTTTCTTCAAAAAGCCATAACTTCTTCATCCGAAGCCATTTTCAGAGCCATTTTTTTTTAACCAGCCTAATTTTTAGAGATCTTTCCATTGAAACACTTAGTTTTAGCATCTATAGCTTCAGTTTTTGTTAAAATGGAAAGTTCATGCCAAGTTATTCTTGACAGCACCAACTACTTCCAATGGTGGTCCTACATTGTGGATTTACTTAGAAGTAAAGGTATCTACAGAATAGCCTCAGGCCAAGAAACCAAACCGAAAGATGAAGATAAGGTAGCTAAATGGGAAAATAGGCAAGATCAAGCACGTGGGTTGATAGGGATGTCTATTTCTCCAGATCTTAGATTCCATATTGCAGAACGTGATACTCCTGAGGAAGCAATGAAACAGATCACTAAAGTTTTTGGAATTAAAAATGAACTTAAAGCCCATCAACTCGAAAATGAGTTGCTTACTTTGGACCCCAATAATTTTTCTTACATTGAAGATTTTTTGTCCAAGTTCAAGACCCTTAGACTTCTCTTGGAAGGTGTTAAGGTTAAGAAATAATATAGTAAACTTATCTATTCCATTCTTACTAAGTTGGGACCAACCTATTCTGTGTTTGTTTCCACCTTCCATTCTACAAGAGAAGCCTTCATTTCTCAAGGACAAGCCTACAAGTCCCCTTCCTTTGATTCCTTTTGTGATTCTTTAATAAGAGAACAAGAAAAACTCTTACACCTTGGTCTTCTTAATCTTGGAAACTCTTCTAACAAAGCGTTAGCCGCCCAGCAACAACCAAATTCAAAGAATCCTAAGAAGTTGTATCCTAAAAGGAATGGTCCTAAACCAAACAAGGGTCCTAAGCAATTTCAGCCTCAAAATGAAAAATCATTTCAACAAAATGATAAGACAAATAAAAACAAAGGGAAGAAGACTGATAGACATTGTAACTTTTGTAATCGAGATGGCCACTTAGAATCCAAATGCTTTAAGAAGATGGAAGCCTTGGAAGCAGTAATGAAGAAGAATAACATCCATTTGGAGCACTCTTCAACTTCAACTTCATCTTCAGGAATAACACTTTCTGCATGTGGTTTTCAAGCATCTCGGTCTAGTTATGCACTAAATGTATCTTCTTCTTCTCATTCTCATGAGTGGCTCATTAATTCTAGAGCTTCTTATCACATGGCCAAAAACAAAGCCATGTTTTTTTCTTTAAATGATTGTAACACCAAAAATATATATGTTGGTGATGATAGATCTCTTAGTGTTGTAGGGACTCGAACTGTTCATATAGACAATGGTCAATTTAATGATGTATTATGTGTTCCAACCTTATCCTGTAACCTTCTATCTGTATATCAAATAACTCATTCAGGTGAAGGTAAAATCGTTGAATTTTCACCTCACGATGTTGTAATTAAGGACCTAAGAGATCCTAGACAGATTTTAGCTACTGGCATTGCTGATGATTCTACAAGGTTGTATAAGTTTCACAACTTTGGGTCATCAAATGGTATTTGTTGCTCATAACGATGAAGTGAGCAAACTTTGGCATGAGCGATTTGGTCACTTAAACTATCGCTCCCTTCAGAATCTATGTAAAGAAAATATGGTGACAGGTCTTCCAATGGTATCTTGCAGAGATGGTGTTTGTTTTGGATGTGTACTCAGAAAACATCATCGGGATAGTTTTGAAAAACGTGCCTCTTGGCACGCCTCAACCCCTTTACAACTTGTGCATAGTGATTTATGTGGTCCACTTCCAGTTGTTTCATTCTTTGGCTACAAGTATTTCTTAACTTTCATTGATGATTTCTCCAGACGCACTTGGGTATACTTCTTAAAACTCAAGAGTGAAGTATTTAACATGTTCTTGGCCTTTAAGGCCTTTGTTGAAAAACAATCTTGACATCAAATTCTTAAGCTAAGATCTGATAGTGGCGGAGAATATGTTAACAACAAATTCATCAACTTTTGCACTGAGAATGGAATTCAAATGCAACATACTGTTCAATATACTCCACAACAAAATGGAGTAGCTGAAAGGAAGAATCGCACCTTCAAGGAAATGGCTAATTGTATGCTTCAATCTAAAGGACTTGGTCTTAATTTTTGGGCAGAAGCAATTAACTGTGCAAATTACATAATAAATCACACTCCTACTAAGGTTTTAAAGAATATCACTCTAGAAGAAGCATGGAGCTCAATTAAACCAGATGTAAGTCACTTTCGTGTTTTTGGAAGTGAAGCATGGGCCCATATTCCAGATGAGAAACATAAAGCTTTAGAACCTAAGAGTGAAAAATGTACTTTTGTTGGATATTCTGAAGATGTCAAAGGATATAGACTTATTCCACTTAAGTCCAAAAATGTTATCATTAGAAGAGATGTAAAGTTTGCTGAAAATATATCGGCCTACGAGCCTAGTTCGGCGGATGTGCCACCTCTCCCTATCTCTTCTACTTTTGAAAATATTTCCTCTTCAGATGATGAAAGCGAGGATGACAATCCTCCCCCACCTTCTCAAGATCCTCCTTTAGCTCCTCAGCTTCCAAAATGGGTCCGTGCTACTCAGGATGCAGCAGGTGATCTTGCCAGTGATCCTACAAATCAGCGACATACACGTTCTCAGTTTGATAGAGCCTCTTCTTTACTGGCTCAAGCTTCAGTGAATTATGATCCTGACACCTTTGCAGAAGCTTCAGGCCATCCAGATTGGGAAGCAGATATGAATGAAGAATATCATTCATTATTGGCAAATGATACATGGGATCTTGTTCCTCTACCAAAGGGACGAAAACTTGTTAGATGCAAATGGGTTTACAGAACCAAGTATGGTCCAGATGGGAAAGTTGATAAACATAAAGCTCGTCTTGTTGCTAAGGGTTTTTCACAAGTTGAAGGAATTGACTACACTGAAACCTTCTCACCTATTGCCAAAATGAACTCTATCCGCCTTGTTCTTTCCCTTGCTGCCTCTTTCAAATGGGAAGTCCATCAGATGGATGTTAAATTTGCCTTCTTGCATGGGGACTTGCATGAAGAAATCTATATGGAACAACCTATTGGCTTTATACAAACAGACTCCAGCCTTGTATGTCAGCTTAAGAAATCCCTTTATGGTCTCAAGCAAGCTCCTCAAGCTTGGTATGCCAAAATGGATAACTTTCTTTTAGAAAATGGCTTTTCTAGGTGTCATTCTGACAATACTGTCTACACCAAGAAAGTGGGCAAGTCTCTTATCATTCTTGTTCTTTATGTTGATGATCTTATCCTGACTGGTAGTGATCCCAACCTTATAAACCATGTGAAGTCTAGCCTTGAAAGGAAGTTTGAAATGACAGACTTAGGACACTTACATTATTTTCTTGGTCTTCAAGTCTTGCAATCCAAGGAAGGTATTTCCCTTTCCCAGTCCAAGTATGCCTGTGATATTCTACGCCATTTTCACATGGAAGACTGTAAGCCAACCCCTTCTCCCTTTCAGTCTGGAGTCAAACTTTCAGTCACTTGTACTTCTCCTGAAGTTGATGCTACCTTATACCGTCAACTTGTAGGAAAAATTCTGTATCTAACCCATACTCATCCCGACCTTTCCTTTGCTGTTGGCCTTGTTGCTCAGTTTATGCAAAACCCAAATGAAAGTCATTGGAAAGCAGCTAAAAGAATACTTCATTATGTTCGAGGTACAATTCGGTTTGGGATTCATTACAGTGCTGAAGCAGCTCCTTTATTGGTTGGTTTCACTGATTCCGATTGGGCTGGTGACCCTGATGATCGGAAGTCTACTGCAGGTTATGTGTTCACTCTTGGTTCAGGACCTATTACATGGGCTTGCAAGAAACAAGGTGACATTTCTCTTTCTTCAGCAGAAGCAGAGTATCATGGTGTCGTAGAAGCTAGTAAGGAAGCCTTGTGGCTTCGTCAGATCCTGTCAGAGTTTGGCTTTCAGCAGCAACATCCGACTACACTTTGGTGTGATAATCAAAGTGCCATTCAACTATGCAAAGATCCAGTCCAACATCAGCGCAACAAACACATTGAACTGCACATGCACTTCATCAGAAAGCTCATTCGTGACCATGTTATTGAAGTGCAATATTGTTCAACAGATGATCAAGTTGCAGACATCTTTACAAAGGCTCTCACAGAGGCGAAGTTTACTAAACTTCGATTTATGGTTGGAGTTCAGGAAGTTGTCACTAAGGGGGGATAGGCTCTAGTGCCTCCTTCCTTCTCCTATTATGTCATATTTGTACATCCTTCAATCCTATCCCAAGTTGTTCTTAAGGGGGGATGTTAGGATATTCCGACACATAGGAAGTAGTTAAGTATAACTTGGTCTAGTATAGAGTTAGGTAAAGTGTGTTTCTTTACTATGTACTTTTTGTAACTGACAATCCGATGGTCACGATATGTAGTAATCCTACAGTTCATTCTCTCCTCGGTATTACCGACACTTGATTCGTGGCTTAACACCCGATTGGTCCATGATCTCTATTTAAAGAGCATGGAGGGTCATTTGTGGGGTAACCGTCCATGAGAGAAGCTTATGTAAATTTTCATTCTTTTATTAATAAATTGCCTGAAGTGGCCGCGTTGGCTCAGGCCGTGGACTGTTTCCCTCTTTGAGGGTTTTAACCACGTCAAAAATACTGGTGTATTGATCTGTGATCTGTTTGTGAGCGGTGTCCTTTGGTGTTCTGTCTGAGGAACTTACCCTATAAATTCCTACACTTTGGTACATTCCTAAGTCCCTTTTTATGCTTCCCTGACCATTGATAAGATATAAATACCCATCAGTTTTACTAAAAGCATCATAATGTCCCATGATAACCCACTCATTTTCACAAGATTCCTAAAAGGTAATATTTTATCAATCAGAAGTGTTTTACATGGTGATTGATACTATGAAGCATCATTTTTAGCATACAGTAGTTATTTTCAACTCATAACCATGGTTAGAACTATAAACCCATTCTTCCAATAACACGGGATTACAAGAAAGGACTAGCTTATAGATGCATGCTAAAATGTTTCTTGAAGCATATTGTCTTAGTTGCTACAACCATGGCAGTTGTATATTCCATGTATGCACCATCTAGATTGCTGAGTTTTTTTTTAATAATTAATTTTGGTAATTAACTTGACACCCTTCTATGTAAATAGAGATAGAAAAGTGGGCCCAAGTAGCCATGTAAGAAGGTTTTGATAATCAACACTCGGGATAAGGGTTGCCCTAAAAGACCCTAAAATCCTCAGTCAATCACTAGGAGCCAAAAATTGGTGGTTATGGCTTAAAACCCAAAATATTTAGGGAGAAAATTATGGAAGGAAAAATACATGCAGAGAATAGATGCCAATTTCCTAATTTGGATGTGGGGTGGAATTAAGGGATCTCATCTTTGGAATTCAGCCTATAAGAATAAACACCTGATTCAATATCATAGGTTTTTGGGAAATTAGGGATAGAAATTTAGCCCTCTTTTGGGAGGATTCCTAATAGCAATGGCCCAAATTGGAAAAAGGAGAGTTGAATGAGTTAAAACCTTGTTTGATATCACAATATGGAGTATTGGTCCAACAATATTAGACACAACCTCAATCTCAACAACAATGGAGGCAATGGGAGAAGTGCACACATTGTCCAGTGAACATAAGATTACAAACATAGGAAGCCATCACAAATTAATTAGAAAACAAAATAATTAAAATCCAATCTAGGAAAGATATCCTCTAATAGGGGCATTGGACTAAAGGATATTTCATCTTAAAGGAGGCTTACAAATTACTAGTTGGTATAAAAGGGCACCCCAACAAGAGTAAATGGAAAAAGCTATGGAAAACCAAACTCTGGCCCAATGTGACCCTCTTCCTTTGGCTTGTCATGTTAAAAAAACAAAAAAAAAAACCTAAGAATTCTGCAAAAAAAAGGTTTTCAAGGTCTAGCTAGATGTGGCCTCTATTGGGAAAGTGTATAAACGGTTGAGCATCTACTTAAAAATTATAGATTTCATTAGAAATATGACGGATTGGACATAATTTTCAATCAATGAAATCACAATAGAACCAATAATCATTCAACACTTGAAGAATGGAACTTTGGACCTTTTACAAGTGCTATAGCGAATAGAGCATGGAAAATTTTCCTAGAATTTATAATGTGGCAATCATCTCCTCCTAGCTTCTCAAAATTAAACTTTGACATCGCATCTAGGGGTAATCTTTCCCTTGTTAGTTTTGGAGGTGTATTTAGAGATGATAATGGATAAATTATTCACATTTATGTGGGAAATCTAGGCATTAACACTAATATTGTGGTAGAACTCTGATCCCTGGAGCAAGGCCCAATAATAGCCAAACTTCTTCATTATCAAACATTGTAATTAAAGGTGATTCTAGAAATATTGTCCTAGTGATAAAAATAAACTACAAAATGGATCCAGTACCACCAAGGTCTCTAATAACTAGAAACTAATGGTAGGCTTAAGTAGAATTAAATTCCTCTTAAAAGTAATAGTAGCCCCTATACTATCACATATAAAAATAACTAGAAATAAGTTGGAAGATAAACTAGCCAATGAAGATATGCACTATAAAGATGATATGTTGCAAAAACAAATTGGCTTCATCCTCTTCTTGACACATTAAGAACCATATGCAAAGAAATTGCAAAAATGGACAAAACTCCCCAATGTGGGTGCGCATTTAGTGGGACGATCTCCTTGCATTAACATGATGGGTATCTATTTAATATGGGTGGTAGGCCACCCATCAAATTTCATTATGCATGGCCTAGCCTACAACTACACCTACATGTCAATTTGGTTAGTTTACGGGAAGGTATTGTAATGATAACCTTCATTACATGCGAGTATAGTGAAGGAAAATTTGTTGTTAATTCTAAATGCAAAAGCACTCAAGCAATGATTATGGTCATTAATGAGGAGGGAATAGAAGATCCTGATAGAGGATGCAGTGATGGAAATAGCGAGGGGAAGGTTGAAGCTCTCGTTGCAGTTTATTTTGTTCCATGCCACTATTTCTTGCTGGCACTCCTAGAATTTTATAATCATTCCATTTTTTGAATATTTTAGGTTTGGAAGGAAGGAAAGTCAATGTCAATCCTGTAATAAAATTATTGTTGCATGTAGGATTGACGATATTTTTTAGTTAGAAAATACTCACTCTAGGGCACACTACCTCTAGTTCGTTGCGAAAATGACGAATGAGTCTCATGTTTAATATAATTGTAATTTTTGTTCTACACAACCCTTTATTTGCAGACATGTTTCTATCAGTGTTCTACAGGAGTTGTGGATTAATCATCTTCTGGACATTTATCCCCTCTATGGGGCTTCTAATTCTAGGAGACGATTTTTCTATGATTTCAATTTGAGCTTTCTTGCCCTTCATTTTATCCCCTTCCTCCAATGTTTCTCCTTTTCAGGAGTTCCCTGCTCATTGTTAAGTTTGATTATTCTTATCTAACCTCCTATTCACCCTCCTTGCCACCACTCCTAGATTTCCTACTATCTCTCTTTCACCTCTCCTCCCTATCTAAACTCTATCTTTGATTTCACCTTCCCTCCCCAGGATCCTAGACTCAGTTCATCCCCTCCCTGGTGTCCCTAGATCATGGCAAGATGTTGTCTCTCCTCTTCTCACTAGGGAGGTAGAAAAGCACAGCTCAGTTGTTACAAAAAAATATCATCACCATGATTATTTGCAGTCAGTATGGGTCTATCATCACTTGTATTGTCCTCCTAAGCAAGTCTCAGACCTCAGCTCTTCAAATCAAGCTTTGGAAATCAGAGAAAGACATTAAAAATCAATGTAACTCTGGTTCCGCACTTTCTCTCATGGTCACCTGCGGTCCCGCACCTTCTGTGTACAAAAACTGCGGACCTGCCTGCTCTGTCCCTAACGATGTAGGTGCGGACCCCTGTGAAAGTCAAAAGGCGCAAGTTTTATCTTAAAAAACTCACTTTGGGTTAATTCTAGAGGTTTCTAGAAGGAATTTTGACGTGGATTGTTCGCTCTGAGGTGGTTCATGCATCCCAAAAGAGAAGGAGCTAATCCCTTGATGAGAGGAGCTATCCCTTTGAAGGAGGGCTTTATCCCTTTGAAGGAGGACCTAGTAACCTCCCTCCATTGCACTATAAATACGGGCATTGGGCTGGTTGCTGGGGAGGTTAGAAGCTGAACATTTTTTAGGGTAAATGCTGGTGAAATCAAGACTTCCTAGTTGAGCTTAAGAGGAGAGATCACACATCTTTTTGGCTTCATTGGGGAGTGAGTGAAACTTGTCAAAGTAGAGGAGACTTCTTGTTGGACCCTGGGAGGAGCTTGTACAGTGTCAAGGCAAAGGTTGTAAAGCTCTTCTTCTTTTGAATTAATACAATCAAACTCATTTTTCTCAAAAAGTATCTTATGTTATTTGTTTCATGGACTCCTTGACTTTCATGTTAAATATGTTTTATGCAATTGGCTTTTTAGGTGCTATTTAATTTGTTTGCCTTGTTTGTGTTTGCAGATTCGCGAAAAGGAGCTCATTTGGATCGAAGGAGCGAGGGCATCCACAAGCTAGTGTTGGACCTAAGGTAGGCCCTAAAAACACTTGTTTGCTATTGTTTATTAAAACATATTTAGAGAAAGATAGTGTCTGGTTGGTTTGATTATCATTAGGTCTTCTTTAGATTCTAGGAAGGTCTATCTTGTCCGCAAGATCGACTTATTCTGTGTGACAAAATGGCGACTTCACTGGGGAATTGATTGTTTTCCTTGTTTTTACTTTGACCTGAGAAACTTTATTTTTGTTTCTGTTTTTGGCTTGTTGTGTGGAAAATTGGGTAGAGTTTGTAGATCCAGGGTTATTTTTCATTTTTCATAGCTTTGGGAGAGGACCGCACCCTAGCCGTTTGACACAGTGTGTACTTACCCGCAGCTTGGCTTTTAGCATAGAGCGGGACCGCACCTGTGCCAACTGTGGGCCTGCGGACCCTGTCAAAATTTTGAAAACCCTAAAATATCCTCTGTCAGTCAGCTTAGTTTGTCTTTAGAAATTGTTATCCACTACGCAGACCTGCATATAACTTGTCAGAAGCTTTCCTTGGATTGATTTCGTTAGTGTTAGGGTTTTAGGTGAAATTCCTAGGAGTTTTGCTTGTTGGGTTTGTTTTTCGTTTTGGTTGTGTAGTGGCTCTGAGCTTAGAGGCTGTAGGGACTTCAGATCACCTTAGTGTCTACCAGATTTCTTATGAGTCTGACCATTAATGAAATCTCCCCTTGTTTGAGGAATCCGCTTTGAGTTTTCTCTTTACAAAACTTCGAAAAGCTTGTGTTTGAGAGTTTGGATTTTCATTTTCAAAAAGAAAACGAAATTGGTTGTTCTTGACTGATTTGTGATTCTGCATAAATTAGTCCTTAGCTTGCATCTAGCTGAGTAAAACATCCTTAAAAAAGACTTTTAGTAGGCTTTGACTTCAAATAGGTTTTTTATAATTTGTAGCTCTCAAAGTTAGTCATTTGCATAGTTTTGAGTGTTTTATTTACAAAATATAAAAAAATCTCTTTTGAAAAAAGTTTTTTTTTGTAGTGATTGAATGCTTTGAAACGAAAAAGGGAAATTTTTGTGAAATAATTAGTTTTCTCGTTTTGAGTGCTTTGGAAAGGAAAAGCTCTTCTTTTAATTTGTTTAATTGAGAAAGATTTGTGTTTACAAAGTATTTGCATTCTCAAACTCTTTCTTAGTTTAGAAGTTCATCGAAGAGAATAAGATTGTTTAGATTATCTTAGGTGCATTTTTAGTGATTTTGAGTCGAATCTTCATACCACGAGTTTCATCTCCGCACCTTTGGACTTAAACAAAAACCACTAAAATTAACATTTAAAGTAAAATTCACCTAGTAACATTTTTATTTCTAGGGCTCTGATACACCAACTTAGCTTAGGCTAGTGTCTTGGAGTAGGAGAGTAATTAACTCTCCAAGACAGTAAAAACAAACAAGTAGCTGTATCTTGTGGTAGGGAAGAAATCCAATTGTTGCATTATGCTCTGGGAAAGCTCCTCTTAAAGGAGAAGCACGAGATCGTGTCCGAACCAGTGTGGGAATCAATCCTTCCTCATTGGGAACGACGCCAGATATTCACGTATTAAAAACAGCAAACCTCAGATTAACCATTGTCGAGGAGCCTGGGGTCACTTGTTGGTAAACCTTGGATTATGTCAAGGAGCCTTCAAGGGGATTGAGATTGCTACTCTGCCCTTGTGTGCGTATCAGATCGTAGACTGTTCCCCCAGGTGTATTTGTCTCAGTTGGCAACCTTAGTGGCCATATTCTTTAGGACTCTTCCTGAGGTGACAGTGGTGGGAAGATCCCACTGTACCTAGAGCAGACGTCGGCTAGACTCACTTGGATTTTCTGGGGGGTTCACTTCACTCGAGACAATTAAGTGGAGGAACTTGTGCCAGTCTATTCATTAAGCAGGTTGCTAGGGTAACTGTTCCAACCGCCATTTCTGTACTGAACTCTGCGACGTTGGATTTCATCACCAACTAGTGTTTTCGGTCCGGAAAGTTACTGTTTGTGTGTGTTTGATCTCCTAGATTCTTTAGGCATGTGATTCAATTTTTTTTGGTTCTCTAGAGACCTTAGGTGCTTTTTATTGAGATTTTACTTTGTTTGCGTGTGAAGTAGTTAAAAGTCTTTAACTGTGGCTGAATTACCAAGACAGTCCTGTAGACTTCGGGGCCAGTCTCCTGAGATTATAAACGTGGCTGAGTTACTGAGGAAGTCCCGTAGACTTCGGGGCCAATCTCCTGAGGAAGTACCGAGCCAACTTGAAGGCTTAAAAGTCCTCTAACTCCTAGAGACAGTAGAGTTGGGTCACCAGAAGAAGGAGAATCTTCTTTGATAGTACATCCTGATTTTCAAACACTACTAGCAGAATATAATCCACAGTCAGTGTCTGTCTCCGAAATCGCTGGTAGCTTTTCATCTACTAGTGATATAGGTGAAGAACCCAAAATATCCGAGACTGAAAGTGAATTTGCTGCTACTCCGACATCGGGGTTTGTTTCTCCAACTTTTAGTGGTCCTGGTTCACCCAGGGTAGAAAGCGTAATCACTCAAGATCTTCCTTCTGGAATTATTTCTATTGAATAACTTGCTCTGGAAGAAGAAGAAGTAGGCATCCCTATCCTTGAAAATCAACCTGTTATCGAACTAAGGGAGCATGAATCAATTTTTTACAGTCCACCTAGGAGTAGTTCTTGGTATCTTTCTTTGACTAATTATTTAGAAAACTCAGGGTTAAGTTTTTCACCACCTCATGCTCCTTATCACTCAACACCTAGAGGTTTTTATACTCCCGTAAATATGTCAGGACAGTCGTCCATGTTTACTCAATCGCCCGAATCTTTTTTGTACGGCGGTCCATCTGTTCCCTCTGGGTATTAGTCTCTTTCTCGTACTTTTTTGGGAGCATCTCCTCAACCCATTGAGCAAGGGTTATTAACTAGAAGCAATGGTACAAAGCCATTGAGCGTAGAAGACATTCTTATGATGTCAGGTTCTATTCCCAATCCTCAACCTCAAGGTGGCCAGTTACCGCCTGGGCGGCAGCCTCAATTAACGCCTGGGGGGCAACCTCAAGGTACACAATTTGCATCTGGGGGCAAACTTCAAGGACAGTACATACCTACGGGACAATACGTTCCTCAAGGTCAACCCCAAACTCAATATGTACCCCAAGGTCAACCCCAGTATCAATTTATACCTCAAGGTCAACCCCAGTATCAATATGTGCCTCAAGGGTATCAACCCCAAGGTCAATACTCGAACCAAGGTTTCCAACCATCCCAAGGTCAAACATATGTTCAAGGAATGGGAAATGTACCTTTCAATTATCAATCCTACCCTCAACCCGGTTATGGTCCTCAGTATTCTCAACCAGTTATGGGTCAGTACCCCGGAATGAATATAGTGTGGGATCCATCGCAAACCCAACAGGTGTTGCAGCCAAGTGTACAATTGTCATCTCAAACTAGACAACCCTTAGTTTCTGGTACACCCCAGCAACCAGTCCAGTCTAACATTCAAACTTATGTACCTTCAGTAGTTTCTCAGCCTGGGCCTAGTACGCCTCGTACTCCGCCTCAAACGACTGCTACAACTGCTGCTACATCTGTTCAATCTACCCCACCTACTTCTGGAGTATCGACAGCTTCGGTTTCTACTGTTCCTGTATCTACTCCTCAGACATCTTTACCACCATCTGGATCCACGATTCAAACTTCGGTTCAGATGCTTATAGGACAACTTGGTTTAAGTACGGTTGTCACAAGTCAACCACAATTCACCTATCAACCGTACCAGGGATAGTATCAATTCGGTCCTGCTGTCCAGCAGCCAGTTTATCAGTATCAACTGTATCCTGGGTACACTTATCAACAACCTCAACAACCCCAGTACGGTCTGGTTAATCCTGGTTTTCCGGGAGGATACCATATCCCGAACGCGATTCCTATTCCTAGTTATCTCGGATATCCTCCTCCTGGGGCTGGTCTCATGACCCAGAGTTTTATGGATCCTAATCGGTAGTTACCGTTTATCGCAACTTTGGACTTACCTGACTTGTCGCGCCTAATGAACGATCCCATTAATTATCTTCCGTTTTGGCCGCCAATGACAAATAAGTTGCCCAGTGACATTCCCAAGTTGGAAGGTAAATCAGGAGAGGACCCGTCGAACCATGTGATGACTTACCACCTCTGGTGTGCGTCTAACTCCATCACAGATGATTCAATCCATCTTAGACTTTTCCAGCGCACTCTAGTTGGTCTCGCGGCCAAGTGGTACATTGAGTTACCGCGAGGCACTTTTTATAATTTTAGTCAGTTAGCTACCTCGTTTTTAACTCATTTTCAGTTGCTAGTCCGATATGACAATGGCACGGAATTGTTAACTTCGCTAAAACAATCGACATCCACGTACATTTCAGATCATATTCATGAGTGGAGACGTCGACATCGTTTAGTGAAGGTATTTATTCCGGATCAGATCTTGGCTGAGTAGTTTGTAAAATCTTTGTTGCCAAAGATAACTGAAGATGTTGCTAAAGCCGGAGTGGTTACTGAGGAGCAAGTCATTGCTCAAGCACAATACCTTGACTTGGTCTATACTCAATCGGGTACGTTACACGAAAAAATCCCCGATCTTCCCAAGCAAAATCAAATCGCTACAGCTCCTTCGGGATCTCATGCCACTGATGGTATGATTGGCATGGTTAACACTAAAAGTAAGAAGAAGTCTTCCAAGAATTCTTCCCCTATCATAACCTTGCCTGATTCCCCAACAGGAGATTCTTCTGCAGAGATTTCCATCGATGTTCACGTTGTAGAGTCATCTACAGCCAAATCAAAATCTGGTGGGAAGAAGAAAGGAAAGAAGAAGAATAAAACGGACAAAAGTTCAAAGGAGAAACCTGAAAAGGCGGAATCCAATGACGAAAAGCGCAAACCTCGTTATCCTTGTCTCATTTGTGACGATGAACATTTTACAAGAGACTGCCCTCATCGTGCAGAGGTTGCGAAGATTGTCAAGGGTTCCCAAACTCCTGCTGTTTTGAAGGATCCTTTTCCGGCTCAAGATAGTAAGATGATAGGTTCATCCTCGAGTGCCAATGAAGAACCCATACTGATGATGTCCCATGTTAGGATTGCGACTCGATCACAAGATTATGGTAGTAAGAGTCCTGTTGATGGTAAAGAAGCAGAATCTTCTCATTCTAATCCATCAACCTCAGCTCCCGGTTCCGATCCACTACAGATCGAGAAACCTAATCCAGACTTGGTAATCAAACCGCCCGCCAAGGGTATACTTCGAAAGTCAGCTTTCAATCCACATGCGAGAGTGGCTCAGAATTATAACATTGTTGAGGATTAAGTTGTTTCACCCTCAGCAATGTCGGCTTTGGAAGTGCTGCAATCATGCCCAGCATAACGTAAATTACTTTTGTCGGCTATAGGAGCTGTTGATGTTCAGGACCCGAACCTAATAATTTTCGATCTAGAAAATAGTACACTACGTTTTCCTCACCAAACGGCTTTCCAGATTCCAGTGATAGTCAAAAACAGGCCTATTCATCGGACTATAATTGATGAGGGAGCCTCAACGTGTATTATGTCGATACAGTGTTGGAGATCGCTTGGTTCTCCTTCACTAAATCAATCCCCGACGATTCTAAAGGCCTTTGATGGCCGTGGGTTTCATACTTTTGGCATTCTAGAGGATTTGCCTATAGGGGTTGAAGGAAAAACTGTTAGTCTAGATGTGGAGGTGGTTGATGCCCCTCTAGACTACAACCTTCTCTTGGGTCGAAGTTGGTCTTACGCTATGACAGCGGTCGTTTCATCGGTCTTTCGAGTAATAAAGTTTCCACATAATGGAAAGATCGTAACAATAGACCAGCTGGCTTACTTTTCATCCGACCCAGCCTCTTCGGAAAGTATTCAACATGTTGGTAAAATGACTATCCCATATAAGGATGTTGGAGTAGGATTAGTTAAAGATGCCGGTTTACTGGGAACTTTTCCTTTTCCTCCAATCAACGCATCATCTTCATTTGCAACCATTCATATGATTACATCAGACACCATTATTTATAATGATCCTTGGATCATTCCTTCTGAATCTGAGATAGACTCATTTGGTAATTCCATGCCTTTGAGTCCATATGAAATTTCCTATGAAGCCGTGCAGTCTTTTTCCGACCCGTGTTCAACCAAAAATGACTTAATGAATGTGGTCCATGAGGAATCACTTCTCACATCAACCTCGGATTTAACTACGTTTTCTGAACTTGTTCACTCTGATGAGAAAATTCATGAAATCCTATGTGTAGATGATTTACCATGGGAAGATCTCCATCACAGATCTTCGTTTTTACCTGAGGATGATCGTTTTGAAAATGATTTCTCATCAATTTTTACAAACTGAATATGTCAAGGAACCTCAGAATCCAATGAAACATCCCGATTCAGAGTTAAATTTGGGAAACATTTCTCGAACTATTCCTATTGACATTTTGGTTAAACCCGGAATTGTTGAGAACATTCATATAGGTGCCTCGTGTACAGATGACGAAATTCAATTATATAAGGTCCTATTTCAAGAATTCCGCGACGTGTTTGCCTGGTCCTATGAAGAAATGCTAGGAATTTATCCCGTGATTGTTGTTCATGAGATCAAAACTTACTCAGACGCTAAACCCGTTCGACAATGGTTGCGTCAGATTCATCCGCGAAAAGATGCTGCAATTAAAGCAGAAGTTGAAAAACTGTTGAAAGCAGGTTTCATTTATCCGATCCCGTTAACGGATTGGGTATCGAATATTGTTCCGGTTAACCAAAAGTAGGGAACAATAAGAATATGCATCAACTATAGGGACATTAATCGAGCCTATCCAAAGGACAATTACCCAACTCCCTATATTGATCAAATCATTGATGATTGTGCCGGCAACGAAATATTCTCCTTTATGGACGGTTTTTCCGGATACAATCAAATCAACATTCTACCTGCCGATCAACCAAAAACAACTTTCATTTGTCCATGGGGGACGTTTGCTTATTGCAAATTACCTTTTGGGCTTAAGAATGCCGGAGCAATTTTTCAAAGGGCGATGTCTTATGCGTTTCATGACATCAAGCACTGAGCTGATCACCTCGTCCATTTACGAGCAATCTTTATGAGGTGTAGGCATTATCGTATTCGGTTGAACCCACACAAATGTGTCTTCCGTATAGAAACAGGTCGATTGCTGGGATTTGTAGTTTCGAAAGCCGGCATTCACGTTGATCCCTTAAAGGTTGAAGCTATCATCAAATTGCCTCCTCCTTCGAGTCTTCGCCAACTCCAAAGTTTGCAGGGGAAAGCAAACTTTTTACGACGATTCATTCCTAGTTGTTGAAACAGAACACTCCATTCTATTGGGATGAGATAGCTCAGAAATCTTTTGATGCACTCAAACACGCGTTGACCCATGCACCGTTGTTGCATCCTCCCAACTACAACCAGGATTACTTCTTGTATCTCGCCGCTTCTCATTCCACCATTGGAATGGTCCTAGTTCAGGAAGATGAATCAGGAACTGAACATGTGATATATTACCTTAGTCGAACGTTAAATCCAACTGAGCTAAAATACTCACATGTGGATAAATTGGCATTGGCAGCCGTCCAAGCTGTCCAACGTTTTCGTCACTACATTCTACTACGTAAAACTACGGTAATTTCGAATTGCAACCCTATGATCTACATTTTGACCAAGCAATTTCTAGGGGGCAAGTACTCTAAATGGATCGTTATCCTGCAAGAGTTCGACTTGGAATTTGAGAAATCTAAGTCTAAGAAATCTTTAGTTTTTGCGGAGTTAATGTGTGACTTCCTGTGTACTGACACGGAAACTGTGGCGGAGGAGCCCATTGCGGACGAATCCTTGTTTCCAATCAGCATTTTAGATCCGTGGTATGGGGATATCATTGTTTATCTCCAGACCCAATCCTTTCGGCCAAAAATTTCAAGGTCAGAACGTCGGAAAATTCGATTCTAGTCCCAACAATTCAGAATTATTGGAGATACTCTTTATCGCCGTGGGGCGGATTCTGTTTTTTGACGTTGCTTAACTCACGAGGAAGCTGAAAGGGTTCTAAATGACTGTCACTCTGGAGCGTGTGGCGGTCATATGTCTGGGTTTGCCACAACCCAAAAGATATTGCGCGCTGGCTACTTCTGGCCGTCTTTATTTAAAGATTGTATTACGACGGTCTGAAAATGCCACAACTGCTAGATTTTTGATCGTAAGATGCACGCTCCACCTGCTCCTCTCCACCCTATAATTGTCGTTGGTCCTTTTGCCAAATGGGGTATCGATTTTATTACATGTAACCCTCACTCGGCCGGGGGGCATGCGTATATCATCCTTGCGGTAGATTATTTTACTAAGTGGGCCGAGGCGATGCCTACATTCGAGGTAGACGGTAAGACAGCTGCAATTTTCGTGTTCAATCATGTAATTGCTAGGTTTGGTGTCCCGCAAGCGATAATCACTGATCATGGGCGTCATTTTCGAAACGTTATGATGACCGAACTTACAGGCCAGCTTGGTTTACGTCATGGTAGTTCAACCCCTTATTATCCACAAGCGAATGGTCTAGTCAAGTCCATCAACAAAGTTTTAGTTATCATGATCCGACGAATCATTGGGATTCATCGGTCGAATTGGCACAACATGCTATTTTCAGCGCTTTGGGCGTACCGAACTTCAGTAAAAACATCAATAGGGTTCACCCCTTTCCAACTAGTCTATGGTTTGGAAGCTGTGTTACCCATTGAATGCAAAATCCCGTTACTGCAAATGGCCATCGAGTTACTTCCAGCCACTTCCGAAGAGGAAAATCATTTGTTATACTTGGCTCAATTAGATGAGAATCGACGTGATGCTGCATTGGTGATCGAGACTCACGCAAAACGGATGAAAGCTCAGTATGATCGAAATGTGACCCCTCGAAATTTTTCGGAAGGAGATCTAGTCTTAGTTTATGATCAAGCTAATGATAAATTAGGCACTGGAAAATTCGTTCCTATGTGGCATGGTCCCTATGTTGTCAAGCGAAAGCTAGCCAAAGGGGCTTATGAATTGGTAGACTTTGATGGGGACTCTTTGGGTAAACCCAGAAATGGCCTTTACTTGAAGAGGTATTATGCTTAAAAGAATGGGTATGGAGATTTTTAGTTAGGATAGTTTTTCTTTCTAGCTGGTGTGTTTTAGTTTAAATAGTGTGCTTAGCTTAGAGAGTGTTTTTTTCGTCATTATTCCTGCTTATCTTGGTTTTACTCTTGATATTGCAGATGTCGATGCCTCTCCAAACATACATTGGTTTCGCTGATGGTGCTTGTCGTAATACACGGAACATCTGTTCCGCAGCTTGGGTTATCTATTCGCCCTCTAACGAGTTAGTATCTATGCATGGGGTAAGCCTCGATCAAACAACGAACAACATTGCCGACTACAGTGCAGTGATTGAGTTATTGTCTGAATCTATTTCATTTGGGATTCGGAGTTTGATAGTGAGGTTAGATTCTGAACTCGTTGTATTATAGCTTAATAGAGTGTATGCCATTAGAAATCCAGTGTTATCAAGATTATTTTTGAGAGTGCGTCTCTTGGAACGTGAGTTTGATTATATTGAATATCAACATAGTCCAAGGTCTTTAAATACATTAGCAGATGCAATTGCTTCTCGAATGTTAAATAGATATTTGCAATAATCATACATGTAAATTTAAAATCATTCCATAACATGATTAACAAGATAAGCTGGTAATAGTGATATATATATAGGAGTGTGTCAAAAAATACATTGTCTTCAATCATAGGTTGAAAAACACCTTATGATCGGCAAAAATGATAAGTACAAAAAACAAAAATGTCACATGTGCCCACAATAGGCGATCATCCTATCACTGGTGATGATCTCTATAAGAAACCACTGCACGGGCCACCTTGCAAAGGAACCTCCTAAGAGGTCCCGGGACTCCAATCACATAGCACTGAAGTCGACGAGGAATGTCGTCTATAGTGGTCTCAGGAATATCTCCTGTCAAGCGCTCGAGATGACCCTCCAACTTGGCCAAAACCTCTGCTGATTCGTCCTGTGGGGCTGGTGCGGGTGCAACTGGTTGCCTCCTCTCGAAAGGCCAGAGAGCGGCTGGTCGTTGTGGACCCACATTTGCATTTTAAAATTTTTACTATCAGTTTTGAGACGATGGAAAAATAAAAAAATTGAAATAGGAAAAATGTTGGAAAGGATTTTACCTGACTCGTCCCACTGCTCTCCTGGTGGAAGATCCATGTCTGGGTCACCACGAAAATCTATCCCAGCGTAAGGGAAGTCCTGAATGGAAAAGACCTGGTTTTCCAGCCATTGGAAATACTCAAGTTTGAAGCGAGCAACCTCTGTCCTCTCATCCGGGTGACGGGCCATGACTGCAACCCATCGCATTAGTTTGGACTCTCGAGGAAGCCCACCTCCAACAGTAAGGTGTTGTGGGATCAGCATAGGAACCCTCTCCAGGCCAAAACTCACAACCAAAGCCCCATAACCAAAGGTCTTTAGTCGTCCGTTCTTGGCCCTGGTCAGTTGGCCTTTCACATTGGCCAACACGGCATCGCACTAGTTGAAGATGGTGCCTCGAAAGCAATCAACTACCATACGCATTTGGGATCCGGTGGCAATATGTAATGCGGCAGCTCCGCAAAGTCTGGTGACAGTAAATGCAATCACCATGAGTTCAGGACGGGATATGGTCTTTATGTCTATCCCTTTGTCTCTAGCCTGGCTGTTGCAGTACTCTAGCCGGAGGCTATCGATAGAATGGCCACCTGGCCTAGTCCCGTGCATAGTCAAGTCTTCGCCTCTCTTAGGAAAACCAGTCAAGAAATAAATGTCTGCCGGCTTGATTTCGAGCTAGTGGCCGCCAATGAAGAAGCACTAGTCCTGTATGCTCCATCTGTCAACCAGCCACTGTAAGAAATCCACCTGAGCCCTCATGCCAGGAATGGCCCAGAATTTGTACAATCCGCACGCCCTCAAAGCATCAAGTGAAGGCTGATGATTCCATGCGGCAGCATCCACGTCCTCATGCTCTCGTTCACGCCAATCTAGCATGATGTACTCTCTGCATCAAGTATAAAGATTAATTAAATTGCTAAAAAATATTTTGGTTGGTCCATTTTTGAGAATTTTTGGGTTCAAAACCCTTGCGGTGGGGTACGCACTCTCCGGGTTAGACACAATGCGTGGGACCACACTTTGTCTACACGGAAGGTGCGGACCCCAAGCTTTTTCCCAATGGAGAAAAAGTCGGGGTCCGCAGGCCCACAATGGTAAACTTGCGGGCCCCCGCGCGCGGGTTTTGCGCCTAAAAACCCTCCCAAAAATGAAATAAAGGACTAAAACAAAAAATTGAACGGTTAAAAATGAAGAGTAGGATGATGTGGATTACCTAGAGAAGACGACGCTCGATTCCGACGGTTGGATTTTCCGCAATATTCACGGGAAGTTTTCTAAGCAAAAGCACTATTTTCTCACCCAAACGCAAACGGTAAAAATGAATTGACAAAGGCCCTTTTTATAAGTTTTTTGAGTAAATAAATTGCAAATTTGTTTATGTTTCACTTTGAAAAGGTATTTTGCGACATTTTTATCCATTTCAAACAGGTATGAGTAATGTTTGTGTTTTTGTGCAGAATAACGGATTATTCAGGTGAAATCTATCATTTTCAATAGAAAAAACATGTCGAGTCATCTTTAAGCTCTTTTTTGACTCCTAAAACATGAAAAGATTGCCGAGTGTTTCTTTTAAACACGTTAAAATGGAATTAAAAGGCGGTCCACTTACAACTCTTTTCCGATCGTAAAAACATGAAAAGATTGTTGGATTTTTGTCGTTTCAAATTCGATATTGGCTATAAAACGACGTGTCATTGATCGCTTTTTTACTTTTTCGGGTCAAAGGCACTAATGACGAAAAGTACTCCTTGGTCGTAAAAGATCAAGCGGTTCTCTCAAGTATTATTTTATACTTTTTCAGGATTGGGAGACACAAATTTACAAAAAAGGTCAACCCTGGAGTCTTCTTAAGTTTTTTCAGACTCTCTAAAATTGAAAAATGCCGAGTTTCTCCTATATTGGACTCGTTAAAATTTCACA
This sequence comes from Pinus tabuliformis, assembly GCA_031772625.1. Lineage (NCBI taxonomy): Eukaryota > Viridiplantae > Streptophyta > Pinopsida > Pinales > Pinaceae > Pinus > Pinus tabuliformis. The sequence continues at coordinate 503,471,973 of CM062817.1, read as the reverse complement.
GTAAAAGACCTGTTCAATTACAAACAGGAACGAACCACTCCTTCTTAGGGTTCGAATTTAAACTAAGTTGGACTCGTCCGAAGGATGAGCTTATAATCAAGCAAATGTTATCCTCCTTAAGCTTGTCAAAAATAAAGAGGTACTTGCCAGAAATGGTGGGGGAAAAGAGAGAAAAATGAGCCTGTTTGTCATACTTTGTAACCACTCTTAAACACGACACTTTTATTCACCTGGGTTGGGAAATCCTTTGCCTAACAGTTGATCAAACCACATTGAAAGTCTTCAGCCAGTTTCTGGGTATTAACTTTGGGTCAATTGTCACCGAACCATCTGTCGTGTCGTTATGTGTTCAAGAGGTCACTGCCAATAAGCCATTCATCTGCAAAATATCTGTCATCCATCTTGACCATCCCTGAGTCAGTTCTTGCAACTAAATTTCTTCAACTTGATCTATGATTTCGTGTTGTGGGCTTGCCTACGACGGATCGCTTTCTATCGACATTAGCTCATTATCTAGAAAGATGATCTAGGAATCGTCAGTACCTTGAGATCTACATGCATCAATGGCAGGTTTCTCGCCTTTAACGACAGTTTACATCATTGACTGGCGATCAAAGGATTCCGTGACATGCTCGACATCAACACATTTATTCGCATCCCATGGATTGTACTAGGTACTTTGAGAGCCATTGACATCACTGGTGGTTTCTCTCACACTTGTTAACAGTTTACATCATTGACTGGTAATCAAGTGGTTTCTACCATGTTCGACATCAACACATTCATTCGCATGGATAGAATCGTACTGTTTCGGGAAGTAGAAATGAAGACCTTGGATCTAGTTTCCACAATCCAGGCTGCGAGGAATTTTGTATTCATTATATAATGGACTATTCATAAACAGATGGCTGCATCCATATTGTGTCCACATGAGTCTTTACTTGTGATGTTTTACAAGATCATTCCTGTATCAGAGCAGTAGTTAGTTTTTCTAGTCAGTTTTGATCTGAGCATGGGAATGCCTACCTCAGCGATGATATGATCTCATATATATATTTTGCATTGAATGTTTTTACAGGTTCCAACCGGGTTCTCCACAAGATGATCCTCGAAATGATAAAGTACTTCACTCTTCCTAAATGATAAGAAATCCTCATCTACTACAGACTTCGCACTTTAGGGGGCAATCTGTTACACAAAAATATCGTCACCATGATTATTTGCAGTCAGTATGGGTCTATCATCACTTGTACTGTCCTCCTAAGCAAGTCTCAGACCTCAGCTCTTCAAATCAAGCTTTGGAAATGAGAGAAAGACATTAAAAATCAATGTAACTCTGGTTCCGCACTTTCTCTCATGGTCACCTGCGGTCCCGCACCTTCTGTGTACAAAAACTACGGACCTGCCCGCTCTGTCCCTAACGGTGTAGGTGCGGACCCCTGTGAAAGTCAAAAGGCGCAAGTTTTATCTTAAAAAACTCACTTTGGGTTAATTCTAGAGGTTTCTAGAAGGAATTTTGACGTGGATTGTTCGCTCTGAGGTGGTTCATTGTTGGGTCCCTATAATACTAGTGATTACCCCATTAATATTGTAGTTATACCCCTTATTTGTATTGTTGTGCCCCTATTACCCCCATATTGTTATTTCTGTTCCCCATAGAAGCCCCCTATTGTTATTTGTGTGGCTTTATATTATTATTATTAGGTCGGCTGGATTATATTGTGACTCCTTAGACTCCTATATATAGAAAGGAGGTTTTGTCATTTGTATCATCCAAGAATTGTTCATTTATGTAATGTAAAGGAGGTTGCCCCCTCGAAGAGGCTGAATTCTAAGGCGTGGATCTCTCTTTTCTATCTTTTTGTGAGCTGGTTTCATAACATTTGGTATCAGAGCTTTGGATTCTAGGGTTTCGCTGCTCCAAACAGGTCATCGTGGCATTTTCACTATAACTTTTTTTCTGTGATGTTTCAGAAGTCGCAAAAAAAACCCATTTGAGAAGAATTGGCGCTGAACCTTGGGTCCGAATTTCAGAGCTTTTCGCGTGATAGTTTCAGAGATATGATCTGAGGAAGTTGGCCTTTTGCAGACTCCTGAATTACATTCAAAACAGGTGACCTGGGGAAAATCGTCATAACTCTCTCTCTGAGGATCGGATTGAAATTTCGTAAAAAGGTACAGAAAGAGGATGGACTGTAGTTTCTTGTATGTGTGTTTCAGATTCAAAGGTTAAAACAGTGACTCGTGGCACGTCGTACAAGTTCGCTCTACTGAACCAGTCTAAAAGCAAGTCACTGTGGGAGATTTCACATAACTCTTACTTGGAGAATCCAATTTGGCTCAGACTTGTGGCATTGGAAAGAGGACGCAGAAGGCTACTACAGGTAGCAATTTCAGAACTGGATGATCCGAAATTACAGAGATACATCAGATTCAATATCAGGCTTCTATAAAGTGAAAAAAGGTGTGTAGTTTTTTTTTAAATTTTTTGTAAGCTTGGTTTAACGGAATTCAAAGGGCATAGTAAAGCATTATTATCGGTAACTGATGCCCCGAGGAAAGAAAATGCAAACACCTAGTAAGGAACCTGAAAGCTCTAGCATGACTCATGAAGAAGAGGAAGAAATGCTACATGATATATCAAAATTACAAGAACAAGTGCAACAAATGTCACGCTCACAAAAGCTAACAGAAGCTAAGATAAGTGGCGTGGAATCTAAGATAAATGGTGTGTAATCTAAGATAAATGGCGTGGAATCTAAGATAAAGGGCATGGAAACTAAGGTGGAGGATTCGATGGTAAATTTGAAGATAGATTTGAAGACAGACATGGAAGAATTGAAGAACTTGCTACAAGAAAGGGTCACTAATGGTGAAAAGGTAGTAAAGGAAACTCATGATGAGAACAAAAGAAATGTTAATCATGATTCCATAGACTCTAATGTTGGATCGAAGACTCACCATGTTCCAAAAATCGATATGAGGAAGTTTGATGGCAAGGATCCCGCCACATGGATATTACAGATGGAGCAATTCTTCGATCTCAATAATGTGCAAAACACACAAAAGGTACGTATGGCAACTTTATATTTGGAACCAAATCAGTTTGTATGGTATCAATGGCTTTGTTCTCGTAAACAATTTATCACTTGGGCAATTTTTACGGAAGAATTGATAGCACATTATGAGGATACAAAAAGCAACACTTTTTTTAGCCAATTGATAAGTCTCAAACAAAAGGGTTCAATAATGGAGCACATTGAGGAGTTCCAAAAATTGAACATAAGGGTAAAAGATATTCCAGAGGAGCATAGGATTGATGTGTTCATAGGGTCTTTAAAGGATAATATCCAACATGATGTGCGCCTTTGGGAACCTGATTCATTAGAGAAGGCATTCAGGTTAGCAAGAAAAATGGAAAGCAAAATTATGGCAACTAGGAAGCATACCATTCACAACTATAAAGATGGAAGTGTTGTTGCCCATAGTCTTCCACAACCTACAAGGTTGACACCACAACAATTGGAAGAAAAAAGAGCAAAAGGGCTTTGTTACAATTGTGATAGCAAATACACAAAAGGTCATAAGTGTGCTGAGAAGAAATTATTCTACATAGATTGTGAAGAGGAAGAAGAAAAGGAGCAAGAAAGGTCAAAAGAAGAGGATATATTCCAGGAACAAAGCCTAGATGAAGAACAAATAAATCCGACCATATCTTGTAATGCATTGGCGGGAATTACCACTCCTCAAACCATCAAGATAGAAGGACAAATCAAGAAGAAAAAGGTAATAGTGTTGATTGATTCAGGAAGCACCCACAATTTTATTCATTGTAGGGTAGCAAAAGAATTGAATTGCTTCCTATATCCAGCACCAGAGTGTCAAGTGATGATTGCAAATGGAGGAACAATAAATTGCTCTGGAAAGTGCCATAATATCAAGCTATCCATGGGAGAATATGTATTGACTAGCCCAATGCTTTCCATTCCAATGGGAGGTGCTGATGTTGTACTAGGAGTCCAATGGCTACAATCCTTGGGTACAATAGCTTTTAATTTTCAAGAACTTTTCATCAAATTTTCTTCGGAAGGAAAGGAAGTTGAATTAAGGGGTATTGCAGGGAAACCAGGAAAGATAATCAGCTCTAATGGTATGACAAAGCTTCTAAAAAAGGAGCAAAGAGGTGTAATTGCACAATTATGTTCGCTAGATGTTTCCACATTGGAATCATCTATTTCTCCAGATCTCCAAAAAGTCTTGGACAATCATTCCAAGGTATTTGAGACTCCCAAAGGTCTCCCACCTATGCGTGATCATGATCATGCTATTCATCTGATTCCAGGAAGTGTTCCTCCAAACATCAGGCCGTACAGATATCCCTATGTCCAAAAAAGTGAAATTGAACGTATGGTTGCAGAAATGCTAGAGGCTGGTATAATTCAACCGAGTCAAAGTTCTTTCTCAGCTCCAGTAGTATTGGTGCACAAGAAGGATGGATCATGGCGCATGTGTCCAGATTATAGGGAGCTCAACAAGCTCACTATTAAAGATAAGTTCCCCATTCCTGTTATTGATGAATTACTGGATGAATTGCATGGATCAATTTACTTCACCAAGTTGGATCTTCGTTCGGGATATCATCAAATCAGAATGAAGATTGAAGACATTCCAAAAACGGCATTTAGAACTCATGAGGGTCATTATGAATTTTTGGTCATGCCTTTTGGCCTTACCAATGCACCTTCAACATTTCAAGGTTTGATGAATTCAATTTTCAAACCATTCCTTAGAAAATTTGTGTTAGTATTTTTTGATGATATACTAATCTACAGCAAGTCTTGGAAGGATCATGTTGAACATGTTGACAGGGTGCTACAACTATTGGAGGAGAAACAATTATATGCAAAAAGATCCAAATGTTTCTTTGGAGTCCAGGAGGTGGAATATTTGGGTCATATTGTATCTCATGAAGGAGTTAAGGTAGACCCTAGCAAAATTAAAGCCATTAAGGAATGGAAAATCCCCACATCCATAAAGCATCTGCGAGGATTTCTTGGGTTGACAGGGTATTATCGCAAGTTTGTTAAGAATTATGGGAGAATAGCAGCACCTCTAACAACATTATTGAAGAAAGATTCATTTTCATGGACTTCGGAAGCAACAAAGGCCTTTGAACATCTTAAAGAGGCAATGTGCCAAGCACCGGTCTTAGCTACACCGGACTTCACAAAAACCTTTATTGTGGAATGTGATGCTTCAGGAAATGGAATTGGTGCTGTTCTAATGCAAGATGAAAGACCCATTGCTTTTGAAAGTCGTCCAATCAAGGGAAAGTTTTTAAGCAAAGCTATTTATGAGAAGGAAATGTTGGCAATACTCCATGCACTTAAGAAATGGCGACCCTACCTAATGGGAAGACACTTCAAGGTAAAAACGGATCATGATAGCCTTAAATACTTTTTAGAACAAAGATTATCCTCTGAAGAGCAACAAAAGTGGGTCACAAAGATGTTGGGTTATGACTTTGAAATCATCTACAAAAAAGGGAAGCAAAATGTGGTGGCAGATGCACTCTCAAGAAAGGATGAGGATGTGGAAGCATTGTTGTGTGCCATTTCTATTATCCAACCAGATTGGATAAACGAAGCAAGGGAGGAATGGAAGAATGACGAAGAAGTGTGGGCACTTATTCGAAAGCTACAACAAGATTCCAGTACTTCTGATACATTTAGCTGGAAAAATGATTCGTTATGGTACAAAGATCGCTTATACCTCTGTAAGAATTCCCAGCTAAAACAAAAGATTCTTATGGAATTGCACACTTCTCCCTTAGGAGGGCACTCAGGATTTTTAAAAACTTACCACAGGGTTAAGAAGGAATTTTTTTGGGATGGCCTTAAATCAGATATTCAAAAGTTTGTGGCGGAATGTTTGGTTTGCCAGCAAAATAAAGTTGAAACAATTAAGACACCGGGTCTATTACAACCTTTATCCATTCCAAGCCAACGTTGGGAGGAGGTTTCAATGGATTTTATCACAGGTTTACCCAAGTCTGAGGGAAAGAGTGTCATCATGGTGGTAGTTGACAGACTTACCAAGTATGCACACTTTTGTGCATTATCACATCCATTTAAAGCCAGTACAGTTTCTACTGCATTTATGGAAACAGTTCAAAAGCTACATGGAAACCCAAAGATTATTGTAAGTGACAGAGATCCCATTTTCACTGGAAATTTTTGGACAGAATTATTTTCTTGTCTTGGTACTCAGTTAGCTCATAGCTCATCTTATCATCCTCAATCTGATGGGCAAACTGAGATAGTAAACAAATGTTTGGAAGGATATCTTCGTTGCTTTGTATCTGATAAACAGACACAATGGGTCAAATGGTTGCCTCTGGCTGAATGGTGGTATAACACTTCCTTCCATACAGCAACAAAAATGACCCCATTTATGGCACTTTATGGGTATCAACCACCATCCATCACATCATATTTAAGAGAAAATTCTAAGGTTCAGGCAGTGGAACATCACATCGAACATCAACAACAAGTCCTCCAACTCTTAAAGGATAACCTCGTGTTGGCACAAAATAGAATGAAACAACAGGCAGATCAACATCGCAGTGAAAGAAGTTTTGATGTAGGTGATTGGGTATTCCTACGGCTACAACCATATAAGCAAATGTCCCTAAAGCAAGCTAAGAAGGATAATAAATTATCACCAAAGTATTATGGTCCGTACAAGGTGTTGCAAAAGATTGGTACTATGGCATACAAATTGGAGCTTCCTGCAGCTTCTCGATTGCACCCAGTTTTCCATGTTTCATGTTTAAAGAAGGTTATAGGTGACAAGCTCCCAATTCAAACAATATTGCCAGAACTTGATGAGGAAGGAAAAATTATATTGGAACCGGAAGCAGTCACAGAAACAAGAACTCGACAGCTACGAAATCGATCAATTTCAGAGTATCTTATCAAGTGGAAGAACTTATCCGCTGAAGATTCCACATGGGAGGATGAGAATTTTATGCAGAAGTATCCAGAACTACTCAAGCGTTGAGGACAACACTTTTTTGAAGGAGAGGGGCATGTTGGGTCCCTATAATACTAGTGATTACCCCATTAATATTGTAGTTATACCCCTTATTTGTATTGTTGTGCCCCTATTACCCCCCATATTGTTATTTCTGTGCCCCATAGAAGCCCCCTATTGTTATTTGTGTGGCTTTATATTATTATTATTAGGTCGGCTGGATTATATTGTGACTCCTTAGACTCCTATATATAGAAAGGAGGTTTTGTCATTTGTATCATCCAAGAATTGTTCATTTATGTAATGTAAAGGAGGTTGCCCCCTCGAAGAGGCTGAATTCTAAGGCGTGGATCTCTCTTTTCTATCTTTTTGTGAGCTGGTTTCATAACATTCATGCATCCCAAAAGAGAAGGAGCTAATCCCTTAATGAGAGGAGCTATCCCTTTGAAGGAGGACCTAGTAACCTCCCTCCATTGCACTATAAATACAGGCATTGGGCTGGTTGCTGGGGAGGTTAGAAGCTGAACATTTTTTAGGGTAAATGCTGGTGAAATCAAGACTTCCTAGTTGAGCTTAAGAGGAGAGATCACACATCTTTTTGGCTTCATTGGGGAGTGAGTGAAACTCGTCAAAGTAGAGGAGACTTCTTGCTGGACCCTGGAGGAGCTTGTACAGCGTCAAGGCAAAGGTTGTAAAGTTCTTCTTCTTTTGAATTAATACAATCAAACTCATTTTTCTCAACAAGTATCTTATGTTATTTGTTTCATGGACTCCTTGACTTTCATGTTAAATATGTTTTATGCAATTGGCTTTTCAGGTGCTATTTAATTTGTTTGTCTTGTTTGTGTTTGCAGATTCGCGAAAAGGAGCTCATTTGGATCGAAGGAGCGAGGGCATCCACAAGCTAGCATTGGACCTAAGGTAGGCCCTAAAAACACTTGTTTGCTATTGTTTATTAAAGCATATTTAGAGAAAGATAGTGTCTGGTTGGTTTGCTTGTCATTAGGTCTTCTTTAGATTCTAGGAAGGTCTATCTTGTCGGCAAGATCGACTTATTCCGTGTGACACCAGTCCCACCTTACCTCCTAACCTTGCTTCCCCCTCTATTAGCCAAACCATACCCCAATCAATAGATCAAGATACTATGAACATATATAAATAAATTATCTCTGGAGTAGTCCACAGAGTAATCTTTGATGTGGAAGAAAAATTATGAGAAGCTAGAAGGTTTATTCCAGAAAATCAAGTGGACCGTGAAAACAACGAATGGATACTTAACATGGGAAACTCTACGGGAGCTTGCACCTCCTCTTACATGCAAACCATTAATCTTTACTAGCATATTAAAATTCTCATGGGAAGAGTTCTCACTGACAAAGTAGACTCTTAGTAGGAAATGACCATCTACATGGCAAAATTAATGGAAAAAACTGATAGACTTAGGAAGGTCTCCATTCTAGCCAAGAAATTGGCAAACTTTGACTTCTATTTGAACAATGACAATGAGCTCCACCCATTGAATTCAGGGGACTTCCCAATTGAACGATGATCAAGTGATCTAGATCATTCAAGAAGAATTTCTATGATAATGTAATAATTGTAATCTTTGTCAACTTATGGTTTATTTTAGTTTTATGTTTTACATCAATTTTGAGAGACAATTTGGTATACTATAGAATACCCAATGGTAAAATTTTGAACTTATGCTACTGGTTTAGTTCCCCAAGAGGCAAACTAATAGTTGGAATGATTATATGTGGATACATTTTCGCTTTTTTAAAATGAGTATTTAAATTACTATATAGTGTTTTTTTCCCAACTTCACTTAAAAAATAGTTCATACATGTTAGATGGTTATAATGTATGCTAATTGAATAAGTATATGAGTTGTTCAAAAATATATGTGAATAATGATTCATATAGGTTATAAATTATGTTTTTATAAAATGGTAGAATATAATAAGTTATATATATATATATATATATATATATATATATATATATAATTAATAAATAAATATATAAATTTCACTATTTAATTTAATTAAAATTAATAATTTAATTAAAATTAATAATATAATATGTAAAATATGTAAAAATATTAAAATAAATTAAATTGAAAATAAAATGAACACATTAAAATAAAATTACATATTATATATATTTTTTTATTTTTCATTATAATTAATCCATCGTTGGAAAACCATTTTTTTGTTAATTAATTGAAGAGTAATGAGAATTATTATATTTATTCACTTGCTCTCTTGCATAGTTGCATGTCATTATAATTGTCTACTTAATTTCCCACATGAGTATAAATCTTTAAAAACACAAATACACGAAACTAAATTGTTAAAAACACATTTTTTTACTTTTTAAATGTTTTTGTGCTTGGAGATTCAAAAAGAAAAAGCTCCTTAGTCTAATTTACTATTTGTGGTTAACAAATTGACATAGAAATAAACATTAAAACACTAATTTGCAAATATTTTGCATACAAGAAACAAATCTAACCTTCAACTTTAGCTTACGCATCTATTTAATCTTCCAACATTTATTCACACATTGATATTCCCCTCCCGCAAGGAGTGGCTTGGGAATAACATTAATCAATAGCTGTAAGGAAAAAAAATAGAAATAAGCCTGGAATAACAGTGACAATAGTTGTAGGAAAAAGAAAAATAAAAACAGAATTAAACCATTTATAGTTTAGAATACGACAAAAAAAGGGCAGGAACAAACTGTTTATAATAACGTAAAAAAAAACCGTCAAAAACATAAACATCACATAAACTTATTTTTCACTGTTGCATTCACTAATGCTGCGAGTGGTGAATGTCTTTGTTCAAGTGCCTACTTAGAAAAGACATTCATTAATTTCATACCCATTTTGACCTATTAAAAAACAAATTAGAAGAAGAACAACTTCTACCATATTCATAGAAGGCATTATTTTTGTAAGTAGAAAAACTTCCATTTGCCTTTTCTTGAATCCAAATTAATTTGGGGAATAAATTTTAGAATCCTTTAATTCATAGCCATATAAACACCGAAAATAAAATTTATCCCATTTTTATTACATTTTACAAATAAAATGATTTTGGTCATAGAATACTACTAATACATGATATGAATCCTTAAATTAGCTATTTTTATCTCACCTTTTGAAATAGATTCCTTCATTTATTCCAAAGAGGACATTCTTGACAGTAATTTTTCTTCAATTGCTTTCTTTCTAGACCATTGTAACATCAAATCTTCATGTATTTTTTCAGCTCTGTAAGAGTACTTTCTAAATTACTCCTTTGCTTATCCCACAAATGCCAGTCATCTTCATTTTTCCTCTGTAATTCTAGACTACTCTTCCGAGATTCATTCAACTCATATTCCAATGCATTCACCTGGAACTTAATGAGTTCTATGTCAACGGTTAGCTCTCTGTTCTATTGGGTCAGTGATCTCATTTCAGAATCCTAGCTCATGTTTTGCTCTCAGCCCTCTGATGGTACCTTCCAAATTATTCTTTTCAGCAACCCACAATTGTCTGTCTCTAATTTTTCTGAGAAAATCCAGAGTCTTTCGCTTCGAATCATTCAAGATGGATTGCAAATTAACCTTTTTCTGTTGGATATTGTTGTAGATCGCTCTCATTTTGAACCTTTCAACCTGAATTTGAGTTATTCTCGTGATATTCTCATTCAACGGGGCCTTTGAGGACTCTACTTGAGCACTGGGCACTCTATTTTTCTGACACACAAATTTTCCTTCACTACCCTTACAATTATTCTTCATCCGCAGCTCTGCAGAATTACCTTGCAATTTTTTCTTTTTGGAATCCCGCCAATGCCTATCATCTTCAATCTTTTCAAATAAAACCATTTGGTTCAATGTAGAAATTCTTATATGTCCTACCTAATGAAGACGAAAGGTTCTCCTTTATCCATCTTCTGTGATTTCTCTGCAATTAATCTAATTTCAATGATCTCCTCAATCTCCTTTCTTGTTGCTACAATCGATAAGAAAAGTCCATCCTTTTCCAATTCCCAAGCTTTACATGCGACCTCAAATTAGCCAAACGTTACCTTAATTTTTTTTTTCAATTGCAAAACATCAGTTTCCAGAGTTTGTTTATCAGAAAACACTGCCATGTTCTTTCTCTGAAATTTCTCTTGTGGATCTCTCCTTGGCTTCCTTCAATTGTTTCCAATCTTTAGAAATCTCAGCGTTGTATTCCTCGTCTCTCTTTGCCGGTTGTTGTTGTAATTCCTGATCAATTTCCATCAAATGGTCACTTCATTGTTCCCCAATTTTAACTTCTTGTATGAATCGATGATTATCTATTTTGAAGAATATGAATTTGTTATACCATTTCCACTACCTTGTGTAAGAATGGCCTCTTGAAGAATATGAATATGTGATTCCATTTCCGCTACCTTGTGTAAGAAATAGGCCTAAAAATCCGGTCGTGAGGTATTGATATCTTTAACAAGCCTTGCCTTAAGTTCCCACAACTTGCATATTTCGTCTTCACATCTTTTGCAGGGTTGGGAGATTTGATAATATTTGTCCTTGTCCTCTATGCAGCGGAATATCTTCTTTTCATATTTGATGTTACAAATCTTGAAGCAGGATGATGAGTTGATACTATTTTGTCTCCTTATTCGTCTGCTGCCTTTTCCCATATTGGATCTCAACAATCACAATAGATTTTTCATGGGGAATTGATGATGAATGACTTTCAAATTTTGGATAGGAGCGAATTTCGAATTTCAAATGAAAGAGATTGCATCGTTAGGGATGATCGAGGGCGAGATGCTCCATGGATATTTGTGTGATGGTCATCCATAGGACCAGAGCAGCGGGATGCTCATCAATGCTTATGTTGATTGTCATCGGTGCTGAATTCTCCATGTATCCATGCCATCTAATGTGCAAATTCAAGAGCATTTTTTTGTGTACGACAGTGAGACGGAAAACCATTCTGGAAGCGGAAGGGCCCAGTTAGCCACGTCAATGGTTCTGAGCAAACTGCAATTGAGATAAGTTCGGCGGCTTCATTGCAGCAAATCCTTGAGAGCATGTTATAAAAGGTAGTTGTTACGGTAGTTATTATGGGACAGGCATGGCTTATTTTCGAATAAGCTTTTAGAATTTCTACTTTTCCAAAAAAAAATGAATGGATGGGTAAATTTAATATTTTTAGAATAGTTTTCATGGTGTATATAGTTTAAAATATGAAAAATGAATGGATGGGTAAATTTAATATTTTTAGAATAGTTTTCAGGTTATATATAGTTTAAAATATGAAATTAAGGTTTTTGAGAGTTTTTCACTTTTATAAATTTTTGGCCTTAAATAAATTAGATGATACATAAATCTTTTGATGGTTATAGATGGCACATAAATATTTTGATGGTTATAGAGGTTTTGTACTTATTTAGTTTATATGGTTGTGCTAGTTTATATAATGTAGTTATTTCTATATCAAGCGTCCATCCTCCTCACCTTGAAATGATGACATCACAATTAAAAAGGGGTTGTGGCTCCCACCCCACCTCGCTCAATGCATGTGCTTCGATCATGTCAATTGTCCTTGAAATAATGACATCACAATTAAAAAGGGGTTGTGGCTCCCACCCCACGTGGCACAATGCATGTGCTTCGATCATGTCAATTGTGATGGTAAGAAGTTTGTATCTAGGTATATGTCATTCAAACCCTGTGGGAAGCATAGGGGAATACAGGGGATATCAATTGGTGATCAAGACCCACACTCAACCATAATTGGGATTGAACTTACTCTCGATTTGTGACATCATTATGCAAAAAAGAAGCCCAACATGGGAACTTCCACGAAATGGTTAAATGGTTGTCAAGACTTTTGCAAAGCTCAACCTTTTTGACTTTTCAATCTCCAATTTGTGTTTTCGCATCCCTCTCCCAAGGATAATTTGTTGTTTTTGGTCTTCAAATTATTGATTTATTTGTGCTCGGTTTCTTGGTATTAGCAATAATCCATAGCCCAAAGCATTCATAACACTCAAAGTTGACCATGTCGCGATTAGATATACAACTTCTATTTGTCACCCTCCATTGAAGCACTCGGGCTCAACTTTTCTATGGACAATTCTCCATTTTTGGTAACATTTCTTTCTACTTTGTTTTGTTTCATCTCTATATAGTTTCACAATTGTCTGAATTTGGGTTCATATCTCTTTCATGGGTAGGTTACACTTTTGGGCCAAATGTGGTGATGAAATTTCAAGTTTTTCCTCTTTTATCGAATTGAAACCCTCAAAATTCATATAAGCATTGTGAATTTTGGTTCAGAGTAAAAAGACAATATTTGGAGAATTATGTTATTGTCCCAATAATATTTTTTGCAAAAATGTCGTGTAATCTCTCAATTTTCCACTAAATGCAACATTTAAGAGGTATGTGTGTGTTCATGTAACATAACTTATATATATATATATATATATATATGAGCATAATTTACATGGAGATAACTAAGTTTTTAATATTAAAAATTTATTTTTTATGAAATTCAACTCTTTAAATAAATTGAAAAACCAAGAGTACCTTTTTGAAGAGGACTCCTAAACGAATATAGTGGTATTTTTTGAAATTTTTTTGTTGTGTATATTTTATGTTATTGATTTTTTATTCAGCCTCTTTGAAATTGTCCAAAAAATTTTCAAACATTGTGTTTAAAAGAAATTAGATAAAAAAATTCATATGAATTTGAAAATGTCAAACTCATAGGCCATTGAAAAGAGGGTTCCTTCCCGAATTCAACCTCATCAACACCGCCACTTAAGGACAAATTTTGATTGGAGTCCACTAGGGTACAAAATGGTGTTGCATAGAAGTCTGCAGAAGGGGATCTAAAACTCTATTTTTTAGGCCCTTAATAGGCGGATGGAGTGCTTGAAATTCAAATTTAAACTCTATTTTTAGGCCCTCAATAGTTGGATCGAGTGCTTGAAATTCAAATTTTAATTAGCTTGATCGAGAGTTGATCGGGCCCTTACTCTCGATCAAGCCCTTAACTGGGTTAAAAGAGGCTCTATCGAGCTATAGGTTGAATGGAGGCTATAGCTAGATCGAACTATCATAATTATTTAAAAAAAAATGAAACCTCTTAATCCTTGTCTTTCAGTGAATTATAAAGTTTATTTATTCTACAATTTTCTTTTCATAAATATTCAAATATATTCCAAACTCTATTTTTCCTTAATTATAAATCCAAATTTTATTTTATTTTACCAAGAAAAAGAAAATAATTATAATAATATATAGATAACTTTCTGTAAGAGAGTTTAACTTTGTTTTTTCAATTTTGAAATTATTAAAAAAGATAATCTGTTTATTGTTTCAATTTTAAATATAACATATTTTTATACTTAATCATTTTACAATTTTTTTATTTAGAATTTTTCAATAAAAGTAAATCAAATTATAATAAATAAATAAAAATAACAAACTAAACTAGACTAAATTTTATAATATTATTATGTTTAAAATAATTTTATATGTACATTTATTGCTCAAATTCAAATTCAAATTAGTCAAATAATGTTTTAAAATTTATGATTTCCTTACATTTTTATTATTTTAAAGATATATACTCCAAACCGAAATCATAGTAAAGATTTACAACCGCAAATACCATTGCATCCATTACTATATTAATTATATCTTACACTCATTTCTTTTCGTGAACTAGTCAATATATATATAATTTTGATTTTAATATATATAATTATGACTAAGAGAATCATGTTTATTAAATTTTATAAAATATGCATGTCCAGCAACGTCAAATTTACATTTTTGAGTTACACTCGTTTATAAAAAAAATTATAATATTTATTAAAATCCAATTGAACCACACTTGTTGGTTCGAAACACATCGACAAATGAATTTCTATGTGATTATTGCCAAAAACCATCTTAATAATTTTGATATGGATCAACAATTAAATTATAATGTTGAAAATTTAAATCATATTAAAATTTATTTTTGAAGTAACCAAATTATAAATATAAGAACATTACAATTTCAATTCCAAGTGTGATAGAATCATTTTTCAATTCTATTCACCAATACACTAGAAATGTATTGAGAAATTAATCCACACCATTGTTAATTACCTATTCAAATGTAATTAGTAATTAAATTTGGTTTTTTTTAACTATCAAATACTTACAATTTTAAAGTTTGCATATCATTTTTTTTTTGTAATCTAGGTAATTCCTTTCTATTTCATTTCAAAAAGCATGCAAGATATACATACACATATAACACGGTTAGATGGCCTCAACCTGCCTATTGGGAAACCAAGTTTGTTGGTCATCTAACTGCATTGTAAACCATCCAAAATTTGAAGTCTTAGATCGTCTAGCAATGCAATATAAGTCTGAATATCCTTAATTATACTAATAGTTATGTACCTAGAACATAAACCAAAAGACTATAAATCCGTCATGTAAACTTTCTCAAAATTTTAATAAAACATAACTATGCTAATCATTCAATTACTTGTTAGAGGAGTTGATGGGTGCCGAATCTTTGGCGTTGGAACTCGATAGCTCTGTCTGAGGGAGGCAAGGGATGTGCTTCTCAATTTGGATGAGACCAACGTTTTGGAGTTGAATTTGATGTTGGATTAGTTGAAATTCCTTGTGAATTTCTTACAGTTCTGTATCTGGTTTGGATGAACCAACAAAATAGACACCATTTCTTTTTCCACAATATTCTTCATAATCCATTATAAATAAACCATATACTAAAATTGAGAATATCTGCCTCGAGAATGGCCTGGATCCTAGACCAAATACTGGTAATCCTCCATTTCCAGTTCGGTGTTCTTTGCTTGTTATGTTAACTACGTTTCCCAACCTGAGATCAACTAACGGACAAAGAGAGGTGTATTAAGATGGTAAACCTTAGCGGCTTCCCGAGTCTTCCCAAAGGTACTACGTCACACTCAAACCCTGGGTTGCAAAGGCTCATATTTCCCAGCACCTTGACTACAACCTTTTCTCCGGCTCTGAGGCTAGCCCCCCATATCGTGTTCCCTTTACGAGAGGAGGGTTGAGCCATAGGGTTGACCTCCAGACCGCACGAGAGCGCACTAAACCAAAAACTAAGAGCCACAACACCTACCATCCAAGAACCCATATGAACTGGGAACCAGCTCACAAAGAGACAACCTGGTACACAAGTTGTAAATGCCAAGAAGTGGTGTATCCATGAAAATATAAAGAGGCATAATACAACATAATAGTAAGAAAGAGACTCATAAAACCATGTATACTTCACAGATTTGACCCAGCCCTGGCATAGTGGACTGCCTTTGTTTGTCATCAATGCTTAGTAACCCTTTGAGATCAGAGTTACCTACTAGACATGGTAATTCGTCTTACAAATTCTCCATACAACTTCAAGCAACTGATTCATCATTAAGGAAACAATTTGAAAAAAAACCCATAAAATCGGAACACTGGAAAAATCCTCAACATTATTTGCAGAGTGTTGAGCCATCAGAGAGAGTGGAATACCACAATACACAGAAAGACTATCAAGGCGCGTGGGTCAAAAATCAAAATTGACAGTTTTTGTTACACATAACACCCAGGGACCCTCAGAAATTCCAATCTCCTCAACTTAGAAACAACCATCTTAACATTCAAGCAATGATAATTAACCAGAGCAGGGAGGATGAATTTAGGATTGATAAAAGGGACATACCCGCACCAAACACTCACAAACTAGGAGACAAAGATGCATAGGAACCACCCTTCCGTAGACACCCTTGGAACCTAGAGGATTCATTCCACCATGAAAATCGACCAAACTGGAATTTTTGAGCCAGACCTCAGAAGCAAGCTTGTTGATCAGAGCTCGTGCCTCACGTTACACCTTACAATGTTTGTTGCCACCATACACATGCAGGGAAGTAAATGAGGGTCATTGTCTGAACACATTACCTTATGCCTCATAACTGCATTGCCCTTGGTTCGGATCCCACCAAGACCACTTAACCAACTCTCATCCCGATCGGGCGAAGTTTGCATATCATTATAAATATTTACATAAATTTTAAAATTTCCAGCTTTAACGCACGATCGAGCTTTAGGGCTTGATTGAGCCTTAAATATTGATCGATCCTTAAATCTCCTTCGAGTTCCTAACCTTAGGTTACACAATAGCTTGATCGAGAGTTAGTTTTAATGCTCTATCGAGCTAGTTTTTTAGTGCTTGAGGAGCTTGATCGAGCACTTAAAAATGACTTTATTGAGTGAATAAAATTTCTCAATCGAGCATCCCTTTTTCACCAAAACATGCCCTCGTTTTGCCAAAAAGTGTAACCCAGCTCCATGCTATCACCCTATAGCCACGTTCCATTTTTAGTACCCAATATTTTTCTATTGAGTCTCACCTTCGCTCAGTGCATGCTCTTCCCTTGTGTCCTCATTTCTTTATTTCATATTTTCTAACTTTCCATTCTTATAATTTCCTCTTTCTTCGGATTATGTGGACCTTCATATGGGCCTCCTCTTGGCACTTTGTACAAGCTTCCAATCATTCTCCCATGTTTGTCTCTCCACATCGATCACCTTCAGTGTTTTCAGTTGCTCTTTCTATGTTGTAGTTGTTTCATCGTAAATTTTCTTCCGTCAAGTCATCCCCCCATGCCTCCTCTAACTCCAAGGTTTTGTTCCCCTATCCTTTAGTCTCTAATATGTTCTTTATGTAGCAATTCCCCACGAAAAATTAGCAACTAGACATGGGGGGGTAGGTGGGGTGCTCCTCTACCTTTGCCTAGATGAATAGCCATGTTTCCTCCACCTCCTAGTTTCATGTTGAAGACTAGGCTCGTGATTCCTTTACTTGATATCAAACAATTATTCTAGAACTAGTTCGACAAGTAATCGAATGAGTGGAAGCCAATGTGTGCCATGGTTAGTGCTTCATTCCAGACTCCCATGTTGATGCTACCACCTGTGACTAGATCCCTGATATAGGGAACCCCACTCAGTCATGATTTTCTTGGTACATGCAAGTGGTCAATATTTACTGACATACCAAAATTGTCATGGGGCGAGTATCCACTAGTTGAGCAAACAATCAATAAGAAAATGCAATCAAATTTGCAAAGCTAGATGACAAAATCAATTGCATTGATTGCAAATTTGCTATTTTGGATAGGATATCAGCTAATATCTCCTTTTTCTCAAATGAGGATGACAACCAGTAGCCATCGATGCTTGAAGTTTATGCCCACTAGCTGTTATGATTTATTTGTTTTTTGTTTACATCTCTAGCAATTATTTTTGTTTATCCATGTTGCAGCATGTAAAGTTTTGACACAACTAATTTGTTTATATCAATCTTTGTTTAAAATATGCTCTAGTTAGATAAGTTAATAACCTCAAAAATTTAAACCTACTTTATTGATTTAATTTCCTTTCAAATAAACCAATAACAAATAATATTGATTAATACAATCTTCTTTTGATGTAATGGAAAGGGCCTAACCTTACACTAAAAAATGTAATTATTTATATATTTATGTCTTTTCTTTTATTTTCTATTTTCTCATTTATTGGTGAAAGTAATATTCTTTTGATGTAGCTAAAAACTCCTAACCTTACATTTCTTTTTTCACACGTTATGAGACCTTTTATATTTATCAATGGTATGTTTAGATGACACATGGTGTGTGAAATATGTCTTTTGTTTTTTGTTTTTATATAAGGAGTTGTTGCGTTGTGTGTACTTTATAACCATGTTTTTTGCGCTCTCCTTAATACATTGAAATTATGTGAAGCAATATTTTCACATGTTATGAAACATTTTATATTTATCAATGGAATATGTTTTTTGTTTTCATATAAAGAGTTGTTGTGTTGTGTGTACTTTATAACCATGTTTTTTGCACTCTCTTTAATACATTGAAATTATGTGAAGAAAAAAGATCTTGCTCGGACTGTATTATAGTATAAAATATCTTACTTGGAGTGTATTGCAGTAGAAAATGTGCTGAGTGTGGCATTTTTTTTAAAGTTTTATTTATTGCATGAAGAGGATTTTTGGGGAAGTGTGGTGTATGTCATGAAACTATACTTATGTGAGATACGGAAATGTGATATTTTTTTGTAACTGCGATGTGTGGTGATGAATACAATTTTGAGGAAGTGCAATGTATCACTAAATAAAAGTTTTATGTAATGTAATGTGCCATGATAAAAATAAATTTGAGTATAATATGGTGAGCAGCAACAAAAGTAATTTACAATACAATACATTTTTCCATGAACGAAGGCATTTTGACTATAATACGAAGCAAGGAAACATCCCCATGAAAGAAATTTTGCCTCAGAACAAAATAAAATATTTCATGTAGAATGCTTACTTTGTCACTAACAATGGAACTTTACAAACATGAAATGTGTTGCGAGTAAAAAGAGTTAAAGTGTGATATGTACTATGTCATGAGGAAAACCAAATTTACCACGATATGCACTATCTCGTGAGGAAAGAGGTGGGATTTATGATAAAATTGGGAGTATGTCACGTGTCTCATCTTTTTTATTGTATATCCCTTTTAAAGCTTTGGAGTTATATACACACTACAAAAAATGGTCTTGTGCACCTTCATATAAGCTTATCTTTGTGCATCCCCATCCCCACAAAATCCTTGCGTCGCACATATTTTACTTTTTGTACAAAATGTCTATGTGACACATTTTCGATATTTTGGTGTGATATCCTTTGGATTTGATAAAGTATTGTATATCATGTTGAAAATCATTTGATGGTGTTTCACACTTGGGTCTGTTTTAACTTTATTTGCATCATTTCACATCCTATGAAAGTTGAGAATGCTGTGATAAGTTCCCTGTGTTGTGGCTTTTAAAAATTTGCAGATTTGTGTAGTATCGTACTTAATTAAATTATATGTGTGAAATGTGCACTTCTTTACAACTTGGTTGTTTTTATCCTTCTTATTACCTTGTAATGGTGTCAATCAAAAATACATTTCTTGGAGTGCATCACATTAAAATGTATTTGGAGTTAGACACGTTTTTCAAATTTTGAATTGAAAATATTTTTGAAGAAGTGGGATGTATTATACAAAACTATTTTCAAACATGCACTACTTCGCAACATGTATGTCATCATTGCCACAACTATCAATGCCACATGGGTAGCAAGGTGCATGCAAGATAATGATGGTCTCACATGATGTGTTAGTGACAATGCAAACTTGGCGAAATAAAAATTTATTAACTTGGAGGAATGATTAGAAGTACTTACAAAATGAATTTGAAGATGGTGAAAATATGAAACGTAGAGAAATGAATTATTTTCCAAATATATAATTTTTTATAGGAAATGTGTTTAACAATGTGAATTTTGAGTTTTCCTATCAATTGTATGTTATTTTCATGCAAAACATAATGCATATGTTTTTATTAGTGCAACCTTTGAGTACCTAACTCATGGTGCCTTGCTACAATAACATGTAGAGTTGTAGAGTAGAGTGTTCTTGTGCACAACTATTTTTTGAACATTAGTGATATTAATTTTGTATTTCTTTAAATTACAGAAGTCATTATATCCTTGAAATTAAAAAGGCCTTCTATTAGTGCAACCTAAAAGGGTCTTAACATTATCAAACAATAAAAAAAATTAGATTGTAGGTCATAATTCCCTCTAGTGCATCATATATATTTTTTTCCAAATGGTTAAAGGCCACAACAATTATAGTGGAAATAAACAAGGGATGTATTTTAAGATTTTGACATATGTCAAGGGAAATATTTTATATATAGTAAACAATGTTATTATTATTTTTTTTTTAATTTACATACTTAGAATTTGCAGAGTTGACTCTATATGTATACGAAGTTTATGATCCGAAAACTATATCTAGAACAACCAAATCATTGTATAGGTAAGATTCCAACCAAAAATCAATTTAAATTGAAAAAGTGTGTTAAGAAACTAGTGGTAAAAATGCACATTACTAGGAACATGTGCACATTCTTGTTGCTAGGAACTTCAACACATGGGAAATGGTTAAGGTGGGTTTGGTGGGAGGGGGTAGTGGGGGGGGAGATAGAGGGAACAAAGGGGAGAGACAGAGAGGTTAGTGGGGAAAAATGAGTTTGAGGGTGAGAGGTAAAGAGGGGAAGAGAGAGAGTGTTAGGGAAGGTTGAAAAGTGAGAGAGAAAGGGAAAGAGGGTGGAGAAGGGAGAGAGGGAGAGTTTTTTTTTTTTTTTTTTTTAGGAGGGGGGGGGGGGGGGGGGGGAGAGTCATGGGAGAACCAGGGTGGAAGAGAGAGATAGATTTGGATGGGTTTTGTGTGAAAAAGGAATTGAGGGAGGGGTATAGAGAGAGAAATGAAGGGGGAGGGAGGATGCGTGGAGAGAGAGAGAGAGAGGCCTTTTATTTGATGCACTTCCTTATCCCTTTAGCCTCCTAGATTCAACCTAATTTTATAGAGTACACTTTATCCCAAAAACATAGCTCTTATCAAGCGTCAGCCATGGATATTTAGAGGCCTTTTCCCTAAGTTCCTCTCAAACAATTAGTTACACCTAATTGAGAGAGAGGAGAGAGAGGAGAAGAGAACAACAGAGTGGAGGGAGTGAGGGAGAGAGAGAAAGATAAAGGGAGGGATATAGAGAAAGGTTTGGAGCGAAAGGTTGCTTGAGTTAGATTATCATAGAAATAACATTGCACCACCTATGCATGTAGCTTCCACTTGCATTTTTTTTTATTCGATGCACTTCCTTATCCCTTTAGCCTCCTAGGTTCAACCCAATTTTATAATGTACATTTTGTCCCAACAACATAGCTCTTATCAAGTGTCAGTCATGGAGATTGAGAGGCCTTTTCCCTAAGTTCCTCTCAAACAATTAATTACACCTACTTGAAACGTCAAGGTACCTCCATCTAGCCCACCTTCAAGCTCTAACTCTCCTAATTCCTTTAGTAATTCATCTTCCTCTAGTTCTACCCAAATTCATCTTACTACCATCATGGTAGGTGTCAACCCCAATAATAATGCCAACCCCAAAGTGGGTGCTAACATAAGAGGTAATTCCAGTGTCAATGTTATAACTAACATTGTTCCCAATGTAGGATCCATTATTGGATTACCAAACCTTTACTGCCAATCATGGCTACTTTGAATCTCCTTGATTTGAACCAACTCATCAATGATATTCTCCTTTGTGATCCAACATGGCCCCAAATTCCAACCAAGCTTCTCCTGGATATATCCAAGTTTGGGGGGAATCCAAGAGACAATTCTAGTAAACGCACTCAATCCTTCCACATCCAGTGTTTTTCAAACTCCATCATGGAGGATTCAGTTGATCTTTGTCTATTTCAACATACACTAATAGTTGGTTCCTGAAAATGGTATGTTGACTAGCCCCATGGCACCCACCGAGTGTTCGCTACTATTGTGAATTCTTTCTTATCATTTTTTTAGTTACTTTTGTTATCATTTTGTTATCATTATTATTCTAATCTCATGTCACCAAACCACTGCCACTCACATAAATGATCACATTCAAGAGTGGTGTAGTTGATGGAGCTTGTGTAAAGCTCTAGTACTTAATGGCCACTTCTTTATAGACTAGTTTTTGAAGTCCTTCCCTCCTCTCATTGCCAAAGATTTTTCTTTGACATTCCCATAAACTAAGGAAAATTCCATTCAGAAGGCCATGTATTATGATCTAATATATTCCTAGTAGAGCTACCATTATATCATCATCCTTTATGCTTGATGCTAATGCTTAAGTGATAACTCAACATCAGGGTCATCCCATGTTGTTGATGGCATGATTAGGTTTCTCACATACCATCAACCTTCCCCATGACCATGAGGAAAAATGGGATATGGATAGTTGTAGGGGGGAACTAGTACCTCCTACAATTGTTCTCTTCCTAATCCTTCTCATGTTGTGTCACAAGGGAGAAATAATACCTCATATACATAAACCCATCGACATCATCCTGTGAATAGGAAAGCTTGTACCACTCCCACCTATTAGAGTGCAATTGTGAATCCCTATTATCCATTTTTATAACCAATTCCTCCATCCCCTTTGGAACAAGCATCTCCATCTCCCATGCATCAACATGCACCACCTTAGAAAGGCCAAGTGTATGCCCAACAAAATATTAATAATCCCCACACTTAAAAAAATGATAATAAGGGGTAGGGAAAAAAAAATGTGCAATATCAAGGAAACCTGGGAAACCAAGGCTAATATCCCAACAAAAATAAAGTGGAAAACTAGAACACCACAACTAAGCACTAAGGAAATCAATTCAAGAAAAATGAGGCTATATAAATGAACAATCATTGTGCCTATTGTGGTACTTAAGACAGAAGCTTTTATGTGGAAACCCATCCAGGAAACCACAAATTCTTCTTCTTCTTCTTCTTCTTCAAATCATTACATAGATTTTCAAGCTCTTACCTTCGAGAATCACCCACCGACAAAATATGCAAGTAATTACTTGTAGTAGGATACAACCTATTTGAGGCACCAACATTGAAAATTTGCAAGAAACTACTCACTATAAGCTACAAACTGATTGAGGCACTGACCTTAGAGATATGCAAACTTCAACTTGACTGAGGCACCAATCTTAATGATAATCAAGCTTCAACTTGCTATAGGCTTCGACTAGATTGAGGCACCAATCTTAGTGGAGGAACCCACCTCCTTCTTCAATTTTTTGTTGACCACTTTTCATAATATTTCAAATTGGATCCACCTTCTCCTTAATCAATATAAATTTTCAAAATGAACATGAAATTTTGTTTTCATACTATTGTCAACAACCTATCATCCCCTATCCATACTATGTTATAACATATTCATCAATATGGTCACATGAAACCCTTTGCGAAACTTGTTTTTCCCATATACCCAACATCAACTACAACCTATTCATAAGCTTCCAAAACACATAACATTGGTTATATTCATAAAGAATACATCATCAATATTTTTCATGCCTCTTGGATTTTTTACCATTGAACCTGATCATGCATATTTCAAAATTCAATTTGGGCTTACAATGAGCCCCAAAAACTCCAGAAACAATATGGAACTATATAAAAGGCACACAATAATTAATATTTCTACAAAGTGAAAGACTTAGGGTGCATTCTTCAAAATAACACTTTATAGGCTTTACAAAGGGACTAACTATTTAACAAAATTGTTAAATTTGGTGCCCTAATAACCCCTATATAAAAAAATTGACCAAGTATGACTAGATTTCAACCCTCGACCTGCACCAAGGAAACCATGCCACATAAGAAACTAACGTTCTTGTTGAGTTATGACCTATGGGGGAGATTGATTTTACATATTTAGACCACTGTGCCTGATACCAAAAATGGGCATCAACCCCTTCATAGAACTATTCACCAATTTAGAGCATACACACATCCAAAGGGTCGAATCATTCACTAGTAGTATATCATATTAACCATACCACTACTACAAACCTTTAACTTTGTCTTGATCACAGAAGTCTTGTGGTTTGAATCTATTTTTCATTGGAATCTTGGCATGATATCTATCTATCTATCTATCTATCTATCTATCTATCTATCTATCTATATATATATATATATATATATATATATATATATATATATATATATATATATATATAGATCTTAAGGCTTTGAGGGTTGAACTTGGAGTTGATCTTAGGGCCAACCAACGCCCAACATGACCTTCATTCAAGCTTGATTCACACATAACCCGGGGCTTGACCTTTCCATGAAACTGTATCTATGTGACCTTAAAATTTATGCTCATCCCCTTTCCTTAGACATGTGATTATGACATGTGACATTAAAATTTGTGCTCAACACCTTTCCTTAGACCATGTGACTGTGCCATGTGGCCCTATCCTAGGGTACATGGCCGTTTTCATGATGATGTCATCATGCCACATGGTGGTCTAAGAGGGGTGCCACATGTCACTCATTTTTTACGGTTTGGCCAATCAAAATTTTCCATTTGGACCTACCATGTGGTAGTCCTTGGAGTTTCCATATCATCTTGCTAATTTCACCTTATCCAACCAAAACACGCCACATCATCCTTTCTACTATTTCATGGCTAACTGTGTAAGGGGGCCAATATCATTTCCAAATAATCCAACCAAATGTTTCCATGTGTCATCCTTATTTCTACATCATGGGTGACCGTGTAGGGGGCACATCATTACAAAAACCTCCAACCAAATGTTTGCATGTGTCATAATGGGCTTGGTCACTATGGCGAGGGTACTCCTAGTTAATGAGTGCACATGTTCACATAATTTTTATCTGATCTATCCAAGGTGCACAATATTTAACAAAGTTAAAATTCATGCATATCTAGTCACTGTCCACCTTGGATTTAATTAATGAACTGTGGATCCACCCAAAATTTGTGAAACAATGAGATAGGGAGGATGAGAGGAGGATTGAGAGAGAGAGAGAGAAAGATAGAAAATTAAGGGGGTGAATGGAGAGAGAGTCTCTCTCTCCATATCTAATTATCTCTCCCTTCCTCCCTCTTCCCCTAACTCTCTATCTCTCTCTCTCTTTCACTCACCTTCTCTCCCTCTCTCACTCACTCTCTCCCTTTCTCTCCCCCATTACTCTCTATCATCTTCCCTCTCTATTTCTCTATTCTTCTCTCTCCTCCTCTCTCACTCTATATCCCTCTTCCAACCTTGTCACAATATATATATATATATATATATATATATATATATATATATTTGCACTAGCATAGTCTTGAGGCTTTTAGGGTTGATCGTGGAGTTAATATTGGGGTCGACCAATTCCCAACTTGACCTTCATTCAAGCTTGAGTTTGCCATAACTTCGGGCTTGACATCTCCATGAAACTATATCGATGTGACCTTAAAATGTTTTCTTATACCCTTTCCTTAGACATGTGATAGTGCCATATGACCTTAAATTTTTTTCTCAAAACCTTTCCTTAGACCATGTGACCCTATCCTAGTATCCATGGTTGTTCGCATGATGATGTCAGCATGATGTCATCATGCCACTTGGTAGTCGAAGAGGGGTGCCACATGTCACTCATTTTTTACCATTTGACCAACTGCAAGTTGTCATTTGGACTTGCCATGTGGTAGTCCATAGAGGTTCCATATCATCCTGCTAACATCACCTCATCCAACCAAAGCATTCCACATCATCCTTGTTGCTATGTCATGGTTGACTCTGTAGGGGAGCCACATCACTGCCAAATCATCCAACCGAATGTTTCCATGTGCCATCCTTGTTTCTATGTTATGGGTTACTATGTAAGGGGACACATCATTACCAAAACATCCAACCAAATGTTTCCATGTGTCATAACGAGATTGGACACTATGGCGGGGTTTCCCTTGGTTAATGAGTTCACATGTTCGCATACATTTGTTGTCTGATCTGAGCCGGGTGCATTATATTTAATGAGGTTAAACTTCATGCATATCTAGTTACCATCCACTGTGGATTTAATTAATGTGTTGTGGATCCACCCAAAATTTGTGTAAAAGTGATAGAGGGAGGATGAGAGGAGGAGTGAGATAGAGAGAGAGATAGAGAGAGATAGAGAGAGTGAAATAGAAAGAGTGGGTGAATGGGGAGATAGTCTCTCTCTCCATATTTATTTATCTCTCCATCCCTTCCCCTTTCTCTAACTCTCCATCTCTCTCTCTTCCATTTGCCTTCTCTCCCTCACTCACTCATTCTCTCCCTTTCTCTCTGCGATTACTCTCTATCTCTCTATTCTTATTTCTCCCCCTCTCTATTAGTTTATATCCCTCTTCCATCCTTGTGACAATATATATATTCACTAGCATGATCTCAGGGCTTTGAGGGTTGACCTTGAGGTCAATATTTGGGTCGACCAATGCCTAACATGACCTTTGTTCAAGCTTGAATTGCCCATAACCCAGGGCCTAACCTCTCCATGAAACTGTATCGATGTGACCTTAAAATTTGTGCTTATACCCTTTCCTTAGACACATGATAGTTCCATATGACCTTAAAATTTGTGCTCAACACCCTTCCTTAGATCATGTGATCCTATCCTAGTGTCCATGGTTCCTCGCATGACAATGCTAGCATGATGTCATCATGCCACATGGTATTCTAAGAGGGGTGCCACATGTCACTCAATTTTTACCATTTTACCAATTGAAAGTTGCCATTTGGACCTGCGACGTGGCAGTCCCCAAAGGTTCCATATCATCTTGCTAATGTCACATCATCCAACCAAATCATTCCACATCATCCTTGTTGCTATGTCATGGCTGACTGTGTAGGCGAGCCACATCAATGCCAAATCATCCAACCAAATGCTTCCATGTGTCATCCTTGTTTCTATGTTATGGGCGACTATGTAATGGGCCACATCATTACCGAAACATCCAACCAAATGTTTCCATGTTTCATAACAAGATTGGTTGCTATGGAATGGTTTCTCCTAGTTAACACATGCACATGTTCACATATATTTGTTGTTTGATCTGAGCAATGTGTGTGATATTTAACCAGGTTAAATTTCATGCATAACTAGCCACCATTCACTCTGGATTTAATTAATGAATGTGGATCCACCCAAAAGTTGTGCAGAAGTGAGAGAGTGAGGATGAGAGGATGAGTGAGATATAGAGATAGGGAGAGAGTGAAATAGAAAGGAGGGGGTGAAGGGAGAGAAATATTCTCTCTCTCCACATCTATTTATCTCTCCCTCCCTCCCTCTTCCTTTACCTCTCCATCTCTCTCTCTTTCACTTGCCTTCTATCCCTCACTCACTTACTCTCTCTCTTTCTCTCCATTCTTACTTTCTATATTCGACCCTCTCTATCTCTCTATTCTTTTCTCTCCCCCTCCCTCTCACTCTATATCCTATTTCCATGCTTGTCACTCTCCCTCCATCTTTCCTTCTCTCTCTCTCTCTCTTTTACCTCTAGCTTCATTTATATCTCTCTCCTTCTCTCTTACTCTCCCCCAGTCCCTCTCAGCCTCTCATTTTCTCCCCCCCCACCTCCCCCACCAAACCCCATAAATCTCTCTAAATATCACTATTCCTCTCTCTTCCCGCTTCCTTCCTCACTCCCTTAGTCCCTCCTTCCTAACACCTCCATCCAACTTTATCTCCCTCTCTCTATCTCTCACACATGCACGCTCCCTCCCTCACTTTCCCTTCTATCTCTCTCTCTCTCTCTCATTCCCACTTTCCTCCCTCTAGATCTCTATATCTCTCTCCATATCTTCTTGTTTGTTTCTCTCTCACCCCTACATCCTCTCTTTCCCCACATATATCTATCTCCCTCTATCTTCCTTCCTCCCTCACTCCTTATCTCCCTCCCTCCCTAAATAACAACCCCTGCTCTCTCTCCCCCTTCCTATATTTCTCTATCCATCCCTCGTTAACTTAGTCCCTCCTTTACAATAATCCCCTTTCATATTTGTCTCTCTCTGTCCCCCTTCTCTCCCGCACCTTTTCTTTCTACTCTCTCTCTCTCTCTCTCTCTCGCTCTCTCTCTCTCTCTCTCTCTCTCTCTCTATATATATATATATATATATATACACACACACCTTCCTTTCTCCTTTCCTCCCTGCCATCCCTCTCTTTTTCACATTATCTCCATCCTCCCTCCCTCTCTCACCCACCTACACACACACTCTCTCCTCACCCACTCTCTCTCTCTCTCTCTCTCTCTCTCTCTCTCTCTCTCTCTCTCTCCCCATAACAATCCCCCTCCAACGATATCTCTCTCTTCCTTCCTATGTCTCCCACAACTCTCTCTCCCTTCCCCACCCTCTTTCGCTATCTCTCCCACTTTCCAACTCTCACTCACTCTCTTTCTCTCCTGCTCTTTGTGCTTCATTCACTGACTCATTTTTCCTCACCCCTTTTATCTCTTTCTTTCTCTCCCTTGGACCTTATATCCCTCCCTCTCTTCCCCTCTCCCTCCACTGAAATATAACCTCAACTATTTCATATGTGTTAGGGTTCCTAGTGGTAGGAGCATACACGTGTTAGTAGTGGTGGGAATGAATGAATGTTCCTAGCCCTAGGAATATGCATGCCTTCTTTCCACTACGAACACATGCATATTTTTAGAATTAGAAATGCGATTTTGATGGGAAGCTTATGTGCACAATGAGTTGGTTACTTCGATATAGGTTTGGGTTCACAAATGTGGTGTGTGTGTGTGTGATTATTTTTCTATAGGCTAGGCAAATATGTTGTCCTTGAAACTACTAACACATAGAGAGTCGATTATATATATATGTGTGTGTGTGTGTTAATAATGTTTCCTATTTTTAAATTTTTTTTCTCTTCACATAATATGTTAAAACTTTAAAATAAATCCCTTTTATTTCCACTATCACTTTTTTTGGCCTTAACTATTTGAAAAATAATTATTTGCTGCACTAGAGGACATTGAGACCTAAAATCTAAAAAAAGAAAAAGAATATTATTTCATACATTAAGACCCTTGTAATAGTATACAACTATTAGGAAAATTCAAAATTCACATAGGTGGACACAATTTCTATAAATAATAATTATATATTCGAATAGTTAATTCATTTCCTTACATTCTGTAATTTTAGGGCATCTTCAAATTCATTATGAAAGAATCTATAATCACCCCTCCAAGTTAACATATCTTCATTTTCTAGGTTTGCATTGTCACTAAAATTTTCCAATGCAAATTTCTAAATTTCTAAGATATTTTTACTTTTGTTCTTTTACTCTACAATAAATGTTCATAATATTCTATGGTGGATGTTTGTAATATTTTGCAATGGATTTCTTTTACATTATAGTGGATGTTTGTAAATTTCTATGGTATTTCTTTTTTACCCTGTAGTGGATTGAAATATATTATTTGGATTCTCATTATTCTTTGTGGTGGATTTATTTTCTTGTGGGGTGGATGTTCATAATATTCTGCACTGGATTTCATTTACTATACGATGGATTTTCATAATACTTTGTAGTGTATTCAAATATATTATTTGGGTACTCGTAATACTTTGTGGTGGATTTTTTTACTCTACAATGGATGTTGGAAATACTCTGTAGTGGAGTTTTTACCCTATGGTGGATGCCCAAAATTACACCTAGGTGTGTAAGTTCTTTTATCTATTTTCTTCCTTCCTCATTTACTTTTATTTTTTTTTAAATTATGAGTACTTCACCACATATGTCAAAACCTCAACCTAGCAAGGGGAGGCTAATAAAGGTCACCCTATAAAGTTTTATGCCCATTTTGATTCAATGGAAAAAAGGAGAGAAAAAAAAAGAGATAGAACATAAGTTAGAATTAGTTACAATGATTGAGCACAAATTCATATTTTTAGAAAATCAAATATTAGGGTTCTAAGCTAAGTTAAAAATAATGGAAAATAGGATACAAGAAATGGAAAATCATAAAAAAATCCATGATTGATGAAAACTACCCCTTGAAAAATGAGATTTGAGAGTTAAAAGAAATACTAAATAATAATATGGCCCTAAGCAGTACAAATAATAAATTTGACATCAAAGTCAATAAAGAAAAAATGAACAAGATAATTGGGCTAGATCATGAGTGCAATAAAAGAGCCTTGAATATTATAATTTTCGATATAAAGGAGAAAATATATTGAGGACACCTTAGAAATGGTAAAAAGAAAAACTAAAAACTAAGTCAGAAATTACAACAACTTAACTCATAGAAGTAAGAAGGTTGGGAAAGATACTCAAGCATAAAGATGATTCATCTGTGGTGGGTAAGCTATATCGACCATAAATTTTTCATACTCAATAAATCACCAAGCATAAAAATGATGGGAAGCTTTATATATGACGACAACATCCAAACAATCCAATCTGAATTAAGGAAAGAGGTTCAAAAGGTAAAGGAAGTTAGAAATACAGGAAAATGGGAAATCATTAGAGATAAGAAAGTTATTATTAGGGATAGAGACCAAAATGAGAGAGATAAATAGGAATTTGTAACTCTCTCAATCCTCTTTTGGAATTTTCATGGGTCTCCATGACATAAAGGCCCTATGTTATGTTGGATTTCAAGTGAAATTGATATTATTATTTTAGTTGAAACTTGGGAACATGGTGGTTGTAACATCCATAACATAGATGGACTCATTTTGTGGTTAGCGTGGAATAAGAAATCATTTCACAAGAGAATTCAAGGAATAGTTAATTATATAAAAAATAGTATCTCTTTTCACACTTGACTTCATATGGTATACCCCCTAAATCATTACATTTGGATTGAAATTTCTGACAATAACACTAAGATGATTTATATCAGAATTTGTTATTTTGCACCTATCAACTCTACCTTTTAGAAGAAAAATAATCTAAATAAGAATTTACCTTATAATACCTCATAGTAGGATAGAATTTGTTATTTTGCACGTATCAACTCTACCTTCTAGAAGAAAAATAATCTAAATAAGAATTTACCTTATAATACCTCATAGTAGGATATTCATAGTCTAAGGGATGATGGTAATGTCCTCTTGTTAGGATACTTTAATGCTAGAACTATATATAACCAAACTATTCTTATAACTAATGATTCAAACCCTAATCCTATTTGGCTGAATGAGGATCTTGATTTAGCTATTTTATTTAAGTTAAACTATGAATACCTAACTAAGAATTTGTTTGTTATTGACTTATCCAAACTTTGTAGTTCACAAGACCTTATAATTTGTTATGGTATAATCAAGTGGCCAAATCCAAAATAGATGACGTTTATTCATGGGCTTGGAAGTAGTGTTGTGGATTATGTTATTTCTAATATCCTTATTTCGAACAAAATTGTAAACCTTAACCTCTTAATACCATGAGATTGATCATGATCATAAAACTTTCACATCAGCTATGAACTTTTCCATGCAAACAAGCATATGCATGATAATTGTGTGAGTCAAAGCCACCTGGCTTTTTACAAGAGTAAAATTGTTCTCTTCCTAATAAATTTAAATAGGAATTTATGCCTATTAACTTATAAGGATAACAATGCAAACCTCTATCATAATTTTACTACAATTCTCTCTGTTAGCATTAGAAAGTTCTCTACATACGAATAGAATAATATAAGTGCGAGCCCTTGGTATGATATTGAGTGCAAAATTTCTAGGAAAACAACTAGGTATGCTCCTAACAAAACCCTAAAGCTTGATAAGATAAATGCATACAAATCTCTTACTAAAAGAAAGAAAAAATACTATATATGTAGAAATAAAAGGAAGTTATCTCTTAATCTAATCCTGGAAAGCTTTGGATGGAAATTATGATTCATAAGCCTAACGAAAATCATTTGATTCCATTGAAGGACTAGAATATTTACCATAAAAACTTATATGAATCCCATAATAAAATGGATATGATTTTGAATGCCCCTATAGAGGATGATATCTTTCTTTATTTGGAATATAAGCAAATTGGTGATATCAAAATTAGATGATGATTATTATTTTTTTATATTACTATTTATGTAGATGAAATATGATATAAAAATTATAGTGTTTTTGGCCTATTATTTGGGAAACTAGGCCAATAACATTATAATAAATCCTTTGTCTAAAGATTATATGCTATGTTCATAACAACAAAAGAAATAAGGAATGATGAAAACCAAAAATAACATTTGATAGCCCATATATGTCATAAACAAAATAATTATCAGCCTAATCATAAAATAAAAATAGCCTATAAGACAAAAAGCAACACTTTGTGGAGGGGTTAAAAAACTCGAAGGTGAAGCTTTAGAGTAGAACTTGGAGGTCTGGCAGACAAGATGTAGGGGTAGAAAAGTTTCCTTGTTGGCCTCATCACAATCCACAAACATTCTCCCAACAAGTGTTTTGAGGTGCCAGTACAAATCAAATTTCTTCTAGTACTTTGTACCATGGTTCCTTGAACCCCATGTGTTAGGGATCCAATTTCCCAACTTTTCATCAATATCTCAGTCATGTATGTTACCATTCCCTTGCCCTATTTAATTCTCCACCAAGATGAACACGAGAGTTGGAAGAACTACTTGGGCTCCATGGAAATTATTAGGAGGGAACAAGGTGGGATTTGATTGATTTATAGTTTGACCCCTTGGCTTATAGGGTAAGAAACAATCATGGGAACTGAACCTTGTCTAACGGTTAAAAGGTCCTTTCTTTTCACCATTGGATACAATCCCTTTGGCCAAATTAAATGCTCATAATTATTATTTTAAACTAATTGATTTTTCTTAAACATTTGATGATAGGTGTATAAGAGAGATGCATAATTTCGTTTATGCTCAATGTAAAGTTGACATGTATATACACATAGATACACACTAATTATAAATTAATTGAAATTAAATGAGAGTAGATTCAACTTAAGTCCATGTCTATAATGTGCACAAATAGATCAAATATGTTGGGATGTAATCATCTTCTCAAATTTCACTATATCAAAAATAAAAACAAAAATCCAAGCTGAATGTTGAATTAAGATAGACATATAATAAGAACATGTAAAATAAATAACTATTACTAAATACAAGGGAAAATGAATTTTATAAATTATAAATTAGTGACAAAAAATTCCCTATTTGTGGTGTGATGTTTTAATCGATTATAAAAAGGCCACTCCAGAAAACTAGCAATCTCAATTTAGGCCACATCTTAATTGTTATATGTTGGGAACACAGCCATAAACAGACCATTTCATTGCTACATTTCTCTATCCTATACATATATATATATATTGTTGCCTACTCATGGAAAATACTACCATCACTGCCCACATAACTGGGATGATAGCCCATTCACATGTCGACGAATGTGTACAAATCTAGTGCATAGTAGACTACAAGTAATAACCATCGATAAGGTCATTTTGAAATTGAAGAGACAAGCCCTCGCCTTATGAGAGAGATGAAAACTACTATTACTCATACTCACCTTGACCTTCATGGTGAATTGGTAGTTGCGGAGGAACACCTGCCTCTTCTCTAAACACTCTTTCACGTAATCAAATCCAATTTTCCCTTCACTGAGGACGCAATTGCTTTTGCATTTCATTTCCTAGCCATAATTAACATGAGACCCAAAAGACAAACTCTAATAATCTTGTTGTGGCTCTTCTTATTGCAGTCATAGTAGAAGCAGGAGTAGTGTGATGATGATTCATTCCATGAATATTTCTATGGAAGGAAAGATTATCCAAGTATGTTGTCTTCATGCTGAGAAAGGTACCATGTAAGGTGGAAGAGGTGATAGAGAATTTATTCAAGCATGTGATGAAGTATTAGGATATTTCATTGAGTTGTCTCAGAGAGATATATGAGGTTTATATGGAGGTTTTGGACCTCATTGTTATGAGGTTTATACAGAATTTTTGGACGTCATTTTTCATGATTGAGGGTACATAGTTGTTACACGGTTCTATATTTTATCAATAGATAGATGGATAGATGGAGCATATGAACACTGTATTTGAGGACTACTTGAGATATTTTGTGAGATTCAATGAAGAGAATTGGCTAGATTTTTTGGACACAACATAGTTTAGCTATAATCTGTAGAAGAGAAAAACTTCAAGATACAAACTATTTCAACTAACCAATGGGAAAATTCCAATCACGCCACATTTGGTTATGTAGGGTTATGAGGGGAAGATTCCTGCTACTATGAAATTCATGACTAATTGAAAGGAGATATTAGAGTTGGCTTGTGTGCATCTAACAAACAAGTGGAAAAAAGAAAGAAGTGGGCAGACTAAGAAACGAGAGATGCATAGTTGAATATGGGTGATTTAGTGTTCGTCAACATGACTAAGGAGAAGTTCCTTCCTCCAACTGGGATATTTATATCACTAGTGCGGAGGTTCAAGGGGTAGTTCAATATTCTGTAGAGAATCAATGATGTCACCTATAAATTTTACCCACCTTTTCACCTGTGGGCTCACCACCCTGTCTTTCATGTCAATTAATTGAAGCCTTTCTAGATGGACATAGGTGACCCAAGTAGAGTTGAGCCATTGCATCCACCAACCTTGATTGTTGATTTTCTAGAATTGGAGCTAAAGGAGATCTTGGCTTACATAGTTATGAGGATTAGAAAAAACCAAAAGAAAGAGGAAGTTGTGCGATGGAAAGATGCTATAGAAGAGGATAATAGATGGGAGACATGAGATTGATTATGGAGATGGAAGAGTAAACTCCATGAGTTAAAGGAGAATAATTCCTTAGCAATGTCGGGATTGTTGAGGATGGTAGTGACTCATGGTGGTAGAGGATGTAATGATTATAGGAATATAAGAACACATTCTATTGCATTATGCATGTATTTGACCTAGCCAAGTGCCACGGGTGCTTGAGCATTGCATGATTGAATTGGACTGTGAGGTTCCATGGCACATCATGAAACTTGGATGAATGCATGTATTGGCATGAAAATACTGAGCGATTTTGATTGTGAGAGAATGAGTATGTTTGGTTATTAGCAAACGA
Source organism: Pinus tabuliformis (assembly GCA_031772625.1). Taxonomy (NCBI): domain Eukaryota; kingdom Viridiplantae; phylum Streptophyta; class Pinopsida; order Pinales; family Pinaceae; genus Pinus; species Pinus tabuliformis. Next base: position 503,436,336 of record CM062817.1, on the reverse strand, counting down.
GTGGGATTGACTATTGGCACACCCCATGAGATGAGATGATGGTTGCAATTGGTTATTGGTACACCCCATGAGATAAGATAATGGGCATGATCAGTTATTGCACACCCCATGAGACAAAATGATGGGCCCATCTATTATTGGCATGCCTCCATGAGATAAGATGAGATAGTGATAGACACGATTAGTTATTAGTGCACCCCCATGACATGGGACAATGAAATCAGTTAAGAGTGTGGCATGTATGTTGGCATTAGATTAACATCACACGAGTTGGCCCAACTTCGTGAGAGCTATGTATGAGCATTACAAACATAATGGCCATGAATTTTCACCTCCTTGCAATGCATATATATAATTTATCACTTTATTCAGAGAGGACACACATTGTATCACATACATCTCTATCTTGGATATCTAGATGGGGAGGAGAAGAAGCATGGACCATGGGGTTTTAGTGAACCAACTGTAGTTTCATAATATACATGGGATGTGATAGAGGTCGCTCCCTAAACAAGCTCTATACTTAGGTAGAGGTCCTTGAGAGACACTTCCAACCCTATCTTTTTCTTGGATTCATATCGAGATAAGATCGCTGGGTTGGAGGGCCAAAGGAGTGCCATTTTGAAATAAAAAAAGAAGACATCAGGTAGAAGAGCAGGGCCATATAGATAAATGTGGGTGACATAAATACCAATTTTTTTCATGGACAATTCAACATCAGGAAACAAAAAAATTATATTGGGCAGATAAGGGATGAATAAGGTCATGTATTCAAAATCTAAGATACTTTGGAACAGGCTGCAATTGGACATTTTAAAGGGAAAATTTCAGCAAAGAAATGTAGATATGAGGACCAGGAATTTTTTATTGATATGGTGCCAAATAAGATAACCCAGGAGGATAATAAGAACATGGGTCAACCTATCACCAATGAGGAACTTTTGGAAACACTAAAAGAATGTACAAAAGAGAAGAGCCTAGGCCCAGATAGTTGGCAGCTTTAACTATTCATATTTTTTAAGGATTTGATGCTCCCAGATTTGTTGGAGGTGGTTGAAGAAATCAAGCACAACAGATATATTTCAGGGGCCATAAATGCCATGTTTATTTTGTTGATTCCCAAGATGAAGAAACCAAAGAATTTTTTTGATTTTAGGCCCATATCTCTCCGTAATTCGGTTTATAAAGTGATACTAAATTGTTTTCCAGAATATTTAAACTAATTTTGTCTAAGTTTATTAGTCAAGAACAATTTTGATTTATGGAAGGAAGGCAGATACAAGATTCCATTGGAATAGCACAGGAGATGATCCATTCAATTAAATCAGGTGATCAAAAATCATGTCTTCTTAAGGTGGATTTGTTTAAAGCTTATGAATGCATCGATTGGGAATTTTTGTTATTAATCTTGATCAAAATGGGTATGATTCTATAAATTAAAAATGGATCATGGGATGCATTAAAACTACAAATTTTGTTGTGATTATCAATGGTTTACCTTCTAAGTTCTTCTTGACCTACAGGGGGTTGAGACAGAGATGTGTGATGTCTCCCTTATTATTCCTTCTGGTGATTGATAAATTGAGAAAGAAATTGAAGGATTCCCGGGACAAAGGACTCATTAAGGGGGTCAGAGTTTCCATTCACCTACAGGTAACCCATATTATGTCCGTAGATGATCTTTCATTTGGAGGAAAAACTTATATTTTTGAATGGTCTGTATTTCACAAAAACATAAATATTTTTGGGGATGCCTCTAGACTATTAATGAATGAAACAAAGTCAAAATTGTTACATAACTGTAATGATGAAGCAGTTTTGGAGGAGATAAGGCAGATTTTTGGGATATCTTCTAGTCATTTATAGGATGGTTTCAACTACTTGGGTTTCATTTTGAAACTGTGTGGGTACAAAATTAAGGATTGGGAATGGTTAATTGACAAGTTTAAATATAAATTGGATTGTTGGAAACATAAATGGATGTCACTGGAGGGGAGATTGATTATGCTTAAATATGTTTTACAAAATCTATCTATATATTGGATGCATCTTTTTCTTTTTCCAAAGGAAATTATCAAAAGGATTCAATTAGTTATGGGACATTTCTTATGGATAGGGGCCCATAATGGAGAGAAAGAAGGCAAGATGCATTTGGCAAGATGGTCACTTATTGCAAGACTTGTTGATGTTAGAGGATGGGGGGTTATAGATCCAGGTTCTTTCAATAAGGCTCTCATCATTAAAAACATGTGGAGGGTTGTAGCGAGAGAAGGTATTTGGGAAGATATCATCAAAGACAAATATATGTATGGTCAATCCTTTACGACATGGATTTCTAATGGGGCCAGGAAAAAATGTTAGAGATCATATATCTGGAGAAGTATGTTTCAAATTCTACAATTTCTATTGGGAAATGTGCGTTGGTTAGTGGGTGACGGATCTAGGATCAAAGTTGGTTTAGACACCCTTATTGGTATGTTTGGGAGTCACACTTTATCAGTTCGAATTCTCAATCATATCCATAACAAAGAGATTTTTCATCTTAATCAGATTATTCATCACAGGGCTAGTCATCTGGATTTACAAGAGTGGTACAAGGAAGAGGAATTGGAATCCTATAGAATGCTATGGGGAATGGGAGGATTATATTTCCACTCTTAGAAATGTTGGGATCACATTAAATAACAACGAGGATCAAACAACATGGGAAGGTTCTCTTAAGAAAGGACTTCTGGTGGTAAAAGAAATATATATGAGTTTTCCTAATGAGGAAAATGGCCATAAAATTCCACTATATTTATAGGTCATCTGGAAATGGAACATTTCGAACAAAATCAAATGTTTTAGCTGGTTAGCCATACATAATCATATTTTGACAAGGAAGAATCTTCAAAAGGGAGGTTTTCATGGACTGGGAATTTGTATTATATGTAGGGAAGAAGAGGAGGATATTAATCACCTCTTTATTCAGTGTCCATATGCGAAGGCAATTTGGGATGGGGTGTTGGGTTTTTTTAAAACAACACCTAAGGGACCTGTCCAGACGTTGTCTTCATGTATCAGAATATGGATCAAAGACCATCGATTTAGGGCACTTCCGTTATATATCTTATGGACTATATGGAGGAGGCTTAATGCTATCATCTTTGAATAGAAAGGATTGGAGGTGCATGAGGACATTAACAAGACGATAGCCTATTTCAACGAAATTGGGCCGATGTAGGGAAGTAAAGGTTACAAAAAATTTAAGCTTAGAGAGTTATGGCAATCATTTCTAGTGGGGTTTTTTGATGGTGCTTGTGCTAGGAGAGCATGTGGTTGTGGAGCAGTTATTTACATAGAGTCTGATAAATTCTATCACTTCTGGTGGGAAGGTGGGAAAGGATCCAATAGTAGAGCATAAATTATTGTGTTGTGGGGAGTATTGATTGCAGCCAAATGGCTAGGAATTAATCAGATACAGATTTATGGAGATGCCAAGGGCATAATAGATTGGGTCAAGGGACAAAATGAATTCAATCCTCCAATTTTAATCAATTGGATGAAACACATTAAAACTATGGTAAGGTCCTTTCAGCAACTAAAGCTAGATCATATCAATAGAGAACAAAACTGGACAACTGATTTTCTATCAAAAATATGTATAACAAGGGACACACGTAAATTTTACTTTTCCTCTTTTGAACAGGGCATCATGAACAATGCAGGCAATATCAACTACTCATAAAGGCAGACATGAATGAAAGTTTTTTTTTAGGCTTCACAAAGTGACAGGAATGAAACAATTTTTATACCACATAATGAGGAATATCAAGGTTTTTGTTAAAATTAATAGTATAGTTTTTGAACAATCAATTTTGTGTAGCAAAGGATGTCAATCTCAAAGAGAAAATTTGAGAAAATTTGATGTAAATTTTTATTTTTTCGAAATACTTCTATAAATTATGTACTACCTTTTTATTAATATAAAGAGTAGCATTTTAAAATAAAAAATAAAAAATTGTATTAAAAAAGTGAGTTTTGGACTTTACTGGGGATGTGACAAAGGTCTCTCCCTAACCAAACTCTATACTTAGGTAGAGGTGAGTATTGATAATGTTAATTATGATGTTGTGACCTAAGTGCTATGGTAAACTAGTGATAAGCTTCCAGTTGTGGTTAGACAAGCAAGTTCAGTTGGACTACAGGTTATCACAATTAGGTGGCATGACCCGGGTATGACCATTTTTGGTATATGTGGACAAGTAGATTAGGGTGGTGACTCAAACCCTTTGTGGATGTTGTATGACGTAAATTGGTAATAGTAAAATAATTTTTGGAGTGTTAAGCCATGAAATTCTCCACATATGTAAGGTTTTCATATGTTGAGTGTGTTGTGGCATGATTTTTATGGTGCTTTAATCATGTCATGAATTTCATTTTAAGTAAATGAATATGTTTATATTGGCTATTGATGAACAATTATTCAATTGGTTTTTTTTTAAGTGTTGACCTTTTGAGGTGTAGTCCAGGTGAAATAAAATTGAGTTGGTATTACCATTGGTGAGAAACACACTAGAGCCACACAACTAGAGAGCACAATTTCACCTTCTTGAACATAGAGTCTAACGTTGTGACACCTATATATCATAAACAAAATAACTATAAGCATAATCATAAAAGAAGAATAGTCTGTAATGTGAAAAAAACAACTTGTGGAAAATTGAAGTGATTGAAGCTAAAGCCTTGGAGCAAAACTTGGAGGTCTAGTGCATGGGACCTGGTTGAGCATAGGTAGGTGGTTTGGATCTATTTTTTCTAAGCTTTAGATGAATTTCATTTAATTGTAGCAAAATTTTCTTATTGGCCTTGTCATGATTTATTAACAATATCCCAACAAGTTTTTTGAGATGTTAATATGAGTCAAATGTCTTCTAGTATTTTGTGTCATGGTTTGTTGAAATCCATATGCCAAGGATCTAATTGTCCAAATCTACATAAATATTTTAGTCATGAATGATACCTCACTCTTGTTGTATTTTTGTCTTCACTTTCCCAACTTAGTAGAAATATCCCAATCATGAATGCTACCTTGTTCTTGTCATATTTTAGTCTCCACCAATTCTATTTCCTCGTGAATATGCAAAAAATGTACTCCTAAAAAGCATTTTTGTGTCATGAAACTCATTTTGAACTCTAGTGTTGTAAGAACTTGTTTGCACTCCATTGGAATTTTTAGGAGGAGTTGGGGTGGGCCTTGATCCACTTATGTGTGCACATGTCAGCACTTTGACCACTACTTCAATGTTTCTCCATGACTTTTAGGGTAAGTGATGATCATGAGAATTGAATCTTGTCCAATGGTGAAATAAATCTTGCTTTTCACTAATTGGATTCAACCCATTTATCCAAATTAAATATTGATAATTATTATTATAAACTAATTTAAAATAATAAAAAAATAACTAAACCATTTTAATGGTATAGAGATAAAAGAAATGTGTAATTTTCTTTATATTCAATATTACATGCACACAACCCATACACAAGTTCAAATTAATTGAATATAAATCAAGAGTAGATTGATCTTAATACAACAATCTCAAGATATAATCATTTTCTCAAATTTTTAATCACTAAATAAATCCTTATAATAAATTTAAAATTAAAAAATATATACATATTAATAAAATGTGTGTAAAAATCCCCTCCATATAACCGACAACCTCTATGTTGAACTTTTTTTTCAAGAAGAAAATAAAACCTTATTTTCATTACTTAAAACAAAACAAAAAAGGTTACAAGAAGCACCTATGTGCTGAACTTAACTTAGCATATCTCTATTGCACATTTTGAAAATATCTTTGAATCCATTGGAGAGCGAGCTCAATCTCACTAACTTCTGTGAAATACCCTGAAATTTGCAATCAGATAAATATGCTCTCTTTCTTTCGTGCCCATACCAATTGTTTTATGTTGGGAACGTAGTGAAAGATGGGTCATTTTGCTGCTAAATTTCTCTGTCCTATATCAAACAAGGTAGGTAAGATAATTCAGGTGCTTGCTCATGGAAAACACTACCATCGCTGCTCACATAACTTATGCTCTGTGCACACTCAGTGATGAGCTTCATGTTATATTTGATTAGTGACCATGTCAAGAAAATTTGGTAAAAGCGGCGGAAGGCCATGTGTCCATCAATCATGATTTCTGGTCCATGATAAAATCATCCATTTATCTTTGATCTTTGTCTATAACTAGTGCATGGTCAATGGTAAATGCTCAAGATGTTTTTTAAAATTGATGGCCATCGTTAGAATAGATGGGAGGATTGACAAGTTTCTACAAGCCCAAATAAACTCCACAATGAAAGAGCACAATGAAAGAGCATCATATTAATGATAAAATTACTTATTTATATAGGTACAAGACATTTGTGTCTCAGTAACTTATTGATCATAAAAGAGGAATGTAAAACTAATTACATATTATAAAATAACAGTCTAGAAGGATTAGTTAACAATCCCCCCTTTAATATGAAGGGACATATGACATGCTGAGTAACATTCTAAACTTTTCAAACTTTTCACGTCCCAGTGGCTCTATAAATATGTCTGTGATCTGCTTTGAAGTAGGACAATGTGTTAGATGAATAACTTTGGCCTCTACATAATGTCGAATCAAGTGATATTTGGTGTTAATATGCTTGCTTCGATCATGAAAATTGGGATTCTTGGTCTAGTGAATAGCATAGGAGTTTTCAACGAGTAGTGGATTTGAAGCCTTTTGTTTCCCCTGCAAGTCTTCAAGTATTTTGCGAAGCCAAATGATTTCTTTTGTAGCTTGAGCTACTGCAACATAGTCGGCATCGATGGTAGAATCAACATGAACTAATTGCTTGCGTGATCTCCAACTCATGGATGCTGATCCAAGACTCATTAAACAACAAGAAGTAGAGACTCCAGTCTCCTTATCTAAAATAAAATTTGAATCTGAATAGTTGGTAGAATGGAAATCTGAAATTTTGGAATATTTGATGTCATATGTTTCAGCGCCTTTCAAATACTTTAGCACTTTCTTTTCTGCATTCCAATGACCTTCACATGGCTTAGGCATGAACCTGGAAAGTATCCCTACAACAAAATCTATGTCAGGTCGAGTAGTAGTTAGAAAATTCAAACTTCCAAAAAGTTGCCTGTACTTTGTTGGATCTTCAAACATACTTCCTTCATTGGAAGTAAGCTTCAAATTTTTCTCCATAGGAGTAGCGATAGGATTAAAATCCTACATCCCAAATATGTCCAATAGATGTCTAATATATTTTTTCTTAGAAATGATAATATATTTGTAACACCGCCTCCCAGGTCTACACAAAGTAACCATGCCAACCAGGGTAAACATGAGGACATATGCTACTACAATTAGATTCGACCTCCTATGTCACCTTAAGGAAGTGGAATCAACGGAACATCACATATAGTCATCCAACATCATCTACAGAACCCTCAGAAGACAATTTAGCCACTCAGATAGCCTATCCCTGGGTCTCACTGCTATTCTGCAACTCTTAGCCCTTAGTTGCTCTCATGCTATGGGCACAGTAGCAACCAACAACCTAAAGTCACTCTCACAAGCCTACTTTCTAGCGACTGTGGTCTAGAATTTCCAGTCTTGTGCCAGTGACCCCGAGATTTAAGCCACTTTTGTAGCCCAAGATCCTGGCCTCTACCTGAAACTTGTTGTAACTATAAAAAATGATTAAAAACATGATAAAAATTATGATCAATAAAAAATATCCCACAGTACTAGGCATGAGCATCCCCAACCAAGACTAACATTCTGTCAAACACTTGGCATAAATGCAACCTATAGGTCTAGGATACAAGACAAATCATAAATTACTGAAACCACTTATGAAACATTGTGAGAAGGATCACCTCCTTCTCCATTGAACTACTACATCATCAATTATGTCTTGCATCCATTCATTTAACAATTACCTGTAAATATACAAAATAACCATGAAATAAACTAGTCATTAAACCATGCTTATAACCAGCATAAAACCATATAAATATAAGAGATATGACAACCTTTAAATCCACATATAAATCAATGCAAAATTAAGAGAACTTAGCTTTTATTAATCATAGGCAAATTCGACCAGGTTTGGGACTTCCACATACCACCTGACCATAGACATGGTTGAACCAAATATTTCTTTAAGCTAGTCACCCCCATGCCATATTCCAAACATGAATGTGGGATCTCATAGAAAAGCTAATCCAAGAAAAATAAAGAGTCTCCAGATGTTAAACCACCTAAACCCTCATCCAACTGTGATCACACCAAAATCGGTGCTTCGATCACAACTGAATAGAACTTGGAATGCCATCCGAAATCTATCACTATCCTTGAGGAATTTTTCGTATCCTTCTCTCTTAGGTTTTACTACAATCCAAACCTGGATAACTAGGCCCTAAATTGAGACTACTCCCTTATGATTTACTATGTATCCCAATAAATTTGGTCAAGGGATCCCTAGGCCTTTGGGAATGAACCTTGAGACCACCTCTGTCCTGGACTCCGAAATCCATCCGATAATTCCAAAGTTCTAAAAATTGAAATAAACATCCCAACATACCATGGAATTCAGAAAAAGGCTAGGCTAAGTTAAAATCCACTGTCATAACCTAGAAATACCATGCCACCGACAGTAAGAGAACCATACACCAACATGTAAAGCAATGCATGTCCAAACCAGTGAGGAAATCACACATGCAAAAGGTTACCTACAGGTATTCCTTCTGAAGCTACTTGATCCTGCTTTCCTTTCCTTGTTCATTGCTTGCCTTCCTTTCCTTTGCTTGCTTTTCCTTTCCTTGTTCCTTGCGTTCCTTCCTTTCCTTTACTTGATTTTCCTTTCCTTGCTCCAAACTAGAGTGCTCCAAGAAAACTCTAAGTGACTAAGAAAGTGAGAGAGAGAGAGAGAAAAATAATGAGAGAGCCCCAAACTTGAACTTGAAAAAAGCCATGAACTGATCCTCAAAATCCTTTTTATGCATGAGGCCTCTAATTTATTCATTTTCCACTATTTTCATTCAATTTCCTCCTCACATGCGTCCTATGAGCTTTTACCTTTATTTTCACCTAATTTCCTTTGTTTTCATAAATAAATGTACCAAAATTTCCTTTTTGCCTTTTAATGCCTTTGCCTTAGCATTTTCCAATTTTCCTTAACCAAAACACACATCTAGTGAGGTCCATTAGGATATAATTGCCCAACATTTAGCTTCGAATATGTGTCCCTTAACCGTGGTCTTACTTTTCCTTTATTAACTTTTATTACATGAATTTTTCACCAGGGTTGTTACAGAACCCTCCCCCTTGGGGAACATCGTCTTTGGTGTTAAACCACATCAAGACCTCAACAAAACCATTGAAAGAAAACATACTTCCTATGAATATTTATAACTTATCTCGTTGCAGTAATTACAATGAAGAACTTGCTCAAGATAACAACCATATCGCTTATTGGAGATTTATAACTTAGCTCATGGAAGTATTTACATCCATATACATATACATATACAAATATAAAAACATCAGAAAAACATATGCCAAACATAAACCAACATCAACTAAAATTAATTTGCCTCAAACGACAAAGAATGAAAGATATAGGGCATGCATCTGATCCGCCATCTCCCATGTAGCTTCTTCAGGTCCAAAGTGATTTCATTGCACTTTAGCTTGCTCTATGGCTCTGTTCCTAAGCATGAGATGTTTCTGCTACAATATGCGCTGAGGCTCCGACTAGAACTCTCCTTCTTGCTCCACCTGCAATACAGACCAACCAATAACATGATAAACATCCTTTGTATACTTCTTAAGAAATGAAATATGGAAAACATCCTTAAGTTGGAGGCAGTGCAAGTCGATATTCCACTGGTCCAATCCTCTCAAGGATATCAAAAGGCCCACAATACCGTGGTGCCAACTTGGCACATGAACCAATCCTTAAAGAGATTTTCTTGGGATTGGTGCACAAATACACATGCTCCCCAACCAGAAACTCTTTGAACACCCTGTGATGATCTGCATAACTCTTCTGTCTATCCTATGCTACCTTTAGATCCTTCTTTATAACCTACATTTCCTGCTCCATGTCCGTTAACATGTCCATCCAATAAGTACCCTGTTCATTGGATAACTCCAACTGATGGGAGTGTTACAACTCTGCCCATACAATGCCTCAAAGGGACTCATCCTCAATGAATCCTAATAACCATTTTTGTATACGAACTCAATCAATGGTAGATACTCTTCCCATTTCCTTTGCTGGTGCATCACATACATCCTCAACATATCTTCCAAGATCCTGCTGACCCTCTTTGTTTTACCATCTTTTTGCGGATGATAACTGATAATGAAGGCCAACTCTGTACCTAAGCCTACAAATAGCTCCTTCCAAAAATTGGAAGTGAAATTTTCATCCCTGTCCGACACAATCTTATTTTGAATGCCATGTAGTCTCACTATCTCTCTAATGAACACCTATGCTACCTCACTAGTTGAATATGTAGTCTTTACTATAATGAAGTCAGCTACCTTACTCAACCTGTCAACCATTACCATAATAGAATCATGTTGCTTCACTATCCTTAGAAGACCTGTGATGAAATCCATGGAAATGACCTCCCATTTCCATTCTGGAATCGTTATAGGCTGTAGTAGGCTATGTGGATGCTTGCACTCCACCTTTAATTGCTGACAATGTAAGAATCTAGCCGTGAACTCAACCACTTCTTTCTTTAGATTCAGCCAATAATAACACTTCTTTACCATTGAAAATGTCTTATGATATCCTAGATGACCCGAATATGGTTTCACATGAAACTCCCTCAAGATAATCTTCTTGAGCTCACTACAATTCAGTCCATAGATCCCGTCTCGAAACCTCACCCAGCCATTTGCCGTGAGATGATAGTCTGCATCCTGATCACTTGTCCCTGTACCTGCACATTTACCTTCACATGTATCTTTACATGTACCTACACTTGTACATGTACCTATACTTGTACCTGTGCTATGTTGTAACCTGTGCATGATCTCCATCTATTTGTCATCCCACTGACCTGCCTGCAAAATCCTATCATGTAACTCTGTCCCATAAGAGCTTATAGCTATTATATGACTTACATGTACCTTCTTGCTAAGAGCATCTGCAACCCGATTCTCCTTCCCTTTGATGTATTTGATCTCGAAGTCAAACTCACTAAGGGTAGCCAACCACCTAGCTTGCCTCACATTTTTATTCAGCTAGCCAAACAAATACGTTAACCCATTGTGATCGCTCATCAATTATACCTCCCGCCAAGAAGATAATGTCTCCACATCTTCACTACATGTATAATCACTGCTAGCTCAAGATCACGTGTCGGATAGTTCTCCTCATGCTCATTCAGTTTCTGTGACTCATAGCACACTACTTTTCCTTATTACATGAGAACTCCTTCAAGTCCCCTTTCGCAAGCATTTGTACACCGTACAAACTCCTAGTCCAGATCCACAATCTTTAGCACTGGTGCATGTGTCAAAAACTACTTAAGCTACTCAAAACTATCTTCACATTTTGTCGTCCATTCAAACTTCTTACCTTTCCACTGCAATGATGTGATAGGATATGCAATGCATGAGAAGTTCCTGATGAACCTCCTGTAGTAACCTTCCAATCCCATGAATGATCTCACCTCATCTACATTCTTAGGAGCTGCCCATTCCATGATGGCCCTTATCTTTTTCAGATCTACTGCTATGCCTTCCTTGGAGACAACATGTCCCAAGTAATGTACCTCAGTTTGAAAGAAGCTACACTTGCTAAGTTTAGCATACAACTGATGCTCTCTTAGTAATCTCAACATTGTTGCTAAATGTTCAACATGTTCCTCCTCATTCTTAGAATATACCAGTATGTCATCAATGAATACAATAACAAACTTGTCTAAATAAGGATGAAACATGTTATTCATCAAACACATGAAGGTAGTTGGACCATTAGTGAAGCCAAATGGAACAACAACAAACTCATAATGCCCATACCTGGTCCTGAACACAGTCTTGAAGATATCCTCTTCCTTGATGCGTACTTGATGGTATCCCGATATCAAGTTGATCATAGAGAAAACTGCTGCTCCATTTAGCTGATCAGACAAATCATTAATCCTCAAAAAATGGTACCTGTTCTTGATCATTACCTTATTCAGCTTCCTGTAATCAATGCACAATCTAAGAGTACTATCTTTCTTCTTTACGAATAACACTGGTTTGACCCAAGGTGATACACTGGGTCTGATGTATCCTTTGTCCAACATTTCCTTTAGCTACAACTTCAACTCCACCAACTCAGGTGTGCTCATCCTGTAAGGTTCTTTCGATGCTAGAGCTCCCCCTGGCACCAACTCAATAGAAAAATCTACCTCCCTGTGAGGTGGCAACTCTGAAATGTCCTTAGGAAATACATTGCAAAACTGCTGCAATACTGGGTACCTGTTAAACACATTAGAATCATCAACATCCTTACCCTTGTAACTGGAAATGTGTATTGAAAACATCACACAACCTTTTCTGAAACTAGGCTTAGCCTGCATAGTGGTAACCATCCTCACTAATGTACACTTATTCTTTCCCTGCAAGGTCCTCTTTCCCCACTATCATCCACACACTCAATGGAATTGTAGAAGCAATCCACTTTGGTTCTGTGAAGGTATAGCTATTCCATATCCAAAATCATACTGTAAGAACCCAATGGAAACACATTCAAATGTGTTGCTGTAGGCATACCATTTAACTCAAATTCACACGCTCTTACCCATTGGTTAACTCGCTTCTTCATACCTATAGCCAATTGTACCAACCAAGATTCTGCATGCACTTCTTTTCTCAAACCACACTATCCACTAGGTTAGGACTAATATAACTATAGTTAGATCTAGGATCAATCAAAATAGAAACAACTTGATCACAAAGCTTGCCGTCCATCTCAATGATCGATGCTTGATGATTTGCTTGTCTGTTGTCTACAACTGCATAAATTCGATGAATTCTATGACCAACATCACCAACTATATGCACCTCCTGAGCACTGTAGATATGGGTTCTACAACCACTATGATAATGTAGAAAATCCCTCTTAAGATGATCCTTACCACATATCTAACACTCAAATGGTTCCTTACCATCGCCTCTAGTCTGCTGCTCTCCATGTCCCTTCTTCGATATATTGAATTTCTTGTAAGGAACTGCATTATCTTTCTCACTTCCATCTTGAGGTCTTCCTCTATTTGGTGGCCATTTTCCTTTAGCTTTGTCATTTCTTTTTAAGTCATGTTTAGGCTCAACTTTGCACTTTGACTACTCATAACAATGCTTCAACTTTCAGATGGTCTCCTCCAATGATCTAGGTCCATCGAACTCAATCTGGTCTCTGTATGCAACTATAAATCCACCAATGAATCTATGAACATTTTCCTTCTCCTCTCCGAGGTAAGGCACATATCTCGACAAATCTAAAAATCTACTAGTATACTCCTGATCTATCATAGAACCCCTCTGAAACTCATAAAACTCCTTAGCTCTGTCATCATAGTACCTCTTTTTTTAGTACTTCTTCTTGAAGATTCTTTCGAATGCATGCCAAGTCAACTCATCCTCATGTATGTTATTGAAATTCTTCACGTCTTCCCACCAAATATCCTCTTTACCTTTGACATTGAAAAGGGCTATCCTTGCTTTCATGTTTTTTGAGTAATCATGCAATCTAAAGAATTCCTCATTACAAACAATCAAGCCTATGCATCCTACGATTTCTTCATCTCTCCATGAAAGGTAGGTGACTTTTCCTTCTTGAACTCATCTAACAAGTATCCCCTATCATTTCTCCTGTACATATGATAATGATGACGATCATGACGTTTGTCAGAAGCAGAACTAGAGTAATACCTGTGTTCAGTACCTCTTTTATCCGGAGTGTCCATCAAACTTCCATCTTTGATAGTGTAAGATCTATTTTACCTATGTCTACTATGAGACCTACTGCCATATGCCCCATTATTTCAATCCTCATGTCCATGGCTGAGCTGATGAGGTCCTTGTTGCTGCAAATATGACAAACTCTGAAGTAATATCACATTAACCTCTGCTTGTTTCTCTTCTGCCAGCATGATGTTGTCATTGTCTACTTTGCAACTCCTTATTTCTTCCTCCAGGCTTCTCAAGGTGTGTGCTAAGTCAGAAGAGTGCTCCACACCATGCTACCCATCTAATTCATAGGGAGATTCTATGTAGTCTACCACCTTGTTGGCCATCTAATCTCTTTCCTGCAAAGGCATATTATGTCAGCTAAACCAAATCACCATAAATCAACGTACATTTGCATACTCAGGGAGGATACCTTATTTGTAAGACCATCAAATCAGCGTGATTCATGTACAATCATACCATAATAACATATAGACATATATCAATAAGTGCATCAACACATAACCATCATACTAACTAGGGTCCAGTCATCAATGCAAGGCCATATCAACAATGCATGCTATGACATCATGCATGACAACAACCAATACTGTAGTATACAAATTTCCTCATGCAACTATCCACCTGCATAAGTAATTCCTAATCAACTACACATACACATAACTGCATGTAGTCGAGCATAAGCGATCGGTTCTTGTAATCAACCTACAAGATTGATGAATGCAATCAAATAATCAAGAATGCAAACCAACGTACAAGGATATAATCAAGCTTCATATAATTGTATAACCAGTCATATACTCATGACGATGCATTCCATAAAATTGACATCAAGTTCCTCACGATAACCTTAGTTCTACCATGATCAATATGAAGCAATGCAATAAGCACATGAAACATCAGTGTAAGACCACACACGCAATTGACATGCATGCATGACCAACACATTCACCCATATCTATAGCACTGGATATGACCTAAGGAGAGCGTAACCATGCTTTGATACCAATCTGTAACACCCCCTCCCAGGTCCACCGCATGGTAAATTTTAGGGGCGAATTTTAGCCCAAGGGAGAAATTTAAGGGGTTTTCCATTTTAGAGGGGCGAAATTTTTATAAACACCCATTTTATAGTTTTAGCCCAACTTTTATTTAAAAAATATTTTTTTTTTCATTTTGGCCCAAAAAAGGGGCAGATGAACTATGAAAAGACTCATTTGACCCAATTCGCCTGGTTTGGGAGGTTATAGTCCATTACAATCACCCAATTTTTTGCTTTGCAATGTTAAATTCATTTGCAATCGCCTATTTTCTGGTTTTGGAAGTGGTTTGGGAGGTTGTATTTGGTACCAATAAATAAAAATATAAATAAAGTGGACGTACGGTAAATAAATAAAACCTATTTTTATACTTACTCCAAAGGTATGGTAAATAAATAAAACCTCCTTTTATGCTTACTCCAATGGTATGGTAAATAAATAAAACCTCTTTTTATATTTAGTCCATAACCCTCTTTCTATTTAAGAAGGATCAAAAAATAGGTTTTATTTAAGTGAATCCGATGGGCCAAATACCATTTTTTTTAAAGACTTATGGTAAATTAATAAAAATATAAATAAACGGGAGGTATGGTAAATAAATAATTTTTTTTTTCTCTATATTTACTCCATAAGTCACCTTATATTTACGAACACTCAAAAAATGCATTATATTTAGGTGAAGTCTATGGGCCAAATAATATGAGCCAAATACCATGGGCCAAATGGGTCAAATTATTATTAATACCATGAAAAAGAACATTATTCACCCTAATATTAGTATTAATAAAAATAAAGATGACACATGGTATTGACCCATGGTGTTCATGTGGAATGTAGCCTATTTAAGGGGGGAATTAAACCAGCATAGATCCATCTTTACTCTCGATATACTAAGCCCCAAGAGTGATCAAATATCGTGATATGCAAACTAGCATAGATTAAAAATGTATCTTGTAATTTAATGTCACTTAAACATTTTAACTTGGTTAAAATAAAAATCAATTATTAATTTTATTAATTTTTATAAATTACTAATAATAGTTTTCAAGCTCTAGGTTTATGATAACTCATGGTATTGACCCATGGTATTCATGTGAGCATAGACTATTTAAAGGGGAAACCATATCATCTTAGATCCATCCTAATTCCGGGACTACCAAGTGCGGAGAGGGATAAATAGATTTCATCCCTCTAAGAGTAGTAGATGTGGAGTTAAGGTGGATATAGGTTGGTTTTTATGATAATGAAGATATTAAATATACTTAGGAAATTATATTGTAAAAAACATCGTAGGGTGAATGGTTAAAGCTACATTTAGTCACTTCACAAAATTTAGTAAAAAATACCAATATTTCCATTAATATTGGTTTTCCTGATTTAACAAAAAAAAATTCAAAACAGTGAAATCTTATCACTCTTTCCGCATCACCCTCATAGAAGAGAGATAGTCACTGCCCAGGTGTCCCACCATTTTTCAAATGTTCTCAATATTATATCTTCATGAAAAAGTTAAGGTACTAATGTTGGATTAGTTGTTTGAAAAATATGCTGGTTTGTACAACCTTTCATCTTCTCTGTTATTCTTAGTTTGTCGTAATGATCTATAAGGGTTGGGCCACTGCACCATACTGTCCTAAAAGGCGGAGATTGTGCACCAAAAAGGAAATTAATCCACATGCTACAACGATGTCAAAAAATGAAAGACGTATGAAGGTAGTGAATTATGTTAATAAGAAATTTAGATTGGGAGAGACGTAATTAAATTTTATTATTTAATTGAAGATTTCCAATTAAAATAATAATAAATCTACATTTATATATTTATATATTGATCAACAATAACTTCTTTCCATTAGATCCCCTTCAGGCTTTTGGGATACCTACTACTTTCTTATATTATATAGTTGGGGCTTGCTACTTGTTGGCTTGTTGGGGTAAACAAACTTGATGTGTTTTTTTTTATCTCGCAGGTTGAGTCTATGGAATAAGAAAGAAATTTGATAGGTTGAAAAGAGTGGTAGCTTGACAAAAGTGGTAGAGAAAAGATTAATCTCTCCTACCTTGACAAAACTGGTGGTCAAGATCAACACCTTCAGGAACTTTGTTGTGGAATACTATCAAAACTAATAGAAGGATATGAAAGAGTGTACAGTAAGAACCTTGACAAACATAGCCACTGAAACTTGCAACATTGCTTGTAGGAAGAGAAAATTATGTTTCTTTTTTCCAAATATGTATTTTAGTATATTACAGTTTAATGAATATGTTTTCCTATTATCATACATGGTTTCATACTTTAACAAAACATTCGCCAAGACTTCACAATGTTTTATTATTCAGTGAAAGATTTGCCAAGATCTTACAAGATTTTATAATTCAATGAAAGATTTGCCATGACTTTACAAGATAATATAATCTAGTGAGAGATTTGCCAAAAAAATTATATATACATATTATATTATTGATAAAATCGCCTCCCATTTTTCCTATGTATCACAGGGATTCGCCCAGTTATTATACATATAAATTTAGGGTGGTTCTTAAACTTTTCCCTGGTCTACCCAAAGTAACCATGCCAACAGGGGCAAACATGAAGATAGATGATACTACAATCAGATTCGACCTCCTATGCCACCTTAATGAAGTGGAATCGACGAAACATCACATACAATCATCCAACATCATCAACAGACCCCTCAAGAGACAAGTCAACCACTCAGACAACCTGTTCTTGGGTCCCACTATTATTTTTCATCTCTTAGCCCTTCAGTGCTCTCATGTTCAGAAAGGGAGCGACCAACAACCTAAAGTCACTCTCAAAGGCCTTCCTACTGTTATAGCTCCAAATCTCACTCTTATGGTTTATGATGCTGTACTCATGGCCTAGGGCAACCCCTCCTTCCAGACCTGGTCCTAAAATTTAAAAAACAGTGTTTTATCCCTTATACGCGACATTGCCCTGAGTTAAACGCGTGTATACGCGGGTATGTGTATAGCCAACTCGCGTGTATGTATTAAAACACTTAAAAAAAATATAAAACTCCTCATTTTCGGGCGGAGATCGCGGGTTTTACCTGCTGATCACCTGTTAGTGCCCGTGGCCCAACTGTTCCCAACCAACTCCTAACTAAAAAACTACTTTGGAGATGGTATAAAAAGACCTCAAAGGGAAGGCCTAAAGGAGAGAATAGAGAGAATAGAGAGAAAGGTTATTATGCTGAGATTTTTCCCTTGACCAGGTCTGAAGTCCCTTGTGCCTTCTGTACTTCCCCCATTTTGTACAGGAAACCTTTGTTTCCTTGTGTGTCGATGTTCATCCACCATTTATGACATCATGGAGAGAGTCATGGAAGGAGTTTTGTTAGAGGCTTGAGGCTGGAACGGATCCGGAAGGAAGCTTTGCTTGGAGCCCACTGAAGGTGATTCAAGTGAACATATTCCTTTTTATGTACTTTATTTGTCTATAATAAAAGAAACACATGTCTTGGTTCCCGAAATGAATCTTCTTTATGTTAATGATAGTCATGTTTAGAATTCATATGTAAATGGTTGTTTGGATTCCATAACTAACTACCTTTCTTTATAACCTGAAGATGGTTTCTTTATAAGTTTTGTCCATGTATTGCTGTGTTCTTTGAATTGGTTGTTTTGCAGGACAAAAGAGAAGAAGGGAACTCCAAGAAGGGTTTGGACCCTAAAGGCCTTCTCAAACATAGGACCAAAGGTACGTACCCTTATCATAGAATTTGCTTACTATAACATAATGGCTGTATGAATATATGTTTCTTTGAATAGATAACTTTCAGTCTGCTAGGGTTTCAACCCAAAAAGCCCTAGGGGAGTAATTCCCTCTATCAGAATTGGCGACTCCACTGGGGATCGAACCCAGAATTGCTAGTTCTATGCGAGCAACCCCATGATTGATAGTTCTATGCGACTATGGTCCAAGATTGCTAGTTCTATGCGAGAAACCCCAGGATTTAAGCCACTTTTCTGGCCCAGAATCCTGGCATCTGCCCATAACTTGTTGGAACTTTTAGAAATCATTAAAAACATAATAAAAATGTTGATCAATCAAAAATCACCCTCAGGACTAGGCTTGAGTATCCCCAACCGGGACTGACATTCTATCAAACACTTGGTATCAATGCAACCTACAGGTCTAGGATACAAGACAAAGCATAAATGACTGAAACCACTTATGAAACATAACTAGAAGGATAACCTTCTTCTCCATTGAACTACTACATCATCAATTAGGTCTTGCATCCATTCATTTAATAGTTACAAGTAAATATATAAAATAGCCATGGCATAAACCATTCATTCAACCATGCTTATAACCAACATAAAACCATATAAATATTAGAGATATATCAACCATTAAATCCACATATAAATCAGTGCAAAATTAAGAGAACTTGATTTTATTAATTGTAGGCAAATCCGACCAGGATCAAGACTTCCACATACCACCCAACCATAGACATGGTTGAACCAAATATCTCTTTCAGTCAATCACCCCCATGCCATATTCCAAGCATGAATGTGGGATCTCATAGAACAAACAATCCAAGAACAATGAAGGGAATACAGAGGTTAAACCACCTCCACCCTCATCCAACCGTGATCACACCAAATCCAGTGCTCCGATCATAACCGAATATAACTTGGAATGCCATATGGAATCCATCACTATCCCTGAGGAATTTTCCATCTCCTTGTCTCACAGGATTTATTGCAATCCAAACCTAGATCACTAGGCCCTAAATCAAGACTGCTCCCTTAGGTTTTACTGTGTATCTCGCCAAAATCGGTCAAGGGATTCCTAGGCCTTTGGGAATGAACCTTGAGACCACCTACGCCCCAAATTTTGAAATCCATTTGGCAATTCTAAAGTTCCAAAACCCAAAATAAGCATCCCAACATACCATGGCATGTGGAAAAAGGCTAGGCTAGGCTGAAATCCACTGTCATAACCCGATAATACCATCCCACCGAAAGCAAGATAGCCAGACATCAACATGCAAATCCATGCATGTCCAAACCAACTAGGAAATCACACATGCAAAAGGTTACCTGCAAGTATTCCTGTTGAAGCTTCTTGATCCTGCTTTCCTTTCCTTGTTCCTTTCATTCCTTCCTTTCTTTTGCTTGCTTTCCTTTCCTTGTTCCTTGCTTTCCTTCCTTTCGTTTTCTTGCTTTTCATTTCCTTGCTCCAAACTATAGTGCTCCAAGTGACCAAGAGAGTGAGAGAGAGAGAGATAAAATAATGAGAGAGCACCAAACTTGAACTTGACATAAGCCACGAACTGATCCTCAAAATCCGTTTTATGCATGAGACCTCTAATTTCTTCATTTTCCATTATTTTCCTTCAATTTCCTCCTCACATGAAACCTGTGACCTTTTACCTTCATTTTCTCCTAATTTCCTTTATTTTCATAAATAAATGTGCCAAAAATGCCTTTTTTACTTTTAATGCCTTAGCCTTAGCCTTTTCCAATTTTCCTTAGCCAAAACACACATCCAATGATGCCCACTAGGATATATTTGCCCAACATTCAGCTTGGAATACATGTCCCTTAACTGTGGTCTTATTTTTCCTTTATTAACTTTTATTACATGAACTTTTCACCAGGGCTATTACAATATTTGGGTTTTTGATCAACTTCAATCCCTAAATAATAATGTAATAAACACAAATATGTGATGTCAAAAACTTTTAATAGTTCTCTTTTAACGGACACTATATAGTCATCATCGTTTCCTATGGTCATGAAATCATCTACATACATAACCAAATATAAAATTTACTTTCCAATTTTCTTAACAAAATGAGTTGCGTCATCCAGATCAAATAAATTATAATTCAACTTGAGAGGGTGTTTTGTTATTTTTTCATATAATGCACGAGATGCTTGTTTCAGTCCATACAAAGCCTTCACTAACTTACATACCTTTTTTTGTTTTCCTTTGACAACAAAACCTTCTGGTTGAGACATATAAACATTCTCCTTCAAATTTCCACTCAAAAAAATTATTTTAACATCCATATGGTGTATCTTACAACTATTCTGAGCTGCAAGAGAAAACATAGTTCTAATCGTGCCCAATTTTGTTGTAAGATAAAATGTCTCTTTGTAGTCAACACCTTCCTTCTGAGCGTAGTCTTTTGCTACAAGTCTTGCCTTGTATTTATCAGGTGAACCATCTGCTTTGTATTTGATCTTATATACCCATTTACAATCAATGGGTTTGACACTTGCAGGATGATCCACTAACCTCCAAGTTCCATTCTTAATAAGTCCATCATATTCCTTTTGCATTGCATCCTTCCATTAATCACAATTATCAGCTTCTTCAAAACAATTAGGTTCACTAATTTTCAAATGATCGAATTCACATTCATGAGAAACATTACCTAAATCACCTTTAGAATGCATTCCTGTATCATATGTTATTTTCCTTGAATTAGATAAGGATAATTCTAATATTGATAGGAAACTGGCTCATTTGGAGAAATTTGCATCTAAGAAGTTCTATTCTGAATTTGACAATGATGTTCCACACACTGAAGGGGGATTCCCATTCTATATCAGTCTGTGCTTTTTCCATCTTTGATTCATGAGGATGTTTCTACTAAAGAAAACTTGGAGGATAGTTTTGTTTTTGCAGCGCCAGAAAGTGTTCTTGAAGAACTTGTACTTCAGGATAAACAACCATCACAACCACTTCAACAACCTTTACCAAGATCTACACGTGCTCGAAGTGTTCCAAGAAAGTATGATGATTTTGAAACAGGAATGTCTTCTAAAGGTGACTCAGTTAATGTTTCTCATGAATGTGAATTCAATCATTGTACGATTAGCGAACCTAATTATTTTGAAAAAGCTACTAATTGTGATGAATGGAAGGATGCAATATAAAAGGAATATGATGCACTTACTAAGAATGGAACTTGGAGGTTAGTGGATCCTCCTGTAGGTGTCAAACCCATTGGTTGCAAATGGGTGTATAAGATCAAATAAAAAGTAGATGGTTCTCTTGACAAATACAAGGCAATACATGCAGCAAAAGGTTACGCTCAGAAGGAAGGTGTTGACTACATAGAGAGATTTTCTCCTATGAAAAATAGCTAGAAGATACACCATATGGATGTTAAAACAAGTTTTCTGAATGGCGATTTGAAGGAGGATGTTTATGAAGGCTTTGTATGGACTAAAACAAGCATCTCATGCATGGTATGAAAAATTAAATGAACACCTTCTCAAGTTGAATTATAAGTTATTTGATATGGATGATGCAACTCTTTTTGTTAAGACAATTGGAAAGTCAGTTGTATATTTGGTTGTGCATGTAGATGATTTGATGATCAGAGGAAACAATGATGACTATATAGTGTTCGTTAAAAGAGAATTATTGAAAGTTTTTGACATGACGAATTTGGACTTATTACTTTATTATTTAGGGATTGAAGTTGATTAGAAACCCAAATATATTTTCAGTTCTTAGAAAAAAAGTATATTGGACAACTATTGGATAGATTTGGGATGCAGGATTGTAATCCTGTCACTACTCCTATGGAGAAAAACTGGAAGCTTACTTCCACTGAAGGAAGTATGCTTGAAGATCCAACAAAGTACATGCAACTTGTTCGAAGTTTTAATTTTATAAATACTACTCGACCTGCCATAAATTTTTCTGTAGGGATACATTTCAAGTTCATGCATTATCCATGTGAAGGTTATTAGAATGCAACAAAGTGAGTGATTAAGTATTTGAAAGGCACTCGAACATATGGCATCAAATATTGAAAATTTTCAGATTTGTATCTCATCGGCTTTTCAAATTGCGATTTTGATGGAGATAAGGAGAATGGAATCTTTACTTCTGGTTATTTGATGAGTCTTAGATCAACAACCATAAATTGGAGATCATGCAAGAAATATATTCTTGTTGATTCTACCACTGAAGCTGAATATGTTACAACAACTTAAGTTATAAAGGAAATCATTTGGCGCAAAAAACATGAAGACTTGGAAGAGAAACAAAAGGATTCAACTCCACTACTCCTTGACGGCTCTTTTGCAATGCAGTTGGAAAGAATCCTAAGTTTCATTATTGAAGAAAGCATATTAACACCATAGATTACTTGATTCGACATTATGTAGAGGCCAAAGTTATCCATCTGAGACATTGTCTCATTTAATAGAAGATCACAGACATATTTACAAAGCCATTGAGATGTAAAAAGTTTGAAAAGTTCAGAATGTTACATATTGTTATTGTATAATATATAATTAATTTTACATCTCGTTTTTACGGTTAATAAGTTCCTGAGACACAACTGTCTCATACCTAGATTTCACATGTATACATAAGTAATTTTATCATTAATACGATTCTATTTCATTGTGCTCTTTCATTATGGAGTTTATTTGGGCTTGTACAGTGGTATCAGAGCCCCAGTTGAGTTGTTTCTAAACTCCATGTATTTGAAGTCTGTGGCGTAAAGGAGACTTGGAGGATGAAGATTGTGAGGATAGTTGAGTGTAGAAAAAGGTTAACCCAGTGGGACGCTAAAACTCTTGACTCTTTGTAAGTTTTATATATTTCCATCATAATGAAAAACGATTAGAGAAATTCAGTGTTACAAAGTTTTTTTTTAACATATTCTTGGAAGTCAGAATATATGTTGCAATTTTGAGTGTTTGTTGTTCTCAATAAAAATTGTCAATACTGAGTGAAATACTAATAATTGTTGGATTGTTTGCTAAAATTCTAAGCTCCATTCATCCAAGGGCCGCTTGTTTTTTTAATTTTGGGAGGATTTATTTGCATTTACCTCATCAAAGGGGAGTTTAATTACAATGAAATTTTTAAAAGATAGTATTTGCATTTATTGCAGTAAACAAGAGTTTAATCCCAGTAAAATTTCTGAAGGATAGCATTTTCATTTACTATAGTAAACAAGAGTTTAATCACAGTAAAATTTATGAAGGATAGTATTTTCATTTACGACAGTAAACATGAGTTTAATCACAGTAAAATTTCTGAAAGACTAGAGTTTAATCACAATAAAATTTCTAAAGGATAATATTTACATTTACTGTAAACCTTTACTGAAATATTTTTGAAGGATACAAAGTTTTCACTGAAGGATATATTAAGGATACTTAAAATGAATGATATATATTTTTTGGTGGTTTGAATTAGAACCTATCTCCTTGCTAGGCTATTTTTGAAACTTACCATTAAACCAAAAAGACAACTTTGTTTGAAACAAGAGGAGAAACAAATTTACATCTTTTCATATGTATTGCATATATTTTGAATTTGAAAGGATTTGAAGAATATTTCTCTGTATAACAATTATGACTTCAATAGCTTCCATAGTTGGAGTTATTCTTAATGGAAAGGAAAATTATCAAGAGTGGTTTAGAAAGCTTAAAAGTGCCCTTGTTTTTAACAATTTGTGGGAAGTTTTTCAAGGTAAGAAGAATAATGATGGAAAATAAATTGCATCGGAGCCACCTAATAATGAGAAGCAACATGCAATTTGGGAACAAAAAGATAACAAGGAATATGTATTAATAACTTCATTAGTGACAAAAGAGGTAAGTCGATATATCGTTTCATGTGGTACAACATCCGAAGCATTAAAGAAGTTTAAAAAAATTATATGATTCACACTCAGAACTTGAAATTATTCATTTATTCTTAAAGTTATTTAATTTGGAGATGAAGGATAATAATCCTTTGAAGAGTGCCTCTGAAATAAAAGCCATTTTTTATGATATAGAAGCCACTGGAACTAAAGTAGATTTACATTTTACAACTTTTATAAAAGTCCTTCACCCCGTCTATTCACACTATATGGAACCTCTCCAAGCTAGTGGGCAATTAAAAGACATTACATTTGATAAACTAGTAAGAAAAATAGCTTAGAGAGAAAAATCCTTTGGGAAGAAAGAGGCTCCACCTAACTCTAATGTAGAAACATTGTGCCTTGCATGAAAGGATCATAAGTCTCATGCTGAAACTTCTAGAGGGGATAAAAGTAGTAGAGGCAATGGTAGGAAAAATTATAAGGGCAGGGGGGGGAAATAATTAGGGAGACAGATAAAAAAATGATAGACAAGAAAGGAATTTTAATGATCGACCAACTATCAAATGTTTTAGATGTGGTAAAATTGGTCATACTGCTTCTAACTATAAGATCCCTTGGGAGAAAGTCAATGAAAGGAGAGAAAAACTGAATGAAAAGAAAGACCAACCACCATAAGCTAAGGGAAAATCATCAGACTCTGCACATTACATTATTTTTCACTATAATTTTAATACTAATGATGTTTTCAACATTACATTTTCTTCATGGCGAGATAGTTGGATTTTGGATTTAGGAGCCACTTTTCATATGACATTTAGGTGAGATTTTTTTGAAACATTTAGTGATGATATTGATGGTGTTATTTACTTTGCTGACAAGTCTCAAATTAAACCATCTGGCATTGGGTCTATTCATTTGAAGATACCAATTTTTGCAGATTTTGTTATACATGATGTACTTTATATTCCACAGCTTCAGCAAAATTTGATGTCTCTTATCCATATTCAACAGCAGAGGAATTCTATTCATATATTTGTTGAGATCATTGAGATAAGAAGAGCATATGATCATGCAGTTGTTATGACCGGTGTGGAATAAGGCACACTTTTAAAATTAAATGATACTTCATCTACTAATTCTCATGAAAGTTCTGCGCTTTTAGCGCAACAAAGTGATATCTTGTCTCCCAGCTTGTTGTGGCACACTTGATTTGGTCACATCAATTATGACATCATCAAAATTATGAAAAAGAAAGGTATTAAAGTTCTTCCAACTGTTCCAAGAAATATTACACCTTGTGATGCTTGTATTTTGGGAAAACATTGTAAATGACCTTTTCATAGTTTTTCTTTTAAAGATTCATGAAAATTATGTCTTATACATTCATATTTATGTGGACCTATACCTGTTGCAATTTCCAATAGAAATAAATATGTGATGACATTTTTTGATGATTACTCGAGAATGTGTTGGGTGTATTTTTTGAATAATAAGTCACAAGTGTTTGAAGTTTTTAAAACTTTTCATTTGATGATTAAAAATGAAACTCAACAGAATATAGACATTCTTCGAACTGATAACGGTGGCGAGTATACTTCTCATGTTTTTGAACAATATTTGAGGGACAATTGAATGAAAAATCAGACTACCATACCTTATGATCCAAAACACAATGGTGTTGCAGAACGTATGAATAGAACTTTTCTTAATATGGTTATAACTATGATGTTATTTAAGAATGTTAAGTTGATGTTTTGGGGAGAAGCAATGCTTTGTGCAACTTATATTCACAATAGTTGTCCTTCTTTTGTCATCAATAATAAATATCCTTATGAAATGTGGTATAATCATCTTCTTTTTGTTCAACATTTTATAGTACACATCTAGATCTTCGTAAAGGTTGCTTAAGTGGTTGTGATGGTTGTTCATCCTAAAGTATGGGTTCTTCAGGAAAACTTTTTGACCCTGCAGAAAAAATAGTATCCTCCAAGTTTTTTTCAAAAAAAAAAAATCCTCATGAGTCAAATATGGAAAAAACATACACTGATATAGAAGTAGAACCCCTCCTTCAGTGTGTGGAACATCATTATCAGATTCAAAATAGAACTTCTTAGATGCAAATTTCTCCAAATGAGCCAGTTTCCTATCAACAGTGGAATTATCCTTATATGATTCAAGGAAAATAACATCTCTGGAAGGAATGATTTTTTTATTTTCTTCATCATACAACCTCTATGCTTTGGAAGTAGCAGAATATCTGAAAAAAATACATATGCAACTTCTATCACCAAAATTTTTGTGATGATGTCTAGTAATTAATGCATATCATAGAGAACCAAAGACTCTAAAATGTTGAACATTAGGAAGACGATTATACCAAATTTCATAAGGAGATATATTATTGATGACAGAATAAGGAAACTTATTGCGAATATAGCTGCACAAAGAACTTATTCTCCTCAAAACATCAACTTAACATTCTTAAAGAACATCATAGATCTAACCATATTAAGAAAATTTCTATTCATATGTTCTGCAACACCATTTTGTTGTGGATTGTAAGGTATCGTAGTCTGATGTTTGATTCATTTTTCCTTCAAATATTGTTCAAAAACATGAGAAGTACACTTGCCACCATGATCAATTTTGAGAATGCTTATATTCTATTGAGTTTCATTTTTAATCATCAAATGAAAAGTTTTAAAAACTTCAAACGCTTGTGACTTAGTCTTCAACAAATACACCCAACACATTATCAAGTAATCATCAATAAATGTCATCACATATTTATTTCCATTAGCAGTTGCAACAGGCATAGGTCCACATAAATCTGAATGTATAACACCTAATTTTCATGAAGCTCTAAAATAAGAACTATGAAAAGTTTGTTTACAATGTTTTCCCAAAATACAAGCATCACAAGGTGTAACCTTTTTGGAACTATTGAAAGACGTTTAATACCTTGCATTTTCATAATTTTGATCCTTCCATAATTGATGTGACCAAATTGAGCATGCTACAACAAGCTGGGAGACAAGATATCACTTTGCTGCGTCAAAAAACTAGAAATTTCACGAGAATTGGTAGATGAAGTACCATTTAACTTTAAAAGCATACCTTCTTCCACACGTTTCATAATAACTGCATGATCGGATGCTCTTCCTATCTCGATGATGCCATCAAATATATGAATAGAATGCCCCTATTGTTGAATATGGATAAGAGACATAAAATTTCACAGAAACTGTGGAATATAAAGTACATCCTGTAGAACATAATCTGCAAGATTCGGTATCTTCAAATGAATAGGCCCAATGCAGATGGTGAAATTTGATACTTGTCATCAAAGTAAATAACACTATCAATATCATCACTGAAAGTTTCAAAAAAATCTCGCTTAAATGTCATATGACAATTGGCTCCTGAATCCAAAATACAACTATCTCGCCATGAATAAAATGCAGTGTTGAAAACATCATTAATATTAAAATTACAGTGAGCAACAATGCAATGTGCAGATTATAATGATTTTCCCTTATTTGGTGGTGGCTGATCTTTCTTTTCATTCAACTATTCTCTCATTTCTTTGACTTTCTCCCAAGGGATTTTACAGTTAGTAGCAGTATTGTTGGAAATAATACTAAGAGGGGGGGTGAATCAGTATTATCATATCAATAATTTAATTTTCAAAACTTATTTGTATACACTACTTCAGCTAAGTGAACTAGCGTGTATATGCAACTGTACTTAAGGCAACCAGCGTATATGTAGAGATCTTTTGATTTACCCAAATCATCATGCATTGGACTTTAACCAGTATATCAGAAATTCATTAGACAGTGCAGTAAAAGCAGAATAAAGAATCACACATAAGCAACACACATGAGCACCAAGATATAAGGTGGAAACCAAATGTGGGTGAAAACCACCTACTGCTGTCGTCTCTATCTTCTTTTAATAATAAGAAAATTTGTTTACAATTTTTGTACTGGTGCAGACTTATACCATTATGCAGGCTTCTACCTATAGAAGGCTACAACCTTCTCTCGTTCTCCAGCTTCTACTTGAAGGGAGCTACAACCCCCTACCTCTTGTACTAGTCGATATGTTTACTACTATGTAGGTGCCGACCTACAGAAGGCTATGACCTTCTTTCTTCCTCCAGGGACCACGTTTCATAAATTTTCAGGTTGTATCCATCAACAACATTATAACTGCAATTCAATCATTAAATACATTTGCATCAACCGATCACTGAAACCCAAACATCACTTTTTGAATCAATCCCTTTGACAGTCAATTTGATACTGTTACTAGAATAGAGTCACTAGAACCCAAACCAGAACCTAGAACTCTACAAAAGCAAATAGAAACAACTGAAACATACTTTATAAGGTATACGCTACTTCCATGTATCGAACTTGCGTGTGTACGCATTTTTACCAAAGTGAACCAGCGTACAGATTTGCAAATCAAATTTATGATGTATACGCTGCTTTGATATGCGGAACCAGCATGTATATGCTCCTTTTCTAAAGTGAACCGGCGTACAGGTCTATAAATGGTGATTTAAATATTACAACTATTCCAGACTTTAGTCATACCCAGATCATCACATTTACAGACTACAACATGCGCTAGTTATTCAGATACATGATCAAACCACATAAACATAATTCATTTCAAGCCTTAAGATCCCGATGCATCATTAGATCTTATCCTTCATCAAATGCTAAGGTTCATCCTTGGTTTAGATCAAGCACAACACCATAAGCCAATAACCTGCATATTAGATCTCACACTTCATCAAATATTCGATACTTGCACACCTTCGCCTAATGATCTTCTCCTCCTTTTATAGTTTTAGGCCTTACTCAATACCATGGACCAAAACCATGTAGGACCAATACCTTGGACCATATACCTAAGGTCAATACCTCGGACCAGATACCTTGGACCAATACCATGGATCAAAATACCATGGACCAAATACTTCGGACCAAAAACTTAGTTTTCCAAGGTATACACACTTTTCCTTTTGTGAAAGTGCGTGTGTACATATACGTGACTTGTATACAGTGAACCTATGTGTATACACATCTTGATCAATGGTGAACCTGTGTATACCTCTCTTTCTTCATTATGTGAAGACTGATATGTAATTCTTTGTTGTTTACCTGCTATATTGTGATCTTTCATCTGAGTGAGTTGCCATCAAGGACAATACCTGTATCATAATGCCAACAATCTCCCCCTTTGGACTTGATGGCAACAACCACACCAAGTCACTCTCCCCCTTTGACATCAAGGGAAAAGGGTCATGCTCCCCCTGAGTACATGCTGAAATCTTTGATATGCTGAAGTGTACTAATTGAGCTCCCATGATCGGGTCCATGCTCCCCCCGAGCACAAGAAAAGTCTGCAAAAGATGACTCTATACCAATGACCATCCCGTCACCAATGACTCATACATACATCCATCTCCCAACCAAGTGGGGATATACCAAATTTGAATCATCCACCCAACCAAGTGGGGATATACCAATTGTTTATACATGACTAAAATATAGCAGTTATTACATCATCCTTCCCATGCATAGTGGGGGTACAAATTACATCATATGACCAAAAGGGACTCATCAAAAGACTACAACAGACAAAGACAAATTATTACATCATGGGTCTTGATATGACCTTTACATTGAATGATATACATGATATTTATAACAGAGACCAAAAATCTAAACAAGACCATGATAGTCATCAGCAACTATCATACACCATGTATGATCTGCTCCATAAGCATCTGTTAATGGCATCTAGTCCATCAAAAGGAATCACTTGAATCAAAACAACTATGCGGATCTGTACCAAGATCTTCTAAGATAATGTCAACAATGCATTATTAGAAAAATATTCTCCCCCTGAACCTGTGCCAGATGTTCACTGTTAGATCTGATCATTGCATATATCAGAAGAATTATCAAGGCATCATCATCAATCATATATACATCAAGTTATCAACAAATTATGAGAACCAACATATTTCCAAATGTCATCAGCAAATTGTAACCATCATCAAATAGAGCAGATAATTTACTGAACCATATCAGACCCCTTCCTCTTGAGTCTGGCCCACTACTTTTCCTCAAACCAACATATACGCAATTGTGTCCACCGAAACTAGTGGATGTACATGACTACACTTCATGAAACTCACCTATAACAACTTTTCTAAAAAAAATGGATTTTAACAACAGGATGGTTCAGCAACTACTCCCAGCTTTTCTCTGAGATATTCAAATGTCTCTCTGGGCAGTGGTTTAGTGAATATATTAGCAACCCGTTCTTTGGAGGGAACATACTCCAATTTGAATTTTTTTTCAAACACTTTTTCATGTAGAAAATGATATTTGATGGGTATGTGCTTGATCTTGGAGTGCATGACTTGATTCTTCAAAATACTAATGGCACTTGTATTATCACATAGAATGGAGATGGGTGGAGTACATGTGATCTGAATGTCTTGCAATGTTTGCATCATCTAGATTAGTTGTGTGCAACAAGATTCAATAGCCACATATTCTGCTTCAGCTGTAGATAATGCAATTGAACTTTGTTTCTTGTTGAACCAAGACACTAACCTAGAAAACATATAGAATGCACCACCACTTGTGCTTTTTCTGTCATCAACACTTCCTGCCCAATCTGCATCTGTATATGCATGAAGATTAAGATTTGTATCTCTAGGATACCATAAACCACGTTCTGTGTTCCTTGAAGATATTTGAAAATCCTTTTGAATGCCTGAAGGTGTGATTCCTTTGGATTTGCTTGGAATCTTCCAACTATTCCTACTGCATGCATGATGTCAGGTTGGGTACCTGTTAGATAAAGAAAACTGCCAATCATGGATCTATAAGTTGGTTGATGTACTGTTGTTGATTCATCATTTGAGCTGAGACTGCATCCTATTACCATTGGAGTACATACTAGTTTAGAATCTTCCATTCCGTACTTTTTAAGATCTGTTTGAGATATTTAGTTTGTGAAAGAAAAATACCATCTTTATTTTGTTGGAATTATAGACCAAGAAAGTAGGTAAGCTCATCAAGCAAGGACATTTGAAATTCTTGTTGCATTACTGAAGCAAAATTCAGTGTCAATCTTTGTATATAAATTTCTATCTGCTGACCCCTTTGAAAAACCCTGTTGGTGGAGATATTTGTCAAGGCAGTAATACCAAGCCCTTCGAGCCTTTTTTAGACCATAGAGTGCCTTTCTAAGTCTACATACAAGTTTTGCATCATTTCCAATAATGAATCCTTTTGGTTGTTCAATATAGGCTTCTTCTTCTAAGTCTCCATTAAGGAAGGAAGATTTTACATCCATTTGGTATACTTTGAACTTCTGAAAACTAGAAAGAGCAAGAAACATCCTTATGGCTTCAAGTCTAGCAATAGGTGCAAAAGTTTCTTCAAAATCTATAGCTTCTTGTTGAGCATATCCTTTAAAAACAAGTCTGGGCTTGTTTCTAATAACTTCTTCATTTTCATTCATCTTGTTTTATAATATCCATTTAGTTCCTATGATATTATTATCAAGAGGTCTAGGAACTCATTCCCAAGTATTATTCTTTTCAATTTGCTCAAGTTCTTCATTCATGGCCTTGACCCAACATTCATCTTTGCATGCTTCATTTACATTTTGAGTTTTGGTGGAAGATAGTAATGCTAGATAGCTTGAAGCTTCTGTAACAGTTCTTCTTGTCTGCACACCTGCCTCTTTATGCCCTAAAATTTGAGTTTCTAGATGTTTTTTTTAACAAACCTAGACGGAATCTTTTCTTCTACCGTTATCTCTTCTTCTGGTGCTTCATTGGTTTCTTCTTCAGAATTAGCGTGATTTGACGTGGGAAGATAATCCTCATCTTCTTCTTTGTCATAATCTTCATTTTTTATCTGTTTTGGATTTTTGCATGCTTCATCAACCACAACATCAATACTTTCAATAATTTTCCCAATTCTTTTATTATAAAATTTATATCCTTTAATTAGGGAAGAGTAACCAAGAAGAATACCTTCATCTGCTTTGGGTTCAAACTTACCAAGTTTTTCATCAGTCCTTTTGTTGTAACATTTTCTTCCAAAAACTTTGAAGTATTTTACAGTAGGAGTCTTACCATACCAAAGTTCATGTGGAGTTTGAGTGTTGTTTACCCGAACATTTGCTTGGCTGAGAATAGTGACGACAGCGAATGCAGCTTCACCCCAGAAGGTTGTAGGAGTTCTAGATTCATCTAGCATAGCTCAAGCCATTTGTTGAATAGTTCTGTTCATTCTTTCTACCACTCCATTTTTCTAAGGAGTCCTTGCGGTGGAGAACTACCTTTTTATTCAATGTTGTTCACAAAAGTGAAAGAAATCATCTGAGGTAAATTCCCCTTCTCGATCAGATCTGAGGCATTTGCTTTTATGATTTGATTCATTTTCAACCAAAGCTTTGAAGCCTTTGCATTTTTCAACTGCTTCATCTTTATGCTTTAGAAGACCTATCCAACACATTCTAGAAAAATCATCAATGAATAATATAAAGTATTCTTCTCCACGGGGTGACTTTTTCCTTGATGGTCCACATAAGTCAGTATGAACAAGTTCAAGAGACTTACTAGCTGACCCTTCCTTTTCAATGAAACGAGATCTGGTTTGCTTACCGAAATAACATGATTTGCATATTGTATTTTTAGGGATGCTGATATCACGAAGATCACGAACAACCTGAAATCTGCATGCTTTTCTTATTTGAGAAAAGTTTAGATGCCCCAATCCTCTCTGCCATATCCAATGTTCATCATTTTTCTTAGATAGCATTTTTGTTGTCCTCCGTTGAGTATGTATAAGTTGTTTGGAGTTCTTGTACCTTTGATCATTATTTCTCTCATATCAAGCTCACGAACAACACATCTGTTTGATCGAAATACCACTTCATTTCCTTGATCACACATTTGACTGACACTCAACATGTTATGCTTTAGACCATCAACATACATAACACTTTTCACATGGAATAAGTCGATCTTGTGGACAAGATAGACCTTCCTAGAATCTTAAGAAGACCTAATGACATGCAAACCAACCAGACACTATCTTTCTCTAAATATGCTTTAATAAACAATGGCAAACAAGTGTTTTTAGGGCCTACCTTAGGTCCAACGCAAGTTTGTGGATGCCCTCGCTCCTTCGATCCAAATAAGCTCCTTTGTCGCGAATCTGCAAACACAAACAAGGCAAACAAATTAAATAGCACCTGAAAAGCCAATATCATAAAACATATTTAACATGAAAGTCAAGAAGTCCATGAAACAAATAACATAAGATACTTGTTGAGAAAAATGAGTTTGATTGTATTAATTCAAAAGAAGAAGAACTTTACAACCTGTGCCTTGATGCTGTACAAGCTCCTCCCAGGGTCCAGCAAGAAGTCTCCTCTACTTTGACAAGTTTCACTCACTCCCTAATGAAGCCAATAGGGTATGTGATCTCTCCTCTTAAGATCAACTAGGAAGTCTTGATTTCACTAGCATTTACCCTCAAAAATGTTCAGCTTCTAACCTCCTCAGCAACCAGCCCAATGCCTGAATTTATAGTGCAATGGAGGGAGGTTACTAGGTCCTCCTTCAAAGGGATAAAGCCCTCCTTCAAAGGGATAGCTCCTCTCATCAAGGGATTAGCTCCTTCTCTTTTGGGATGCATGAACCACCTCAGAGTGAACAATCCACGTCAAAATTACTTCTAGATCCTCTAGAATTAACCCAAAGTGAGTTTTTTAAGATAAAACTTGCACCTTTTGACTTTCACAGGGGTCCGCACCCACACCTTTAGGGACAGAGTGGGTAGGCCCGCAGTTTTTGTACACAGAAGGTGCGGGACCGCAGGTGACAGTGAGAGAAAGTGCAGAACCAGAGTTTCATTGACTTTTAATGTCTTTCTCCCATTTTCAAAGCTTGACTTGAAGACTGAGGTCTAAGACTTGCTTAGGAGGACAGTACAAGTGATGATAGACACATACTGACTGCAAATAATCATGGTGACGATATTTTTGTGTAACAGATTGCCCCCTAAAGTGCGAAGTTTGTAGTAGATGAGGATTTCATTTATCATTTAGGAAGAGTGAAGTACTTTATCATTTCGAGGATCATCTTGTGGAGAGCCCGGTTGGAACCTGTAAAAACATTCAATGCAAGATATATATATGAGATCATATCATCGCTGAGGTAGGAATTCCCATACTCAGATCAAAACTGACTAGAAAACTAACTACTGCTCTGATGCAGGAATGATCTTGTAAAACATCACAAGTATAGACTCATGTGGACATAGTATGGACGCAGCCATCTGTTTATGAATAGTCCATTATATAATGAATACAAAATTCCTCGCAGCCTGGATTATGGAAACAAGATCCAGGGTCTTCACTTCTACTTCCCGAAACAGTACGATTCTATCCATGCGAATGAATGTGTTGATGTCGAACATGATAGAAACCACTTGATTACCAGTCAATGATGTAAAATGTTAGCAAGTGTGAGAGAAACCACCAGTGATGTCAATGGCTCTCAAAGTACCCAGTACAATCCATGAGATGCGAATAAATGTGTTGATGTTGAACATGTCATGGAATCCTTTGATTGAAGGTCAATGATACAACCTGTCGACAAAGGCGAGAAACCTGCCATTGAGGCATGTAGATCTCAAGGTACTGACGATTTCTAGATCATCTTTCTAGATAATGAGCTGATGTCGATAGAAAGTGATCCGTCGCAGACAAGCCCACAACACAAAATCATAGATCAAGCTGAAGAAATTTAGTTGCAAGGACTGACTCAAGGATGGTCAAGATGGATGACAGATATTTTGTAGATGAATGGCTTATTGGCAGTGACCTCTTGAACACATAACGACACGACAGATGGTTTAGTGACAAATGACCCAAAGTTAATACCCAGAAACCGGCTGAAGACTTTCAATGTGGTTTGATCAACTGTTAGGCAAAGGATTTCCCAACCCAGGTGAATAAAAGTGTCGTGTTCAAGAGTGGTTACAAAGTATGACAAGCAGGCTCATTTTTCTCTCTTTTCCCCCACCATTTCTGGCAAGTACCTCTTTATTTTTGACAAGATTGAGGAGGATAACATTTGCTTGATTATAAGCTCATCCTTCGGATGAGTCCAACTTAGTTTAAATTCGAACCCTAAGAAGGAGTGGTTCATTCCTGTTTGTAATTGAACAGGTCCTTTACTGTGAAATTTTAACGAGTCCAGTATAGGAGAAACTCGACGTTTTTCAATTTTAGAGAGTCTGAAAAAATTTAAGAAGACGCCAGGGTTGACCTTTTTCATAAATTTGTGTCTCCCAAGCCCGAAAAAGTATAAAATAATACTTGAGAGAACCGCTTGATCTTTTACGACCAAGGAGTACTTTTCATCATTAGTGCCCTTGATCCGGAAAAGTAAAAAAGAGATCAATGACACGTCGTTTTATAACCAATATCGAATTTGAAACGACAAACATCCGACAATCTTTTCATGTTTTTATGGTCGGAAAAGAGCTGTAAGTGGACCGTCTTTTAATTCCGTTTTAACAAGTTTAAAAGAAAAACTCGGCGATATTTTCATGTTTCAGGAGTCAGAAAAGAGCTTAAAGGTGACTCTAAATGTTTTTTTCGTCAAAAATGATAGATTTCGCCTGAATAATCCGTTATCTTTCATAAAAACACAAACATTACTCATACCTGTTTGAAATGGATAAAAATGTCGCAAAAATACCTTTTCAAAGTGAAACATAAACAAATTTGCAATTTATTTACTCAAAAAACTTATAAAAGGGCTTTCGTCAATTCATTTTTACCATTTGAGTTTTGGGTGAGAAAATAATGCTTTTGCTTAGAAAACTTCCCGTGAAGATTGCGGAAAATCCAACCGTCAGAATCGAACGTTGTCTTCTCCAGGTAATCCACATCATCTTACTCTTCATTTTTGACCGTTTCAATTTTTGTTTTAGTCATTTATTTCATTTTTGGGAGGGTTTTTAGGCTTAAAACCCACGTGCAGGGGCCCGCAGGTTTACCACTGCTGGCCTGTGGATCCTGACTTTTTCTCCATTGGGAAAAAGCCAGGGGTCCGCACCTTCCATGTAGACAAGGTGCGGTCCCACGCACCGTGTCTAACCCGGAGGGTGCGGTCCCCGTCGCAAGGGTTTTTAACCCAAAAATTCTCAAAAATGGACCAAATAAAATAATTTCTAGCAATTTAATTTATCCTTATACTTGATGTAGAGAGTACATCATGCTAGATTGGCGCGAAAGAGAGCATAAGGACGTAGATGCTGCTGCATGGAATCATCAGCCTTCACTTGATGCTTTGAGGGCGTGCGTCGTGTACAAATTCTGGGCCATTCCTGGCATGAGGGCTCAGGTGGATTTCTTACAATGGTTGGTTGGTAGATGGAGCATACAGGACCAGTGCTTCTTCATTGGTGGACACCAGCTCAAAATCGAGCCAGCGGACATATATTTCTTGACTGGTTTGCTTAAGAGAGGCGAAGACTTGACTCTGTTTGGGGCTAGGCCAGGTGGCCAGTCTGTCGATAGCCTCCGGCTAGAGTACTGCAATAGCCAGGCTAGAGACAAAGGGATAGACATAAAGACCATATCCCGTCTTGAACTCATGGTGATTGCTTTTACTATCACCAGACTTTACGGGGCTGCCGCATTACATATTGCCACCGGATCCCAGATGCGTATGGCAGTTGATTGCTTTCGAGGCACCATCTTCAACTGGTGCGATGCCATGTTGGCCAATCTGAAAGGCCAACTGACCAGGGCCAAAAACAGACAACTAAAGACCTTTGGCTATGGGGCTTTGGTTGTGAGTTTTGGCCTGGAGAGGGTTCCCATGTTGATCCCACAACACCTTACTGTTGGAGCTGGGCTTCCTCGAGAGCCCAAACTGATGCGATGGGTCGCAGTTATGGCCCATCACTCAGATGAGAGGACAGAGGTTGCTCGATTCAAACCTAAGTATTTCCAATGGCTGGAAAACCAGGTCTTTTCTATTCAGGACTTTCCTTACGCTGGGGTAGATTTTCGAGGTGACCCAGACATGGTTCTTCCACCAGGAGAGCAATGGGATGATTCAGGTAAAATTATTTTCAACATTTTTCCTATTTTAATTTTTTTTTTATTTTCCATCATCTCAAAACTGATAGCAAAAGTTTCAAATGCAGATGTGGGTCCACAGCGACCAGCCGCTCTCCGGCCTTACGAGAGGAAACAACCAGTTGCACCCGCGCCAGCCCCACAGGATGAATCAGCAGAGGTTTTGGCCGAGTTGGAGGGTCATCTCGAGCGCTTGACAAGAGATATTCTGGAGACCACTGTAGATGACATTCCTCATCGACTTCAACGCTATGTGATTGGGGTCCCGGGACCTTTTAGGAGGTTCCTTTGCAAGGTGGCCCGTGCAGTGGTTTCTTATAGAGATCATCACCAGTGATAGGATGATCGCCTATTGTGGGCACATATGACATTTTTGTTTTTTGTACCTATCATTTTTGCCGATCATAAGGTGTTTTTCAACCTATGATCGAGGACGATGTATTTTTGACACACTCCTATATATATATATCACTATTACCAGCTTATCTTGTAAATCATGTTATGGAATGGTTTTAAATTTACATGTATGATTATTGAAAATGTCTATTTAACATTTGAGAAGCAATTCCATCTGCTAATGTATTTAAAGATCTTGGAATATGCTGATATTCAATATAATCAAATTAACGTTCCAAGAGATGCACTCTCAAAAATAATCTTAATAACACTGGATTTCTAATGGCATACACTCTATTAAGTTGTAGTACAACGAGTTCAGAATCTAACCTCACTATCTAACTCCGAATCCCAAATGAAATCGATTCAGATAATAACTCAATCACTGCACTATACTCGGCAATGTTGTTCGTTGTTTGACCGAGGCTTACCCCATGAATAGATACTACCTCATCAGAGGGAAAATAGATAACCCAAGCTGCGGAAGAAATGTTCCATGTATTACGACAAGAACCATTAGTGAAACCAATGTATGTTTGGAGAGGCATCGACATCTGCAATATCAAGAATAAAACCAAGATAAGCAGGAATAATGACGGAAAAACACTCTCTAAGCTAAGCACACTATTTAAATTAAAACACACCAGCTAGAAAGAAAAAATATCCTAACTAAAATATCTCCATACCCATTCTTTAAGCATAATACCTTTTCAAGTAAAGACCATTTCTGGGTTTACCCAAAGAGTCCCCATCAAAGTCTACCAATTCATAGGCCCCTTTTGCTAGCTTTCGCTTGACAACATAGGGACCATGCCACATAGGAACGAATTTTCCAGCACCTAATTTATCATTAGCTTGATCGTAAACTAAGACTAGATCTCCATCCAAAAAATTTTGAGGGGTCACATTTCGATCATACTGAGCTTTTATGTGTTTTGCGTGAGTTTCGATCACCAATGCAGCATCACGTCGATTCTCATCTAATTGAGCCAAGTATAACAAATGCTTTTCCTCTTTGGATGTGGCTGGAAGTAACTCGATGGCCATTTGCAGTGACGGGATTTCGCATTCAATGGGTAACACAGCTTCCAAACCATAGACTAGTTGGAAAGGAGTGAACCCTGTTGATGTTTTTACTGAAGTTCGGTATGCCTAAAGCATTGAAAATAGCATGTTGTGCCAATTCGATCGATGAATCCCAATGATTCGTCGGATCATGATAACTAAAACTTTGTTGATGGATTCAACCAGACCATTAGCTTGTGGATAATAAGGGGTTGAACTATCGTGACGTAAACCAAGTTGGCCTGTAAGTTCGGTCATCATAACGTTTCGAAAATGACACCCATGATCAGTGATTATCGCTTGCGGGACACCAAACCTAGTAATTATATGATTGAACACGAAAATTGCAGCTGTCTTGCCGTCTGCCTCAAATGTAGGCATCGCCTCGGCCCACTTGGTAAAATAATCTACCGCAAGGATGATATATGCATGCCCCCCGGCCGAGTGAGGGTTACATGTAATAAAATCGATACCCCATTTGGCAAAAGGACCAATGACAATTATAGGGTGGAGAGGAGCAGGTGGAGCGCGCACCTTTCGATCAAAAATTGGGCAGTTGTGGCATTTTCGGACCGCCTTAATACAATCTTTAAATAAAGACGGCCAGAAGTAGCCAGCGCGCAATATCTTTTGGGCTGTGGCATACCCAGACGTATGACCACCACACGCTCCAGAGTGACAGTCATTTAGAACCCTTTCATCTTCCTTGTGAATTATGCAACATCGAAATACAGAGTCTACCCCACGGCGATAAAGAGTATCTCCAATAAT
Organism: Pinus tabuliformis; assembly: GCA_031772625.1. Classification (NCBI taxonomy): domain Eukaryota; kingdom Viridiplantae; phylum Streptophyta; class Pinopsida; order Pinales; family Pinaceae; genus Pinus; species Pinus tabuliformis. Next base: position 503,396,219 of record CM062817.1, on the reverse strand, counting down.
CCTGAATTGTTGGGACTGGAATCGAATTTTTCGACGTTCTAACCTTGAAATTTCTGGCCGAAAGGATTGGGTCTAGAGATAAAGGATGATATCCCCATACCATAGATCTAAAGTGCTGATTAGAAACAAGGATTCGTCTGCAATGGGCTCCTCCGCCACAGTTTCCGTGTCAGCACGCGGGAAGTCACACATTAACTCCGCAAAAACTAAAGATTTCTTAGACTTGGATTTCTCAAATTCCAAGTCGAACTCCTATAGGATAACAATCCATTTAGAGTACTTTCCCCCTAGCAATTGCTTGGTCAAAATGTATATCATAGGGTTGCAATCCGAAATTACTGTAGTTTTACGTAGTAAAATGTAGTGACGAAAACGTTGGACAACTTGAACAGCTGCCAATGCCAATTTCTCCACATGTGAGTATTTTAGCTTAGTTGGATTTAAAGTTCGACTAAGGTAATATATCACATGTTCAGTTCCGAATTCATCTTCCTAAACTAAGACCATTCCAATGGTGGAATGAGAGGCGGCGAGATACAAGAAGTAATCCTGGTTGTAGTTGGGAGGATGCAATAACGGTGCATGGGTCAACGCGTGTTTAAGTGCATCAAAAGATTTCTGAGCTATCTCATCCCAATAGAATGGAGTATTCTGTTTCAACAACCGGGTAAAACCCTTTGTAACCTCGGTGTAGTTAGGAATGAATCGTCGTAAAAAGTTTTCTTTCCCTTGCAAACTTTGGAGTTGGTGAAGACTCGAAGGAGGAGGCAATTTGACGATAGATTCAACCTTCGAGGGATCGATGCGAATGCCGGCTTTCGAAACTACAAACCCGAGTAATCGACTCGTTTCTATACAGAAGACACATTTGTGTGGGTTCAACCGAATCCGATAATGCCTACACCTCATAAAGATTGCTCGTAAATGGACGAGGTGATCAGCTCGATGTAATGAATGAGCAGGAAAGTCATCGAGGTATGGTTGCACAATGTGATTGATGTCATGAAACGCATAAGAGATCGCCCTTTGAAAAGTTGCTCCGGCATTCTTGAGCCCAAAAGGTAATTTGCAATAAGTAATTGTCCCCCATGGACAAATGAAAGCTGTTTTTGGTTGATCGGCAGGTAGAATATTGATTTGATTGTATCCAGAAAAACCATCCATGAAGGAGAATATTTCGTTGCCGGCACAATCATCACTAATTTGATCGATATAGGGAGTTGGGTAATTGTCCTTTGGACAGGCTCGATTAATGTCCCTATAATCGATGCATGTTCTTATTATTCCCTGATTTTTGTTAACTGGAACAATATTCGATACCCAATCCATTAACGGGATCGGATAAATGAAACCTGCTTTTAGTAATTTTTCAACTTCTGCTTTAATTGCAACAACTTTTCTTGGGTGAATCTGATGCAAACGTTGCCGGACGGGTTTAGCGTCCGGGTAAGTCTTGATCTCATGAACAACAATCGTGGGATCAATTCCTGGCATTTCCTCATAGGACCAGGCAAACACGTCGCGGAATTCTTGAAATAGGGCCTTATATATCTAAATTTCGTCATCTGTACATGAGGCACCTATATGAATGTTCTCAACAATTCCGGGCTTAACCGAAATGTCAATAGGAATAGTTCGAGAGATGTTTCCCAAATTTAACTCTGAATCGGGATGTTTCATTGGATTCTGAGGTTCCTTGACATATTCAGTCGTAAAAATTGATGAGAAATCATTTTCAAAATGATCATTCTCGGGTAAAAACGAAGATCTGTGATGGAGATCTTCCCATGGTAAATCATCTACACATAGGATTTCCCGAATTTGCTCATCGGAGTGAACAAGTTCAGAAAAAGTGGTTAAATCCGAGCTTGATGTGAAAAGTGATTCCTCACGGACCACATTCATGAAGTCAATTTCGGTTGAAGATGGGTCGGCAAACGACTGCACGGCTTCATAGGCAATTTCATATGGACTCAAAGGCATGGCATTACCAAATGAGTCTATCTCAGATTCAGAAGGAATGATCCAAGGATCATCATAAACAATGGTGTCTGATGTAATCATATGAATAGTCGCAAATGAAGACGATGCGTTGATCGGAGGAAAGGGAAAAGTACCCAGTAAACCGGCATCTTTAACTAATCCTACACCAACATCCTTATACGGGATAGTCGTTTTACCGACATGCTGAATACTCTCAGAAGAGGTTAGGTCGGATGAAAAGTAAGCCAGCTGGTCTATTGTTACGATCTTTCCATTATGTGGAAACTTTATTACTCGAAAGACCGATGAAACGACCACTGCCATAGCGTAAGACCAACTTCGACCCAAGAGAAGGTTGTAATCTAGAGGGGAATCAACCACCTCCACATCTAGACTAACGATTTTTCCTTCAACCTCTATAGGCAAATCCTGTAGAATGCCAAAAGGATGAAACCCACGGCCATCGAAGGCCTTTAGAATCGTCGGGGATTGATTTAGCGAAGGAGAACCAAGCGATCTCCAACACTGTATCGACATAATACATGTTGAGGCTCCCTCATCAATTACAGTCTGATGAATAGGCCTGTTTTTGACTATCACTAGAATCTGGAAAGCCATTTGATGAGGCAAACGCGGTGTACTATTTTCTAGATCGAAAATTTTAGGTTCAAGTCCTGAACGTCAACAGCTCCTATAGCCGACAAAAGTAATTTACGTTGTGCTAGACATGACTGCAGCACTTCCAAAGCCGACATTGCTGAGGGTGAAACAACTAAATCCTCAACAATGTTATAATTCTGAGCTGCTCTCGCATGTGGATTGAAAGCTGACTTTCGAAGTATACCCTTGGCAGGCGGTTTGATTACCAAGTCTGGATTAGGTTTCTCGATCTGTAGTGGATCGGAACCGGGAGCTGAGGTTGATGGATTAGAATGAGAAGATTCTGCTTCTTTACCATCAACAAGACTTTTACTACCATAATCTTGCGATCGAGTCGCAATCCGAACATGGGACATCATCAGTATGGGTTCTTCATTGGCACTCGAGGACGAACCTATCATCTTACTGTCTTGAGCTGGAAAAGGATCCTTCAAAACAACAGGAGTTTGGGAACCTTTGACAATCTTTGCAACCTCTGCACGATGAGGGCAGTCTCTTGTAAAATGTTCATCGTCACAAATGAGACAATGATAACGAGATTTGCGCTTTTCATCATTGGATTCCGATTTTTCAGGTTTCTCCTTTGAATATTTATCCATTTTATTCTTCTTCTTTCCTTTCTTCTTCCCACCGGATTTTGATTTAGTTGTAGATGACTCTACAACGTGAATATCAGAGGAAATCTCTGCAGAAGAATCTTCTGTTGGGGAAATAGGCAAGGTTATAATAGGAGAAGAATTCTTGGAAGACTTCTTCTTACTTTTAGTGTTAACCGTACCAATCATACCATCGGCGGCATGAGATCCCGAAGGAGCTGCAGCGATTTGATTTTGCTTGGGAAGATCGGGGATTTTCTCGTGTAACGTACCTGACTGAGTATAGACTAAGTCAAGGTACTGTGCTTGAGCAATTACTTGCTCCTCAGTAACAACTCTAGCTTTAGCTACATCTTCAGTGATCTTTGGCAACAAAGATTTTACAAACCACTCAGCCAAAATTTGATCCGGAATAAACACCTTCACTAAACGCCGTCGACGTCTCCACTCATGAATATGATCTGAAATGTACGTGGATGTCGATTGTTTTAACGAAGTTAACAATTCCATGCCATTGTCATATCGGACTGGCAACTGAAAATGAGTTAAAAACGAGGTAGCTAACTGACTAAAATTATAAAAAGTGCCTCGCGGTAACTCAATGTACCACTTGGCCGCGAGACCAATTAGAGTGTGCTAGAAAAGTTTAAGACGGATTGAATCATCTGAAATGGAGTTAGACACACTCTAGAGGTGGTAAGTCCTCACATGGTTTGACGGATCCTCTCCTGATTTACCTTCGAACTTAGGAATGTCACTGGGCAACTTATTCGGCATTGGCGGCCAAAACGGAAGATAATTAATGGCATCGTTTGTTAGGCGCGACAAGTTAGGTAAGTCCAAAGTTGCGATAAACGGTAACTGACGATTAGGGTCCCTAAAACTCTAGGTCATGAGACTAGCCCCAGGAGGAGGATATCTAAGATAACTAGGAATAGGAATTGCGTTTGGGATATTGTATCCTCCCGGAAAACCAGGATTAACCGGATCGTACTGGGGTTGTTGAGGTTGTTGATGAGTGTACCCAGGGTATGGTTGATACTGATAGACTGGCTGCTGCACAGCAGGACCGAATTGGTACTGTCCCTGGTACGGTTGATAAGTAAATTGTGGTTGACTTGTGACAACCGTACTTGAACCAGGTTGTCCTACAGGCATCTGAACCGAAGTTTGAATCGTAGATCCAAATGGTGGTAAAGATGTCTGAGGAGTAGATACAAGAACAGTAGAAACCGGAGCTGTCGATACTCCAGAAGTAGGTGGGGTAGATTGAACAGATGTTGCGGCAGTTGTAGCAGTCGTTTGAGGCGGAGTACGAGGTGTACTAGGCCCAGACTGAGAAACTACCGAAGGTACAGAAGTTTGAATGTTAGACTGGACTGGTTGCTGGGGTTACCAAAAACTAAGGGTTGTCCAGTTTGAGATGACAACTGTACATTTGGCTACAACATCTGTTGAGTTTGCGATGGATCCCACACTATATTCATTCCAGGGTACTGACCCATAACAGGTTGAGAATACTGAGGACCATAACCGAGTTGAGGGTAGGATTGATAATTGAAAGGTACATTTCCCGTTCCTTGAACATACGTTTGACCGGAGGGTGGTTGGAAACCTTGGTTCGAGTACTGACCTTGGGGTTGATACCCTTGAGGCACGTACTGATACTGGGGTTGACGTTGAGGTATAAATTGATACTGGGGTTGACCTTGGGGTACATATTGAGTCTGGGGTTGACCTTGAGGAACTACTATCCCGTAGGTATGTATTGTCCTTGAGGTTGCCCCCCAGATGCAAATTGGGTACCTTGAGGTTGCCCCCCAGGTGAGAATTGAGGCTGCCCCCCAGGCGGTAATTGGCCACCTTGAGGTTGAGGATTGGGAATAGAACCTGACATCATGAGAATGTCTTCTACACTCAACGGCTTAGTACCATTGCTTCCAGTTAATAACCCTTGCTCAATGGGTTGAGGAGATGCTCCTGAAAAAGTACCAGAAAGTGACTGATACCCGGAGGGAACAGAAGGACCGCCGTACAAAAAGGATTCAGGCGATTGAGTAAACATGGGTGACTGATTCGACATATTTAAAGGAGGATAATAACCTCTAGGTGTTGGGTGATAAGGAGCACGAGGTGGTGAAAAACTTAACCCTGGGATTTTTAAGAAATTAGTCAAAGAAAGATACCAAGTACTGCTCCTAGGTGGACTGTAAAAAATTGATTCACGCTCCCTTACCTCAATAACAAGTTGATTTTCAGGGATAGGGATGCCTACTTCTTCTTCCGTAGTAGCACGTTCTTCAATAGCAATAAGTCCAGAAGGAAGATCTTGGGTGATTACTCTTTCTACCTTAGGTGGACCAGGACCACTAGAAGCTGGAGAAACAAACCCCGATGTCGGAGTAGTAGCAAATTCACTTTCAGGTTCGGATATTTCAGGTTCCTCACCTATATCACTAGTAGATGAAAAGCTACCAGTAATTTCATAAACAGACATTGACTGTGGATTATAATATGCCACTAGTGTTTGAAAATCAGGATGTACTATCAAAGAAGATTCTCCTTCTTCAGGTGACCCAACTCTACTGTCTCTAGGAGTTACAAGGACTTTCAAGCCTTCAAGCAGGCTCAGGACTTCCTCAAGAGGTTGGCCCCAAAGTCTACGGGACTTCCTCAGTTATTCAGGCACGTTTAAAAACTCAGGTGATTGGCCCCGAAGTCTACGGGACTGCCTTGGTAATTCATCCACAGTTAAAAACTTTTAACTACTTCACACATAAACAAAGTAAAATCTCAATAAAAACCACCTAAAGCCTCTAAAGAACAAAACAAATTTGAATCACACGCCTAAAGAATCTAGGAGATCAAACATACACAAATAGTAACTTTCCGTACTGAAAACACTAGTTGGTGATGAAATCCAACGTCGCAGAGTTCAATACAGAAATGGCGGTTGGAACAGTTACCCTGGAAACCTGCTTAATGAATAGACTGGCACAAATTCCTCCACTTAACTGTCTCAAGTGACGAGAACCCCCCAGAAAATCCAAGTGAGTCTAGCCGACGTCTGCTCCAGGTACAGTGGGATATTCCCACCACTGTCACCTTAGGAAGAATCCTAAAGAATATGGCCACTAAGGTTACCAACTGAAATAAATATACCTGGGGGAACAGTCTACGATCCGATACGCACGCAAGGGCAGAGTAGCAAGCTCAATCCCCTTGAAGGCTCCTTGACATAATCCAAGGTTTACCAACAAGTGACCCCAGGCTCCTCGACAATGGTTAATCCGAGGTTTACCGTTTTTAATACGTGAATATCTGGCGTCGTTCCCAATGAGGAAGGATTGATTCCCACACTGGTTCAGACACGATCTCATGCTTCTCCTTTAAGAGGAGCTTTCCCAGAGCATAAATGCGACAATTGGATTTCTTCCCTACCACAAGATACAGCTACTTGTTTGTTTTTACTGTCTTGGAGAGTTAATTACTCTCCTACTCCAAGAAACTAGCCTAAGCTAAGTTGGTGTATCAGAGCCCTAGAAATAAAAATGTTACTAGATGAATTTTACTTTAAGCGTTATTTTTTATTGGTTTTTGTTTAAGTCAAAAGGTGCGGAGATGAAACTCATGGTATGAAGACCCGACTCAAAATCACTAAAAATGCACCTAAGATGATTTAAACAATCTTTTTCTCTTAGATGAACTTCTAAACTAAGAAAGAGTTTGAGAATGCAAATACTTTGTAAACACAAATCCTTCTTAAGAAACAAATTAAAAGAAGAGCTTTTGTCCTTTCCAGTGCACTCAAAACGAGACAACTAGTTATTTCACAAAAATTTCCTTTTTTCGTTTCAAAGCACTCAACCACTACAAAACAAACTTTTTCTCAAAAGAGATTTTTTATATTTTTTATAAAAAACTCAAAACTATGCAAATGACTAACTTTGAGATCTATAAACTATAAAAACCTATTTGAAGTCAAAGCCTACTAGATGTCTTATTTAAGGATGTTTTACTTAGCTAGATGTAAGCTAAGGACCAATTTATGTAGAATCACAAATTAGTCAAGAACAACCAATTTTGTTTTCTTTTTGAAAATGAAAATCCAAACTTTTAAACACAAGCTTTTCGAAGTTTTGTAAAGAGAAAACTCAAAGCGGATTCCTCAACAAGGGGAAATTTCATAAATGGTCAGACTCATAAGAAGGCTGGTAGACACTAAGGTGATCTGAAGTCCCTACAGCTTCTAAGCTCAAAGCCACTACACAACCAAAATGAAAAACAAACCCATCAAGAAAAACTCCTAGGAATTTCACCTAAAACCCTAACACTAATGAAATCAACCTAAGGAAAGCTTCTGACAGGTTATATGTAGGTCTGGGTAGTGGATAACAATTTCTAAACAAAAACTAAGCTGACTAATAGAGGAAATCTTAGGTTTTTCAAAATTTTGACAGGGTCCACAGGCCCACAATTGACACAGGTGCGGTCCCGCTCTGTGCTAAAAGCAAAGGTGCGGATAGGTACGCACTGTGTCAAAGGGTTAGGGTGCGGTCCTCTCCCAAAGCTATGAAAAACAAAAAATAACCCTGGATCTACAAACTCTACCCAATTTTACACACAACAAGCCAAAAACAGAAACAAAAACACAGTTTCTCAGGTCAAAGTAAAAACAAGGAAAACAATCGATCCCCAGCGGAGTCACCATTTTGTCACACGGAATAAGTCGATCTTGCAGACAAGATAAACCTTCCTAGAATCTTAAGAAGACCTAATGACAAGCAAACCAACCAGACACTATCTTTCTCTAAATATGCTTTAATAAACAATGGCAAACAAGTGTTTTTAGGGCCTACCTTAGGTCCAACGCAAGTTTGTGGATGCCCTCGCTCCTTCGATCCAAATAAGCTCCTTTGTCGTGAATCTGCAAACACAAACAAGGCAAACAAATTAAATAGCACCTGAAAAGCCAATATCATAAAACATATTTAACATGAAAGTCAAGGAGTCCATGAAACAAATAACATAAGATACTTGTTGAGAAAAATGAGTTTGATTGTATTAATTCAAAAGAAGAAGAACTTTACAACCTGTGCCTTGACGCTGTACAAGCTCCTCCCAGGATCCAGCAAGAAGTCTCCTCTACTTTGACAAGTTTCACTCACTCCCCAATGAAGCCTAAAAGGTATGTGATCTCTCCTCTTAAGCTCAACTAGGAAGTCTTGATTTCACCAGCATTTACCCTCAAAAATGTTCAGCTTCTAACCTCCTCAGCAACCAGCCCAATGCCTGAATTTATAGTGCAATGGAGGGAGGTTACTAGGTCCTCCTTCAAAGGGATAGATCCTCTCATCAAGGGATTAGCTCCTTCTCTTTTGGGATGCATGAACCACCTCAGAGCGAACAATCCACGTCAAAATTCCTTCTAGAATCCTCTAGAATTAACCCAAAGTGAGTTTTTTAAGATAAAACTTGCGCCTTTTGACTTTCACAGGAGTCCGCACCCACACCTTTAGGGACAGAGCGGGCAGGCCCGCAGTTTTTGTACACAGAAGGTGCGGGACCGCAGGTTACAGTGAGAGAAAGTGCGGAACCAGAATTTCATTGATTTTTAATGTCTTTCTCCCATTTTCAAAGCTTGACTTGAAGAGCTAAGGTCTGAGACTTGCTTAGGAGGACAGTACAAGTGATGATAGACCCATACTAACTGCAAATAATCATGGTGATGATATTTTTGTGTAACAACATTCCCAACTTTAACCTTTTCTTTCAAGAAAACAGAGCCTTTACCTTTTATGATAGCAGGAGTGTCATTTCCAAATGAGACATTCTTTTCTGTTTCTAAGGCATTATATGAGTGAAGTTTTTCTTTGTCACCTGTCATGTGTTTTGAGCATCCACTGTCAATGTACCACTAATTTTCTTGTCCTTCTCCATACAAGGCTATACCACATCTTTCTGTTTGCGGTTCTTTATTTATCCATATTTTGGGTTTTAATGGAGTTTTCTCCTTTTGAGATATTTGCCGACATTTACTCCTGCATTTAGATTCTTCATGGTCGAAGTTGTTACAGATTGAGCATTATATTTCATTTTCAAGAAGAGAAAAGTTATTGTAGGAACTTTTCTTGATCCCTGTCACATTCCTTTTATTTCGTGCTTCTCTAGTCATGATGATCTTGTAAGCAACACATTGAGCAGCTTTGTGTCCAAAGTTATGACATGAAAAACATTTGCCATTAAAGAAGTTCCTGCGATTATTGAATCTACTGACCCGGTGATTGTAGTTTCTATTCATATTCATCTTTGAAGAAAATTGAGTATGATTTACCTGAGGTTGGTTATGGCTTCTGCTCATCCTTGAAGTAAATTGAGCCTGATTTACTTGGTGATCTACTTTATTCCTTTGCTGACGATTGTCAAACTATTCACTGCACTTTGCTGCATCAAGATAACTTTTAGTGGAGGTTGACAACTTCTGTGATTGAGATGCTTCTTCAGTATATCCAAGACCTGTCTTTATCATAGGAGAACACTGCACTTTGATAATTTCATTTAAGGTTTCTAATCCTTTAGCAAATCTAAGATTGAGAGCTTTTGTTTTCTCAAGATCCTTTCTTAGACCCACAGTTTCACATTCTAGTTTTTCATTGTGTTTTTCTCTTTCAGCAAGTTGGTATGTCAAGGTATCTTTAATCATATTCTTTTCTTTTAAACATATTTTGAGTTTAGAGCTTTCTTCATAAAAGTAATCTTCATCTAAAGCATCCCAAAAATTATCATCTTCATAAGCCATCAAAAGTCTATAGTCATTACTATTTTCATCTTCATCATTATTTGATAAACCATTGCTATCTTCATGAGTATAGTAGCTCTTTTTACTTACACTTTGTTTTCTATTCCATTTTGCTTATTCCTCCCCTTTATCATATTTATCTTCATGAGGACATTTGGCAGCATGATGACCGACTCTACCACAGGCAAAAGATTTGAAAGGTAGTTTACCTCCAAATCTTCCAAAACCCCGTTGAAGCTTCTTGACAAAGTTTACTTCATCTTCTTCTTTTGAAATATGTCCTGATTCATTGAGTTCCTCTTTTCCTTTTACTGAAGCTTTAAATGTGGCTTCTCTCATATCTGATGGGCCTCCTTTTCTCATCTCAAAGGAAATTAAGATTTCATGAAGCTGTGTCATAGTAATAGTCTGTAGATCCTGTTTTTCTTCTATGGCAGATACTTTTGATTCAAATTTAGCAGACAAGGATCTTAAAACTTTCTCAACTAAGGTAACTTCCTTTATCTCTTCACCCAGATTCTTCATGCAATTAACAACCTCATCTATATGTAAGAAGTAACTAGCTATACTTTCATCATTATGCATCTTAAGAGTTTCATATTGAATTTTGAGAGTTTGCAGTTTAGCACGTTTTACCTGAGAGTCTCCTTCATAGCTTAGAATGATTTTTTCCCATATTTCTTTGGCTGATTTGAGCTGCATAACTTTGACAAACTCTGATTGTGACAGACTTCCCAATAATGTATTGACAACCTTGGCATTGGTTTCATATTGCTTTTTACCTGCCGTATCTATAGGAATTGCTGATGGAAATGTATATCCTCCTTCCACGATTTCCCAGACATCTGTTCCAAGTGATTGAAGATAGGTTGTGGTTCTTATCTTCCAATAAACAAAGTTTCTCCCATCAAAGATTGGCAGTCTGATGGATCCCTCGATTTCTTTATTACTCATGATGATGGATCTTCCTTCAAGCAATCAAGCTTCTTCTGAAGGACCTGCTCTGATACCAATTATTGGAAATAATACTGGGGGGGTGAATCAGTATTATCAGATCAATAATTTAATTTTGAAAACTGATTTGTATACACTACTTTAGCTAAGTGAACTAGCGTGTATACGCAACTGTACTTAAGGCAACTAACATATATGCAGAGATCTTTTGATTTACCCAAATTATCATGCATATAACTTTAACCAGTATACCAGGAATTCATTAGACAGTGCAGTAAAAGCAGAATAAAGCATCAAACATAAGCAACACACATGAACACCAAGATATAAGGTGGAAACCCAATGTGGGTGAAAACCACCTGCTTCTGTCTTCTCTATCTTCTTTTAATAATAACCAAATTTGTTTACAATTTTTGTATTAGTGCAGACTTATACCAATACATAAGATTCTACCTGCAGAAGGCTATAGCCTTCTCTCGTTCTCCATCTTCTACTGGAAGGGAGCTACAATCTGCTAGCTCTTGTACTAGCCGATATGTTTACTAGTATGTAGGTGCTGACCTATAGAAGGCTATGACCTTCTTTCTTCCTCCAGGGACCACGTTTCATAAATTTTCAGGCTAGATCCATCAACAACATTATAACTACAATTCAATCAATAAATACATCTGCATCAACCGATCACTGAAACCCAAACATCACTTTCTGAATCAATCCCTTTCACAGTCAATCTGATACTGTTACCAGAATACAGTCACCAGAACCCATAACTCTGCAACATCAAACAGAAACAACTGAAACATACTTTATAAGGTATACACTACTTCCATGTGTTGAACCTATGTGTGTACCCGCTTTTACGAAAGCGAACCAGTGTACAGATCTGCAAATAAAATTAATGATGTATACACTGCTTTGATATGCAGAACCAGTGTGTATACGCTCCCTTTCTAATGTGAGCTTGCATACAGATCTATAAATGGTGATTTAAATATTACAACTATTCTAAACATCAGTCATACCCAGATCATCACATTTATAGACTACAACATGCGCCAGTTATTCAGATACATGATCAAACCACATAAAGATAATTCATTTCAAGCCTTAAGATCCCGATACATCATTAGATCTTATCCTTCATCAAACGCTAAGGTTCATCCTTGGTTCAGATCAAGCACAACACCATAAGCCAATAACCTGCATATTAGATCTCACACTTCATCAAATATTCGATACTTGCACACCTTGGCCTAATGATCTTCTCCTCCTTTTATAGTTTTAGGCCTTACTCAATACCATGGACCAAAACCACTTAGGACCAATACCTTGGACCAAATACCTAGGGTCAATACCTCAGACCAGATACCTTAGACCAATACCATGGATCAAAATACCATGGACCAAATACTTCAGACCAAAAACTTAGTTTTCCAAGGTATACGCGCTTTTCCTTTTGTGAAAGTGCATGTGTATGTATATGCAACTTGTATACAGTGAGCCTGCGTGTATACATAGCTTGGTCAATGGTGAACCTGCATATACCTCTCTTTCGTCATTCTGTGAAGACTAATCTGTAATTATTTGATGTTTACCTTCTATATTGTGCTCTTTCATCTGAGTGAGTTGCCATCAAGGACAACACTTGTATCATAATGCCAACAAGTATGACCAATTTTACCACATCTAAAATATTTGATAGCTAGTCTATCATTAAAATTCCTTTGTTGTCTATCGTTTTTTTGTGTGTTTCCCTGATTATTCCCCCCCGTCTTCCTCTCTAATTTCTCCTACCACGATCTCTACTACTTTTACCACCTCTAGAAGTTTAAGTATGAGACTTACGATCCTTTCGTGCAAGGCACAAATTTTCTACATTAGAGTTAGGTGGAGCCTCTTTCTTCCCAAAGGATTTTTCTCTCTCAACTATTTTGCTTACTAGTTTATCAAATGTAATGCCTTTTAACTACCCAATAGCTTTGAGAGATTCCAAATAGTGTGAATAGACAGGGTGAAGGACTTTTATAAAAGCTGTAAGTTGTAAATCTACTTTAATTCCAGTGGATTCTATATCATTAAAAATGACTTTTATTTCGAAGGCACTCTTCAAAGGATCATTATCCTTCATCTCCAAATTAAATAACTTTAACAATAACATAATAATTTTGAGTTATGAGTGTGAATCATACAATTCTTTCAACTTCTTTAATGCTTCGAATGCAGTACCACAAGAAATGATATATAGGCTTAACTTTTCTATCACCGATTCAGTTATTAATGCATATTCCTTGTTGTCTTTTATCTCGCAAATTGCACGTTGCTTCTCATTATCAGATGGATCTGGTGCAATTTATTTTCCATCACTATCCTTTGTGCCTTGACTAACATTCCCACAAATCATTAAAAATAAGGGCACTTTTAAGCTTTCTAAAGCACTCTTGATTATTTTCCTTTCCATTAAGAACAACTCCAACTATGGAAACTATTGAAATCATAATTGTTATGCAGCCAAATATTCTTCAAATCCTTTCAAATTCAAAATATATGTAATACTTCTGAAAACATATAAGTTCATTTCTCCTGTTACTTCAAACAAAGTTGGCTTTGTGGTTTAATGGTAAGTTTCAAAAATGGCCTAGCAAAGAGATATGTTCAAATCTTATTAGCCTCCAAATATTTTATTTTACCAATGACTTCTTAAAAAATATGTATTTCAAATTTATATATCCTTCATTTTAAGTATCCTTTAGTAAAAACTTTGTATCCTTAAGAAATCTTTTAGTAAAAAATCCGGTTAACTCCACTTTGATGCAGTAAATGAAAATAAAACCTCTCAAAATTAAAACAACAAGCGACCCTTGGATGTATGTAACTTAGACTTTTAGAAAACAATCCAACAATTATTGGTATTCGACTGAGTATTGACAATTTTTATTAAGAACAACAAGCATTCAAAACTCCAACATGTATTCTAACTTCCAACAATATGTTTAAAAAAAGAAAACACTTTATATCACTTAATATTTCCAATTGTCTTTCAATATAATGGAAATATATAAAACTTACAAATAGTCAATAGTTTGAGCATCCCACTAGGTTAACCTTTGGCTGCACTCAACTATCCTCACAATCTTCATCCCCCGAGTCTTCAAGTCTACTTTTCGCCACAGACTTAAAATACATGGAGTTTAGAAACAGCTCAATTGGGGTTGTAATACCACTGTACAAGCCCAAATAAAGAGCAAAATGAAAGAACATCATATTAATGATAAAATTACTTATTTATACATGTGCATTCTAGGTACAAGACAATTGTTTCTCGGTAACTTATTAACCATAAAAATGGAATGTAAAACTAATTACATATTATACAATAAGAATCCTAAAGGATTAGTTAACAAGGTTTGCTAACAATTAGGAGTTCTTGACAAAGATTAGAGAGACTAGCTAAGTGATAATAATAATTATTCTCTAGAGCATGAGATATATTAAAATTGGGTTTGAAGAATTTTGATTTTTAAATAAATGAGTGCACACGATTTGATTTCATTCAGATGATATAAATAAAGAAAGAAATTATTTTAACATCCATGAGGCTAAAGATAGCCCATGGATATATATAAAAAAAAAAATCCGTTACAAATAAAAAAATACTAAATTTAATTTAAAAATAATTTATTTCCACTTGTTATGCACATGGGAATCAAAATGTGTCTTTTGTAATCCATATTGTAGCATCCACACCATTTCGTTGGAATCCATATTGTAGCATCCACACCATTTCGTTTGGAATCCATACTGTTGGCAGATGGTAAGTAAATCTGAGTTAAGACTACCAACAACCTTGTCATAACACTGCCACGTCAAATCTAAGGTGTTTTTCATTACCACCAGATATTTGTATTGGTGTGGAGTTAACATTTCTAGAATGTATGATGCAGGGTGTCTGGGCTTCAAATATGTTCCAAAAAGGAGATCTTGTTTTTATCTTATTTTCTAGCTCATAATTTCCTAATTATGTAATGGGACACATAAAGGAGTAGATGGTCGTAGATAGCCAATTATAAATCCTCCCATTCACGCCATGAAATTCAATAGGTCAAATTCACTGTGATGCTTACATAGTTCTAATTTAAGGAAGCATTTGTTGGATTTTTTAGGAAGAAAACTTCCAAACGAAACTGATAAGGTTATAAAATAAATGTCGAACAAGGAATATGTTTTTAATTGTTAAACTTGGGCATGATTTTCATATATACACATGATTTGAACTATTAAATGTGGGCATAATGGATAAATTATTAGATGCACACTTGTTATTTTTGTAGATTTTTCACTATTCTAAATTCAGAGTGTGGGAGATTATGGATATCATTATATATTCAATTAAATCGATGGGTAGGGTTTATATCAATCACATTTATTAATGTGGTTGTGCTAGTAATAATGATAAGAAATAGAGTTAAAGAAAATGAAGTAAAAGAAAAAGTTTATTCTCTTGAAAAGATGATTATAATAATAATAATAAGAAGAAGAAGAAAGAAAAATATTTAAAAGCCATGTCAATTCTTTAACTAGTTTTTTCACAGTTTTTTTAACCACATGTTCTAAATTGATATTTTACTTTATTTTTATTTAGGTATTGGCTAACTATTTTATGTTTTAGAGTTTTTGGATAAAATTCAGTGAAACAATTTTGGTTAATCATTTATTTTAAAATACATATTTGAATGCATAGATGGATTCAACACCTTCAAAAACTTTTGGAGCACTAGGATTGTGGAGAGTTCACAATTGAAACTGGTGAACAAATATGTGTCAAATTTAGGTCAAATTATATCCAAAAATGTCTCAAAAAGTTCCAAAATGTAGAACAAGTAGATTAACCAAAAATTATTTTGATTTTCCTAGACACTAAATCCATTTATGCATTCAAAAATGCATTTAGAACAACAAAAAATATGCTCTAATAAAAAATTGTTTCACTGGATTTTGACCAAAAACTCCAAAAATTATAATAGTTAGATAATGGGAAAAAGGTGTAGCCTACTTGGAGCACTCAGATTGTGGAGAGTTCATAACTAAATTTGTGATACCAACAAATCCATGCGAAAATTACACTAAATTCTACCAAAAATATGCCTTGAAAAGATAAAAAATGTAGAACAAGTAGACTACACTTCTAAATAACATATTTAAACTTTTAACACATGCTTTACATATAACATATGCACAAAAATAATTGGACTATGTAGGGATAAAGTTTGACTACTTGCAAAACCTTGTTCTAATCGTTGGTTTGAATTTGTAGTGGTCGTGAAAGGGGTAGAATTGTAATAGATAGTTTGGATGTAAACATAAGATAAGAGTTTGGATAAGGAGTCCTAATTAGTGGGTTAATGAACATGCTAGTCATGTAATGACGAACAAAAAATAGTGATTACACGTGCTCAAACCCTACGCGGATTAACAATATGTTGAAAATTAAGACAAACAAAAATAATGTTGGGTTTTTGAGATGCTAAATATACAAAGGCACCTGAGTTTATATTAAAATAATGTGATGAAAGAATTCTCTTTGTTTGACAAATCAAGATAACCCAATATTCATGTTGCTCATAGCATAGCTACAACTATGGTTACCACACTAGGAACTTTAAGAAGCCCAATCGTGATAGCCATGTCAAAATGTCTCAACTTTTCAACAAAAGCATTACAAAGTTATATTGAATTCTAGGTCTATATAGATGAAACAAATAAGCCACTTGTATGGAACTTACTTGTAGGTAGCCCTATTGACGTAAATTTCTAGAAGGCATTGAGAGAAGGTGGTAAAATTTTGGTAAGCCCATTCTCATGCTATACTACACTAGAAACATGTTTTTTGTAGTTCTTATCTAGAGGTGTGTGTGATGGGTTTTATAAGCATGTTATGGAGATAATGCATGTCCAGCTATTTGAGGAATATCAAGAAAACAATCATGATTTTAAGATAGTTAGTAATATTGATTTCGTTTCAATCTTTGTATTATTTCTCATCTATCTTGATCTTTTTAAAGTGGAAAATTTGAAGGAATTAGATTGCATGGTAATTTTCAGTGATTGGTCCTAGTTTGGAGAATTATTGTGTAAAACCTTCTGAAGCCATTTTGGGACATCAAATGGAACTTTTTGAGATTAATACTTTCTCAGTCTAAATGAGTCCCTTATGCATTCATATACACATAGATACATTCCTTATGATGAAAGAAACATGTCAAACATAGTTCTTATGAAAAAGTTACGTCTCTCGCAAGTTGACCTACTATGTTAACCACCGTGATATGAGTGGATGCCATATCATATCCTATTTCTCGCACATATGGGACTAGAATTATTAGACTTTGAAGAAGACTCTAGAAGGTCCAAACACATAATTCTAGTTCAGGGTTGAGGGATTCAAATCTTACCCCTTGTCAATTATCAAGCTATATTAAATATCAAGCAACTAGTAGTAGTAGTGGTTCCATTCCATAATACTTTATTTTGTTCCATAATTAAGTAGAGCAAGTAGGGGTGGGAAGTTACAAAGTAGAAAAGAAGGGATTAAGATCCTATAGTAGCCTCACAAGCCATTGGTGTTAGGTAACTCCACAAAGTTTACAACTTCCTTTGTACTCACAATTTCCCATACTAGAGGAAAAAGAGCAGAGAAGCCTCATCTTCTAGCATGGTTTTCTCCCATAAGGTTTCCTAGGTAAAAAAATGTTTCTATTGTGGATGATGCATGCATTTATTTATTTTTCTATATTTCTCATATTTCAGATAATTTGTGTAAGCATAAAAACAATTAATAAAGAATAAAAGATCTATAATGAATTAACATTCATGGTAAACATTTCCGTAATTTTATTTGATTCGTTGTAATAAATTGTTCTAGTGGAATATCCATGATAGTTTACAAATCATATTAGTATCAAAGTATCTTTCTTTGGGATATTTTTTGTACAATTTCAAGGATCCAACAATCAATTTAAGCATAAAGTCTCAAAATCGTAGTCGTCTGACACGTCTAATCATAAAAACCTTCATGATTTGGAAAAAGAGAGATTTTTGAGGTTGGAAGCACAAGTTGTTAACATCAGTCACAATATGAACCTCCTCATGGTCAATCTAGCAAGCAAGCTTAGAGAATTTTGATAATATGGAGGCTCTAACTTGGTGTTCAAATCAAAGGGGGAAATGGGAGATCATGAATACCCAAAAAAGGTGTTAAGAAAAGAGCCCAAGAAAGAGTAGTCAACTTCGAATGTTGTTGATAATTCATAACCATTATTCAAGATGGAAGTGAAAGTTGAAATAAATGCATAACATGGTGGGATTGATGCATTAAATAGAATTATTATTTGAACTAATTAAAATTAATTATCTCAATATTCACCATAAAGATGAGTAACAAAAGATAAATTTTTCTAGACTAATGTTAGAGGGTCATGATCTGACTAGATGAGAAATCCATATAAAAATAGTTAGACTAGAGAGTGATCGACTGGTAACTCCATGGGAGGACTTGAAGACCTTCATTAAGTCCCATTTCTACCCTACCAGGTATGTAGAGGAAAAATGGATATGATCACACTGCTTAAGGTAGAGGTAAGGGAAAATTGCATAGGAGTACACCACTGAGTTTAGAAATATTTTCATCATACTAGGTTTCTCTCCTAAGAATCTGGGGTTCTGCATAGCCATATATATAGGAAAGTGATGTTTTTTAATCCAAGGATAGTGCATGAGGCATGTGTGCAAGAACACTATATGGAAAGCATAAACCAAAAGCAAGGGCAACTAAGTGGTTCAATGTAGAAAGAGCACCAGGAAGCTTCCAAGGAGCGGAAGAAGAAATGGAAACGGGGAAAGTATAAGAAGACAACAACCACCATAGATCAGTGCAAGGATATTAGAAACCATTATATCCATTGCAACATTGATGGTAATACTAAGTGTTAGAAACTACATCCATAGCTAACCTAAAGAACCCCTACAAGGATGCAAAGAAAAAGGATCTTCTAGCCATATATTCAAGCAATTAGGTCAAAAGAAGCTTTTATTTGGATGAGAATATCATTTTCATATCAGTGAAAAAGGAGTTGAATCCAAGTAGATTTCATTAACAAAAAGAGAAAGAGGTAACCAAAATATTCCATGTTAATATCTGTGTTAAGAAGGCCAAGATAGATTATTTTTTCGACTTTGGTTCACAAGCTAATATCATAGTAGTGGATATAGTTATCAAGCTTGGATTAGAGGTATGAGATCATACTAGCCCATATCCACTGGGATGGGTTAAAAAGTTTGAAAAGATCAAGTAATGAAACAATTGTAAGTGTTGATTATATTGATGAAGTGGAATTCAAAGTAGTACCACTTAATATATGTGGATTTATGTTTAGGAGTCACTACAAGTATATGAACGATGAAATATTCACATGGAGATCCAACCAATATGGCCTAATAAAGGATGGGAAATCCTTCAACATCAACACACAGTATCTAGGCTTGTTAGCCAGGGCCAAGACCTCTCACTCTTTGAGAGGAAAACCCAATCAGAAATTCTTCTTATAGATCTTCAATTGATGAATACCAAGACCATGACAAATACCCTTGACTCTATTGTCCTCCCAAGACCAAGTCACTAACCTCTTCGTCAATGATGCTTTCCTTCTTCTGGATCTCGTCTTCCTTTATCTTCTCGGCCTTGGCTCCTTCCCTTCTTGATCTCGTCTTCCTTCAATTCTCGATCTCTTCTTGTAGGCTTGTACAAATAAATAGTCCAAGTTTTCACTACTAAGTGCCAACCAAGCTAATAAGCTAATTAGTTACAATAATATTAATATTTGTTGTGTTGCTTAAGAGAAAATGAGTTTCATGGTGATTTGATAATAATAAAGGTATCCCTGGAGGGCTGTATAAAGGAACATAAGCATCAACTAGAAAGTTTACAATAGGCATATAAGGGTGTGTTCTAGGAGACTAAAGGTATGCTACCCAAGAGGGAAGTGGAATATAAAATCGAATTATTTCAAGAATCTCCATTGTTGAATATGAGGTTGTATAAATAGTCCATTACAAAAGAAAGTAAAGTGAATAAGTAGTTGCAATAGATGCTAGAGAAGGGTGTGATTTGGACAAGCACCTCAACTTGTTAGTCACATATTATAATTGTACAAAAGAAGGATAGGACTTGGAAAATGTCATCGAATATAGAGCATTGAAAAACATTATGCTTGAGAACTAATACCCTCTACCAAATATTGATGATATTTTATAATGGTTGTAGGATGCACAATACTTCACCAATCCGTATTCAAAATTAAAGTGACATTAGATGCAAATCAAAGAAGAAGACATTTGGAATACCGACTTCAAAACCAAGCAAGGTTAGTATGAATGGTTGTTATTGCCATTTGGTTTAGGTAATGTACTAGCTATTTTTAGGATACTAATGAATGATGTAGCATTCCCATGTATAGATTCCTTTGTTATAATTTATTTGGATGATATATTGGTTTATAGTTATATCTGGGAGGAGCACATCTCACAGTTCATGTAGTTGTTAAAATTTTAAAGAAACACTAATTGCTATAAAACCTCAAGAAATGTTAGTTTTCTTGTCAGTATTTGGTGTATTTAGGGTATGCGATTAGTGGAAGGGCATTTGAGATGGATATTACGAATATGGAGGCCATCATGAAGTAGTTGGTTCCTACAAATGTCTTTGAAGGTAGGATATTTTTTTGGGGAAACACAATACCTTAGGAAGTTCATAACTTCATTTTCAATGATAGTAGCACCTCTCCATGCCATAACTATGGGCATAACGAGTTTATGGTGGGGGAAGAATCAACATAAGGATTTGGATAAGCTAAATGTAAAAATTACTCAAGCACAAATTCTCACGTTACCTAACTTGTAAAATCACTCTAAAGTGGGAAAAATGCAAGGTATGCCATGGAACAATATTGATGCAGGGAGGAGGGTTGATATGACATCATTATGAAGTATTTCAATTCTCAAAAACCCTACCCATGACAAGGAGGTTTAGATCCACTAGTACAAGCTACCAAAAACTGGAAACACTATCTAAAGGGAAAGGAGACCATCATCCACATAGATCACCAGTTGTGAAAATATATGCAGACCTAAAGGAAGCTATAGTAGACAAGAAACTACAAGTGGATGGGGTTTTTATAGTATTTTTATTTATTCATCAAGAATATGAAAGGAACTTGGCGAAAGCATGGACTTGAGTTACACTTTTTGGAAAGAGAGAGCGCATTTAGATGGAAAAATGATGGCTCTATTGAGCCATTTAAGCGCTTGATCGAGCCTTTTTTAAGGTCTTAATTGAGCTGCTTGCGTGCTAAAAACATTTCTCGATCGATGGTTAAAAACAAACTCTCAATCAAACTTTATAGCACTCGATTGAGCACTATGGCTCAATCGATATTTAAGGCTTGATTGAGCCCTTTTTTTTAATAAATACCCCACCTGTGGTCTGTGCATGCCATTTGCATAGACCATAAGAAATTTGATAGCTCGACTAATAGTATTGAAGCTAGATCGAGAATTTAAAACATGGAATGTTCAAATCAATCTTGCCAACGAGCCTGCCAATGCCTGAGAGGCTCAAATGAAGGTAGGTATTCTATCTTTTTTGTCTTTATTATTTATTTATTTATGCAAAATTAAACAAACTAATTAAAAAAATACCATATAAAAACCATGAAAACCACAAACAAAACATAGAAAATCACAAAACCAACCAATAAAACCATAAAAACCATAAAAACAACCCTTCAAAACAACCTAAAATACACCTCGAAACCACCAAGAAGACTATAATTTAGATTTTTTTTCTTACTTTCAATGTTTTGTATATTATATGCATATTTTTCTGATTTTGAATGGTAAAAACGTTTTTTTTCTAATTATTTTAAGTTTTAAAGTTTTCCTTTCGAAATTTTGTAAAATAATTTTTCAATTTTTAGTTTATTTTTTGTTATTTAAAATGCATTTTAAAATTTTAACTAATTTCAGCGAAAAACTTCAAAACAAAAAACAAAAAAATGATAACCAATAAATAAGTAAATTAGGATCTTGAGATTGACATGATGAATATGGTTGCTCATGGTGAACCTCTATTTATAAAATAAGAAATTTTATTTTATTTTATTATTTTAAATTTAAGTTAATTTATATTTTAAATATTTTTTTAATAAAATATAGATTCTAATTTAAAAATAAAATAATGATCTTCAAAAAAATCTATATATATATATATATATATATATATATATATAGTCCCACTGGAACAACCAGTTGAGGATGGGCCTCGTCAGCAAGGTGATCTAGGATCAAACTTCATGGGGGGTGGTTGTGGCTTGTGCTAGGGGAGGAGACATGCTAAAAAAATCCAGTCAACTAAGGGTTGGTGTGGCCCAAGCCAAGTGCAATCCTCGGGTGACTTTGACGACTTAGAAGACCATGAGTTGCGGCTCCTCAAGCCATAGGTCAAGCCTGGAAGATCACACACAACTTGAAAATCATATATATATATATATATATATATATATATATATATATATAGATATATATATATATATATATATATAACCTGTTACAACATAACCATAACTATAATTCTTTTTTTTTGCTAATTCAAGAGTCAGACCTTTCAATTCATTAATTAAAACATAATGTACATAGGTTACATCAAAACTCTCAAGGTCGTTGACTATGGAGAAATCCCAACAGAACTATTCCTTACCCCTTGCCTCCAACTTTACCTATCTCAAAAGAGAAATACATAAGTTTGGACTTGGATACAAAAAAGCACAAGGCACATGTTTGTTAGGCAAAAAAGATAGCACGACTGCCATGTTTCTCAAAAATAGGTACAGTTCCTCAGAAAGAACTTTTCCCACCTTCCTTTTTGATCTCAATCTTTGAGCCTTATCCTTTGATCAAATGGTTGTAGACCAAGTCAGACTGATGAGTTGTTCGCCATTTACCTCGTGGGTCCACCAAATAGCGTGAGCAATCTGAACCATTGAATCTCCATGAACCATCTGACATTGGATATTGAAGTCGTGCCAGCCTACATGCATGGGTGATAGCATGCGATGAGGGCGGTATTCCCTCCGGCCCCACTGCCATGTGGAGCTCAAAGATTGGGATCGCTCCCGAAAGCTAAAAACTGCTTCCCTCTTGTGAGGGCCGCGATCACCTGAATACCACTCATGCCTCGGTAAAAAGAGTATAGTTAAAAAAACTCTGGTTTCACCTTTTATGGTTAAAAGATCTCTAGTTTCGCAATTTCTGGCTATCCTCTGCTTTCGGCCATTCACATCTCCATCCCTTCTAACCCCGATGCATAAAGGATTCACCGCAATCCTGCCTACAGTCCCTGAAGTCCTTTCGTTCCCTTCATGACATCTGGATTCTTCCGTTAACCTGATAATCTGGAGGTCTCTGTTGACCTTTCCAATCCTCTTTCAAAAGACCCCATTGTAAATGAGCCACTGAGCCAGCAACTGCTAGTTAACTGAATCCGTCTCCATGGTTCTCTTAAGAAACATTGTATTGTCTTCATCTGCTTGGTTTTGACACTCCGTCTTTAATCTGTTTCGAGGGAATTCTTGCCAGTTCATCGCAACCCTAGTATTTATGCAGATCACTCCTTGATTGGCAAGCAAATCCACAAGTTTATTGGCCTTTCTGCGTACATGTGCCAAACTGACTGTTCTCAAGCTCTGAAGATGACTGTGAATCCTTTGGAAGACCTGAATTAGCCTCCAGTTTTTAGAGGCTTTTTCTGGTGAAGTTCCCCAGCTTATTCTCTTGACTGAGTTAATGACCAGCTCAGAGTCAGCTTCAATGATCGTATTTTGGCGATTTTCCTGAACCAGGAACTCAAGACATTGTTCCATGGCCATTATCTCCACCATGTTGTTGGTGGCCTTTCCTAAGTAGTCATGGAAGATGAACAGAATGTTTCCCTTGTCATCCCTTAACACCCCTCCATAGCCTGTCGTGCCTGGATTACCTTTAGAAGCCCCATCAATGTTGAATTTTAGAAAACCCTTAGGGGGAGGATGCCAGAAGTCTAGCTCAGTATCCACAATTGAAACTTTCCTGATTAAACCCTGAGGAACTAGTCCCTACAATTCAAGCCTACAAAGAATCCTCCAATCTGTAGCAGAGGGGGGATTCGAGGGGAGATTTCGAATTGTGGTTCTAACCATTTCTTTGATTTTTTTTAGGATCAGATCAAAGATACACTGGGAAGACTTCTTAACATTCTTGAAGATTCTATTGTTCCTTTCTTTCCAAATGTTCCAGATAATGAAGCCTGGTGTAAGTGCCCAAGCTGAGCAAAGAACTTCATTATCCGAAAAGTTCCTTCTCCATTTGGTTAGGGTGTTGAAAAGACTTCCTATATCTCTGTCAGACTATTGGAAGATTGAAGCAAAAACATCCCATAATCTGGAAGTGAAAATGGAGGTGTTGAGAAGGTGTTCTATGGTTTCCTCTTGAGCCTCACAGAGTTGGCATCTTGAAGGCCCTAGAAAACCCATTTTCTTAATATTGTCCCAGGTCAGGATTTTCCTTTGCAAAACCAGCCATAGAAAAAGTTTTATTTTCATCCAGCCCTGATGCTTCCATAGGTTTTGCCAAATCTTGTCAGGAGCCTGGGAATCAAGGTCCAGGATTATGAGTTTGGCTTCCTTGAGATTAAAGTTCCCCTCATTGTTGTTGCCCCATCTCAGCTGGTCATGCCCCTTTGAAACGAGAATTTTCCTTTGCTCTAACATTTTCATCAGTCTTTCGGCCTTGGAATTTAGAGGACTGTCATTTCTGAGATCCAAATTTCTCCAGTTTCTCCATTTCCCTGAACTATTGGATTGATCCCAGAAATCCTTAGCCTTAGTGAATTCCTTAGTATCAGTCTCTGTTTTGAGGTCCTTCAAATCCTCCTGTAGCAGAATAGGTTCTTGTTGCCATCTGTCCTCCCAGAATAAGGCTAAGTCTCCCTCTCTGATTTCCCAGAAGCTGTTATCCTGAATTAAGCCTCTGTTATCCCAGGCTTTGTTCCAAATGTGAGAACCTCTTATATTTCCATCCATCCTTATGCGATCATTAACTAGCCAAGAGCTTGCATATTTTTCTTTCCAAGTGATGGACCATTGTGCTTCTGGTTCCTTTATCCATCGCCACCATAATTTTGCCCCTAGAACTTTACATAGAATTTCAGGATCATCCAGTCCAAGACCCCCATGGTTTTTGGGTTTGCAAATTTTTTCCCAGGCAACTAAGGCCCATTTCTTCTTTTCCTCCCCCTTGCCCCAAAGAAAGTCTCTTTGTATGTTTCTCATTTGATTCAGGATTCCTTTAGGAGTAGGGATAGCAGATAGCATAAAGATCGGGATTGATTGTAGAACAATCTTTGTGAGGATCAACCTGCCAGCCAAGTTTAAAGATCTCATTGTCCATTTCCTGGTCTTGTCATGCAGTTTACTGATCATCGGCTCCCAGATGCTCTTGTGTAACGGTTTTGCAGTTAAAGGAACCCCCAGGTATTTCGAGGGGAGAGTGTCTCTTTGAAAGCCCAAAATTCTAGATATGTTCTTCTGAATAGCAATGTTAGTATTGAAGAAAAAAATTTGGATTTGGAGAGATTAACTTCTAAACCTGAGGCCATGGAAAAGTCACTGAGGATTTGCTTATAAGAGAGAGCTTCTTTGACTGTAGGAATTCCCTACAGCAAGGTGTCATCCACAAATTGTTGATGAGTCAAGGCCTGTCCATTGTCAGAGAGTTGGATACCCCTGATGTTACCAACTACTTTTGCATGCTTGATATCTCTTCCTAGTCCTTCCATCATGAGGATGAAGAGAAAGGGAGAGAGGGGGTCACCCTGCCTGAGACCTCTAGAAGGAGTGAAAGTCTCCGAAGGAGAACCATTAACAAGAATAGAAAAACTAGACGAGGTAATCAAAGCCAGGATCCATCTTACCCAATTGTGGTCAAACCCGAAAGCAATGAGAACTTTCCTTATATAGTTCCAATTTAGCTTATCATAAGCCTTGGCAATGTATAGTTGCATGATCGTTCCAAATTTCCTCTTGCTAGTTAGTGAGTGCACCACTTCATGAGCTTGGATGATGTTATTAAGAATTTTCCTTCCTTCCACGTATCCAGATTGTTCCCCCGAAACTAGAGAGGGCAAGAGGGGTTTAAGTCTGTTTGCAACCACTTTTGATATTATCTTGTAAACCACATTGCACAATGCTATAGGTCTGAATCTATCAGGGGTTTGGGCCAACTCCTGTTTAGGGATCAGGGCTATAAAAGAGGAATTCAGTGCTTTCAAAATGGTTCTATGCCTCCTGGAATCTTCCACAACCTGCAGAATGTCATGTTTGACAATATTCCAGCAAGCTTTGAAGAAGTTGACATTGAAACCATTCGGGCTTGGCGCCTTGCCATTCTGCATTTCTTTGAGAACCCCACTGACCTCCTCTTTGGTCACAGGTCTATAAAGGTTAACATTATCCTCTTTGGAAACCATCCTGGGTATATGCTTAGTGAAGTCCCGGATGTAGAGATCTCTTTCATAATAAATTTCTTGTGCTATGCTTCGAAAGTGTTGGACTAGAGCTGCTTCTATTTCTTCATGAGTGTTGAGATTATTTCCTCTTTTATCCTTGATCAGAGAAATTCTATTGTGTGCTCTGTTAGCCATGGTGGATTTGTGAAAAAATCTGGTATTACGTTCCCCTTCTTTTAGCCATTGGACTCTAGATTTTTGTCTCCAAAATATTTCCTCTTGTTTGCATATATTCTCCCATTGTTGCTGATATTTGGTAGCTTGCTCATCTCTGACTTTATCATGGCCCTCTATGATGAGGGTTTGGTTAAGTTTCTGCATTCGATCTTCAATAAAAAAATTTCTACAAAGATATTGCCAAATTCATTCTTGTTCCAATCTTTAAGCCTGAGCTTGATGTGTTTCAATCTTTTTTGTAGAAGGTACATTCTGGTTCCCTGTATGTTTAAATCCTCTGCCCACCACTTGGTTACATTGCTTATAAATTCTGGGTGGGATAGCCAGATGTTCTCAAATCTAAAAGGTCATTTCCTGGGGTTACCAATGCCCTGAACCTCCAGTTGCACCAACCAGTGATCTGAGCCTCCAAAGGGAAGCACTCTTGCCACCATTTCCTTGTTATTGAGCATAAGATCCTCTGAGATGATGAATCTGTCTAATTTGGAAGCTACCTGGGACTCTCCTCCTCTTTTATTGTTCCAGGTGAAGATTCCGTTATCCATTTCGATGTCCACCAGCTTCATTTTATCAATAAAGGTCTAAAAAGCCATGGAGTCTTTGCCTAGAACTCTAGTTCCCCATTTTTTTCCATTAGTGATATGATCATGTTGAAATCACCCCCTAAGATCCAGGGTATTCCTGCATATCTGTCTCTGAGAGTCTCCAGAGAGTATAGAAGCCTGAGTTTGTCATCCATTCTTTGAGGGCCATAGACATTCATTACCAAGTAGGTTTCCTTATCTCCTACTGGTTGGATTACTATAGATAAGTAATCCTTTGATGCCTCCGCATCTATTAAGTCAATTTTTTGTGGATTCCAGAGAGTGAGAATGCCTCCTGCTGTGTTCTCCGCTTTGACTTCCAGAAACTCAAATCTATTGAGCCATTTACTATGGATATCTCTTATCTTCTGAATGGAACATTTAGTTTCCTGGATGAAAATCACATCCGGAGATGCTTGTTTCATTCTATTACTCAGTAACCTTTGTTTCCTTTTACTACCTAGACCCCTAATATTCCAAGAAGTGAACTTCATAATTAAAGGTTAGTAAAGGAGTAACTAGATAGATCTTTCATCTTACCTGAATCTATCATTATCTTTCCACATTCCATCAATAGCTCATTCTGCTTTTTTCTGCCCCTCTTCTTTCCTAGGATTCTGGGTGCTAGTCCTGCTGTATTCTTCATTGTTTTCACTCCTTCGTTGCCTTGTATTTCTTTGTGTTTTAGTCTTTCCACCCCCTTAGTATGGGTTTTCCATAAAAACAGCTGCTGAACCCTATTGAAATCCTCTGTGGGTAACAAGTCTAACCCTTCTTTGGTTCCTTACTTCAAGAAACCTTCTAGATCTAGGTTTTCTTTCTTAAGAATCTCCTGGAGTTCATGGTCCTCCATTTCCATCTCACTTTGGGTCATTTCAAGATCCATCTCCTGTTCTGCATTACTTATCATAAATTCTTTTTTCTCATTGTTTTCTTGTATATGTTCATTGTCTTTTGCCCTTTCTTCCTCCTCTGGGCTTCCTTCCTTTTCTTTATCTGGTTCTATTGGACCTTCGTCTGCTTCAAGGACGTGGAACATGTTCTGGTTGGCTTGCTGCCCTACAACTTTACGTGTTCTTGTTCCTCTTTTGCCTCCTTTTCCTTTGTGTTCCACCTTGAGGTAGCTTTTTGAATCCTTCATAGTATCAACTTTGTTTTTGTTCTCTATCTTACTAAGATGGTAGTCTTTGACTAGATATCCATGCTCATGACATGTACGACATCTAAATGGTATATGTTCATAATCTACCGTTTGTATCCACTCTTCATCAAAAACTTCTAGAATAACTTCATCCGTCAAAGCTCCAGAGAGATCTATCTCCACACATATTCTGGCAAAGGAAGTATACTTTCCTCTTCTAGTGGCCTCAGAAACTTTGACAAAATGCCCTAACTTATTTCCTATTGCTGATAGAGATTCCGTTTGCCAGTAATCAAGAGGTAGAGAATAGAGTCTGACCCAGACTGGGACCGAAGTGAAAGTTTCCCATTTCGGAACGAAATTCATAATCCACGGTCGCATATAGAGGCCTGTTGCAGCATAAAAGTATGGCCCTCCTTCAAACACTCTGTCCCTATCTTCAAGATTTGCAAATACTACAGTGAAAAATCCCTTGGACCCCAGATGTAGGTCAATGTTGCCTTTTGGTTTCCAGTGGTATTTAATCCACGTTTGTAAGGATTTTTTAGTGGGCCACAACCCCATAAATTTACATATGATTGCATAAGTTTGCATGTGATCCTTGTGCACCTGCAACGTTGGATCATTTAAAATGACTCTTGGGGTTACCGCCGCTTTGGGTTTGCATGGGCCCATGTGCGCTTTGTCTTTAGTGCCTTGTTCCTTGACTTCTTCCTCATTTTCCGTTGCATTATTGTGCTTCCTTGACTTAGTTCCCTCCTGCTCTTCTTCATTGTTCCTATCCCTTCCTTTTGAAGGCTCTCTATCATTTTCCATTGGTTTTTTTCCCCTGCTAGCCACAACCTGCTTGTAGGAGGGAGAGGAGCTCCCTCCTGTGTGTCCTTTCATGGAGGATTGCGTCACCGTTCGAAACCCTGGTTCGTCTTCCCGCTTCCTTCCACTTTAGCTCAGGTATCCCCTAGAGTTGGCATTTTTCAACCAACCATAACTATAATTCATAACTATATAATTATATATATTTAACTAAATTATAACTTAGTTATAACATCACATAGCTATATATATCTATATCTATATATATATATATATATATATATATATATATAACATAACTATAACTATAATGCATAACTACATAACTATATAATTAAAAATATAGCTATATATATTTATGAATTTAGGCTTCTGTGATCCATATTATAATTGTTGATCTATCATTTGGTGAAAATCACATGAGAAACTTTTTGTCATGTGATTTTCACGAAAGATAGCTCAACAATTAGATATATTTAACTATTATAAAATTATAAATCACACATATATAACATAACATAACATAGTGTTGTAACTATTTAACATAAGATAACTTGTTATTTAACATTTAACATATCTATCTATATATATATATATATATATAGATATATATATATATATAACTTGATCATTCATAGCGTAATTATATAACTAGATATATAATTTAACGATTATAACTATAACTTCATATAGCTATATATTATATATGTATATATGTTCATATTTTAACAATGCAACCTTGATAGAAACATTAAATCTATCATGAAAGGTGCATTTGGTCTAGTGAATAAAAGTATTAAGACTCTTTTCTAATTTGTACTATATTTTTTCGTTATGTAGTGTGTTGTGTACAAGAACCATTGTCTTCATGTGCTTACACCTAGTACATGTCATGTGTCAAAGTAAAACATTATGAACTTAAAGTCTATTGGAATATTTGGTTGGCATGAAATTTTATTAGTTTTGTAAATAGGTTTATTTCATTTTTTTACATATATATTTACATATTTATGCGCTATGAATAAAATGCATTATTTAGAAACAAGAAAAAGTGTGAAGGTAGATTTAATCACTTCTTTCAATTGTGTTTATATGGAACTCAATACTTTGGTTGATAAATTATAAAAAATTGGACTCTAAAGTTTAGGACTTCACGCTATATTATTGTGCTTGAGTTTAGAAATAGTTTTTTTGTCAAAAATCTTTCTAAGCCAACATTTTTTTCTTCGATAAGTTTATATGTATTATATGTAATACTTTAATAGACATTTTTTTCTTGGTTTAATTTATAGGTATTATATGTAATATGCTTAGGCATCCCATATACGCACCCCAACTGCAAACCATCGCAATGTAATGGGTTATGTTATACGTGGTTGGGCTCGTGATTGATCACATAACCGACTAAGAGTTCACGTTCCACTCATAGATCCTCCATCTAATGCCAGTTGGAGTGTCAGAGGCAGTTCTTTTGTCTCTATTGATGATAATGCTACCTCTAGTGGAGCTTCTTCACCTATTTCAGGTACACACCTCATGAATTTTTAAATTCTCTTTAAAATTTATGTGTTTATGCCTTGAAATTGTATTTAATTTTTAAATTTTCTTCAACTAATGTGTCTGAATTTAATGTATATGTTATTATGCTCCTATTTTGTTAATTATATATGTCAAATTATGCTTATGATTTGTAGGCCCTCAACAGGCCAAAGTTGAGGATCATAGTGTAGTATTGATCCCTCTGTGGGATGATGATACAACTCATATCATATTGGAGGATGTTATGAATCGTCATACGTGGATCACACAAGAGATACTTAACATCCCTGCCAATTTTCTGACTCATCGTAGCTTTTCTTTGATGGTTGATAGCATCAATAGGTTGATAGAGACGTACCAGAGGTCGAGTCCACAGAGCCACCTCCTATCGTCCATACAGAGGATCAGGGGGCATGAGGTTAGAGGACCAAATACTTGGGATGTCATGAAAGAGGCCACCAAGGACATTGATGTTTGTGGGGCATTGTTTGACATCCCTCTAAATCGCCCTGCTAGACATAAAGGTCCTATTCCATTGAAATATTTTAGGGATTTCGATGCAACCCATTTTGTGTGTGATAGATTCCTTGGAGCTTGGGTCTAGTTCCCCCGCCATGACTAGTACGCCATTTATTTTTCCAAGCATTTGTATGTACAGTTTGTGTTACATATGAGGTTGGATTAAATTAACACCAAATCTCATTATTATGGATTTGGCTTGGGATGTACCTATGATCGCAAGGGGGATCGTAGGGATCCTAGGCATGTACTACCAACTCTGATATTCTTACCACTACCGTCTCCAAGCTTGGTATTACAAATAGAGATAGAGGAGTTATCGTAGCTCGGTGGTCAAACAAGGGAGACTATTACAGACAACATGCGGACGTTATTGGCTAGTGCACATGTTGTATTGGATGGAGATATTATGAGACCACCACTATTTCCTCGTGACCAGGTAGTACCTTTATATGATGATGAAACTCTCGTGAGTTTACCCTTTGACATGATTTTTACATATACATGTATGTATCGTGATGTCATTTGTGAGACTTGGACGGTGCATGACCTATGTGACATAAACCAGGTATATATCTATATCTATATCTATATCTATATCTATATCTATATCTATATCTATATCTATATATATATATATATATATATATATATATATATATATATATATATATATATATATATATATATATATATATATATATATATATATATATATATATATATATATATATATATATATCTATATATATATATATATATATCTATATATATATATATATATATATATATATATATAGACAAATAATTTAACTCTTATTGTCAAATTATGCATAATTATTTATATTAATTTATTGTTCGTATTAGATTGCATTTATATTAATAACTTCATGATAACATGTAGACACACCCCATCTACATGGATGAGCTTATGAGGTCATTTAAGGGAGCAATTAATCAGCTAGACCATCCTCCACTCACGGGGGATTCACTCAAAAAAATTCTGACATATCACGTGCGTTCATAGAATACTAAACAATACCCCTAATAAATTGACTATGTATTAGAAAATACCTCTAAAAATCACATTATTTAACCCCCTATAAATAAAAAACCAATACACCTTCCAAAAAAAAGAAAAAAAAGAAAAAGAAAAAAAAACCCTATTTTCACTAGATATTATTAGTATCCATTTTTTCATTAAAGTTTTGTATACCCCCTTTATACTTTTTCATTAACTTTGAGCTCCATTTTTTATAGCTCCAAATATAAAAATCCTTTACCCCCTAATATATGCTCAATATATTATGTCAATTTTTGCTCAATATATATCCCCCAATATGAATGCATGTGGTATGGTATTTCTTCCCTAGTGAAACCCCCACGCCGCAAATAGAGCATGTTTCCATGTATTCAATTCCACCTCATATGTTCACTAACGTGGAGGAGAGTCACTATGTACAACCACATGGACTAGCAGTTGAGGTAAAAAAAAAATTCCTAAGATTTCAACATTTCCTTCTTGTAAGTTACACATATATGCTAATTAATTTGTAGACCAATTGTAATTTGTCCTTGGCATTGTGTACGCACATCCATATGCAAAGTGTCGTTGATGCCACTATTATGTGGAGACATGAGTGGGATGTTGGGTTTAGAGTCACTGATGATGCAGGTCCATCGATGCATGCCCCAATCATTGAGCAACAAGAAAGGGAGCACCATACCTAGATTCATCATACCCCCATCCTATCTAATTTCCATTTGAACTTGAATAATGTTAGTAGATTCATGTATATGTAACTAAAAATGTGGTCCAAAATAATCTATTTCCATATTATTTATTTTGTACAAATAATTATCTCATTAGTTTGAATTTGAATGTGTTATATTGCAGTACCAACTTATGGACACTTGCGTGGTGTAACTCATTCCATAGGTCACATTCACATGTAATACAAACTTTGTATATTTTCATACATGGGAATTTTATGGATGTACATGGACATTACTTTAGTTTATGGATGCTTATTATTTCAGTTTATGGATGTTCATGTGATATTTTTAATTTGTATATATTTTCATATGGATAGTTTATTGATACATGTATTCACTATTTCAATTTATGGAATTGTATTAATCTTATTTATGGATGCACATTAATTTTGTTTTTTGTAAGCTTGACAGGACTACATCATCATCATGTGCAATATATCACCCTAATCTGGGTGGGGAATTGAATCGATGACTTCACATCAAGGAGTGCCTTAACAAAGAACACTATCACCATCTATCCAAAACCGCATGGACATATGCTCATTAAATTTTGAAGTTTATGGATCTGTTAAAATTATTTCACTAATTTTTTTTTTCTATATATGATAACTTTTATTAGTAAAAATATAACAATTTTGATTTCCAGTTTCATAGACTAAGAAAATAAGTACACTCTTAAGTTATGATGCAAGTCACTTTGATACTTAAAATGAACTAAAATATATTATGTATTAATTTAATATTTAACATGGAAAGAATTACAATCATGCTTCATATTGGCTTGTAGAAAGTGTCTTGTACTACTATCAACATGTATGTTATTACAATTCAATTTTAAAATATGTCATATCTATCTATCTATCTATCTATCTATCTATCTATCTATCTATCTATATATATATATATATATATATATATATATATATATATATATATTTGTGACCCACCCATATACCATTGCATGGACAACTTTTTTAAGTATTTCAATCAATTTCTTATCTCAAGGATCAATTAAAAAAACAAATAGGATTGAGATAAGTTTTATTCAATTTTAAAAGACGTCATGTAAACAAAATATAGGTTTTATTCAACATTATTTCTTTTGAGTTTATCTACAGGAGCTTAGTCATAACATGATATAAGTCAACCATATTGAAATTTAATGTATAGGTCAAAAATATATGACAAAATTTCTATAATTTTATATAATGTTAACAACTTTCCTAAATTTACAAGTAGTTATCCAAGTATTTCAATCAAATCCTTATCATTGAAATAAGTTCTATTCAATTTTTAAAAACTCAAATATGATTGAGATAAGTTATATTCAATTTAAAGATGTGAAGATGTAAAAGTTACAAATACAATTTTTATTTGATTTGATTTTGTTTGAGGCTATCTACAATAGCTTATTCATAATGCACCTCATCAATAATTGTTTTGTTCTTACATTGAAATCAACGCACAATGTTAAACTAATTACCTTGAAATTAAAGTATACCATATATCTAGTTACATCAAATCAGAAATCAACATCCTCACTAAAACCAATGCGTCTAATACAAGAAATAAAATAGGATGAGAAATAAAAATCTACACTAAAACCAATACATCTAATGAAAACACTTAAGTAGGATTATAAATCAACATCTACAATAAAATTAATGCATCTAATGCTGCAAGCAATCATATAGTATTAGAAATCAACATCTACACTGAAATCAATGCATCTAATGCAAGCTCAATCAAACAAGATTAGAAATTTAACATCTTTAATGAAGTTGATGCATCTAATGCAAGCAATGAAATAGAATTAGTAATCAACATCTACATAGTAATCAATGCATCTAATGCAAGAAATCAAATAGGATTAGAAATAAGCATTTGTATAATGAAATCAATGCATTTAGCGCAAGCAATTTTCTTCCCTTTCTCTTCCCCCATCCATCTATATCGATATCTCCCTTCATCTCTCCTTCATTGTCTCTATATATCACCCCCGTAGAGACACACACACACTCTCTCTTCATATCTATATATCTATCCCTCCCTCCCTCTATCGCTTTCTTCTTCCCTATCTCCCCCTTCCATCTATATCTATATTTCCCTCTGTCTCTCCTTCTTCATATCTCTATATCACCCCGCAAACATACACATTATTTATCAATATATATCTATATTGCCCTCCCTCTCCCTCTCCCTATCTCTCTCTCTTCCCCTTCTATCCCTCTACCTCCCCTTTTATCTCGCTTCCCTCCTACTCTCCTCCCCCCTCTCTCTCCATCTCCCTTGTCACCCTCTTTCTCTCTCTCTCTCTCCACCTTTCTCTCTCTATATTTATTTCTTCTTATCTCCCTCTCTCTCCCCCCTCCAACTCCATCTCTCTCTCCCCCTCTCTCTCCCCCCTCCAACTCCATCCTTCTCTCTGCCTCCCTCTCAAGTCCTCTATCTCTTCCTTTATCTCCCACCTCCATCTGTCTCTCCCTCTCGCCACTCGCTCACTCACTCTCTCTCTCTTGAGCTTTGTCCCGCAACTCTATTGACTATCTCCCTCCCTCTCTCATTCTCTCTTCCCCTTATCTCCATCTCTCCTTCTTTTTCCTTCTATGTCACCCCCAAACATAAACACTCTTTATTCATCTCTCCCTTGTCAATCCCTCTCTCTCTCCACCTTTCTCTCTCTATATGTCTTGAACTTCTTCCTTCCCTACATTTTCCTCCAACTCCATCTCTCTAGCTCCCTCTCTTTCTCAGAGATTCTCTAATCCTCTCGCTCTCTCCATCTTTGTGTCCCACACCCCCCCCCCCGCCCCCCTCTATTACCCTTCTCTCCCCCTCTCTCTCCTCTATACTTCAAAATTTTAAAATACTTTGATAATTAAAATATTATGTTTAAATAATAATAAAAAAAATTGATGTTGTACAAGTTTTTTATTTTTTATTTTTTATTATTATTATTATTATTATTATTATTTTTTATATATAATACATATTTAAAATGCAAGAATTAAAACATTGTGTTATACATTCACCTAGAGGGAAAATAATAATTTTGTAGGGAAATATTATCTAAAAGTTTCCAAAATATTAATAGTCCATTTACCTCCATTAGAGATACATAGAGCACCTCATGTCTTCCAATTGGAATTGTTTAGGTTTTATTTCTTTAGGTAGCTTTAGGTTATGATTAATTCAGGATTTTAAAGTATTATATATTTTATTATGTTATATTTATAAAATAAATTAGGTTAAATTATATTAACATATTGAGTCAGTTTGTATGAGTCCTTTTGTGTTAATGACTCTTTTGTTGACGCCTACAGCATTTATCAGCCACATGTATTAATGTGGTTGTGCTAATATATATTATAATATAACAAATTTTATATTATATTAAAGCTAATAATATTAAATTAATCCAAAATCAATAAATTTAATATTAACATGAAAATATATTATTGTTAAGTTTTTATATTAATATGAGATTTCATAATTTAATAATAATAATAATTTTATAATATTAATGTTAAATTTAGTAAGGTTACTATATGACATGATAACAAAAATTATAATAAAATTTGGAATTTTAAATTGTTTTAAAAATTTAAATTTTAGATCTTTATTGATTCTAAAATCTAAATTATGGGATTCAATTTTTTTTGTAAAGTCTCAGTTGAGCCATAACACTCGATAGAGCCACTGTTAACCACATATATGGCTCGATTGAGGGTTTATGAAATGCTCGATTGAGCTATTTCAATTTGAAATTTAGAAACCTCATCGAGCACTTTAAGTGCTCGAACGAGCATCTGAAGTCCTAAAATTTCCAATTTCAACACCCCTTCTACAAAATTTACTACAACACCATTTTGTACCCTAGGGGACTTAAAGAAAAATTTTACCTTAGCCAGAAAAGTTGATCATGTTGGATTCATGAAGGAATCGTATATCTAATGGCATATGAGTTTGACATTTTTGAATTCATATGATACATTTCATCTAGATTATTTTAAACATAATGTGAATTTTTTTTAACAATTTTAAAGACGATGAATGAAAAATAAATATCATAAAATATATAGGATGAAAAAAATTCAAAAAATACCATTATCTTCATTTACGAGTCCTCTTCAAAAGGGTACTCTTCATTTTTAATTTTATTTAGATAGTTGAAAAAAAACTTATGTGAACACATGTGTCTACAAAATTCAATTGAAATATTACTTTGCCAACTTCGAAAAATAAAAGAAATATAATCTTGCATACAACAATAAATTTTTAATATGAAAAGCTTATCTCTCTCCATGTATATCATGCTTTAAGATATATGTATATGTATATGTATATGTACATGTACATGTACATGTACATGTTAAGAGTTACGATTGTGTTCCAATAGCATAAATTAGTCTATATATACATATATATTAGACTAACTTATGCTACGTGGACACACGAAAGCATTCAATAGGAATTTGGTGCAGCTTTTGAGGGGTTATAACTAAAATCATTTTAAGACACGAGATCTATTTTTGATATATATACAACACTCTTATAACATATAAATCCACACTTCTACTAACATGACCTATTTTTAAACATGTTTAAATATTTTCCACCTTCACCATTAGATGTTTTATATGGTAGCAAGGAAGATTGAGGGAGGACCTCGTAGGAGATTCATTAAGAGAAGAAAAATTTGTGGAAAGGATGAAGAAGATCCATTTACAAGTATAGGAGAAGCTCACAAAGTCACAATAAAAATGTAAGGCCATGCATGATCAACACAAAACAGGGATATCACTCAAAGTGGGACACAAAGTATTGTTACAATCAAACAATGAAAGAATATGTCTTGTTAATACGAGCAAGGCTTTGTAGTATGGCATTTTCAAAATATTGTAAAAGGTGGGAGATAATGCCTATAGACTCAATATACCCACATACTTGTGCATTTTATTAATAATAAATGTGGAAAATCTCAATCTCTATGAGTCTTCCATGTTGGGTCAACAGGTGGGGCAAGTCCCACCTTCCATAAAGTACTTAGTACCAACTACTCAAGTAGTGTTGCAAGCAGAAAATTTTTCACATAATAGGTCTAGAACTTCAAGACAAGGGCAACATGACCTTTGGTAGAATTGGTTGAAAGGACAACTACTAGGGAGAGGAAAATGGTACTCTACAGAGAAGGTAAGAGGAAAATATTTCTCACCTCATTCATTAAATATTTTGTGGACTAAAACCCTCCCAAAATGGGGAGGTATTAGCTTGAATCAATCATTATATTATTTGTAATATACCTTGATGTTTTTAGTGTGGAATAATTAGACAAATCAACATGCAAGCACAATTTTAATGTTGGGTACCAATTTGGAAAATCGGGAGTTAAGTTTCTATAGTGGGAAGTTAGAGTATAGAAGATAGGGGTTAAGATTCTATAGTAACCTCACAAGCCGCAAGTCTTAGGTAACTCCATAGAGAGTACATCTTCCTTTGTACTCACATTTTTCCATACTAGAAAAAAGAGAGTAGAGTAGCCTCACCTTCGAGCTAGGTTTTGTCCCATAAGGGTTTCCCATGACAAACATGTGTCTATTATGGATGGACCTGTGTGCATTTATTTTTATTAATGATATATTTCTCACATTTCAACTAATTTATTTAAGCATAAAAATTAATAAATAAATAATCCAAGATCTAAAATGAATTAATATTCATAGTAAATATTTCAATAATTTGATCTTATATATTGTGATAAACTGTGGAATATCCATGGAAATTTATAGATCAGGCATGACTAACAAATTAAAACTATGGTAGACTAAATGCACCATAATTTGTGATACCTGTTGTTTTCCACATCATGTTGAATCCTAGTTATATTATGACACTTTTGTAGAGTTGTACAAAAGGAATTGGAAAGGTAACCCTCTTCCTACCATATAATTCAATTGTATGAAAATGATATTATGCAAAATAAATCTCAATATGTGTTTTTAAATAAAACGTGTGTTTTTGAAATAATATAACTTAAATGTGGTAATATAACATTTGTCTATAGGAGATATAATTTGGAGCTCTTGATGGATGCTGCAACTAACCCTAGGGTTTCTGTGAAACCTGCAAACGGCAGGCCTGTCAATCCTGGTACAGCCGGCAGAGTTTGCTGAAACAACGATCAAGAAGGTGCGCCCATAAGGTACAGGGCAGAATGCAAACCCCTCAGGGGGAGGGCCAAGGGCCTCCCCCCGATCCGGACAACCGAGCACGGTCTACGGCCGACAAGGAGAGTGAAAAGGAAATGAACGGCAACGACATCGACAACAGACAGCAGAAAGGAAAGGACATCGACGCCGGTGAAAGGAATAAGGCAAGTTCTTCAACCTGCAAGCCTGTAGCGGCCCACAGACCAAGGGTGGACTTCCCAAGTGAACGCATCAATGCTAGGATACAGTACATGAGAGATCACGCGCTAATCGGTAAATTCATAGGAACATGGCCGACGGAGAGAGCGCTGAGAAGCTGGATCAATACCAAATGGCATCCAAAGGGGCACATCTCTCTGCATCTAGGAGCCAAGGGCTTCTTCACAGCAGTTTTTAACTGCTTGGAAGACCGCAATAGGATTCTGGATGGGGGCCCGTATTTTTTCAATTCCGCCGGGTTATACCTAAAAGGCTGGGTCGAAAGATTCAACCCAGACAAGGAGGATCTGAGTTGTGCGCCAGTGTGGATAAGGCTTTATTCACTACCTTGGGAATACTGGGAAGAAAAGTCTCTACAAGAAATCGGGAACGCTATTGGCGAGTTTGTAAAGATTGCAGAAGAAACAAAGCTATGCAGATATACATCCTATGCTCGGATCTGCGTCTATATGGATCTCAAGCAACCGTTGCCAGACACGGTAAGTTTCTTTCATGAAGACTCTGAGTGGATTCAAGTTATAGACTATGAACATGTGCCCTTCAGATGCAGGAAATGCCATGAAATAGGGCATCTCTACAGAGATTGTCCTCAAAACAAGATACCCTCTTCCCAAGACAGTTCTGACAATCAAACAACAGATGGATTCACCAAGGTAACAAATCGAAGGAGAGGAAACAAGAAAGCAACAGGCAATCCCAAGGTTAATCCAGTCAATAAGGCAATGCCCTCAACAAGCAATAGTTTCGAAGTACTGGACAAGGACGATGAGCAAGATCCGGAGAAGGAAAAGGCGCAAGACAAAGAGGCCCATCAAGAACAACCAGGTGAGACATCAGGGCAAGAAGGAAAGAAAATCCAAAAGCAAGTAAACTTGATTTCCCCAGCCAAAACCCTGCCATGGCATTCTCAAGGAATGGACGTTGAATACTCGTTGCCAAATGAGAAATCTTCACATGAGCGAGAGGATTCCTCTCAAGCACCTCAAAATATGGAAGAAGATCCGGAACCCCTAGATATAGGGGAGCTGGACATTCTAGGTTTGGAACAAGCATGCAAGACAGGGAATTTTGAAAAAATTCCAGAAAGGCAAGTGGATAACCTAGTTGAAGTTCTGAATAGAGCACAGAAGAAATACTCGCTAGGAGTCCAAATAGGAAGTCCATGGGATGGTAAATTCATCACCAAGGACAATAAGAAGAGAGGCAGAAAATCTACTTTGGAAAGAACTATCAAGATTGGAGAGATATTAGTAGAGTCAGGGAGGTATGCCAAACTGACCAAGTATTTCAACCCAAACCCCCACCCCTCTCAATGAAGTTGATATCATGGAATATCAGAGGGCTAAATGGCCCGAGGAAAGGCAGATTACTAAAAAATATGTTGATGCAAGAAAAACCAAGTATTCTATTTTTGCAGGAGACGAAATGCAGCTCAACAATTTTGGAAAAGATAGCAGCAAAAGCTTGGCCAGGAGGGCTAGTTACAGCTGTTGATGCTCAGGGAGCCTCGGGAGGACTGGCAATCCTTTGGGATGCCCGGGCCATTCAACTCAACAATATACAAGCTAACAAAAGTTTCATCCAGGCAACTTTTCACCTCTCAGGTACTAATACCCATGGACTGATAACTAATGTCTATTTTCCTCAGGATACTGCCCAAAAAGTTCAAATCCTGAATACATTGTCAGAACTCAATAAGGATAGGCCGTTCCCACTGTGGATCTCTGGAGGAGATTTCAATATGACAGCCAGCATGGAAGAAAAACAAGGAGGTAGAAGTAAAGCAAATAGTGATGGCAATCTACTAAAAAACTTCATTAACAACAACTGGTTGATAGATATTCCCACAAGCAATGGCCTCTTCACTTGGACAAACAAAAGGGAAGGTTTGCAGCAGATTGCCTCGCGTCTTGATAGATTCCTCATCTCAGATAATGCAACTCATGTAGGAGGGGAATTCACAGCATCTATTCTCCCTTTCTCAGGATCAGATCACTGGCCGATAGAGCTACAATGGAACAGGCCAGGTAACAATCTCAAACGCCCCTTTCGGTTTGAAGAATTTTGGTTATCTCACCCGGACTTTGAGGAGCTAGTCAGGTCAACCTGGATCAACTTCATTCCGGCTGAAGGCACTAAAATGTCTAAATTCCAGCAAAAACTCAAGCATCTAAAAGGGGCAATCAAGAAATGGAATCACAACACGTTTGGAAACATCTTTAAAGCCCAAGCCATGCTCAGCGCAGAGATGAAGAGCATTCAGCAAACCATTATCACTGCTGGGCGTACGGAGGAACTTACCAAACAGGAACAAGACATAGAATCAAAAATTTTAGAAAGGGACAAACAGGAGGAAACATTATGGAGGCAGAAATCAAGAATCAGATGGCTAAAAAGTGGAGAAAAGAACACAATTTTTTTTCACAAAACTACTGTGCAACGCAGAATGATAAATTACATCACGCACATTAAAAATGAACAGGGGGAAAAAATCGAAACCCATGATGGCATCGAAGGGGAATTTATCAACTATTTCAAGAAAGCTCATCAGGAACCCAACATCAACAGAATGCCGGCCATCAACAAGCTTCTAAAGAATATACCCAGGATAATAACAGAGGAGCATAATAGTCTTCTCATCAAGCCTATCAGCTTACAGGAAGTTGAAG
Organism: Pinus tabuliformis; assembly: GCA_031772625.1. NCBI lineage: Eukaryota > Viridiplantae > Streptophyta > Pinopsida > Pinales > Pinaceae > Pinus > Pinus tabuliformis. The sequence continues at coordinate 503,353,932 of CM062817.1, read as the reverse complement.
AGGCAGTTCATCAAATGAAGGAGGGGAAGGCGCCAGGTCCAGATGGCTTTACATCGAATTTTTTTCATAAATTCTGGGACCTGATAAAGAATGAGGTATGGCAAGTTGTGGAGGAATCCAGAGCTCTCAGATGGATGTATCCAGGCTTAAATGCTACCTTCATAGCCTTAATTCCAAAGGGGGAAGACTCTAACACCCCTGACAAATACAGACCTATTGCTCTATGTAATATTATCTATAAAATTACTTCAAAAGTAATAGCAACAAGATTAAAGCCGCTTCTCCCTCTTATCATCTCGCCCGAACAATCAGGCTATGTGGAGGGTCGACAGATAACGGACGGGATTATCTTAACTCATGAGATAATCCACTCCCTAAAGCAGACCAAGAAGCCAGGTATGTTGCTTAAGCTAGATCTATCCAAAGCTTTTGACAGTCTCAGTTGGGTGTATATTCAAAAAATTCTTATTGCCTTCGGTTTTGCACACTCATGGGTCAGATGGATTTTTAACCTATTATCTTCAGCTTTCTTCTCTGTGTTAATTAATGGCATTCCTTCGGCTACTTACCGTCCCTCCAGAGGGATTAGGCAAGGAGACCCCTTGTCTCCCTTTCTCTTCGTAATCATGGCTGAGGGATTGGGTAGAACCATCACTGCAGCTAGGCTTGATAAGCAATTAAGAGGTCTTTCCTTCAATAACTCCCCTGCCTTCTCCCACCAGCAATTTGTAGATGATAATATGCTTTTTGGCCATCCTTCAGTGCAGGAAGCTCGCCTCCTCAAATCCATTCTGTCTACTTTCTCTGATGCTTCTGGTGCCCTCATCAATCGAATCAAATCCCAAATCTTTTTCTTCAATACTCCTGTTCCCACCCAGAGAGCCATTGGTCGAATTCTAGGCTTCACCTGCGCATCTCTTCCCTCCAAATATCTCGGTGCCCCTCTAATGGCCTCAGCCCTTAAACACTCTTCCTGGAAGCAATTGTTGGAAAAATTAGAGTCTCGACTATTCCTCTGGACCAATCGAGCTCTGAACATGGCAAGCAGAATCGTTCTTATCAAGGCAGTCCTTCACTCCATGCCCCTCTACCTTTTCTCCATCCTGGCTGCTCCTAAATGGGTTCTCAAAGAAATCAAGAATCTCCAGCGCAACTTTCTATGGGGAGGCTCTGGCTAAAATTGGAAATGGGCTTTAATTAAATGGGATAAAGTTTGTCTTCCTAAGAAAGCAGGAGGTATTGGTCTGAGAGACCCTGAGAATAGCAATAAGGCAATGGGTGCAAAAATCTGGTGGAGATGGCTTGCCCATCCTTATACTCCATGGGCCTCCCTTTGGACAGCTAAGTATGCAAGCAACTGCCCCATGGAAGAAAGAATACGCATGACAGAGATAAGCATGGGATCGGCAATCTGGAATTCAGCCACACAACACAGAAATCTCATACAAGAACATAGTTTTTGGGAAATCAAAAATGGAACCACAGCTCGCTTTTGGGAGGACTCCTGGCAGCAACTACCAAAAATAAGAGACATACTCCAAGATCTTCCAATTGCTGAGCGGGAGATAAATGAATTAGCCAAAGTCAATCAATTTTGGAACACAGCTACAGCTCAAGATTTTAGGCAATGGAAAAATGCAAATCAAATTCTACCGAACAGCTCTACTCAAACTCAGCATCTTCTCGATACAGAATTACAAAAGAGGCAAATCATGGTATCAGAAGGAAGGGACACTTTAAGATGGGGCTATGGAGAGAAAGGAATTTTTTCTACAAAGGAAGCGTACAATATCATCATACAAGAGCAGATAAACAAAGATCCCTTATGGGAAAAAATTTGGCACACTTCCAATTGGCCGAAAGTCTCTACATTTCTATGGCTTCTCTGTCACAACAGAATTCTAACGTGGGATAATCTTAGGAAAAGAAGCTTCGCAGGACCATCCATATGTCACATGTGCAGGCAAGAGGAAGAAACAACCCTTCATCTTATGCAAACTTGTCAAATAGGAAGGAAACTCTGGGAGAAGGTTGCTTTCCGATGCCAAAAAGAGGGAAGAGTGCAAGGAGACCTCAAAATCACCATTCGCAACTGGAGTCAAAAGCCTTTTCAAAGCAACCTCCTCAACACATTGTGGCATCTTATACCTGGCTTACTGATGTGGAATATATGGAAAGAGCGTAACAGAAGAATATTCAAAGATCAAACTATGCCGCTAGAAAAGATCTGGAACAAATTCCATCAGAACATTATGGAGACTCTCTCAATCAGACAATGGCATTCAGAAGATCTTCCCACACTTCCTCAGGAAAAATCAATATGGGACAATTGGAGGCTTCAGATAAACCATAACTCAATTGACAAAAAGCAACCCAATATGCAAAATCAGGAAGCAAGCACCTGGAATCCACCGCCCTTAGACATGCTCCAGCTCAACTTTGATGGAGCCTCTAAAGGAAATCCAGGGAAAGCAGGATACGGAGGGGTTTTCAGAAACCACAAGGGCAATCCTCAATGCATCTTCATGGGCTCGATAGGATGGGACACCAACAACTCAGCAGAATTGGAGGGACTATGGCGCGGCCTCAAATTAGCACATGAAAGAAATCTCTTTCCTCTCATTATAGAAGGAGATTCGCAGATCATAATCAGAATGATGACAAAGCTACAACATGGCTCGCCCATTCACAAGGTAAGCAATAGCTGGAGAATGGACCAGAGGCTGGAGCTAATAAATCACTGGCTTTCTCAGCACCAGGCAATCACATTCAAACATACCAGAAGGGAAGGAAATAAGCTCGCGGATCTTCTTGCCAACATTGGAGTGGATGCTAAGGATGGTTACTTTGAAGGTACTATCGCCAGCTTAGATTCCAGGGACCAAATTGCCCAAATCCAGGAAATTGTTACTCAGGACCAATCTCAGATAAAGCACACACACCCGGATGCGGGTGTTCACATCTGTTACCAATGAGTAAGCACGCCATGCAGACACCTGGCCTGACGGATGGCAGGAGGGAGATCTTCAGGGTACACAGCAGCGGTGGTGGTTTAAGGTTTAAAGCAGGTGAATTAAAGAAGGATCAGTCTCGAAGTGATATGGAATTCATTGCGAGTATGGCCTCTATGTCCTCGATTCGGCTGGGCAACATGGATCGTCTCAATTACTCTGAGGCAATTAATGATCTTGTTCTATATGAAGCTAAGTTGCTTCAGTCTCCTCGTCTCATCTTTCCTGTGGATCTAATCACTTGACTCTGGTATTTCCTCAGTAGCACTCCTGCTATTTCAGGCTTCCTCCGTATCAATTGCCCTCTCAAGTCGCCGGTTTCTGCTTCAATGCCTCACAGTCGAGGTATTCCGCGTCGGGGGGGTCGGTCTGGAATCAAGGCTCCTCAGCAGGTTGCCCCAATTGCCTTAGTCCCTCCCGCTTCTCCGCTTTCAGACCAAGAGGGGATCATCTCGAACAACTCTTTTCATTCCTCTAGATTTGTTTTCCAAAGCCGGCTCAACAGGCCGATGGTGACTGTGAATTTCACAGTATTTGTCTCGGAGGAGGAAAGTCACCAAGTCAGCTCGACCCCTCCTGCATCCTCAAATTCGCAGGACGACAGCATTCTTCTTGGGGACATGACTGGTCTGGTGTTTCCTGTTGACCGCATGAACGAGGACGCCCCTACACAGGAAATGCCTCAGCAGCCTGACCCAGCTGCGGAAGATGACAATGTTCGCGACCCTTCTCAAAGACCAACTGGTTGTTTACATTTGGTCACGGATTCTGGGGGAGCGCCGCTTCTGGACGAAGATGGGTTCGTTACGTGGGTCGCCTCTCCAAGCCAGGCGAAGGAGGAGATACAAGCATCTCCAAATCAGGCAGAATAATCTCCACTGGGTGCACCTACTTTGTGTTTTTGTTCCTGTGTCCTTGACTTGGCAGCTAAACTCTCTGGTCTGTCACAGTTACATGCTTCAGGTAGTTATGTCAGTTACCACTGATTTCAATTTTGTTTTAAGGTCAACCATGCTAGGCGCTACTGTGTTTTTTGAAGTCATTGATGGGCATGATAAATGTAATCCGAGCAAATTTTGTCAGTATGTCAGGGACCGAAATCAAACTTCCAAGGTCTGCATTGTAAATCCGGTTGAAAGGATGAACTGTATTGTCCCTGGGTTTTTGGACGGGGAATGGCCTCAGCCTCCCCTGAGGCTCTGACCTCATTGTACATATTTTTCCCCCTTTTTTTAATAGATTTAGTATTTACAGAGAAAAAAAAAAACATTTGTCTATAGGAATATCCCTAGAGAACCTTAGAATATCATATACCACAATGACAAGGGAGAGATATAACTATGTTACTATGAATCCATTTGTAGTGTTCCTTAACCCTTGAACTTGAAACACAACTAGGTATACAAAACATATAATTGCATAAACTAGATATAAGAAACAATAAGATAAATATGCAAAATATGTCATTGTATTACGATAATCAAAAGACAGAAAGAAAAGTTCACTTGCCTCTTAAGGTGGGGTGACTTTTCACTGAGTAAAGCTCCAACTAAAGCAAAATAAGACAAACATTACATAACCTTCTTTCTCTTCAAATATATCCTCAATGGGAAAGTGCTAACTACTTATGGTACCATCATTAATGATGATCAACTACCTAGTGCACCTTCTAAAGTGAAACCTCTTACACTAAATAGCTATCCACTACTATCTAGTGGGTCTTATTTAAAATGGATGGTTTCATAGTTGACTAATTCCTCTGTAGACTAACGAAGGGAGGATATGTTAGGACCATAAAATGATCTCCCCCTTCAAATGAAATATTTTCCTCAAGGATGAAGATGAGGAAATTGTTCTAGAATTATGGTTGGTTCCCATGGGGTTTCTTTGCGCTACAAATATTTCCAATGGATGAACATTTGGAAAGTTTAGAATAACAAGTCCCTTTAATAAGATTACTAAGGTTGCAATTGAAAAAAAAATAAGACAACTTTTCTTCTAACAAAGAGTCAACAAGTTTTGTGATAAATTAGAGAAATAATTCTCCTTCTGGTAGTAAGTTAGAATATTTCGTGAGAAATTAGAGGACAAGGAATAAGATATGGGATTTTATCGACATGAAGATATTTAATCTATTGAAAGGAATAATACATGGGATCTTTTCGACCTCCTATCAAATAAAGCTAGCATTGGTGTTAAGTGGATGTATAAGACAAAACTATATGAGAAACCTAAAGCGGAAAAATATAAGGAATGGCTAGTTTCCAAAGGATTTACTTAGCAACTAGGTATTTACCTAGGTGAAACCTTTGCTCTAGTAGCAAGGTTAATATTAGGGCTATGCTTGTTACTGCATCCAATAAAAAATAGCCGATTTACTAGGTGATGCGAAGCCATTGTTCTTGAGTGGAAAACTAGAAGAGGATGTGTATGTTAATCAACCACTAGGATTTGAAGTAAACTACCAAAATTACAAAGTGTACAACTTAAAGAAATCCGTATGTGGTGTGAAGTAAGCTCCAAGAGCTTGGTACATTTAGATTGACTCATATTTAATCAATAATGGGTTCAACAGAAGCAATAATGATCTCACTCTATATATCAAACTAGATCAAGGTAAAATACTCATATTTACTCAACAATAGGTTAAACATAAGCAAGAAGGATCCCACTTTATATATAAAACTAGATCAATGTAAAATCATTATAGTTTGCATTTATGTTGATGACATTATATATATAAGAAATATTATGTTAGATGAATTCGAAGCTACCATGAAAAGAGAATTTAAGATGATAGACCTTGGTCTCATGAAATACTTTTTGGTAATTGGATTCAAGCAATCTGCTTAATGGATTTCCATATGTTAATAGAAGTGTGCTAAAAATATGTTAAAGAGGTTTATGATGGAAAAAATCAAACCAACAAAGACACTTATGGCAATGGGAATAAGATTAAACAAGCAGGATGGTCGACCAATACTAGTTTCAACGTTGTATAAGAGGCTAGTAGGAAACCTCATGTACCTTATTGCAACTAGACTTAATGTTATGCATATAGTTAGTTACATTTCAATATTTATGGTGTCTCCCTGAGAATATCACTGGGCAGTATGAGTAATAATATTGAGGTATATTGCAGGTACAAATGATGATTTTGTTGCTAATACTATTGATAGGAAAAGAACTTTAGGATATTATTCTTATTCGGGCACAAATTTGATCTCATGGGCTTGTAAGAAATAATCAATTGCCTAAATATCTTCCATAGAAGTAGAATATGTAGCATCCATTGGAGCAACATGCCATGCAGTATAGGTATCAATACTTTTGAATGACTTTGCACATGTGGAAAATGAGCTAAATTTTATCAATAGTTTAGAAATTGTATCGTTAAAGAACCATGCATTTCACAAGAAAGGAAAGCACATTGGCGCTCACTATCACTGGATTCATGAGCTTGTCAACAATGGCAATATATTTATTCAATTTTGTGGATATAAAAATAAGCTAGCAGGAAGAATTGCTTTTGAATTTCAAAGACAACATTTAGGAATTTTTAGTGGTAATGAATGTAACATTTGAGATTAAGGGGGGAAGTTAAAATATAATATTTCCTATTAATTGATGTAGTCGAAAATTAATTATATGTGTGAGATATTATTAGAAATATATTTTTAGACATTGTTAGTGCATATATTTTTAGAAAATTCTTATTGGTCCAAGATATCTCTAGAGGCAATTAGTTCTAAATAATTATTGAAATTTCCCAGTCTATTGTAAAATATATTTAATGATGAGAAATTGTGCAATGCCTTCCTGCATCTATATATCTGTTTAACATTGACTATTTCACTCTAGTTAATTGAATATCACAAATATGACATGGAGTTTGTTTGATCCCTGAGGTGACCAAGTAGAAGAAATATTTCTGAATAATATCATTTTCTTTAAAGGAAATGTTTAGTTCATTCCTATTCTTTATTAGAAAAGGGTTTATGGAATTGAAGGCCTTCAAAGTTATTATGAGAGAGCATAATATAATTAAATAAAACATGTTGTTGCTTGTAGCATATCATTAGTTTTGATATAATTTTAGTTTGCATGTTGATGTTTCTCTAGTGTATTACTATTTAATAGAGTTATGAATGATAATTTACGAGTAATTTCATCAAACTTGGCATGTAGAAATGCTGTGAAATTATAGAAAATGTTCATTGCAATAAAAACAAAGAAGAATCGTTTAGATTTTTTATATTTTATATGTAGCACTCATAACCAGTTAGTTGTATTAGCTAAATCACTTAACTATTCTTTCTACTCTGTTGTTTGTCTTGATTGTTCTACCACTCACTCTTTACCAAAATTTGCAGCCTAATGTTATAATATTTCCATTTCTTCTGAACACCAAAACCACAATACAAGAAAAAATATTCCTCCTCCTAGCTCAACTGCACAAGAACCTTGTCCACATCCCAATGTGCAAATATAAGTTTTCCTCATGAAGATCATATCCTAATGATGAATTCATTTGAAAAGGATGATCTCGGGCTTACAGAGATGTTCAAGAAATTTAGAAAACTTGGTACTCCATGATATTTCCTAGGATACAAGAACCTAGGAGATGATGTGATTCCACGATGCAAATTTGAAAATCTGCTTCTCCCAAGAATGTAAAAGCCTACAATTACAAAAATTAAAATGTTATTTTCTTTAATGAGAGGTTTTTATGCATGTAAATTTAACTATAAATGAATTCAAAACATGATAAATTTAGATCTATACACGCATCCATAGAGAAGAGAATTCAATGCCTCCGTTCCAAATGAATAGAGAAATATTTTGGCAGAAAATTGGAAAAATCATATGTTAGGAAATAATTGTTTGATCTCTTTCTGTGAATGGAGATAGCAATAGATGAATGATTCCATTCAAATGATGGAGGGTGGAAAAGAATCCCAATAAATTGAATTCCTATCACCAATAAATAAATGGAAGAGTTTAAATATGGAAATATAATCAAGTTAAAATCCATTCTTCCCCCTTTTAAGGGAATCATTCTTGAAGATGAAGATAAACATTCCAAGGCAATCCAATTGTTCTTGAGTCAAGAAGCCCCTCTGAGAGGAGCATAAAGTAGAATCCAAATTGTTAGTGAACAACTAAATTGGACTAATACTGCTTTAAGGGGTATGGCAGTAAATACTTTTGTTACAAATGATTATGCCCGCAAAAGGCATATTGATAGTATTCAAGTATCAATAAATTCTATTGCATCCTCTATAAATGAAATGAGTCTTTTAGTTTCAGAAATCAAATATGGAGTAAAAGACACTAAAAGGATTGTTTTTGATGCAAAAGAAAAATTAGAAGAAAATTACAAAGAGTTGGATAAAAATTTAGAAACTACTTTTGAAATGATGGGAGGAATCTTAGTAAATATAGATTAGAAAACTGAAAGTACAAAGAATTTTTTTATTTTATTTTTTTGGTAGGTAAGCACCCGCAGGGGGATTTGAACGAGTGACCTATCACAAGGAGTGCCTTAACAGTGCACCCATTCACCGTCAATCCAAAGCCCCGTGGGCTGAAAGTATAAAGAAATTTTTGCCTGAAAAGAGGACAGAAAAGAATTCCATTTCTCACCTTGTCTCCCATACTATCCCTCATATCCCAACTATAGCTTTGCAGAAATACACAGAAGGATTTACAACTTTGTTTCCCAAAGAATAATCTGATTCTTCTTCAAAAGAACAAGAACATTCCTTGATTACTCAAGTCCTAGCTTTTTAAATAAGAAACAAATCATCTACAAGGAAAGGGAAAAATTCCTGAATCACAAACCTTTGTTGATGATTGGTATCTAGAATGGAATATTGATGGCATAGTTGTAGGGAAGAGTGGACAAGTTTTGGATAGGATGTTTGTTTCCTATAAGATCATGTGAATGAAAGGAAAAAGTGAAGTAGAAGCATGTAAATAAATTATTCAATGCTTCATAGGGTCCCTATTCAAATGGTGGGAAGCAAAATATTCTCCTGCCATGGTAGAGAAAATGGAACAGGAAGTTATGAAAGATGAAAATGGAAACATAGTTTACCATGAAGATGGTTTCCCCATGAGTAATATGATAGGTGCCCTTACTACTTTAATTTTAGAGCATTGGTGTGGAACTGAACAAGAAATATCTGATAAACATGCTCTAATCCTCATGAATATGAAATGTAAGAAAATGTCTCATTATGATGAATTTCATAAAGAATGGACTCAAAGAATTTATGAGGTCAAAGATAGTAAAAACCTTTTATGGAAGCAAGTTTATTTGGTTGCTATTCCTATCAAGTTTGTTGAATATTTGAAAACACAAGAAGTATTCAAGCAGCCTTATGAATTGTACACATGGGGGAAAATTTATTCTTTAATTACTAGTGCATTAGTAGGTCTATGCACTAATATGAAAGTTAGAAAGTCAATCCAGAAGATGTCCAGACTCCCTGACAACAAGTCCATCTATGAAAAATATGGGTTAACCTTAGATGATCATGTAAGAAGAAAGAAAAAGGCTAAGAAGATATTAAAGAAAATTCAAAGATTCAAAACCAAAAAGAGATCTTATCCCAAGAGGTATAATTCTACAGGAAAAAGATACAAAAGAAGAGAAGAAAACCCATTATTATTCTCCAAAGGATATTAAGTTCAAAATTCACAAATTTCAGGTTTTCTAAAGAGCAGTATGTTAAATATATGGACAAACGTGCCACCTTGCTAATAGATGCCCACAAGGGGAAGCCTCAAAGAGAAATATAGAACAATTGTAAGCACAAAATGTAGAACAAATCGGGAAGAAGACATAACAAGGAAGAGTTTTTCATTGTAACAGGTGTGGATCCAATTGTAATAGCCCTAGTGAAAATTCCATGTAAAATATATAAGGCCATGGTGATGGGACATGTATTCTAAGATAAATGGTGGGAAAAAAATCCTAGTGGGTGTTCATTCAGTTTATTATGGCTAAGGAAATTGGCAAAGGAAATGGAAAAGGCTTTGGAAAGGCATGCGACATTAATTGGAATTTTATTTATGAACATAATGGAAATTAGGAGAAAAGGAAGGTGAAAAGTCACACATTGAATGTGAGGAGGAAAATGAAGTAAAATAATGGAAAATGAAGAAAATATAGGCCTTATTCATAAAAAGGCTTCTTAGGATCAGTGGGCAAGATTTTGGTGAGTGTAAGCTTTTTTTCAAGTTTTGCATTGAATCAAGAAAGCAAAAAAAGTCAAGAGGAAGGAAGGGGTAAGCAAGGAAGAGTGGGATCAAGTAGCTACATCAGGATCCATTGCAGGTATTGATTTGCATGTGTGATTTCGTTGCTATATTTGGCATGCATGGTATTTTGTGTGGTTCTTTTCTATCATGGCATGGTTTTTTCTAGGTGTGACAGTGTTTTCAGCCTAGCCTTGCCATTTTCGGATAGCCTTGATGAGATGGGTTCTCATACTTTGATTGAGCTGGATTTCCAGATGGATTCGAAGCTGAGTGAGGTGGATCTTTGAAATGAAAAATACATGGCCTAGTGGTCCCTGAACTAGATTTTGGATCACGGTAAAGCCATTGACCTAGTAATTCCTGAGCCATACTATGGGTTGTAGTAAAGCCACGATTGTGTGCCTCGATGGGCCTAGGAATCCTTGATAGTGAATGGAAGGATATACAGCAAAGCCAAGAAGTGGATTTCTCTCTGTTGGGCCTAGTAGTCCTGGGATGGGATGTACGATAAAGCTTGGAGAGTGGGTATCGGTATAGGGCCTAGTGATCCCTAGGTCAGACTGTGGATTACGATAAAGCCTAAGAGACTAGGAGACACTAAAATTCCTCACGGTGTAGGTGGAGAACTCCAGTAGAAACCATGCTTGTTTTGTCCTTGTGATTGGGTGGGGATCATGGTAAAGCCTGTTATTACATGTTTATTGCGTTGTCCTAGTGATCGGAGATGGATTAAGGTAAAGCCTAGTTTCTATTGATGAGGGTGAGGTGGTTTAGCCTTGGGATTCCTTGGCTGGTTCTTTCAGTTTGTGTCCCACATTCATGCTTGGAATATGGCACGGGGGTGAATGGTTGAAGAGAGATTTGGCTCCGCCATTCTATGGTTGGGTGGAACGTGGTCGTCCCATCTCGGGTTGGATTTTACATCATTAATATGAGGTTGTTTCTGCTTGTTATTCTATGAGTATTACACTGGTTTATATGTGGATCATATGGATGTGATTTCCTTCGTATTTCTATTGCTATTATTCTAGTTATGTATATGTTTTATGACAATGGATATGTATGATTATCATCATGTTTTTACTTGTAAATGAATCAACAATGTACATATGAACTAATAGATGATAATGCAACTAATTATATAAGCGAAAAATGCTTCTTAGTGATTCTCAGATAAGTAAGAGACCCCTATGCTTAAATCTATTGTTTACACCTGTAGATTGCATTAATGCCAAGTGTTTAACAAAGTGTCAATCCTAATTGGGGATGGTCAGGCTTATTTATAGAGGTATTTTTTTGTTTATTAGTCTTTTCATCATGTGTTTAATGGATTCTGGATGCTACAACAAGTTCTGGGTAGTGGTCGGAATTCTAGGCTTGAAAAGTGCCTTAAATCCTGTGGACTCTGGCACAGGTCTGCTGGAAATAGTCCATAGACACAGTCATACATGCTTTTGGGAGTGTTTAGAGCTCTCTGAGCATTGTCATGCCCATAGCATGGGAGCATCCAAAGGTTTAATAACTTAAAAACTTAATGGTACCTAGGGGAATGATACCTCATTGGTTGGGATGGCTCCTGGGAGTGTTGTTGCTGACGTGGAAGGTATGTTTGATGTGTTTATGTCAATTCCACTTCCTTAAGGTTACCTAGGAGGTTGAATCATATCATAGTATCCTCTCATAACATGTTTACCCTGGATGGCCAGTTACTTGGGTATATGTGGATGGATGGTGTTACATAGTGGTATTAGAGTGGGTTGTGCTCTCTTTGGGTCATATCTAATACCATAGAGTGGTATCATAGCATGGTTAACCCCACCGATTGGATGGGCAGTGTGTTGGTCATTCATTCATGGTAGTTTCATATGTGTTCCTTATACTTATAGTCCATGTGCTTGTTGCATTTGCATGGCATTGATCATGGTTGTAATCATGTCGCCATATGAAGGTTGATGGTGTTTTTGTGGGATGTGTCATCATGAGTGTATGGTTGTATATGCATTTATTATGCATGTCGGTATCTATATGTTGTTATGCATGAATCGTCATGGTTATGGTTATGCATGTATGGTATGTCAGAAATGCATTGTGAAGTCATGGTATAAAATTAGGTCATCATGATGTTATTAGTATGTTATGATGCTAATGAGTTGGTTGAGATACAACAGGAGATGTAGACTATCCAAGTGAAGTTGCAGCATTTGTACCTCGAGGCAATATCATGTCATCATATAGGTTTGTATGTTGGGCATGTAGGTGCGTAGGTTAAGGATTGTTATATGCATTATGGTTATGTGTAGATGTGGTATTATGTATGCACATCGTGTATGCATGGTGTCGTGACATATGCATTCATTTTGTTGTACTATGTGTACGTATATGTATAGTGTTGTACATTGGGCATACATGTATGTATTGTGTTGTGGTGTACACCATATGTAGGACTATGTAGTGTGTTCTGTTGTATGTCAAGTGTAGGTGCATGTATTGCATGGTGTTTTATGTCGTGTGTGGTTGTATGCGTGTGATGTACACTATGTGTATGTGCACATTGTTGAGGAGAAGGCACTGGGCATTTGTTTAGTGTGGAAACCAATCTGGAGTGTGCATGGAATAAATACAATGGTAGGGGCTAAGGATTGATTAAAGGAGACGTATCATTATTTTATTTCAGTTTAATTATGCATGTGATTTATGATTCTAGTTTATGATGATTACATGAGATTTATAATTATGGTTTATGATTGTTACATGTGATTTATGATTTGATCTATGATGGTTGTGTTTTGAGCTAACCTGATGTGATATATTTATGCATGATGATTTGGTCAAAGATGCTAGTTTGACTTGCTGTGATAGGAAGTAAATAGGATTGCAAATGTACTTTATTGACGATCTACAAATGAGGTATGATTTGAAGTTATTTTAATTTATTCTAATATAAAGAAATTTATGTGCTTGGTACAAGAAAGCATGAAATTCCTGGTTAGGTGGTTGAAATCGACTACAAAAATTAGCAACAGTAGTGAAAGAAATTGGAACATGCAGTAGTATGTTGGCAAAGCACTTTAGGAGCAAGGCCATTGTGGGACACTGGTGCCCAATAGTGTCCATTGATTTCCATGAGCATACTATGATTGGTATGATGGTTTAAGGAATAAATATTCCTTTGTTATTTGACTTTCTGATCCAAGGAATCCTTTCCAAGGGATGGATTGCCCGAGATAGGGGATGTTGGGCAACTTGGAAGGTGAGTGACTGCATAGAATGGGGTGACTAGATTGCCTGAGGCACTATGTAGGAGAGAAGGGAAGGTTGGGGATATATATTTTTTGGTCATTAGAATTTCCATATGGTATCAAATGCACATTGGGAGTGCATCGTGGAATAATGAGCCGGTAATTGTTTGTTGAGAGGATAAGTGGCACAAGATTATAACACTGGACATTGGATGCATTTTGACTGTGGCAATGGATTCTGGACTTCCTCGGAAGGAGGTGAATCCCAGTATTACTTTGAGGGTGGAGGTGTGATCCTCTGAATTCCCTTGTTATGGATGTAGGCATCATATCCTTTTTATTTATTGGCTGAGAAAATGTGCATATGCGTATATCATTGTAAATAATGTATCGAGTTGATTTATAAAGTTCCATAGACAGCATGATTATTTTCTAGGTGAAACAAATGTGTATGTGTGTATATGTTGTTATTGTAAATACCCTAAGGATTTGTGTTATAAATCTCCATTAAATGGTATGTTTGTCATGTTTTAGCAGATGGTCATTATAAATACTACAACAAGCTATGTTATAAAGCACCATGGGTAGTAAGTTTTGTTTTCGATGGTCTTTCTAGTTATAGGTGTCATTGAACACCAAGGATGGTGTTCCCCTAAGGGGCAGGGTTCTGTAATAGCCCTAGTTAAAATTCCATGTAAATTATATAAGGTCACCATGATGGGACACATATTCCAAGTTGAATGGTGGGAAAAAAATCCTATTGGGTGTTCATTAGATTTATTATGGCTAAGGAAATTGGTAAAGGCAATGGTAAAGACTTTGGAAAGGCATGAGGCATTAATTGGAATTTCATTTATGAAAATAATGGAAATTAGGAGAAAAGGAAGGTGAAATGTCACAGGTTGCATGTGAGGAGGAAAATGAAGGAAAATAATGGAAAATGAAGAAAATAGAGGCCCCATTAATAAAAAGGATTTTGAGGATCAGTGGGAGAGATTTTGGTCAGTGTAATATTTTTCTCAGGTTTTGCATTAGATAAAGAAATGAAAATAAGGTAAAAGGAAGAAAGGAGCAAGAAAGGAAGAGCGAGATCATGAAGTTATAATAGGATTGTTTGAAGGAATTGATTTTGATGTGTAATTTCATTGCTAGATTTGGTATATATCGTATTGCATGTGGTTATTTTCTATCATGGCATGGGTTTTGCCAAGTGTGATAGTGTTTTCATCCTAGCCTTACCATTTCAGGATAACCTTTATGAGACGAGTTCTCATACTTTGGTTGAGCTAAATTGCCGAATGGATTCGAAATTGAGTGAGGTAGATCTCTAAAATGAAAAACACATGGCTTAGTGGTCCCTGATCCAGACTATGGATCATGGTAAAGCCACTGGCCTAGTAACACCTAAGATAGACTGTGCATTTTGATAAAGTTAGGATTACGAGCTCCGGTGGGCCTAGGAATTGTTACCGGTGAATGGCGAGATATACAGTAGATCTAAAAGGTGGATTTCTCTCAGTTAGGCCTAGTAGTCCCAGGAGTGGATGTATGGTAAAGCCTAGAGAGTGGGTCTCGGTTTAGGGCCTAGTGATCCCTAGATTGGATTGTGGATTATGGTAAAGACTAAGAGACTAGGAGGCACTAAAATTCCCCACGGTGTAGGTGAAGAACTCCAGTAGGATCCATTCTTGTTTTGGCCTAGTGTTCTGGGGGAGATCATGGTAAAGCCTGTTATTAAATGTTTATTGTGTTGGCATAGGGATCCGAGAATGATTACGGTAAAGCCTAGTTTCTATTAATGAGGGTGAGGTGGTTTAGCCTCAGGATGCCCTGGTTCACTCTTTTTGTTTGAGTCCCACATTCAGGTTTAGAATATGGCATGGGGATGAATCGATGAAGAGATATTTGGCTCATCTATTCTATGGTCGGGTGGAATGTGGTAGTCCCATCCCATCTTGGATTTTGCGTCATTAATATGAGGTTGTTTCTCCTTGTTATTTTATGAGTATTCCACTGGTTTATATGTGGATCATATGGCTCTAATTTCCTTGGTATTTTTCTTGCTATTATGTTGGTTATGTATATGTTTTATGAAAGTGGCTATGTATGGATCTCCGTATTCTTTTACTTATAAATGAATGAAAAATGTATCTATGACCTAATTTATAATAATGAAACTAATGATATAAGGGAACAATGCTTCTTATCGATTCTCATATAAGTATGAGACCCCTATGCTTAAATTTGTTGTTTACACTTGTAGATTGCATTGATGCCAAGTGTTTGATAGAATGTCAGTCCTGGTTTGGGATGGTCAGGCTTAGTCCTAGAGTTATTTTTTGGTTTATTAGTCTTTTCGTCACGTGTTTAATGGATTCTGAAAGTTATAGCAAGTTCTGGGAAATGACCAGAATTCTGGGCATGAAAAGTGCCTTAAATTATGTGGACTATAGCACAGGTCTGCTGTAAATAGTCCCTGGATGCAGGCATGTAGGTTTGTGGGAGAATCCACATCTCTATGGATGCTGGCATGCACATAGCATGGGAGCATCTAGAGATTTAATATCTTAAAAACTCAATGGGACCTAGGAGCATGATACTTGAGTGGTTGGGATGGCTCCTGGGAGTGTTGTTGCTAATGTGGAAGGTATGTTTGATGTTTTTTCATCGATTCCACTTCCTAAAGGTAACCTAGGAGGTTTAATCATATCATAGTAGCCTCTCGTCACATGTTTTCCCTGGTTGGCTGGTTACTTAGGTAGATGTGGGAGGAGGGTGTTACACTAATGAACATGACACAAACCATTGTCCTCACCCTCCTTTTTCTAAGAGAGAATATGTCCACCACTTACAAGACTTTGATTACAATACTGATGAATTGTGTAAGTTATAGGAAGAAGCACTAATGATTGCAAAATATTAAAACTGCAAAGATACTGAAATTTGCAATTGTAGTATTAAAGATGATAGTGATTCAAGCAATGAAGATGAAGGACAGGAATATGGTGTGAAAGGAAAACTGATAGTCGTCATGGCCCATGTTAGAGAGGATGGAGATGCACATATGTTGGCACAAATCAAGGCACTATCAAAAGGATACCTAAAGACATCTATGTTAGAAACATTTCTTAAGACAATGGCAAGAGCTCATAGAATGCCAAAGTCATCAGGTAAGAAGTCCTTATTCATTGATGCTTCTTTTGAGAAAAATACTAAATCATTCATGAGATATCACAAGAATGAAATATTACAACCTTTGAATGTGAATGATTTAGGAAAATAAATTAATATTTTGAAAAAAGAAGTAAGTGAGATCACATAGAGAATGAAAGATTTAGAAACCGAGAAGGAGGAAGAAGATGCCAACAAGGCAGATCAATGGGCAAGGCAAGAGATTAGGACTTTAAAGGATCAAATTTTTATCTTGCAACCTCCTCCTTTAGAAGATGCATCTGATATGGGAGAAAATCCCAATATTAATATGTTTCATACATTATATATTGAAGGAATAAATGCTATGAGAATTTTAGCCATTCAACATCAAAAATTTCATATTCAAATTACATTAAGAATCAAAGGCCAAAATTTTGAGTTAAAGGCCTTATTGATTCAGGATCATATATGAATCTCTTGCACAAAGAAATCATTCCTTCAATATACTGGCATAAGACCAATCACTCTGTAATTGGTCTTGGAAATAAATCCATGAATATGCAGTATGTAGTTCCCAAAGGAACTTTATGTTTTGGAAAGCAATGTCTGGATTTAAAATTTTTAATTGTAGATATTCCCATAGACTGCATATTAGGAACACCTTTTTTGGTATTTGTTGAACCACATGGGTTAATAAGAACTAGGGATGGAAAATATGGATACTTCATCACAGTTCTAGATTTAGAATAGAAGAACATAAGAGCAAAGAAAATTGTCCTTCCTTTTATCTCAACTCCTCAGTTGTCTACCATGGTCCAAGTTACTGAAACAATAACACAAAAATAAAGGAAAATAAAGGAGTTGTAAAACATGAGAAGTAATATGAAGATTGAGGAGCAGCTCAAGACAGAAAGGGTCAAGCAAGAAATCTCTAACTTGAAGAAAAAGTTTGAAGAAGAAGTTTTCTCAAAAATCCTATAGCATTTTGGGAAAAGAAAAAATATTTTGTGGAATTACCCTATAAATATTCATACATAGGAAAGGATTATAAGAGAAGAGCAATCCCAATGAATTCTCAATACCAAAATTTATGTGAAGAAGAAATTAGAGGACTCCTGAAAAAGGGTCTTATAAGAGAATCCCAGAGTCCATGGAATTATCAGAGATTTTATGTAAATAAGAATTCTGAGAAAATTAGAGGAGTTCCAAGATTGGTCATAAATTACAAGCCCCTAAATGAAGTATTGGCTAATGATACTTACCCAATACCACACAAATCCAATCTTGTGAAAATAATTGTTGGGGCAAAGATTTTTTTAGAATTTCATTTGAAACCTGTATTTTGGTAGGTTGTTGTGAAAGAAGAAGATAAATTTAAAACAACATTTAGTGTCCCAGTAGGTCATTATGAGTGGAATGTCATGCCATTTGGACTTAAGAATGCACCTGCAAAATTCCAGAGGGTGATGGATAAAGTTTTAAAGCCTTATTTTGATTGGTTGATTGTGTATATAGATGATATTCTAGTTTTTTCCAATTCCATAGAAGAGCACATAAAGCATCTAAAAAAGTTTTTATAGGTAATCAAGGATGTTGGCCTCGTAATTTCCAAGAAAAAAATGGAATTATTTCAAACATCCATTAAATTTCTTGGTCATACTATCTCAAATGGTCAGATTGTGTTACAACAACATGTTGATTTTGCAGACAAGTTCCTATATAATATCACTAATATAAATCAATTACAGAGATTTTTAGGTAGCCTAAATTATGTGATTCATCTCTACGAAAATTGTGTTGTAGATAGAAAAATCCTGGATGAAAGTTTGAAAGAAGATCCAGTGCCATGGACTAAAATTCATACAAAGGTTGTAAGAAAAATCAAATCCAAAGTAAGAACATTTCCTATACTTCATGTTGCAAACACTACAAGGGAAGACCTTCTAGCGAACGTTTTTGTGGAAGTCCCTATAAAAATGCCCAAAAATTTGTTTGTGGGGGAGGCGGGCGGCCGAATGTTTTTTGGATGGTGTCTCTAAAATATACAAACGAAATGGTGTTTTACTATCCATATAAGCAATGGTGTTGCATATAAAATGGTGCACCATAGTTTTTTTTATGTAAAATAAGAAAAACAAGGTGCCCTAAATAACACAACTCGTTCGTGCTTGAATAGTCGATAGCACTGATGCTCTTCATGTAGTAAACGCGACCCATTGCATAGCATTAACGAGCACCGCTATAGTTTTAAATTTCAGAAAAATGTCGTGCTATTTTCCAATGACGCACTGGTGTGCTAAATGTACTAAAATGGCCCAGAGCTTCTTATAAAGAGCACCGCTGGGCAGTTTTTTAATTTTTAAAAATAGAGTGGTGCTATATTCAAAAAAAGCAATGGTGTGGTACCTGTATCAGAATGCCCTGGGCAATCTCAAGAAAATAACTGCAATATAATTTTTAATTTCAAAAAATGTGGTGCTCTTGGATCTATTCAGCACTTGTGTAGTTAGAGAAACCCATTGGAGGAGGGTTAAATAAAATAAAAACTCTTTCCCATAAATTTAGTTTATACCATCTACAGTGTTAGAGAGTTCTGAAGCAATGTTGCCACTCTTTCCTCATGCAAGTGATCTAACATCATTACTCTCTTGTTCACCATACGTCTATACCATGCTCACTCTCTGACTTTCCAATTTTTTCAATCCGTGCTAAAAATATTTTTTCTCCATTACGTTTCCACAATGCCCCCCCGATGACAAAATATCCAGGTAATGTCTATGTTTCTCTCTAATTTAATTTTTTAGAAGATTAGAATTGAAAATTAGATTAAATTTTCCATTGTTTTCAAAAGAAAATATTTCCATGCATGGTGCGCTTGATATGTTCGTTTCACACCGATAGTGGTATATCCTATAAATTTACATGGTGAAACATATTCGTTGCATGAACATAATGCACCGCGGTTATTGTGGTGCATTTTGTAAATGAAAATTCATTGGGAAAGAGATAAGTTATATGTTAGTGCATCACTCTTGGTGCGTTTATATTTACCAAATGCACCACAATAATAATATTTAAAAATATAGTTATATCTTGGTGTGTTTGATAACCTGAACACTCTGTACTGGTGTAAAAATGCTATGCATGTGCATCAGTGCACGATTGTGATGCATTGTTATGAAAAATTGAATTTTTGAACCTAAAGTGGTGTGCCATACTTATGTTCACAACGATATCAATGTGGTTATAGTTAGAAGTGCACCAGAGAAGGTGCATGATTGTGTTTTGAGTGCACTGATGATTTCTTTTTTAATTGAAATTTATGTTTCCATATTTATAAATACATGTTTTGTTTAATAAAAAAGTTATATTTTATGTATTTGGTTGATGTATTTTATATGTCTACCATTAAGTAGAGACATTAGTAGAGGGAACAACAATAGGAGCAAGAGAAACATGTGAACCCATACAATATGGTCTGACCATGGGATGCCAGAGAGAGGGAGAGGGATTTATATCCTTGCCCTATAACTGTAGTGACCTAAGCACTCTTAAGGAATGTATACCTAATCAAGTACTATGAGGAGGCTACATCCCTTAAGGTGCACTCTATCTTATTGGTGCATCTGATCTGTCGATGGAGTGCTGAAGAGAAGGCGTTCCATGTCAGTTCTGGGGCGTGCTATAAACCCATTGAGGAGGACATATACTTTATCAATGACCTATCTAGGAGAGGGGAGGATTTTTCCCAATTCCTTATTTATCCCATGGGGTTACAGCTAAGACTCAACATTCCTACACTCAGAGATATGTTGAGCCTCATGTGGTTCGACCATCATATTTTCAAGTCTGTGGTGGACAACTACAAATTTCTTATTTTGTTTCACAGGAGGTTCGGTGCCTCTCGTTATTAGTCACCATGATTGCACACTCTAGTGTTGATGGGAAACACATTGGTTGTCCTCTTTTGTATTATGTTGATTATTTTATTTAGGTGCCATGTTACATCAAATGGTCTACCATTTTTTTGAGGCATTTTTGCATGTATTTAGATAGATTTCATGCATTGGGACATGGGAGGGCGACCCTCCCTTTCACTTCAGATCTTTAGTTTTTTATTTTTTGAGAGGCTTCCAAAGACAATACCTACATTTGACTGTCGGCCTCCTAGGCTGGTCACTGAGGTTCAGATGCACATGTGGGGGCAGATGATGCCTAGAAAAGACTTGTTGTAGCATCCAGTTAGGATTTCTGTTGAGGCACTTGCACTATTAGGCAGTGAGGATGACCATGCATTTGTCGTGTTGGTTTTTATGTACACAAGGGTTGATTGGAGACAATGTTCTAATATCCTCTTCACAACGGTTGAGACTCCAAATGATAGAGGTAATATTAGTGTTTTATTTAAATTAATATAGTCTCATTTTATTGTTTTAATGAATTAAAATAAAATTTATTCTAGCACATTCTTTAACTTGTTTTATTGAATTTTTTAATGAAATTGTCTAATTATGCTTATGTACTATATATTTTCTAGACATCGATACATTTGATGAGGACTTTCCTCCTCCCCCACTACCATAGGGAGGAGATGAGGAGATGGGAGAGGCCCAAGAGGGTGAGGCACATCCTCAAGGGGGTGTGGGCATCTAGGCTCGTAGGTTGGTCTACGATTTCATATGGACTAATACAACATATTGGCTAAGATTTTGGTTGATGAGGGAGTTCTCCCTACAAGGGCTCGAGATATCGACGTAGATCCTAGGCTCATGGATTTGCACATGGATTGTCCACGTTATATTATGTCTCTTATGTAGCATATCATTGGAGCTAGTAAGGTACTGGGATCAATGACGGATGCAAGGCATGCAGTGACAAATACCTTAGATGAGGGTGGTGGTGATGATGATGAGGGTGATGATCATGATCTTGATCATGATGGTGGTGATAATGATGCTTCTAGTAGTACCACCCGATTGGATAATGGGCCAAGGTGTCAGTGATCCTTTTGGAAGTACGCCTCCACATCATTTGCTTGATGATGAGATGCCAGAGCTAGAGGATGTGCCTTATGTTTCTTCTGACACAACAGACCAACCACCTCCTCCTCCACCTCAGCGTTTGATAGACCATATTGAGGTAGCACTTAACCTTCCATCATCTTCTACTACAAACCAACCACCTCCTCCTCCACTTCAACTAAGTTCGACAGACAATGATCAGGAAATAGTTGACCATCCATTGTCTTCTGCTGTAGACTAGGTTGGCTCTACTACGTCTATTGTATCAAATATTTGATTACACTTATTTGAATTAATGTAGTTATTTGACTTGTTTTTATATATATATATATATATATATATATATTGAGAGTGGTTCACGGACACCTTGGTCAACGGGTGGCGTTACGTCCACAGAAAAATATGGGCTGATGCCCCTCGGCCTACTGCAAGACTTGACCCCAAGGGCTTCGAGGAGAATGGACCCTATTACCTCCCGATGGCGAGGCACTGTTTTTTACCAACTAAGCTAACCATTGAGGCTATATATATATATATATATATATATATATATATCACATTTTTTGGCTTCATGTTTATGTATTAATTTATATGTTGGTGTTGATATGTATATTGTTAATTCATGTTAGATATGTTCATTTAATGTGCTTGTAGATAGATGTGTATGTGATACATGATATTTATATTAATTTGAGGATGGGTGTGGTGATGATGTTAGATTACAATGTTTGTATTTTGTTAGATGTGATCACGATGATGATGCCCTATTAGATTATTAGATTTGTGCGCTAGTTAATGATGTTTATATGTGCTAGATGTGTATATAATTAGATGATGGTAGTGAATTTGAATGTGTATCTTAGATGATGCTTATGTTTGTTAGATGGTTATCATGATGATGTTTATTTCTATGAAATAATATTTATTATATATTATGTATTGGTGAACTTATATCCAACTTTTATATATGAAATTGCATGCAAAATGACCTACATTATAAAAAAACGCAAAGATATTTTTATAAATTACAAATTTTACTATGGTTGAAATTATGATTGTAAAATCAGGATAAATATTTTTCTATTATTTACATAGTTCATTGATATTCAATCTAACTTAATTAATAAAATATTTTGATACTCACAAGGAAAAAATAATTAAAGGTAAAATAATTTAGTTAGTTCTTAATAAGACGAAAATGTGTAACTCATTCAATATTTAATATAAAATATTCTTAATAATAAATTATTCAAAAATACAATTTAACTCATTCAATATTGGTTTATAAAATTCAATCTATTTTTAAATTTAAAAAATTAAGTTAATTTTTTTATAACCTATAGCCTAGATCCATCTTAACTTTAGATCTACCAAGCCCAGAGAGGGATCAAATCTTTTGAGATGCTAGCATTTTTTTAGAGTGAAAAGAGATATGATCCCTCTAGGGGCTTGGTAGATTGAGAGTTAAGATGGATCTAAGTTGGTATAATATATATGTAGTTGACATTGAAATACTTTATTTATAATTTACATTCTCCACATTAAAATGTTAAAATATGCCTCCTCATATTTTTTATTGTATGTATACATTTAATTATTTTTATTATTAATATTTTTTGAAATATTACGTATCAAATCCATATTAAACATTGAAAATTTTACAAATATCGATCACACATTGAATTAAAAAGCAACTATTAATGGAATAAGAATTCTTTCAACCTTTCTCATTAAAGTGAAAATATAAGAAAATTTTCAATTTAAATTACTTTATTTTTCCTTATATAAAGTATCAATAAAATTATGTTATTTAATATGACATTGAAATATTTTACTTATGGTTCACAATAAAATATTTTTTGTTTTAAATATCACATGTAAATGGAACATAGAATGAATTACACCAATAATGTAATATCAGTAATATTATTTCTTGCCATATGAAAAAATTACATTTCTTCCTTGTAGTTAAAAGTAAATTATATTTTTTAGATATTACATTTCTTCCTCATAATAAAAGCTAAATTATATTTTTTAAGTTGGGTTACTTTACATCTCTATATAAAGTTATATAAGATTAAGATGCAAATTGAAGTATTGTAATTATGACCGACATTAATTTCTTTTGTTATTACTATTTTTAATTTGTTAATTTAAATTATTATTCTACTATTTTTAAATGTAACATTACGAAACAATATTTCTCCCATACTAAGTGGTAAATTTCTTTTGTTATTACTATTTTTAATTTGTTAATTTAAATTATTATTTTATTATTTTTAAATGTAACATTACCTAACAATATCTCTCCCATACTAAGTGGTAACTCTCACATACTAAGTGGTAAAGGGCGCCTCTTGCTGCAATTAATTTAATTTTAATATAACTTAAAATTTAATATTTTTATAAAATTTAATTTATTATTAAAGTTATGCAATTTTCAAGCAATTTAAATTTTATATTTATAGCAACTCTTACCAATTTAAATTAGAAATTTCTCTATCTAAAGACGAGGATCAAGAAATGTAAAAGAAGTCTTGTGAAGTTACTTGTAGTTGGGGATTTTGTCTATTGGAAGTTCTCCCTTAAAGAGGCAATTGAACTTTTTTCTAGTAATAAAGATATAACATTTTGGTGCTATTTTGGTTATTTGTTTGCTATGTTATTGGTTTAAATTTAACTCTTTTTAATAATATTATGAGTTAAATAATACAAAAATGATACTATATTATATTTAAACTTTTGACAAATAATATATTTGGTTATTTCTTGATGAACAACTCAAAGATATTATTTTCCGGCATACTTATCATGAGATAGTCACTATAAATTCATGTTTTCATATTTATCCTAGCTAATATTACATCATTATGACAATGATAAAGACATGTTTACTTAAATAATTTAGTTATAAATACATAAAAATATATATTTATTTTAATTAATCTAAATAGGAAACAAAGATGCATCACCAAGTCTTGAAAGTCAAATAAATACCTCTTAATCACCATTACAAATATGGTGCACTAGATATGTTCCTTTGACAATGGTGTGATCATATTATTTACCAAACACAACAAAAATAATATTTAAAAATATATCTATAGCTTAGTGCATTTGATAACGTTAACATTTAGTACCAGTGTGAAAATGTTATACATGTGCACGAGTGCGTAAGTGTGAGACACCGCTATGAAAATTTAAATTTGTGAACCAACAACAATGTGTCATACTTATGTGTGCACCGATTCCAGTGCGGAGGTGTTTTACAACGCACTGGAGTCGGTGCATGACTATGTTTTTGGTGCACTAGTGTTTTTTTTTTTTTTAAATTGAAAATTATGTTTCGATATTAATAAATACATTTTTATTTAATGAAAAAAATTGTATTTTATGTATGAGGCTAATGTATTTTATACGTTTTTTTTTTTATGTTTTTGGTGCACTAGTGTTTTTTTTTTTTTTAATTGAAAATTATGTTTCGATATTAATAAATACATTTTTATTTAATGAAAAAAATTGTATTTTATGTATGAGGCTAATGTATTTTATACCTTTTTTTTTTAATTGAAAATTATGTTTTGATATTAATAAATACATTTTTATTTAATGAAAAAAAATGTATTTTATGTATGAGGTTAATGCATTTTATATTTCAATCATGTAGCAGAGACATCAACAGAGGGAACAACGAAAGGAGCAGGAGAAAAAGGTAGACCCGTACAATATGGTTCGACCATGGGAGGCTAGAGAGAGGGAGAACACCTAATTATTATCCTTCAATACGCACTCCATGTGTCTTACCTAGATCTCATAGGTCCCTGCTACAAATCACCATGGCGACATGGATTTTAGAAATGAGACTGTGAAAAATTGATATTTTGTTATATGCTATCGGTTCAAATGGTAAAATAAGAGTGAAATTAGAAGGCTATTGTACAAAGAAAATATATCATATTAGGGTTTCATGGGTATATCAGATTAGGTTTACATGGGTCTTATCAGTGACGCACCAAAGAATATGAAAACTTACAAGTGTGCCTTTCATGCCACTACGGTATCGTATAATTAGTGTCTTTTACACTAGCAACGTGATGTATATGGATTAGGCTCATGAATTTCAGTGAAATGATGTATATGGCTTGGTTTCATGAACTTCAATGATCATTTTGGGCAGCATATATTTTAGTAATATATCACACACAACACCTTATTATGTAGCCTTATCACTTATTACTACCGAAATTATAAAGATATGTCTACTTTAAATAATTTACTTATAAATACCTAAAAATATATATTTATTTTATATAATCTAAATAGGAAAGAAAAATGCATCACCGAGTCTATTTGAAAGTCAAACAAAGGCCTCTTAATCACCATCACATTATTTATTGTTTAATTCTTAACCATACAATATTTATTAGTTCAAATTTTATTTATAATTATCATTGGAAAGAAAAGTCAAAATTGTTCCATTATTCATTGTTAAAGTCCTTGTAGAGTTATCACAACATGATGATTTATATTGGTTTTGAACTAAACAGAAGAAAAACATGTGACTAAACCAATAAGTATCTAAATTGACATTAAATCTTCAATGTTATTTCTAAATTCACTATTTTGTTCTCATTTTCCTATTTGAGAAGGGTTGTGACCTTGAATCCTTATTATCATAGATAATGTACACAATTGGGAATACTTAGTTTTAAGTACTGTACGAATGTTTGTACTGCAAAAAAATGTGTGAAATGTTTGTGAATCTTACCAATTATATTATAAATTGTCAACAAGATGAATATAAAAAATATAATTAGTGAAATAAAGAAAACAAAAACATACAAAAATAGTATAAATGATGTACATATCACTCTCCATTATCATCACCATGATTATCTTCCTTGCTTGGCATGCTAACATTGTTGCTCTCAAAAATATTTTTTGATCTAGGTCTTTGTCTTAATATGAACCACCAATCCCTATCCAACACATGTAGGTAAAAAAACACTTGGTTGTAGTGTATTGGGAAAACATAAGGCTCCCTATATTCATGCCACATCTTTCTATATTTGATAGATATCATCCCACTATCGTGATCTTCATTTACATTATTCTGATCAAAGTTTTCCCACCACTTGCACCTAAAAATAGCACATTGGAAAAAAGAGAAGTCCACTTGAATTATATCTTCCATATTTCCAGTAACATAATGTCTCTTGCATTACGTTTTGATCGTGGTGGTTATCATGACCATATTGGACAAACTCGACATCCACTCCATAGTCTTGTGTCATGCATCCATCATCGACATCCTCCATGCAAAAATGATGTCCACATTACCACATAGATGGGAACAAATGCACTTATAAAAAAGTGAAAAATTCATAGTGTTATGTGTCTAATAACCCAAACATAATTAAAAATATAAAATATATATAGATGTTACAATTCAATGTTGAGGTATGAAGCTAAAACTGTACAGAAAGAGATTATAATTACCAATTTGTTACACCCAATCCATATGTTTAGTGCATCCTCTTCAGGATGTGGATAACAACCAGATGTACCCTATTTCTCTTTGACTTAATCAACAACCCAACTATTAGGGCATGTCATTAGCATATTTTATTTTAAATGATCAAGATAAGGCATGCTTCTACCATTCAACCGTTTGAATAATTTCCTATTACTGTCCCATTTCCTCTTCTTCCCTTCGTGCAACGCGGCCCACGGTTGTGTCACTTCCATATTGTAAAGAAATAATTTTTTGATGGATTCAATTTTTTAATTCGATGATAAAATCAAGCCAATATATATAGATAGTATGTATGAGATCAAAATATGTATTAATATGAAGTTCAGTGTGGATAGTTACTATGTAGTAATTTGAAAAATGATATGCCTCAACTTACTCTTTATCATGTGCCTCTTTCCATCCATTTTCAGAAGCTCCCCTTCTATTTTGTCTCCATCCCTTTTGTCATCCCAGATCATCGGACCTGGCATGTTTTCGATCTGCTTGGTGTAGTCACTGGCATAATAGATAGACTCATACAATATATACCCCTCTAACTTTGACCCCTCATGTTTTTTCCTTTGTCGAACAAAACCTTTCAATTTATTCATGTACCTCTCTAAGAAATGACCACAACTAATTCAACCTCATCTACTAGGTGAATTAGAATATGAATCTACAAGTCCATGAAACTCGTCGGCAGTTCCTTCTCAAACATATAAACAATCTCAGGTATCTCCTGATGCCATCATGTAATGCTAGCCGTATGCATCCCCTTTGATGTTATCCTATGTACAAATGCAGATAATTTAGATATGGAACATCGTAGGTATTGGTGGAAGTCATGATTCACACACCACGCACAAGCAGAGGATAATGAAACTATACAATAAATAGTACATTATACAAAAATTAATTATTAAATATCCCATTACATAAAACTAAAAAATAAAAATAATAAAATCATGTTTTTGACATATGTACTCTTAGAAGGTTCAAATGGTCATGCAATTTCAACCTTAAAAAACAGTCTTCCATGGTGAAGCAATGCTGTAGTGAAGACTCATATAAAGAAGGAACCTTCACACTCATTATAACTTCGTTTTGCAAAGAAAGACAATACTTCTTTAAATCCATGGAACATCACATTCTTTGAAAGAATAAGAGGGACCAACCTCTCCTCTTGTTTCTTGCCTTGGCCAATGTTTCTTTCTAGTTTTTTAAGAAATAAGATCTCTCCTAAAATCCAATATGTCACTTTCTTTCGATGATATGTGGATCCATAAATAAGATGAAACATTTTTAAATATATGCATGGGATCTAGTAGGTGGAAAATATTAATATTCTCCTAATATGCAATCTCTTAAAAGACATATTTCCTTTTCATCCCAATGGGAAATTTCTCAACATAAGTGTCAAAGAATTCTGGATAATCAAACATAGGGTCCCCATTTGAATCAAACATTTTTGCAAACTCCTTCTCCTTCTCTCTCTCATAAGCTCTAAGTCATTAGGATTGTTTCATTATTGTAGGCATTTGGGTTCTCTTTAGTTTACCATTGAAAGTGAATGTTGCGCTTCTATAACGGTGTTCTTCAGGGAGGAATACCCTGGAGTAGTCATACACTAACTTTCATAGGTGGTTAGACCACCTAGCCTTCAGAAAAGGTCCACAATATTTGCATCCATGATACCCTTTTGTTACAGGACCTGTGAAATTATTGTATATAGGTCGGCATTTTAGTGACCATGAAGATCTAAACAATTGCAGTGAATTAAATTAATATGTGAAACAATATTGTTACTAAACAAATCAATAAGAAAGTAATTTATGTGAGAAAAATCCTAAGCCTCGATAATCATATATGGTGTAAGCACATATGCCATAGAATGTAAAACTCCTCTCTGCTACGATGGGTCTTGATACATTGTACTCATGTATCCCTTCCCATAATTCCTGCAATTAATCTACCAATCATTCTAAGTAGACATTCATATTCTTCACTTGTATTCTACCATGGAATATCAGAGCCAACATAAGATATTCATTCTTCACGGATAATCATCGGGGGATATTGTTATTGATAATGACTATAGGGAAAATAGAATAGTTGGTGTTTTGGAGGGAATATGGGATGACACCATCCATGGCTATGCTGAGTCATAGACTTCATACTTCATCGTTGAAATTTTCAAGCCATTTATCCTCTATATGATTCATGGATATTGAATTTGTTATGATTTCCATAACTCCTAACTCACTTCTATGTGAGGCATGCCATCCCTGCAACATAGATAATTCTTTGCAAGGAAAGGGTCTTTGAATCCTTGGGATTGTAGGCATGTGCCTCAATATCTTATGAGGAGGACCATGTGATTTACCTTTTTTTTTTAATTATGGTACCTGTCATGCCCACATTTCAGAGGGAACAACGAAAGGAGCAGGAGAAAAAGGTAGACCCGTACAATATGGTTCAACCATGGGAGGCTAGAGAGAGGGAGAACACCTAATTATTATCCTTCAATACGCACTCCAGGTGTCTTACCTAGATCTCATAAGTCCCTGCTACAAATAACCATGGCGACATGGATTTTAGAAATGAGACTGTGAAAAATTGATATTTTGTTATATGCTATCGGTTCAAATGGTAAAATAAGAGTGAAATTAGAAGGCTATTGTACAAAGAAAATATATCATATTAGGGTTCATGGGTATATCAGATTAGGTTTTCATGGGTCTTATCAGTGACGCACCAAGGAATATGAAAGCTTACAAGTGTGCCTTTCATGCCACTACGGTATCGTATAATTAGTGTCCTTTAAACTAGCAACGTGATGTATATGGATTAGGCTCATGACTTTCAGTGAAATGATGTATATGGCTTGGTTTCATGAACTTCAATGATCATTTTGGGTAGCATATATTTTAGTAATATATCACACACAACACCTTATTATGTAGCCTTATCACTTATTACTACCAAAATTATAAAGATATGTCTACTTTAAATAATTTACTTATAAATACCTAAAAATATATATTTATTTTATATAATCTAAATAGGAAAGAAAAATGCATCACCGAGTCTATTTGAAAGTCAAACAAAGGCCTCTTAATCACCATCACATTATTTATTGTTTAATTCTTAACCATACAATATTTATTAGTTCAAATTTTATTTATAATTATCATTGGAAAGAAAAGTCAAAATTGTTCCATTATTCATTGTTAAAGTCCTTGTAGAGTTATCACAACATGACGATTTATATTGGTTTTGAACTAAACAGAAGAAAAACATGTGACTAAACCAATAAGTATCTAAATTGACATTAAATCTTCAATGTTATTTCTAAATTCACTATTTTGTTCTCATTTTCCTATTTGAGAAGGGTTGTGACCTTGAATCCTTATTATCATAGATAATGTACACAGTTGGGAATACTTAGTTTTAAGTACTGTACGAATGTTTGTACTGAAAAAAAATGTGTGAAATGTCTGTGAATATTACCAATTATATTATAAATTGTCAACAAGATGAATATAAAAAATATAATTAGTGAAATAAAGAAAACAAAAACATACAACAATAGTATAAATGATGTACATATCACTCTCCATTATCATCACCATGATTATATTCCTTGCTTGGCATGCTAACATTGTTGCTCTCAAAAATATTTTTTGATCTAGGTCTTTGTCTTAATATGAACCACCAATCCCTATCCAACACATGTAGGTAAAAAAACACTTGGTTGTAGTGTATTGGGAAAACATAAGGCTCCCTATATTCATGCCACATCTTTCTATATTTGATAGATATCAGCCCACTATCGTGATCTTCATTTACATTATTCTGATCAAAGTTTTCCCACCACTTGCACCTAAAAATAGCACATTGGAAAAAAGAGAAGTCCACTTGAATTATAGCTTCCATATTTCCAGTAACATAATGTCTCTTGCATTACGTTTTGATCGTGGTGGTTATCATGACCATATTGGACAAACTCGACATCCACTCCATAGTCTTGTGTCATGCATCCATCATCGACATCCTCCATGCAAAAATGATGTCCACATTACCACATAGATGGGAACAAATGCACTTATAAAAAAGTGAAAAATTCATAGTGTTATGTGTCTAATAACC
Organism: Pinus tabuliformis; assembly: GCA_031772625.1. Taxonomy (NCBI): domain Eukaryota; kingdom Viridiplantae; phylum Streptophyta; class Pinopsida; order Pinales; family Pinaceae; genus Pinus; species Pinus tabuliformis. Next base: position 503,322,575 of record CM062817.1, on the reverse strand, counting down.
CAAACATAATTAAAAATATAAAATATATATAGATGTTACAATTCAATGTTGAGGTATGAAGCTAAAACTATACAGAAAGAGATTATAATTACCAATTTGTTACACCCAATCCATATGTTTAGTGCATCCTCTTCAGGATGTGGATAACAACCAGATGTACCCTATTTCTCTTTGACTTAATCAACAACCCAACTATTAGGGCATGTCATTAGCATATTTTATTTTAAATGATCAAGATAAGGCATGCTTCTACCATTCAACCGTTTGAATAATTTCCTATTACTGTCCCATTTCCTCTTCTTCTCTTCGTGCAACGCGGCCCACGGTTGTGTCACTTCCATATTGTAAAGAAATAATTTTTTGATGGATTCAATTTTTTAATTCGATGATGAAATCAAGCCAATATATATAGATAGTATGTATGAGATCAAAATATGTATTAATATGAAGTTCAGTGTGGATAGTTACTATGTAGTAATTTGAAAAATGATATGCCTCAACTTACTCTTTATCATGTGCCTCTTTCCATCCATTTTCAGAAGCTCCCCTTCTATTTTGTCTCCATCCCTTTTGTCATCCCAGATCATCGGACCTGGCATGTTTTCGATCTGCTTGGTGTAGTCACTGGCATAATAGATAGACTCATACAATATATACCCCTCTAACTTTGACCCCTCATGTTTTTTCCTTTGTCGAACAAAACCTTTCAATTTATTCATGTACCTCTCTAAGAAATGACCACAACTAATTCAACCTCATCTACTAGGTGAATTAGAATATGAATCTGCAAGTCCATGAAACTCGTCGGCAATTCCTTCTTAAACATATAAACAATCTCAGCTATCTCCTGATGCCATCATGTAATGCTAGCCGTATGCATCCCCTTTGATGTTATCCTATGTACAAATGCAGATAATTTAGAAATGGAACATCGTAGGTATTGGTGGAAGTCATGATTCACACACCACGCACAAGCAGAGGATAATGAAACTATACAATAAATAGTACATTATACAAAAATTAATTATTAAATATCCCATTACATAAAACTAAAAAATAAAAATAATAAAATCATGTTTTTGACATATGTACTCTTAGAAGGTTCAAATGGTCATGCAATTTCAACCTTAAAAAACAGTCTTCCATGGTGAAGCAATGCTGTAGTGAAGACTCATATAAAGAAGGAACCTTCACACTCATTATAACTTCGTTTTGCAAAGAAAGACAATACTTCTTTAAATCCATGGAACATCACATTCTTTGAAAGAATAAGAGGGACCAACCTCTCCTCTTGTTTCTTGCCTTGGCCAATGTTTCTTTCTAGTTTTTTAAGAAATAAGATCTCTCCTAAAATCCAATATGTCACTTTCTTTCGATGATATGTGGATCCATAAATAAGATGAAACATTTTTAAATATATGCATGGGATCTAGTAGGTGGAAAATATTAATATTCTCCTAATATGCAATCTCTTAAAAGACATATTTCCTTTTCATCCCAATGGGAAATTTCTCAACATAAGTGTCAAAGAATTCTGGATAATCAAACATAGGGTCCCCATTTGAATCAAACATTTTTGCAAACTCCTTCTCCTTCTCTCTCTCATAAGCTCTAAGTCATTAGGATTGTTTCATTATTGTAGGCATTTGGGTTCTCTTTAGTTTACCATTGAAAGTGAATGCTGCTCTTCTATAACGGTGTTCTTCAGGGAGGAATACCCTGGAGTAGTCATACACTAACTTTCATAGGTGGTTAGACCACCTAGCCTTCAGAGAAGGTCCACAATCTTTGCATCCATGATACCCTTTTGTTACAGGACCTGTGAAATTATTGTATATAGGTCGGCATTTTAGTGACCATGAAGATCTAAACAATTGCAGTGAATTAAATTAATATGTGAAACAATATTGTTACTAAACAAATCAATAAGAAAGTAATTTATGTGAGAAAAATCCTAAGCCTCGATAATCATATATGGTGTAAGCACATATGCCATAGAATGTAAAACTCCTCTCTGCTACGATGGGTCTTGATACATTGTACTCATGTATCCCTTCCCATAATTCCTGCAATTAATCTACCAATCATTCTAAGTAGACATTCATATTCTTCACTTGTATTCTACCATGGAATATCAGAGCCAACATAAGATATTCATTCTTCACGGATAATCATCGGGGGATATTGTTATTGATAATTACTATAGGGAAAATAGAATAATTGGTGTTTTGGAGGGAATATGGGATGACACCATCCATGGCTATGCTGAGTCATAGACTTCATACTTCATCGTTGAAATTTTCAAGCCATTTATCCTCTATATGATTCATGGATATTGAATTTGTTATGATTTCCATAACTCCTAACTCACTTCTATGTGAGGCATGCCATCCCTGCAACATAGATAATTCTTTGCAAGGAAAGGGTCTTTGAATCCTTGGGATTGTAGGCATGTGCCTCAATATCTTATGAGGAGGACCATGTGATTTACCTTTTTTTTTTAATTATGGTACCTGTCATGCCCACATTTCATACATATCTCTTTGTTTTCATATACTCCTCTATATGGAATACATCATTCGAACATGCATGCTATGATATGTACTCAACGCCCAAAATTTGCATGAATTTCTTTTCCTCTTCGTAGCTACCCAACAAGACATTATCACTTGAAATAACCTTATATTTGAATAACCTGCAATTGGTGGGGAATATAATTATACAATGTAAATATTTAACATTCATAAAATCGACCATTTTTAATTTTGATTATATGGAAAAATATAAGGAACTTGATTGATCATGCAAGTCAATTACCTCAATATTGCTAAGAAGCATGCATTTGACATGCCAAAATTTTCTTTCAAGTTGGACAAAAACATCATTTCCCCCAGTTGAGTAGAATTGGAATTTCTTCCATTACCAAAGAGAGGGATGGTGGAAGCATATTTCAGGGTTTCGAATAAGGTATCATTGATATGAGCTTCATCCCCTAGCTCATCATTCTGGAATACATCTAAAAACATTTCCTCCATGGAACTCATATCTTGTAAGTAGACATCCATACCAACCTCTATTTTATTTCCTCCATTGACAGCTTGTGATGAATAACTACTATTGTTGTATTCATTCCTAATTGGTGAATATGGACATAGTGGGAATTGAATAGGTGGTTGATTCAACCATTCTTTGTATGCTTCCTCTCCGAATCTTTCTCTTAATGCAACCTTCTCGCTATTTGACATTATAGTGGGGTGCACTGGAAGATGGTAGGTGGGTCACTCATAATCACTAGAATCCTAATTTCAAAAGATATTGAAAATCATTAGTACAATATCAACGATATTATTAATCACGTCAATGCAATTGGTTTGTTCAAATTACATTATACTAAACAACTATTACCATCGTTGATTGAGGATTTTGGCTAGAAATTTCCATGTTCCTATTGGCAGGGTGAAGAGGCTGTTATGCAACTAGCTCACAAATAGATAGATCAACGGCTTAAAAATTATCCTCTTCAAGGGGGAAACCTCCTTTAAATTACATAAATGAAGAATTCTTGGAAGATTCAAATGAAAAAACCTCCTTTCTATATATAGGAGTCTAAGGGGTCAGAATATAATCAGAGCCGCCATAACAATAATAATATAAGGGCACAACAATAACAATAGTGGGCTTCTATGGGGCACACTAATAACAATATGGGTACAAACATGGGCATAAAAATAACAAGCTGCATTGACAATAAAAATGAGGGAATACACTAGTATTATAGGGACCTAACATGCCCCTCTCCTTCAAGGAAGTGTTGTCCTCAATGTTTGAGTAGTTTTGGATGCTTTTGTATAAAATTCTCATCCTCCCATGTGGAACCTACAGTAGGTAATTTCTTCCGCTTGATGAGATACTCTGAAATTAATCGATTTCGTAGTTGTTGAATTCTTGTTTTCGTGACTGCTTCAGGTTCCAATATGATTTTTCCTTCCTCGTCAAGTTCTAGAAATATTATTTGAACTAGGAGCTTGTCACCTATAACCTTTTTTAAGAATGAAACATGGAAAACTGGGTGCACTCAAGAAGATATAGGAAGTTCCAATTTGTATGTCATAGTACCAATATTTTGCAGCACCTTGTATGGACCATAATACTTTGGTGATAATTTATTATCCTTCTTAGCTTTCTTGAGGGACATTTATTTGTATGGTCGTAGTCATAGAAATACCCAGTCACCTACATCATAACTTCTTTCATTGTGATTTTGATCTTCCTGTTGTTTCATTATATTCTACGCTAAACTGAGGTTATCTTTTAATATTTGGAGAACTCTTTCTTGATGCTCGATGTGATCTTCCACTGCTTGAACCTTAGAATTTTCTCTTAAAGATGATGTGATGGACAGTGGATGATATCCATAAAGTGCAATAAATGGGGTCATTTTTACTGTAGTATGGAAGGAAGTGTTATACCACCATTCAGCTAGAGGTAGCCACTTGACCCATTGTGTCTGTTTATCACATACAAACCAACGAAGACATCCTTCCAAACATTTGTTCAGTATCTCAATTTTCCCATCAGATTGAGGATGATAAGATGAGCTATGAACTAATTGACTACCCATACAAGAAAATAGTTTCATCCAAAAATTTCCAATGAAATGGGATCTTTGTAACTTACAATAATATTTTGGTTTCCATGTAGCTTTTGAATTGTTTCCATAAATGTAGTAGCAACTATACTTGCTTTAAATGGATGAGATAATGCACAAAAGTGTGCATACTTGGTAAGTCTATTAACTACCACCATGATGACACTCTTTCCTTCACACTTAGGTAAACCTATGATAAAATCCATTAAAACCTCCTCTCAACATTGGCTTGGAATGGATAAATGTTGCAACAGACCCGAGGTCTTAATTGTCTCAAATTTATTTTGTTGGAAAACCAAACATTCCACCACAAAATTTTGAATATCATATTTAAGGCCATCCCAAAAAAATTCCTTCTTAACCCTATGGTAAGTTTTTAAAAATCCCGAGTGCGCTCCTAAAGGAGAGGTGCGCAATTCCAAAAGAATCATTTTTTTGAGTTGGGAATTCTTACAAAGGTATAAGTGATATTTGTACCATAATGAATACTTTTTGCAACTAAATGTATCAGATGTACTGGGATCTTGCTGTAACTTTTGAATGAGTTCCCACATTTCTTCGTCGTTCTTCCATTCATCCCTTGCTTCAGTTATCTAATCGGGTTTAATAATAGAAATGTCAAAAAGAAATGCTTCCACATCCTCATCTTTTCTTGAGAGTGCATCTACAAGAATCTTTTTCTTCCTTTTTTTGTAGATGATTTCAAAGTCATAACCCAACATCTTTGTGACCCATTTTTGCTGCTCTTCTAAAGATAATATTTGATATAAAAATTATTTAAGACTATCATGATCCGTTTTTACCTTGAAGTGTCTTCCCATTAGGTAAGGTTGTCATTTCTTAAGTGCATATAGTATTTCCAACATTTCCTTCTCATAAATAGCTTTGTGTAAATACTTTCCTTTGATCAGATGACTTTCAAAAGTAATGGGTCTTCCTTCTTTTATTAAAACAACACCAATTCCATTTCCTAAGGCATCACATTCCACAATAAAGGTTTTTGTGAAGTTTGGCATAGCTAAGACTGGTGCTTGGCACATTACCTCTTTAAGATTTTCAAAGGCCTTAGTTTCTTTTGGAGTCCAAGAAAATGCATCTTTCTTCAGTAATGTTGTTAGAGGTGTTGCTATTCTCCCATAATTCTTTAAAAACTTGTGATAATACCTTTTCAACTCGAGAAATCCTTGCAGATGCTTTATGGATGTGGGGATTTTCCATTCCTTAATGGATATAATTTTTCTAGGGTCTACCTTAAAACCTTCATGAGATATAATATGACCCATATATTCCACCTCTTGTACTCCAAAGAAACATTTGGAGGTTTTTTCATATAGTTGTTTCTCCTCCAATAGTTTGAGCACCCTGCCAACATGTTGAACATGATGCTTCCAAGACTTGTTGTATATTAGTATATCATCAAAACATACTAACAAATTTTTTCTAAGGAATGGTTTGAAAATCAAATTCATCAAACCTTGAAATGTAGAAGGTGCATTGATAAGTCTAAAAGGAATTACTAAAAATTCATAATGACCCTCATGAGTTCTCAATGTTGTTTTCAAAATGTCTCAAGTTTTCATTATGATTTGATGATATCCTAAACGAAGATCCAACTTGGTGATGTAAATTTCTCCATGTAATTCATCCCATAATTCATCAATGACACGAATGGGAAATTTATCTTTAATAGTGAGCTTGTTGGGATTCTTATAATTCGGACACGTGCGCCATGATCCATCCTTCCTGTGCACCAATACTAATGGATTAGAGAAGGAACGTTGACTAGGCTGAATTATACCAACCTCTAGAATTTATGCAACCACACGTTCAATCTCACTCTTTTGGGCATAGGGATATTTGTAAGGATTTAAGTTTGGAGGAACACCACCTGGAATCAAATGAATAGCATGATCATGATCACAAATAGGTGGGAGGCCTTGGGGACTTTCAAATACCTTGGAATGATTGTCCAAGACTTTTTGGAGATATAGAGAAATAGATGACTTTGATGTGGGAACCTCTAGTGAACATAATTGTACAATTATGCCCCTTTGTTATTTATTTAAAATATTTGTCATGCTATTAGATATGATTATCTTTCTTGGTTTCCCTGCAACACCCCTTAATTCGACTTCCTTTCCTTCCCAAAAAATTTCAAGAAAAGTTCTTAAAAATTAAAAGTTATCGTGCCTAAAGATTGTAATCATTGGACTCCTAGTACAACATCAACACCACCCATTGTAATGGAAAGCATTGGACTATTCAATACATATTTTCCCATAGATAGCTTGATATTATTGCACTTTCCAGAGAAATTTATGGTTCCTCCATTTTCAACCATCAGTTGACACTCTGGTCCTGGATATATGAAGCAATTCAATTCCTTGGCTATCTTCCAATGAATAAAATTATGAGTACCACCCGAATTAATCAAAACACTTACATTTTTCTTCTTGATATGTCCTTCTATCTTAAGAGTTTGAGGAGTGGTAATTTGATCTGAATATGAAACTACTTGTAAATGCTTAGCAAGGTATTCATTTCAGTAAATATACTTCTGCAAATGATGTATATGTCTTGCAGTTAAACACAAATGAATTTTGATGTTGTTTATGACCCTCTTATGTGTAGTAGAATTAATTCATTTCTTTGTTTAACATACTAAAATAGATTTGTTCTGAAAGAAAACCCAACCACAAATGCAAAAGCATATGATGAAGCAGTTCACCCCTCCCGGGCTACATCTGCTAGGTCCAAGGCTCCCAAATGGGCATGTCCTTGATTTGATTAAAAGCTCAAAATGATTTTATAGCTGAATAGAAGCCTTAACAGGTGAAATGGACTATAAAAATGGATTCAGAATGCTCCAATCAGTCATGAATTCCTACTGGTTCTCATCCAACGGGTACCTGCAACCCTATATAGCTCTCACAGTGCTAGGCCCTAGTGGCTCCTAGGACTTCCATGAAGAAAAAACACCTGAAAATGACCTCTGATTTCTCTCTAACCTATGCCAATGGCTTCAGAATCATCTGATTAGTCAAAAAAAAAAATCGTCTCAAAAGGCGTTTCCTAGCCAAAGTTATGGCTCATTTACTCCACTGCCTATCTGACCCTTAATTAACTCCAGCTAACTTTAGTGGAGGCCTAGTTAGGCCTACCAAAGTTGGTGGGGCCGCCATACCACTGCTAACTGGACTATCAGCGAACTGCCAGAAAATTCGCGCATGTGACCACATTTGGCGGACTGACGATTTTCCTTGGATTTTGTGCTTGCACTTTTGTCAATGGTCAGTTAACTCATGGTTTCTGCCATAAAATGTGACCACTGCCATGCATTAGGGTAATTGTTAATACTTAGCCGTGTAGTTGGAGGAATTAAGCTATGGTTCCGGGCCTCGGTCCTGTGGATAGGGGGTTGGCCCCCTTTTTGGTTTCCGCCCAAAACAAGTTTAACATTCATAACAATGTGTGACCGCAACCCTTAACAAGAACCACCACGAGTGTAATGGTAAGACTCTGTGTTGCTAAGTGGAAGGTTAGGGGTTCAATCCACCATTCCGCCATCCAAAATTTTAATGCCCACATCGTCCACCTTGGGGCCACATGGTGGCCTTTCAGCTTGCCATGTAGCACCCTCTTACTGGTCCTCAAAATGGAATATTTTGGGAATATTCCAGGAATACCTGCCAATGCATTACAAGATATGGTCGGATTCATTTCTTCTTTATCTGGGGTTGGTTCGTGGTGTATATCCTCTACTTTTGACGTTTCTTGTTCCTTTTCTTCCTCCTCTTCACAATATGTGTAAAATAATTTCTTCTCAACACACTTATGACCTTTAGTGTATTTTCTATCACAATTGTAACAAAGCCATTTTTCTCTTTTTTCTTCCAATTTTGATGGTTTCAACCTTGTAGGTTGTGGAAGGTTAGGGGCAACAACACTTCGATCTTTATAGTTGTGAGTGATAGGCTTCCTTGTTTCCATGATTTGTTTTCCAATGAATCCCTTCTCTAATGAATCAGGTTCCCAAAGGTGAACCTGATGTTGGATGTTATCCTTTAAAGTCCCTATGAACAGATCAATCCTATGATCCTCTGGAATATCGTTTACCCTTATATTCAAATTTTGGAAGACCTCAATGTGCTCTGCCATTGAATCCTTTTGTTTGAAATTGATCAATTGGCTAAAGAAGGTGTTTCTCTTTGTATCCTCATAATGTGCTATCATTTCCTCCATAAAAATTGACCAAGTGACAACTGGTTTATGATAACAAAGCCATCGATAGCATACAAAATGATTGGTTTTTAAATATCAAGTTGTAATGCATACCTTTTGTGTGTGTTGCACATTATGACCTCAAAATATTTCTCCATTTGTAGTATCCATGTTACCAAATCCTGGCCATCAAAATTTCTCATATCGATCTTTGGAATATGGTGCATCTTCAATCCAATGTTAGAGTCTATGAAATCATGATTAACATTTATTTTGTTCTCATCATGAGTTTCATATAATACCTTTTCGCCATTAGGAAGCATTTCTTGTAGAAACTTTGTTAAACCTTCCTTCAAACCTTCAATGTCCGCTTTTAAACCATTCTTCAAATCTTCCATGTTGTCTTTCATTTTTGCTTCTATACCATTCATATTAGCTTTCATGCCATCCTTCAAACCTTCCATGTCTAATTTTAAGCTATTATTCAAACCATCCATCTTAGCTTCCATTTCATTTTTGGTTACTCTTTGTGAGAGCGAAATTTGTTGCACTTGGTCTCATAATTTTGATATATCATGTTGCATTTCTTCTTCTTCTTCATGTGTCATAGTAGATATTTCTAGTTGCTTACTAGGTGTTTCCATTTTCTTGCCTCGATTCATTTTGAAATCAAATAATCATATCTATGCTTCACTATTCTCTTTGAATCACTCCAAACTGATTTTTCAAACAAAAGTTATGCAATTTTAAAAAACATACACACCTTTTTTCTTCTCTTTGTAGGAGGTCTATATTGAATATGTTGTATCCTTCTAATTTAGGATCTCCAAGGTCTAAAATTTCATCATGTGGTAGCCAACTGAGTCCTCTTTCCAACCCAACAAGTCTGACCGGGATTGGATTCTTCAATAAATAGTGATGCCCAATCTCCCACAATGACCTAATTATAGACTAGTTCAGTAGAGCAAACTTGTACGGAGTGCCACGTGTCACTGTTTCGACCTTCAGCCCTGAAAATGGTATACAACAAACTAAAGCCCATCATATTTCTATCACTTTTTACAAAATTTAAATCTAATTCTCAGAGAGAAAGTTATGATGATTTTCCTAAGGTCACTTGTTTGAGATAGAATTCTGGAGCCTACAAAAACCCTAACTTCCTTGGATCATATCTCTGAAAATATAGCGAAACAATATTTGAAATTCATAAACACATTTCATTAAGATTTCAGCTCCACGGGTTTTCAATTCTATCTTCTGAAGCTTCGCAAAAAAAACGTTATAGGAAAAATTCCACGATGACCTGTTTGAAGCAACAAAATCCTAGAATCCAAAGCTCTGATACCAAATTTCATGCAACCAACACACAAATAGATAGATCAACGACTTCAAAATTATCCTCTTTGAGGGGGAAACCTCCTTTAAATTACATAAATGAACAGTTATTGGATGATTCAAATGACAAACCCTCCTTTCTATATATAGGAGCCTAGGGGTTACAATATAATTAGAGTCGACATAAAAATAATAATATAAGGGCACAACAATAGCAATAGTGGGATTTTATGGGGCACATTAATAAAAATATGGGGATAACATGGGCACAACCATAACTATAAGGGAGCTACAATGACAATAACAATGGTGGAATACACTAGTATTATACGGACCTAATAGAGGTTGTCCATTTTCGTCTACCAATTGCTTGCGATATGTTGCTCCTAATAAGAGCTTCCAACGGTTTTGAAATGGAGGAATATCTTCTACATCTGAACTCAATTCTAAATAAGGATACTACAAATTTGGATACATTTTTATTCAAATTGACATGGATTAAAGAGAATAAAGTCAATGAGATAATCAAAATATAAATAAAATATAAACTTACTCGAGATGGAAAGGGGGAAATTTGTGAAGGACTTTGATCAACAATATGGAACGAGCTAGAATTTAAAGAATTGGCCATTTGATATTATTGATATTTTGTCCCTCCATTTGAGAAAAATAAAAATAAATTTTTTTGCGCATATCTAAAATTAATCTTGAGAACCATAGAACCACAATCTAAATCTCAATATAGTTTTTAAACCATTTTTCAAGAATAAGGCGACATTAAGCAGAAAATGCATACTATGAACTACTATAACTCATGTGGATGCATCCCAAAGAATAATTTGAGATTAATATGTCATTTTATGTGAAATTAAAATTTCACATAGCTTTTAAACTCAATTGGTGCACTTATCAAAACATAGAACACTTATACATTTAAAAAAATAACAGCACCAAGGCATTCAAATAATACCGACATTAGTTTAAAAAAAAATTGTTATCACATCGGTGCTCTTCTACAAAAATGTACTGATGCATTTAAAAAAACAACAACACTGCACCTGTTTTTGGAATTTAGAAAATAAAAATGAATTAAACCAACTCAGTGTTATTATAACAATTAAAGCATCGATGCTTTTAAATAGCAACCGCACCATTGTATTAAAAAGAAATCGCACCATTCTCAGGATTTTGAAAAAAACTGTACCATGTCAATGCCTTGAAAAAATTTGGTGCCCCACCAATGTTGGTGTGTTTTTTTTATAAATGCACTAGTGCTCTTGACTATAGAATGCACTGATGTGCAAATAAATTGAAAAACAAAACGTGTTTTTTTTTTCTTCTTTTTTTAAAATTCAAAAATAAGTGTTAATTCATTTTTTGAAATCTAATTTCAAAAAGTATTTTAAATACTAAAAAGTTATTTATCATTTCAATATTTTACCCAAATTTTCAAGGGAGTGATTTGCAAGGGAGACATACCAAGAGAACTGTGCAACAGCAAAATACTTTGGAGCAATAGAACTATTCAGAAGATCAAAAGATGAAAGGCATGGGGATTCATTAAAAAACCTGCATAGTAAAAAATTTAAATTTTATTGTTTATTTTACTAATAAAAACGTTTACAATTTTTGTTAGGGTTTGATTACAAGAGATAATTTGCAAGTGAGACATACTGGGAGCACTTTGGAGCTAGAAAATATTTTGGATCTGTCGAAAGATTAGAATTTGAAAGGTATGGTGATTCACTCAAAACCATGGACAACAAAAAATTTAAATTTTATTACTGTTTTTTTTATTCAGATTCTTTTAGATTTATTCACAATTTAGAAAAAAAAATAAAATTAAAACCTTGTATAATAAATAATTTACTATATATTTTAAATTTAATTAATATTCAGAAGAAAAAAAAGTAAAAACCTAATAAATACTTAGCATAAACAATTTCTTCCTCCAGAAAAGTTTCACTTAGGGTTTAACTTCCTCTACTGCTTCACAATTAGGGTTTTTCAATCTAGGCATTTCAGATTTAATGGGTTTTTGTAGTTATTATATATAAGATGTTTAAAATGTAAAGTAGGCGAATCGCTTATTGAATTAGATCCAAACTTTGTCGGCACTCTTTGGTTTTTTAAAAGACAATTATATGTTTCGGAGTGTATCCTATGTAATATAACACACTAGTGCTCCCTGTGTAATACAACACATGGGAGGACATGAATTCATTGGTTTGTGAATGGTAGAAATTTGAGCACTGCAGGGGAAGCACAGATCGAGGGTTTGGAACAATAGGGGATTGTTGGTTACCATCGAAGGGCGAGGAGGGGGGAGTTATACTCCCTCCTACAGCCACGTAGCAGCGAACAGAAACAAGGAAGCGGGCTTGAATCGCTTCAAAAATCCAATGGAGGCAGGAACAGAGAGGATCAACATTGAGAAACTGGAGAACAACAGTTCTCATGAGCAGGAAAAGAATCATGAAAAGGTTAGAGGAGAGAAGGGAACAGAAAGTAGCAGTCAGAAAGCTGAGAACAGGAGTGTGACAGGACTTTGCAAACCCAGGTCAGCCATTAAACCCCGGGTTATTTTAAATAATCCGGCGTTACAGGAGCACAAGGATCATATGGCAACATATGCGGTTATATGTAAGCTTATGGGGATATGGCCAATGGATAAGGCGTTTCAGGTATGGATAAGAAACCAATGGAAACCTCAGGGGGAAATAACCCTCCACCTTGGGTCCAAGGGTTTCTTCACAGTGGTATTCACAAACCTAGAGGACAAAGACAGAGTATTCGAAGAAGGACCATACTTCTATGCGACGACTGGCCTCTACCTGTGACCATGGGTGATGAATTTTTTCTCGGAACAAGAAACATTCACATTAGTACTAGTATGGATATGACTCTACTCCCTACCTTTATATTACTGGTTGCCTGAATCCTTAAAGGCCATAGGCAATAAATTAGGTCATTTTTTAAAAATTTCAGAGGCAACTCTGCGAGGAAAATATACCTCCTTTGCATGCATATGTGTATAAATGGACCTATCAGGAGAACTTATGAATGAAATCATTCTAGAAGTGTATGATGAAGAATGGGTGCAGGCGGTGGACTATGAACATGTCCCATTCAGATGCCGCAAATGTCATGAGCATGGGCACCTCATCAGAGATTGCCTTTAAACAAACTGGAGGACAATATGAAAACCAACAAAGGCAAAGACCCCGAAGGCTTTACCAAGATGGGAGGCAAAGGGAAAGGAGGAAAAAAGTACCAAAGGAAAACTAGCGAGGATAAACACCCAAGTCATAATAGTTTCAAGATTTTAGAAGAAGAAGATGAGAACAATGCGATGAACCAAGCATCGAAGGATGATCCTGCAGAGAAGGATAAAGATGCCAGCATGGAGGATGTACCGGAGAACAAAAAACTAAAGGAAAATATGCCAAACACCATGGAACTTGGCAGGGACCATGAGATGAACCCAAGTGAAGTCGGAACAGAGGACCACGAACTACAGGAGATTCTTGAGAGGAAGAACCTCGATCTAGAAAAGTTCTTGGAGCAGGGAACCACCAAAGGGGTTGATTCTCTACCATAAGAGGAGTTTGACAGAGTACAACAGCTCTTCCTCTAGAGATCTCAAGCAAAGGGTTTTGGATCAAAAGAAACCATGACAACCAGGAAAACAAAGGGGTTCAAATGATGGAGGCAACATCAGGACAGACTTCCAAGAACCCAAGTAGGAAAAGAGGGAGGAAAGGATAGAATGAGTTGCTAACAGAGTGTGGGACACTCATTCTTAACTCAAGTAAAATGAAAGATCTTACTAGCTACTCATTTACTAATATTTCATAATGAAGCTCACAACCTGGAACATTAGGGGTCTAGGAAGCAAAAGGAAACAAAGAAATCTTAGCAATATAATAAAAGAAGAAAAACCAGACATGGTGTTTATTCAAGAGATAAAATGTTCAATAGATAAAATCAAAGAGATTCAGAGTAAATGGCTCATGAAGTATGAGTATCTAGAAGTTAAATAAGATAACATGATAGGAAAAATTCTCACTCTTTGGAACCCCCAGAAACTTGGAGTCGTGGATGCTGAGGCATCCAGGAACTACCTTTCAATGGTGATCCAACCTTTCGGTGATAAGGAAATATATATGATCACAAATTTCTATGTTCCTCAAAAACTAGGAGACAAACTCAGGCTTCCCACCTCGCTAGAGGAGTTGAGAGGGAGACATCCTATTATGCCCTGGATTCTGGGATGGGATTTTAATATGATCAGATCTCTCACATAAAAAAAAGGCAGGACCAGAACACTAGGTAAGGACTCCATTTCCTTCCAAAACTTCCTAATCGACATGAGGCTAGTGGATATGGAGACAATAAATGCTACTTTCACATGGAACAATAATAGGGGAGGGGCTTCTCAAGTTGCCTCTAAACTAGATAGATTTATAATCTCGGAAAACCTCTTTCTCACTGACCCTGACTTAACTACATCAATCCTTCCTTTTGGAGGCTCGGATCACTAGCCTATCCAACTTGAATCTTCTTTTATAGTTACTCCGAGGAATAGACTTTTTGAAAATGTTTGGCTCACTCACCCTGACTTCATTAGTAATATTGGTAAATGGTGGATGGAAGATCTACCCGTTCAAGGCACTAAGATGTTTCTCCTACAACAGAGACTAAAACACATCAAACTCGGGCTTAAATAATGGAATAGAAAGGAGTTTGACAACATTTTCAAAGCTAAAAGAGAGGTTGAACAAAAACTACAAGGAATTAATCAGATCCTTATCACAGATGGCTTTACAGAGGAAAGAAAAAAGCAAGCTGACACTACAACAGGAATGGGATTGGTTGAAGGGAAAGTACCCCTAGGGTCCTTTGGGCTAAGACTCTACCAGACTGAAAATTGCTTATTCAAAGAAACACACACACACAGCCATCTTTTTTACTTTTAAGCAAATTCTAATGTTTAGGGTACATACCTAAGGTCCTACGTTCGAGAAGACCGTTAGGGTGCAAACCCTTCTTGGAGTTCCCTTCTTCTTTCTTTGACCTGCAAGACAAACAAATCAAAGAACACAACAGTACATGTATAGAAGTTTATGTATAAATCATCTTTATGCTATAAAGTTAGTTATAAAAAATCTTTAAGTAACCACTTTCATAAGAATTCAACACAAGAATCTCATAAGCATAAAGAAAGATTATTCGGGAACAAAGACGTGTTTCTTTATATATAAAGGCAAATAAAGTACATATATCGGAAAGATATCACCTGAACACCTTCAGCAGGCTCCAAGCAAGCTTCCTCCCGGATTCGTTCCAGCCTCCAGCCTCCAACAAGAGCTCCTTCCAAGTCTTACTCAATGATGATGTCAAGGATGAATGATCACCAATACACATGGAAACAAGGGTTTCCTATGCAAAATGGGGGAAGTGCAGAATGCACCAAGGACTTCAGACCTGGTCTAAGGGAAAAATCTCAGCATAATAATCTTGCTCTCCTTTCTCTCTCCCCTTGGCCTTCCCTTTGATGTCTTTTTATACCCTCTCCAAAGTAGTTTTTTAGTTAGGAGTTGGTTGGGAACAGTTGGGCCACGGGCACTAACAGGTGATCCAGCAGGTAAACCCGCGATCACCGCTCGAAAAAGAGGAAATTATATTTTTTTAAGTGTTTTAATAGATACACGCGGGTTGGGTATGACAGACCCGCGTGTACACGCGTTTAACACAGGGCAAAGTCGCGTATAGGGAATAAAACACTGTTTTTTAAATTTTTGGACCAGGTCTGGAAGGAGGGGTTGCCCTAGGCCATAAGTGCAGCATCACAAACCATAAGAGTGAGATTTGGAGCTATAACAGATGCCCCCTAATGTATGAGGTCAGAAGGGGAACATGATGGCCGAAATATATTAAGTAAGTACAAGGAAAGGAACTCTGCCGAAAAACCGAGGAGGACTTCACCAGAATTCAGCCTGCCAAGCCACCGAAAGGAGATCAGAAAGAAACACTGTCTGAGGCGGGCATACCCATGCTCAGGAAAAGTAAAGCATGTCCGCATATCAAGTACAAGCGGATCCATTAAGTATACAAGTATAAATGATTGTAAAATACATAATGGATCATCTGATCATAATGAGTAAGTACATGTCTGAATATCACATATAAAACTGTCAATGATGCTGAAAGATGCAACGGATCACTGAAATCAAAGACTGATCCCATAAGGTACCAACTGAACATGATGGAATAGGATGGTACTACATTGCAAACTCAGGTGCCAGCATATAGAATGTCGCCATGACTGACTGCAACATATAAGGTGGAGTGGTATCAACTAGCAGCAACAGGAGCAACTGTCAAGTGAACCAATGAATGCTGATACAACCTGAGGTCTTCACCGACCGCCGTGGTACATTTCTACACCATGGGAATAAATGATCTGAAGTCGACCATGTGAGAAATCGTTTGATTACCGGTCATTGATGTATACCGTTAACAAACGCGAGACTACTCACCGATAATGATAATGAGCGTCAAGGTACCCAGTACAATCTAACAAGTGTGAATAGATGAGCTGAAGTCGAACACCTGTAAGAATCTATCAATCAGGAGACAATGATGGTTTCCCACTGTCGATAGCGAGGAATCTGCCACTAATGACTGCAAACCCCAAGGTACTGCCAAATGGACTCTAGATCTTTGCCCCAGAGCAATGAGTCGGAGTCGATAGGGAAAGATCCGCTAGAAGGAAGGCATTAAGGCATCCTCCATCAATCTAGCGCGAGTGTAACCCGTAGGCCAGTAATGTGGAAGGAATCGGACGAAAAAGATGTAGTAACCCAACCGAAGTACGTTTCCGGCGTACACAAGATGTGGCTAGCGCACGGCAGAAACCCTCTGAACCAACCAATAATGAAAGCTGACACAGAGGCGAGGTATCCACCAATAGGGTCAAATGGAAACCAAGGTACTGCACGAATCCCAATGTGTGATAGTGTATGCTGATGTCGAACACAAGGGAAACCACTCAGTCAAAGACCCATGATACTGATCGATGCTGAGCACAAGGTGACCTATCAATAATGAAAATAGGGCCAGGGTGCGGTCTCTAGGTCTGCCCTCAGAGCAATGTGTCGTCGTCGATAAGGAAAAGACCCGCCAGCAAGAAGTCAATGGGGACCTTCTCAAACCGGCACGAGTGAAGGACCAATATAACTGATGTGATGATAGACATGACACTGACAACCAGGGATGGCCGACTGAAAAATGAGTCAAGAGACACCGCAGAAAGGCCAACTCAGGCTAACTTCCCTTGAACAAAAGCACGACTCAATGTGACTATGTGGCAGCATATAATGAATCTGTATAAGTTCGTCATGCAGGAGGCACGAACGAACCCTCCATATGATTGGAAGAGATAACCAATCGGGGGAGAACTGACTCGATAACAAGGTTATGGCTTGCCTAAGTCAAACTAAATCCCACCCATGCGGAGGAGACTTTGTTTTGAGTGCTTTGTTCAAGGGCGACACGACTGACTCTAGCTGCCAACAATAAATGGAAATAATGTCCCTGTTCCCGCTCTTTTTGGAATATTTAATTTTTTTGTCTTTTTCTGATAAGCCGGAAAAAGAATAAAAGAATGCTATGGTACAGTGGAAAGAACGAGTGTCGGTGAAACAGATGATCTAGTTCCTGGGAAAGGAACGTTCCTATGCTCAATGCAGGGAGGTGAAAAACTGGTCAGTGACACTCAGAGGTATGTCCCTTCCACGGATCTGGGTATGTCAAGCTGCAGAGGTCGAGGGTATGCAAGGTTGATTTTTGCAGACGTCATGGTCAAAAGTGGGCTTAAACACGAGTCCAAGTGAAGCCGGCTATAGGCCAAAAGGTGCAAATGGTCAACATGCAATGCAGAAGTACAACTCAACACACATAGGAGCCTCTAGGGTATAAGGCCAGAACGAAGCGAAGAAGCAAAGAAGAATGAGTCTTCAACGCATAAGTCATGGCGGGACTACAGAGGACTCCCGAGCCTACTCAAAACGAAGCAGCATGGGCAACAAATGTCAGTGAGGTGCTAACTAGGATGCCCATGTAAAAGGATGGCTCTACCATCATGTCATGATTTAAAGAATCGGCGAGTGAAAATGGCTTGCGAACCATAACATGATGGGGTCGACCCTACGGCAGATGTATCGGTCAAATGGAGGCTAGTATGCATAATGCAACGGAAAAATGGTGTCCCTAACCTATATGCCAGTGAGAACACGATACCTGCCATGACGGGTCAGCAGTCATGGAACCGTCTCGAACCGTCGAAAAATGTCCAAAATGTCCTGAAAAACAACTCAATCTCGACATTCCAAGCTCCCAAGTTAAAAGTGACATGAAACCAAACAAAATAAAATTTTGAAAAAAATTTGCATTTTCAAAACTTATAAAAAGAAATTTTGGACTTACCATTTTCACCGTTTGACTTGGAGAGCAAATTGTGGAGCAAAAGGAGCAAACTTTCCCCGTGACTTATTCAACCGTTCAAACTTGCCGAAAACTTCCAGGTAAGCACTAAACTTGTCTTGCAATCAATTGTGATAGTTTTTAGGAAGTTTAATTAATGTTTCACCGTTAGATTTTTGCAAAAAATTGCTCTGCGGCGTACACGCGGGTTGGATGTATATAAATCGCGTATACGACGGCCCTACACGCGACTGTGTATAGGGTAAACCGCGTGTGCGCAGCGAAAATTTTTTATACAAAAAACTAATGGATGAAAATGATTTTTTCTTCCAGGATGACTCTCACATGGCGTGAAAGAGAGCACTCAGCTGTAGATAATGAAGTTACGGACAATGATGAGGCATTAGATGCCTTACGGGGATGCGGATTGTTAAAATTCTTCAAGTTGCCGAATATGAAAGCAAATGTGCGTTTGCTCGAGAGACTTATTGATTATTGGGATGTCGAGGAAGAAGCTTTTATGATTGATCAGATGCCACTCAGGATAGAAGTGGAAGATATATATTTCATCACGGGCCTTTCCCGAAGGGGAGAGGTAGTACACTCCCGGGGCAGGACCCGGAATAGCCTCAGTGTGGACGACTATGTACAACTTTACTGCCCAGGTCATCGGAAGGTCGGGAGTCAGATCTCGATCCCACACGTGGCGAGTTTGTCACTGCGGATAATCCTGTTCACCATAGCTCGAGTGAACGGGTCATCTTCGCTACATCAGGCATCATGGGTAAACATGAGCGTAGCAGTGGACTGTCTTACCACAGTGTTTGACTGGTGTACTCCTCTACTTGCCAACATGAAGGAGCAACTTGCTTCTATCAGGAAGGGACAGACCAAGAACTTTGGGTACGGAACCATTTTATGTACTTTTTCTTCGAGAAGGTTCCCGCACTCCACCCCAGGGTAGCAGTTCCCATCAGTAGTCCACGTGATCCACGCATGGGCCGGTGGGCTGACTTGATGAAACGTCTGGGGGGTGGGGAAGTGCCCAGGAATGCATTCGACGACGACTTTTTTGCTTGGTGGGAGCAACAGATCATCGCCATAGACGACTACCCCTATGCTGGACTGGATTTCCGAGGAGATCCTGACCTAGTGTTACCACCAGACGCAGCATGGGGCGAGATCGGTAAGATTTTTTTTTTTGATTTTTTTGATTTTATGATTTTTAGGATTTTTCAAGCATAATGATGAACTTTGAAAAATATATTTTTTGATGAGATTCAAATGACTGATATGATGATCATGTTCCAGACATTGGGCCCGTGCGACCAGATGGATTCCCACGGCATGGACGGCGTGGCCGAGGAGCCGAAGAGGAGGCTGCGAATGCGGAAAGGACGCTCAACAACGTCCAGCGACACTTGGCGAGATTGAGCTACCAAGTACCGATGGCCGAGATAGAGGACTTTCCTCCAGATATGCAGCGTCATGTGGTTGGGATGCCACGTGACTGGGTTCGCGTCTTTTGGCGCGTGGCCACTGCTATAGTTAGTTATTTAGATGCTCATCCAGAGCCGAGGCATTAGATATGCCTGACATGATTATGGGCATTTGAGTCCCAATTTTGTATATTTTGGACACACATATGTACACTCGAGATGCTTTGCGATATATATATATACAGTTTGACTTTTTGATGCATGATTTTATGATGATGAATGATTGATATGCCAGTCTAATGCTTGATTAGCGATAGAATCAGCTAACCAATTTTGAGATCTTGGAATGTGCAAATAATTAATGTAAATAAATGATCTTTGCAACAACCTCACCCTTAAATATTGGCGATATAATGATGGATCTCTAACCCGATAAATGTTATTTAACTGAGACACTATCAATTGAGAATCAAGATATACTACCAATGAGTCGATCCCATAAGAGATTGCCTCAGATAATAAATTGATAACAGCTGTATACTCGGCCATATTGTTTGAAGCAGGACCGATACACACGCCTCTTGATGTCATCAACTGACCAGTTGGGTAATAAAGTACCCAAGCTGCGGAAGCAAGATTCCGAGTGTGCCGACTAGCACCATCGGCGAATCCAAAATAAACCAAATCATCCATCAACACCTGCCAAAGCAGACCAAAAAGTGCTGATATCAGAAAACGCTCGACAATATATGTATAAATATATACATAAAATACAAAGAAGCCATTGCCTGGCCAAAGCTAAGCAAAGCACTTCCTGAGGTAGAGCCCGTCAGGGGGCTCCGCCAACTGACTCCTAGGGATGTTTATAGGTACGACGATCGAACCAATCAATATACTCTCTTCGGCAAATAAATGTGTCGGAGCCAAAGGGACCGTACAAACATCACTAGTCGAACTGGAGGACCGAGATTCTACTTCATGCACAGGGGAATGAAAGTATAACCGACGATGTAAATCTTCCAAAGGTCGATCTACGGCCGTCATTGCTTCGAGTATCGCTTCATCCGATGGAAAAACAATATCCGAGCAATCCGATGCAGAGGTGGAATCAGGGGTCCGAAAATGAGCCACATCACCATCTATTTCTTTCCCAGAGGAAATAGTAGAATGGTTATCTACAGAGTTATCGATAGATTCACATCTAGGTTCTGCTGCAGACATAAGAGATTCTATTTCACCCACCTTGTCGTCACCTGATGTGGTCACAGATGAAGCTAAGGTTCCAGGATTCGAAGAATAAAGTTTGGACAAACTCTCTCCGTAAAGGATCCCTGGAGGATGAAATTGTATCTATACCAGCTGTAGGAGGGGGAAGGTTAAACGTACCCATCAATGAAGAATACATCCCGACTCCTAGACTCTCAATAGGCGGACGGGGGTTACCCATTAAAGGAATGGTAGAGTCAGAGTTTGCTTGAGGATCAGCTGGACAATAGTCCAATTGGTCAACCTTAACGATTTTCCCCTCATAAGGAAAGCAAATGACACGAAATAGAGTCGAAACAACGGCTTCCATCTCGTATACCCAGTTCCTTCCTAATAGGAGATTATAATCTAGGTTAGCGTCTATGACTTCTACTTCAATATTAACGACCTTTCCTCCAACACATATAGGAAAAGCCGGGATAATCCCGTACGGTCTATGAGAGTGACCATCAAATGCTGTCAATAGGGTGGGTGAAGGAACAACCGTCGGTGATCCAATGGCCTTCCAGCATGACATAGACATGACACACGTGGAAGCTCCCTCATCTACAACCGTCCGGAAAATATTCGTTTTCTGGTAGGTAGACTTTATCTGGAAAGCCATGTGATGAGGAAGTCTTTTTTTGACATTACTCATATCAAAAGAGAGAGCTAAGGAATTACTTGGATCTACTGCCCCCATTGCCAATAGCAAGGCACTTCGTTGAGTAGGACATGTTTGGAGAACCTCTAACGCGGACATAGCACATGGACTCTGAGCCAGATCCTCGACAATGGAGTAATTCTGGGCTGCCCTAATATTAGGGTTGATAGTCGCGCGTTTAGCTGAACCTTTCGGCACCCGAGGTATAGTCTCAACAGAAGGTCGCTCAATATGAAGTGGGTTGTTAGTTTCGGGAACTGATTTACCCTTAGAATTTTCACCTTCACCATAATCGCGTGACCGTGTGGCCACATTAGCGTGAGCACCCATCATGAAAACATTTGATGACTTGTCCCCTTCCTGGTTGCCCCCTGCGGAGGTACCAGGGTTCGAACTTGCGCCAGCAAGAAGTTGCTGCCCTTGGGGAAACGGGTTAGTTAACACAGCTTGCGAACTAGAAGTCCCTTGCTGTCCTAACAAGCGCTGAGCGTCTTCAATTCTAGGGCAGAGATGAGTTAGATGGTCTCCTTTGCATAACTTGCAAGGAAACTTAACTTTCTTTCTCGACTCATTTCCACCACCACCAGCGTTGTTGCCGGATTTATTTGCATCGGGCTTCCCATCCTGGTTCTTCTTCTTACCACGTCCTTTCTTTTTTCCATCGCAATTTTGATTTCCTTTGGGGTTATCGGATTGGACGGCATTAATGGAAGAATTTTGGGAAGCTTGAGGATTAGACATTGTGACTTGGTTGTTAGAAGCAGTTTGTAATGACAACTGCTGCAATTGATTCAATAAGTTCACTGTAGTCGAGTCTACTGACCCTACGATACCATCCGCGTGCGGACCTGGCTTTGGCTTAGCTAAATCAACCTTAGATCCAGGAGCATCTGGCAAGTACTTTTGGAGGATCCCAGACTGAGAGTAAATCAGTTCTAACTGCTGGGCCCTGAAAATGGCTTGCTCCTCAGAATAGACCCCAGACATGGAGACATCCTTGGAGATCTCAGGTTGCAAAGACTTCAAAAACCACTCTAGACGGTACTCTGGAGGGATTTCGGCTTTAATGAGCCTTTTTCTCCGTCTCCATTCCTGTATGTGATCAGAAATGTGGGTTGCCTTATCCTGACGAAAGGTAGCCAGAAGTTCAGTTCCGGCATCATAGCGGACAGGCAACTGGAAGTGATTCAAGAAGATATTGGCTAAGTCAGCGAACGATGTAAAGCTGCCCCCTGGCAACTCTATGTACCATTTAGCCGCATTACCAGTCAAGGTGCGTTGAAAGAGTCTCAACCTAACCGAATCTTCGATGAGGGAGTTAGATGAGCACCAAAAATGGAATGTGGTTACATGATCGCCCGGATCTTCACCACTCTTCCCTTCGAATTTTGGGATGTCCGAAGGGAGTTTGGTTGGGACCGGAGGCCAGGCCGGATTGTATCTGATAGGGTCGTTCGTTAGCTTAGTGAGATCTGGCAAGTTTAACGTTGCCAGAAATGGAAGCCTAGGAGGACCTAGGGGATTCCACCCAGACTGGGCAGAACTCCCCAAGTTCTGAAAAGATTGTCCTGGGATTTGAGAGGCACCAGGCTGCCCCAAGTGACCAGTAGAACCAGCTGAACCAAAGGGCAAGCCTTGTGGTCTAGCAAAATTCGGAGTTTGACCAACTCCTGCCGTATAAGCTCCATAGCTTGCAAAGTTTCCTCCTAAAGAATTGTAAGGAGTCGATAACCCCTGATATGGGTTCCAAGCCGAAGCGAGGGGAGGAATACTTTGAAACATGCTAACCGTGGAATACGGCCTACTTCCTTGTTGGCCAATGAATGGATTCGCAGTTCCTGCGTTACTAACCCCAGGGTTATTCCAACCTTGGAAAGGATTGCTGCTTTGTCCTATTGAAGAAAAAGGCATGGATCCTACCGTTGGGTTGGAATGTGGGATATGACCACTTCCAAAAGGAAAACCCTGAAATGAAGCCGATCCGCCCATCATGGACGTAGCGGCACTGAACGGAACTGACGGAATACCCTGTGATTGGGTGCCGAAAAGGAAGGAACCAGTACTAAAAGCATTGGTTTGGGCATTTCCACTCGTGGACGGAATGGAGGTAGACCCAACCAAAGATGTGCTAGCAAACGATCCGAACAAGGAAGCGGAGGGGATGGAAATGGTTCCTCCCCCTTGCACCGATGTTGGGGTTTGCATAGTCGCAGCACTCGTGGAAGCCATGCTTCCAGTAGAGATCATAAATGGTAAGCGCGTAGCGTAACCTGGACTTGCTGGTCTAAATAATGGAGGCCCAACGTATTGCAATACGTCTGGGTAACTAGATGGTAGTGGAGAATTTGGAATCACTAATGATTCTGAAAGTTCTTCTACCTCTACGTTATCCTCCGCTTGAAAGCGAACTTGAGAAAAGACTGGAGCGTCCCTCTCTTGTTCAAAAGTACCAGGCCTTGCTTGGCCGCTAATATCCCCGAGAGGAGGATCAATCCCCGATGCGTCAACCGGCGTAGGACGGACCCCACCGGTAGTATTCCCTCTGCGCCTTCTAGGAGAAGGCTCTAAACTAGGTGGCGAGAGACCACGAAGTCTTCGAGACCGTCTTGGAGACCGGTCAGCCACTTTGAATTTTCTGTTAAGATCTAACTAAAGACTCAAAAAATTAAAAGCTAAGCCGACTAGGAGCACAGAGCACACAGTATAAAGTTCCTAAAGATACAGCCAGTCAAACAACTTTCAAGTATTTCCGCTCCGGGTGATTGAGACCGGACACCAAAATACGAGAAAGTGAATCAGAGGGCCTTCTGAGGATAGTCTGGGATGATGAGGGCCCAGTCCTATCAGCGAAGGTATCAGAGGAAGTTACGCTGACCTCCTAACAACAGTCTGCGCCGGTGCAAGCCCCCAAGCTTCGCAAGGGTGCCCTCTGGAAGTACTGTCGAGAGTGATACAACGTCGACCTCAGGTGCCACGGGATTCCCCTCCACAGCCACCTATGCAGATCCCTAGGAGAGGCAACTATGGGTACCAACTCGTCGCAGAAGCCAGGCGGAACAGTCGTGAGGTAAGTTCGGACAAGTAGGAGAGGGGGTATCTCTCTTTCCTGTCTTCACAGACCCTCGTGCTTAACTCCCAGATCCGGAGCTTTCCTGGTCTTCCTAACGCTATTGGATTTACTCTCTTTAATCAGACTCTTATGTTTGACGTTTTGTGTGGCCTTGGAGAGTTAACTCTCCACTCGCCTAATCCAAGGCCCTAAAATCCTAAACTTGTTGGTGTAATAACTAAAACAAAAAGTTCTAGTGGATTTTAATTAAGCGCTTGATTTTATTAGGCTGTTCTTTAAGTCAAAGGTAATGGAGGTGAAACTTGTGGTGTTTTATGGACGCAAAAGAAATTAATAAAACCTAGCTACATGCATATGCACTTTTGTTTTCGATGAATAGCAATTTCTATGAGGTTCAGAAGGCACTTGTAATATAAACAAAATTTTTTCCTTTTTCTTTTCAGACTCCACACTCACAAAAACTAACAAAACTAAATATGCCTAAAAAGAGATGCAAATCTTACCCTAATGCAAGAACTAAATGTGGATGCACGATTCAAAGACTACTCTAAAAACAAAGAAGGAAAGTTGCTGCTTTACCAAATTTTGTCTTGCCACTGAAATGCTTAGATAGAAGATGATTTGTTACTAATCATTTCGTCCAAACAATAAAAACAAGTTTAAGATAAAAAACAAAGCACTTTCACTTCGCAAAAAAGGAAATCAAATGAGAAGCAAGTTTAAGAAAGCGAAACTCAAAAACTTTCAAAAGATTTTCTTTCAATCAAACCAAAAAGTCTTTTACAAAGGAAAACTCTCAAAAATACTGACACTAATGATTGATAAACAAGCCACCAAACACTTTCGTGAATTGACACCTTTCAAATGATGAAAACTCAACAAAAATAAAATGTGTTCGAAAACGCTTTTGACAATCAAAAGCAGCAATGAAAGTCCAAAATATCAAAAGACAAGTTTCAAGAAACTGGTAACAAACAAATTTCCCGAAACAAAGGAGTAAATGGTCATAAAAATGATTTCGTTAAGAAAACACAAATGTCATGAAAACAAAATGGACACAAAGATTTTAAGACAATCTTCCCACTCTGCCGAAACAGAGCGATCAAGATTCTTAAACAGAAATCTTGTGTGTCAAAAATCAATGACGCTTGCAATCAACGAAAAACAAGACTAGCACTCCTTATAACTAGAGAGAGTTCGAAACAAGATGCCCCCTGTTAAACAGAGAACTGTCACTGGAAATTGACTGTTTTAAACTGACCCAAACCACCAGACAGACATTCAGCAAAAGAAAAATTATAAATCTTGAAAATTATGTGATATACGCGCCTGCAATTATTTGCAGAATGCGTGTATACGCGACTGTAACTAAGGAAACATGCGTATACGCGGGTTTACTTAGTGCAACTTGCGTATATACGCTTCTGTAATCCAGAAAAAGTGCGTATATGAAGTGTTTCAAGAAAAATAAAAAAAACAAACTGAAAAACTGGAAAAGCTTGGAGTTAAAGAAAATACCAGACAGTCAAAACCAACAAACAGAGGGACTGAGCCTTGATTGGCTTGAGGACTACCCAAACTAGGAACAACAAGAGTGTTGTCCCCAGCGGAGTCGCCAATTCTGGTTGAAGGGAAAGTACCCCTAGGGTCCTTTGGGCTAAGACTCTACCAGACTGAAAATTGCTTATTCAAAGAAACACACACACAGCCATCTTTTTTACTTTTAAGCAAATTCTAATGTTTAGGGTACATACCTAAGGTCCTACGTTCGAGAAGACCGTTAGGGTGCAAACCCTTCTTGGAGTTCCCTTCTTCTTTCTTTGACCTGCAAGACAAACAAATCAAAGAACACAACAGTACATGTATAGAAGTTTATGTATAAATCATCTTTATGCTATAAAGTTAGTTATAAAAAATCTTTAAGTAACCACTTTCATAAGAATTCAACACAAGAATCTCATAAGCATAAAGAAAGATTATTCGGGAACAAAGACGTGTTTCTTTATATATAAAGGCAAATAAAGTACATATATCGGAAAGATATCACCTGAACACCTTCAGCAGGCTCCAAGCAAGCTTCCTCCCGGATTCATTCCAGCCTCCAGCCTCCAACAAGAGCTCCTTCCAAGTCTTACTCAATGATGATGTCAAGGATGAATGATCACCAATACACATGGAAACAAGGGTTTCCTATGCAAAATGGGGGAAGTGCAGAATGCACCAAGGACTTCAGACCTGGTCTAAGGGAAAAATCTCAGCATAATAATCTTGCTCTCCTTTCTCTCTCCCCTTGGCCTTCCCTTTGATGTCTTTTTATACCCTCTCCAAAGTAGTTTTTTAGTTAGGAGTTGGTTGGGAACAGTTGGGCCACGGGCACTAACAGGTGATCCAGCAGGTAAACCCGCGATCACCGCCCGAAAAAGAGGAAATTATATTTTTTTAAGTGTTTTAATAGATACACGCGGGTTGGGTATGACAGACCCGCGTGTACACGCGTTTAACACAGGGCAAAGTCGCGTATAGGGAATAAAACACTGTTTTTTAAATTTTTGGACCAGGTCTGGAAGGAGGGGTTGCCCTAGGCCATAAGTGCAGCATCACAAACCATAAGAGTGATATTTGGAGCTATAACAGGGATGATAGATGCTAGCAAGAGGAGATCTTCTGGAGGCAAAAATCAAGAGTGCAATGGCTTAAAGAAGGGGACCGAAACACCAAGTTTTTTCACAAGTCAACCTTGGATCACAGGGCACATAACAGGATTTCAAAGCTCAGAGACACTCAAGGGAAAGAGCTCAGCACCCAAAAAGAAATGGAATGTGCTCTGGTACAACATTTCCAAAGCATTGCAGAGGAGCCGCTCGTAAACAGATCACAATTTATCAACAAATTCACAAAGTATATTCCAAAGCTTGTAACCAGGGAAGACAATTTCAATCTTAACAGGCCAGTGACTGAAGAGGAAGTTTCTGAAGTTATTAAAGAAATGAAAAATGGGAAAGCTCCAGGATCAGATGGGTTCAATGTTGACTTCTTTAAAGCATGCTGGGAAATAGTCAAACAAGATATCCTTGAAGTTGTGGAGGACTCTAGAATATCCAAAACCATTTTGAGGGTGCTTAATACTTCTTTCATAGCTTTGATTCCAAAGGAGGAAAAAGCTATGACACCAAACAGATTTAGACCCATATCTTTATGCAATGTGGTGTACAAAATTATTTCCAAAGTAATTGCAAACAGACTCAAGCCCCTACTTCCAACGCTTGTCTCTGAGGAGAAAACTGGTTATGTGGAAGGAAGGTAGATTCTAAACAACATAATTCAAGCTCATGAGGTGGTTCATTCTCTGAAGAGCAATAAGAAAGTGGGGATGATCATACAGCTTGACCTAGCGAAAGCTTATGACAAGCTTAACTGGTCATACATATGGGAAGTACTAATAGCATATGGCTTCGACAACAACTGGATAAGATGGATAATGGCCCTAGTTACTACAGCTAATTTCTCAATCCTGCTTAATGGTTCTCCATCCAGAACCTTTAGGCCTTCGAGAGGCCTCCAACAGGGAGATCCACTCTCCCCCTTCCTCTTTATTCTTATGATGGAAGGATTAGGCAGAGCCATTAAATCTGCCAACATAGAAGGATGAATCCAGGGTCTCAAACTCACCTAGAATGGGGACGCCTGGACTCATCAACAATTTGTGGATGACACTATGTTGCAGGGTACACCCACGGTCAATGAAGCTAAAGTGTTCAAACAAATCATGAATGACTTTGCTATGGCCGCTGGTACAGAGGTAAGCCTCACAAAATAATTTTTTTTAATTTTTAACACTGACATTGTTGTTCAGAGAAACCTCTCCAAAATTCTCGGCTTTCAAAGAGATCAGCTACCATCCAAATATCTAGGAATACCTCTCATTGATAAACCTTTGAGCAAGGAAGTTTGGGAGCCAGTGACTAACAAACTGCAGGATAAAATCAGGAAATAGACAAGCAGGTCTTTGAATTTAGTTGGAAGACTAGTGCTTACAAAGTCTGTCTTACAAACTATTCCCACCTTCATGTTCTCAGATCTTCCTGCTCCGAAAGGAGTTTTGCAGCTAATCAAAAATATTCAAAGAGATTTTCTTTGGTGCAAAGGGGAGAGAAAAATAAATGGGCTTTGGTAGCTTAGGAAAAGCTTTGTAAACCTAAGAACCATGGGGGTCTGGGACTTCATGACCCTGAAACCCTTAGCAAAGTCTTGGGGGCAAAACTTTGGTGGAGATGGCTAAAGGAGTTGGCAACCCCATGGGCCAAGCTCTGGAAACAGAAGTATGCAAACAATTGGCAAGAAAGGGATCATATTCAGATGTCTGGGCACATTAAAGGCTCCCACATTTGGAACAGTGCTTGGGAGAATAGAGCCATAGTTCAGAAGCACAGTTTCTGGGAGATCAAAGATGGAAACCTAGCATGGTTTTGGGAGGATAACTGGCAACAGGAACCTAACCTGTGTAGAGAAGAATTAGCCAATCTTAAGGATGACACGGATAATAAAGGGTTACTCAGGGTAAGGGATTTCTGGGATCAAACAAGATACAAGGATAAATGGAGAACATGGAAGAACCTGGGATACAGTGAAGAAAACCCTTTGAAAGCCCAAGCAGAAACTCTTGCAGTCATCTTGGAGCAGAGAAAGATATTAACATCTACATTGTCTGACCGACTAACATTGGGAAGAAAAAATGAAGGCAACTTCAACCTCAAAGAAGCCAAAAGAATTTCCATTGGGCTTGACTTTCCAAACCCTAAAAATATATGGAAGGACCTATGGCAGAACTCGCACTGGATGAAAATTAAACTAATCATGTGGTTGGTGCATCACTAGAAAATTCTCACTTGGGAGAATCTTCAAAAAAGAGGTCTAGTTGGTCCAAATAGATGCCGGTTGTGTGGTCTACAAGAAGAAACGATAGATCATCTACTCAACATCTGCTCATTCACCTCTACCTTGTGGAATTGGGTAGCCTCAATATTCAAGCAAACTGACCGGGACGAATCCAGCATTACTAACACTTCAAGGAATTGGCAGAAATATTTCTCAGAAAATGAAATTGTCAACAAAGCATGGAGTCTAATCCCTAGTTTCTTGATTTGGGATGTCTGGAAAGAACGCAATAATAGGATTTTCAAGGATAGAATTGGTTCGACATAGAGCATCATAGATCAGATTAAAATACAGGTCAAAGAAACTATAAGCACCTATCTTAAGCAACCCCCGAAAAACCCTCCTCTAATCAAGGATGCACATATACTTGTGCAATTGCGTCTCCAGGTGATAATACCCCAGGGCACAAGCAAGAATACAAGCTATATAACAGTGGGCAAGGACTTCTGGCAACCTCCTCCACATGGTTTTCTGAAATTCAATATAGATGGAGCCTCTAAAGGAAACCCTAGAGTGGTTGGTTATGGTGGAGTCATAAGAGATGAGAAGGGATACATACAAATTATCTTTCACAGTCATTTTGGGAATGCCACTAACAATATGGTGGAACTCATGGCCTTAGAGCAATGCTTAGAAATGTTGATTGAGTCAGACTTACACAATGCTATTGTAGAAGCAGACTCTAAACTGATAATTAACTCAGTCAAGAAGATATGCAATGGTACAACACCAGAAAAAGTGTCAAAACACTGGCAGTTATTGCAGGTCTATCAATGCATTCAATCCCACCTAAGAGCCCTGAGAACACTCCAATTTGTTCACGTTCGCAGAATAGCTAACAGGTTAGCAGATCGGTTGGCGAACGAAGGAGTACTATGTTCTAAGAACAATAGAAGATATGCCTGGATGAGGATGCCTTTAGGGAAATTGCGTGAGGACTGCCACAGGCAGGCCATCGAAGATAGTGAAAACTTTCAGAAAATGAGAACTTAATAGGGAGAAGACCAATGAAAATAGTAGGTAGTGGATCAATCAAAGGGAAAAAGAAAGTGATAAAACGTGGGCATGTTGGAAGGCGGCTAACTAAAGATTCCTCTAAAATCCTTCGTCCTATGCATTTCGGGTGCAAAAATGAATGAAGGTTAATCTCCCAAATGGACCTGAACTATTATAAAACGGTGGCCTATCTAATTATCAAGTCCATAAGAAATGGTAAAAAGTGTGCGAGTTAATGAGATCTCGTCAGAAATCCTTCATCCCTTGGATTTCGGGCGGAAAATTGCACGAGAAATAATTCCCAAAATGGACCCAAAAAATTAGTGTGTGGTGGCTTTGAAATTTTTAGGTCCGTAAGATAGGTTAAATAGTGGGCTTGTTGGAGGGATTTCTTTGGTAATCCCCCATCCTATAGATTTCGGGCGGGGAAGATGATCGACGGTTAATTCATCAGTTGGACCCGAAATAGTTTAGTCCGACAACTTATTTTCTTTTCAGGTCTGGTAGAAAGGTTAAAGTACGGGCGAGGTTTAGGCCCGCAATCAATCAGGTCGTAAGATTTTCAAGGGTAGGATCACACGGTCTTTAAGTTTGAATGTTAATCGAAAATTAAGGATATTGCATTGTGGCATAGTTTTGGGTCTTTGGTTCAGTGGGCCCGCCCTCAAGGGTCGATAAGCAGGTTTTTAGTCCGATGGTCCTTTAGGGTAAACTGTTTGGGTTTAGCTTAGATACTGGGCACTCTTCATAGGGCGGATTGCCTTGTCCTTGTTTTCTTTGTAGTCTTGTTGGAAATTCAGTTTGGGGTTCTGCCATCCCTGGTTTCCGTTGAAATATCACGGAGTTGGGTTGTACAATATGTATTTTGTTCAGATTAATGGAAGGTTTCACACTTACTTGATCAAAAAAAATACAACACATGGGTATATTATAACATTGTTGATTTTGTCTAGTTTGTTCATTTTTGCTCCTGGTGTAATATAACGCACTGACGCGTCTCTTCTAAATATCACCGTTAAATCATTATTTTCTTTTTAGCCTTAAAAATCACATAGTCATAATCTAAAATAAATTTAAAAAAAAATCCATGTCAGTGCTAAACAATTAAACGCTTGTTGTGGTTAGTGGTATAAACGCACCAGTGTGTTGATTCAGATAGATGCACCAGTTACCAGAGATTTTTTTGGCTGAAAATTATTTGATTTATTTGTAAAATATATTTAATTGCTTCTGTATTGAATGATACAAGTTGTATATTGATAAAAAATGTCTCAGAAGGTCTCAAGTAACAAAAATATTGATCGACACAATGATAGCACATCAAAAAAAGCAGAGAAGGCAAGCTCTTTATAAATTATTTACAAAATTAATATGTTTGAACTATATGTAAGTTTAACTAATATGTATTTCTTGGTGTGTGTCATGCAAAACCACAAAATGAACAAGTTCGATAAGATTATTTCTAATCTAAGTGTAGAAGAGCGTAAAAGCCTGATAGAAAAATTGCAGAAGGATGAATAAGGTGAATGAAAAAATACTATTAAATATGAGTTTTTTTTTTTTTTTTTTTCATTAATAATATACTTAAGAATATTATATAGCATGTTTAAAACAATCTATTAATGCATATATGTCTAATGTTCTATAGAGAGCAACAACAAAGGAAAAGATCAATGTCATTCTAAGAAAAGAAAATTTTTAGAACATGTAAAATTTGATGATAAATTGGCCCTTAGTTCATCTAAAGTGGTGTTGGAGGTTAATGAAAGGGGGAATTTTTTTTACAAAACTATGAGGGATCTAGTGGAAAAAATGTATAGACATACTTTCCACTTGCAATAAAAAAATCAATCCAATGATTCTAAGAACCAAATTATATCAAAACTACAAGAGGCATTTCTAGAGCAATGGTCAATGAGACATGTCAGACTTATAATAGAAAAACCATACAACAAAAAAGAATCATTCAAAAGGTAATATTTCTAATTGTATAAATAATTTTCTAGAATTATATGTATATATTACTACAAACCATTCATTTATTAATATTGATTTTGTTATATTTAGATTTCATATATCATTATAAAAATAGTTTATTATTTTTTTAAGAATATTATGAAAATCCCAAATGATCAACACGATGATATGTGAAATATGCCAGTAGGAATATTTAAAAAAGTGTATAAGAATATTTTCAAAGAAATGGACATAGTTGCATCAAATGAGGAATCATTTCAACAACAACATGCTTGAAATGTATGTAATCATGATTGACTTTGTACATAAAAAATAATAATTTAGCATTAAACATTAATTTTCAAGTATTTTCTTATAGAAAGAAAAACAAGATGAAACTCTTTCAATACATAAATCATGACGACAAGAAAAGGGTTGATTTCAAAATTTGTGAGTAATTTTTAATATTTTCTTATAATAAGTCAAGGTTTCATTTTTGTATACTTTAAGTTGTTTTATAGCAACCATCCTTGAATGTATTGCAATAGGTGCTAACATACAAATAAGAGCAATTGAAAGAATTGATTGATATTGGGTTAAATAAGGGTTGTGAGTATATGTTGGCATATCAAAAACTAATTATGGAATTTGTAAGTATATATGTTGTTTTACTTCTTAGAGTTTATAATTAATAGAGTAAAAAAAATATTTTATATTAAATCTATGATTTATAATGGGTTTTAAAACATGCAAGAAACAAAGTATGGAACTAGTTCAGAAGAAGACTTATTGCAACAAGGTATGAGACTTGGTCTTGAAACCATGTGCACAGATTATGAGTCACTTCTTGCTATGGTACATTTCTATTCAATTTACATTAATGTATATTATTTATTTCAATTTTAATTATTCTCACCAATGTAGATACATTCATTACACTCTATTTTTATGTTTGCGTATGGAACAAGATCGAGAATACGAAAACAATCGATGCAATCAACAAAACATTCCTCCAAATAACCTAAGTCATGGAAGCAGCTCGAGCATTAACAATAGTTCAAGAAAAGAATGATGATCTATTTGGATATCAATACAACCTATTGTAGTTTTTGAAATAAATGTCTATGAAAATCAGATATTTTGTTTAATGTAATAGACACAAGGCCCCAGTTGAAAGACAAGGTGTTACGAATAACAATCCCATTTTGTATGACAAAGAGCCTCTTATAGATATATAATAAAATTCATTTTAATTTATTCTATTGTGTAATCCAATGTCGTTGTGAAATGTTACACCACTAATTAAAAATATATGGATGATTAAATATTACAATGAAGAGATGTGAAATACGATACATAAAAAAACAATCCAAACATCATATACAAATGCACTAATCAAATTTTAATTTATATGAATATTGTTATAAGATATATGTCAATTTTTTGATGAAAAATGGATTTAAAAAATTACAATAACTGCACTATCACAAGTCGATGTTTCCAAAAAAGAGAGCAACATGATGACATATTTTTGCATGAATGGTGCTTTTTCTAAAAGTGACATCACCTGGGCATTTATTTATTCAAGCATCAGTATTGTTTGATATTAACTCCCTAATGCATTGTAATTCTTAATGCATTAGTGCTTTCATTGAACTAACACCCTGGTCCTACCAAATATTATTTCTAGCCCAGTGCATTATGAAAACTATCAGCACCGATATTTTTATATAACTAAGGCACCGAGGCATTTGTACAAACGATACGAATTTGCGGTGCAAATTTAAAAAAAGCACCGACTCAACATTCATTTTTTTCATGCCCCGATGTCATTCCTTACGAGAATGCCCCAAGGATCTATTAGCACCGATGCAATATATATTACGCACTGATGTTCTTTGCATTCAATTCCTCATTGAGTTTAGTTATGTATGTCGCTTAGTGATTTTATATATGTAGCGCACTAGTGCTACTTGTTCCATGAAATGCACTACAAAAAAAACATTCGCTAAAACCTCGAGTCACTCATATTTTTTCTGTAGTGATGAAGTTTCGTTAAAACCTTTGCTAAAACATTTGCTATCACAAATAGATGCTTTAGCTTATGTTTTTTGACATTATTTTTCCAGTTTTATAACACTAAAAACCTTCATTATAACCTCCGCTAGAAATTATTTTCCTTGTACTGAGATGATGATTTATCAAAAATTGTAGAAACAGATGTAATAAATATTGGATGAGGGGTTGTACATAAGTAGGTAAGAACCACCGATGCAGATAAAATTGAAGAAGTTATCCAATTATACCTTTGGGACATGAATGGAATCATAAATAAACTATGAAATCATTGATAAAGAAATTAAAGTTGCATTAAATGCATTAGACACTTTTGAAATATTTATGATCAACAAGAACTTATTGTTAAGAACCGATGTTGCAGCCATGAAGAAGTTTCTAACAATGGAGGTAAAGAAAGCTAGTAGGAAAAATTTGCAATATGGCAGGAATTATTTGCAAACTTTGATTTTAATATTGAATGCATTAAAGGAAAAAATATTGAATCATGATTTTCCAAGTAGAGAACATCTACATAAACCATGGCAAGACAGAAGCAAGTGGAAAAAATTCAAATCAAGCGAGCTAAAAATTTTGAAAATAAGCAAGCAGGTAAATACAAGCGAGCGCGTTTCAGGTGAGTGTGATCCAAGCGAGTGTGACCAATGTATAGTAATTGTCACAAAATGGACCAATGGAAAAAAACAAGTCAAAAAAATTCCTAGAAGCATGGCTTGGAAAAGATACAAGATGGATTGGAAACCCAGCTACCAACTTCGTAGTACTAAAATATTAGATCCAAATCTTTAGCCTAGTATTGCACTATTCCA
Organism: Pinus tabuliformis; assembly: GCA_031772625.1. NCBI lineage: Eukaryota > Viridiplantae > Streptophyta > Pinopsida > Pinales > Pinaceae > Pinus > Pinus tabuliformis. The sequence goes on along the minus strand of CM062817.1, from coordinate 503,286,694 downwards.
TATTGTATCTGGAATTCATAGAAGGCCCACATCCACAGCTGAAGTGTCAAAAATGATCTATGAAATATCTGTTCAAAAGGTAGCCTAAGAGAAAAATCATTTACGGGTTGTATTTCGATATATTATTATTATCTAGCAATAGATGAATAATATAAGTGGCCTACTACACCAATAATTTAGTCTTGAAAGACCCAGGACCCATAATGAATGTCCAAGTCTGAACCCCAGTCTTAGATTTTGAAGGACTAGTTATGACTACAATCAGTACAAAAACTTATGGTGGGAATTACAAAGCAAAGATAATTGGAGAAAGAATTATTCCACATTGGTAAAGTTCGAAGCACTAAATACTTTACTCTCTTGGCATCCTGAATGGTTGCTAGATTGATGGAAGAAATTTGGCCTTAACAAAAGTGTCGTGGGCTCTTACATAATTGAGGGAGAAACTAAATCATTTGAAGTTCCACTTTCAAAGATCAGAGATTTAGAAGAAAGTAAAGTCATGGATGAAAGGCATACAATGGATACATTTCTCTATAACCATCATCAATGGCTCATGAAGATGAAGTTGTCTGTACAAAATCTACAAGGGAGGCCCATCATTGTCCGAAAAATATATTCAAAATCTTGGGATACCTTGTACTATGATCAAATATTTGCAAATCATAACATGCATTTTGACTAGGAGAGGGGTCTGTCCTCTCAAATCAATATTATTTCAAGTTTGTACATATCTATTATTCATATTGTTTTGAGTCTGTATATGATTACTTTCTGTGTGATTCCTAAAGGAATCAAAGGACTACTCTAAGTAAGATTGAGGGAATCTATGAAAAAGCAGTTTAAGAACTAGTCTAAGTCTGTCAGATCCTCCTACTTTTAGGATGATTTCTTTGTAATCTGTCAGAAGATCATGATCCAAAGAGACACCTCTTACCTCCTCATAAGACCTATAAATAACGGGAGAGAGGTTCATTTGAGGCATTCATAGTTGGAGAGAGAGTCAGTCCAGAGTTAGTCTTGAGTTGGTTTTTTTTCCCTAAAACTGTGCTTAGTATGATCATGTATGCATCCTTAAAAAACTCAAATAAATTCTAGAGTAAATCTAACAAGCCTTTGCATGTGCATGTAGATGAATGTGTGAACCTAAAGTTGTGGGATTTTTAGGGAGTCTGAATCTAAGTGTCTTTATTTTTGAAGCTCTGTAAATCTATTATTCAATAATAAATATATATTTAAGTCTTGGTGTGATTTTGTGCTCAAAAGTCTTGCATATGTGTTGAATCACTTTCTTGAAGTTCATCGAAAGTTCATCTGAGGTTCGCTTAGAGTTTTGTGAGAATTCCTTGTTAATTGTCACGTTAAGGAAGGAGTAGTTGTGGTGAGTGACTTGTTTGAGGAATTAAGGAACTTGTCTAAAGGTTCATGTAGGAGTTCATGTACGAGTTCGTGTAGAGAAATGAAGATCAATCAAGCTTCAATCTTCATCGAAAAAAGCCTCTCGGATAGTGTAGACACTAATAAAATCCTAAATGTAAATGATTTTACTATCCTAAATAGTTTTATAATTTCTGTAATAAAAATAAATTCAAATTAAAAATTCATATTTGTTAAGAGGAATTTTAATTTTCTCATATTAACTTATAATTTATTGCTTCTAACATATAAATTAGAATAGTAACAACAACGACATGTACAAGTAGTTCTAGGTTTACTTTTAATTATGCAAAAACATAACATATGGCTGAACATTATTTCCGCGTGGTGTAAGAGTTAGAAGCCAAAATCATGTGAAGTGGCAATAGAGAACATAATCATATGAGACTTCATTGCTCATCGGTGCATTGCAAAACATAGTCTTATTCTAATGAAATTGTGTATTTCTAGTATGTTTGTGTTATGTATGGCATTTGTGTTCAAAAACAAAATTTCTCTTTTATCACAATTTAAAATATTTTTGGATAAAGAAATATTAAACAATTTTATGTTTAAATTTATTTAATAAACATAAAAATATGTAGATTATCTGCCAGATACATCGCAGAAACCTCAAAGACAAAATAAACATAAAATTTATTCAATAAAGACCTATTTTGTGGAGTACTTGTTTCATTAAATGCATGAAAAGAATAAAATTAGAAAATGTGATATTAGTTAGACATAGTTAATTTCTATATAGTCAATGTATATCCATCTTAAGCACAATCTAACATGAGACGAGAGGGATTGTAACATGCTCCTCCCACATCTACCGAAGCAATCGGCAATTCGGGGTAAACATGCAATGAGAGGCCACTATGATATGATTCGACCTCCTATGCCACGTTAAGGAAGTGGAACGGATGGAAATACACCATACAGACATTCAACATTAGTTTTAAGACCCCCAGGAACCAATTCAACACTTTAGACAACTTTCCCTTGGGTCCCACTGTACTTTTGGACAACTTAAGCCTTAGTCACTCTCATGCTATAGGCATGACAATGGCCAAAAATCCAAAGTCACTCTCACAGGATTTCTTGCCAGTGTCTAGAGACTAAATTTGTTAGTGCTATGTCAATGTGCCCGACATTTATGCTAGTTTTTCACACCCATAGCCAAGGTCACTACCTAGAATTCATGACACCTTCAAAATAGTAAAATAACATGGAAATGAAAGTACTAAATCAAATTCTTGAATGAAACATTGATTGGACCCCTACTAGTCATGATAGGCATTTTGTCAAACCTGTCACGCATATGTTAACTACAAGTGTAAATAACAATTCTCAACATAGGGGTCTCATACTTAGTTGAGAGTCGCCAAGAACCATTGATGCCTCAACACATGAACTATCATTCCATCCATTAGGTCATAGATACATTTAGCATTCAATAACAAGTAAAAACATGGTGAAATCCAAACATAGTTGTCATAAAAAACATACATAACCAGCATAATAGCAACATAAATACTCATGAAAGTACAACCATGTAGACCACATATAATCCATCAAAATGCTCATAGAAATACAAGGAGAAATAACATTTCATTAATGATGCAAAATCCAAACCCGGGATGGGATTTCCACGTTCCACCCGACCACAGAATGGCTGAGCCAAATCTCTCTTCAGTTATTCACCCTCGTGCCATATTCCAAGCATGAATGTGGGATCTCTTAGAACACATCAATCAAAACTCATCCAGGGCTTCCAGAGGCCATCCACCTAAACCCATCAAATAGTGATTCCACCTCACGACCGGAAATCACCAAACCATCATCAGATCAGTCATATCCCGGTCATCTAGGGATCCACAACGTTTGTTCCAACCAAGGATCTAGGACTAGCAACTCAACCCATAACTGTCACTAGGCTCCATAGTGTTTGTCAAACCAAGGCTCCATGCCTACTAACTCAACCCACCAAGGACTCAAGAGTGTGTGTCCAACCAAGGCTATGAGACTAGCAACTCAGCCCAAGCTATTACAGGGCTCCAGAGCATTTGTCCAACTGAGGCTTCAGGAACTAGTAACTCAACCCAAGCTAAGGAAACATGAGAACCAACCAAAACTAAACAATGAAAGTAAACCCACAATCACCATGGCTATCTAGGAAACGGAAAAGCTAGGAAATCCATAATCAATCTAGGAAATCTTCCATGCTAATGACAATCACAACCAACAAACCACATGCATATTGTTGGGATGGGGTCCACTAGGGTCAATTTTGGGGAAAAAGCCCAAGTTTTGGTGCAAAAGCCCAAGTTTTGTTGTATAAAATGTAAAGTCTCTTAAAGTTGTGGTCATAGAGCACATAGATAGTTAAAGTGGCATAAAGGGTTTTACCCTTCTTTTATGTAAGTTGAGTTGGCTTTTGAAGATCTACCCATGGTCCGCAGACCATGGGATTGTATAAGTAGGTGTGCCTTAGAGAGTCTAAGGATAATACTAATGATGAAGATTAATGTAATGGGTCAATAAGAGTAAGAAATAAGAAGTCTTAGAGTAGAAGGAAGGCTCTGCAGCTATGTACATAGAGGCCTAGAGTAGAGTCTGCAACTGAGTGCGCGGACCCCTGCAGCTAAGTGTGTAGGGAAGTCTTGAGTCTGTAAGATTGAACTGATTATCAATAAAGAAGATTGTGCAAAAATACTTGTGTTGTCTCACTTCTATTTATATGAATGTGCCTTATGTTATAATGGGTTTCTAAAATACTGAAGTATTGATGCACGACCTTACACGGCTTATATTGTTACATGAATGCAATTATTGTTAATTGTTTATGTGAAGATAATCTTGTTGTATTTTGAAGTATCAAACACTTAAGCTAATCTGAATAGTCACTAGGTTATATGTAATCTTTGATGCACGTAAGTAGTGGATTCACCTATTCAGGGTCCGTGAAAGATAGTTGTAAGCGTTTGCAGAGGTATAGAAGCTTATTAAGGGCAGTTCTATCGATAATCCCTAAAGGCTTATCAATCTACGTGAAGGTAGATTTAGGGCATAAAAAGACATCACACTCATCTCTGGGTGCAGAAACATGGTTCTAGCATCCCCTCATACTACTTCGGGTGAGAATTCAATCTGTGCTCTACGGGTTGATGCTGGAAGGGCCAGTAGTGTAGCGAGTTGTTTGGTGAAACTAACTCTAAACTCGAGTTAGGACCCACTAATCCAACAAATGGTTCTGTTGTCGGGACCAGAATCTGCATAAAGAGATGTGTGATGTTGCATCACTAGAATCCAACAAACAAAGAAATTGAGGAGTGGTTGGATAGAAAGATCCACGAATTTGCAGCGCAAGAGAAGAAGAATCTGCGCCTGGCGAAAGAATAGTGGTTGGACAGATACATAGACACAAAAATACATGCGATCTTCTTGTGCACCTTCCTGATCAAACTATATGAGTGGATTGCTAAATTGCTAGGTGATCAAGGAAGGTGGAGGCTTGACGGTCCAATAATGTGGACCTCAGAGCTAGTGCGGAGGTTGGAAGATTCTGAAGATAAGCTCACACGCGCTCTTGATCACTGGCTTGATTGAATCATAAGATTATTCATGATATAATTCGCGGTCGATACCTTAGTCATCTACAATGAAGCATAGTGACACTTTTTCAAGGGACCGCGAGGTAAATATTTGAGATCTTTGAATACTTGGATTAAGATGCTCTTTTGTGAAAATCAGGTTATTCCATTACCTTGATGTTGGAAGCCACACGAAGTGGAAAGTTCTTCAGGGATAAATGGAGAATAGGCCCTGAATATAGCCCACTAATTGAGCCTCCTCTCAGTGACGACGAGGGAGTAGCACAGGCTTCACTGTAGAGTGTTGTCTAGGTAATAAGACAATGGTTTCTATGAATAACTCATCTGTCCACACCACCTCCACCTTCACCTCCACAGCATAAACCTTTGCCCCCACCACCACCACCTCCACTACCATTCAATATGTTGAATACAATGAAATTTATCATTTTCAAGGGCTTGGGAAATGAGGACTCGGACCAGTTCTGGTTCGTTGCAAAGGCCATGTGGACAACACAAAATATTACAGATGATCATATGAAGAAAGTGTAGTTGGTTGCTACTCTAAAAGATTGCGCGTTGACATGGTACATTAAGTATTGCACTGATAACCCGGTAGCATCGTTAGTGGACACTTAGATTGCTTTGAACAAGGAATTCGGTAGGACTAAATCTGAAACACAGTCGGTAGTGGGGTTCAAGGAAATTGCAATGAGGATCAGTGAAACACCCTGGGAGCTGGATTAGAGACTGAACTGCAGAATCCACAAATCCAGTATGAATCTCATAGACAGTCAGCACTGCGACTGGTTTATAGCCATGCTCCTGCCTCACTTAAGGATTGCTCTATCACAACAAAAGATAGGAACGTAGGCGGAAGCACTAGAGATCACAATGATATTTCATGAGACACCTATCCAGGATGCGACATTTGGAGTTCAATAGATTCATGTAAAGTTGCAGAACCTCTGCTTGGAGTTTCAGAGCTTGAAGAAGGAGAAAGCAGCTCGACTAGAAGTGCACAAAGAATTTTGGTGCCTCAAGTGTAAGAACTAGGGGCATGATAAGGATCATTGCCCTGTTTTCATGAACTATATGGTAGGAGGAGGGCCCATGCCTCTGAGGCAGGAAGCCCCAACAGGACCAAGTATAGGTCCTGCGCTATGGTGCGCTATCTGCCAAGTAGCAGGAGAACATGCAATAGACAATTTCCAGTTACTACAAAAATTTGTACACACGCCGCAACAGTTATTCTGCAACTTCTGTAAATGGGTAGGCCATGATGAGCGTAACTATCATAGCTATGAATTAATGATGGAAATAACACCTACATATCAAATGCAAATAGAAACTCAGCCTCTAGACCAAGGTGTCGGGGGAGCGCACGGAGGATATCAGGGACGTGGGTGATACCGAGGAGGAGGAGGACCTGGTAGAGGTCGAGAGCAAGTTATTTGCTATAATTACAGAGTGCCAGGACACTATGTGCGGGAGTGTACAAGCCAAATATGCTTATCATGTTGGTATTGTACTCATTTTGACCACGTGATAGAGGAATGCCCTATATTGATAGCTAAAATGCAGGAGAAGGGGACATAGCCTCAACAACGTACCCATAACCTGCAGATGATGAGGGGAGAACCTCGTGGAGAGGATCCCAATGTCAATATCGTGATGCAAAGTGGTGTGACGACTAGTGACGATAAGGGAAAACAACCTGAAGCAGGTGAATGGGTCTACAAGGCTCCAGAAAAAGAAGTTGGGTTTGATCTGGAGCACGCAAAGGAGACATTCATGGAATCAAAGAAAAGCTTCACTGACGCCTCTACCTCAGGAAGTCTGGATAGGCTATCTGAATAAGTTAACCCCTCCATGCTTACTACTTTCTTGGAGACTTGCATGAAATTTTTGTGCAACAGAAGGGCTATGAAAGGATTACAGGAGTTGATAAATAAATGTGCTAGCAGGGATAATGTGTCTAATGACACCACGTGGTTAGAAAGATCGATAGGCATAAGACAAGAACAGGACATGATATGAAGCTCGCTATGCAAATAGGAGAATACGAGATGGACCAAGTTATTTTGGATTTGGGGTCGGATGTGAATGTTTTGCCTAAACATGCTTGCGAAAATATGGGGAGGCCTGCACTGTAGTGGCCTTGGATTCAATTAAGAATGGAAAGTCAAGAGAAGATTAACCCTATGGGGAGATAGCATGGGGTAACTGTAGATATAGAAAGTGTGAGCGTGTTGGCTGACTTTGAAGTGATAGAGATTGTTGATTACAGTAATCCATATCCCGCGCTCCTAGGAATTGATTGGGTTATCGACATGAATGGGGTCATCAATTTGAAGAAGCGGACAATGTCGTTCGAAAGGAAAACACTCTGCTTGGTAGTACCATTGGACCCAGTAGAAGGACTGCACTATACTGAACCAATCCGCAACTATGAGGAAAGCAACGATGATTTAGAACAAATCTATAAGATAACAGCATGAGACCAAGATTGGGTTAATCCAGCTACTGATGGATGAATTGCATGGGACCGCAAAAGCTCCTGTACATCATTTTCAGATGAAGAATTGGAGCACTGACAGAATAGGTTACACGAAGTATCTATGCTATGATGTAATATGATGACTAAATCATTGCGTTACATATCATCCGAGGTACGAAGTTTACCTTATTATGATGGTCAAACTGATGTGGATAAATTTATGGATGCATTTGAATGGGAAGTGCCTGAAAAACATCACTTCCAAGCACTGGATTTAGTGATGTGCACTACACCTGCTCAATCGTGGGGTACGCCTAAAGACAATTTTGAAGAATGGCGCGACTATAGGAGGATGATTCAGATGTGATTTGGTTGCCCCAAGGTACAGTTGAATGAGAAGTATGATGGGAGAGATGATCCACGTGATCATTTGGAAAAGTGGACTAAGGTTTATGGAATGGAGCTGCAGCCAAAGTGGGTGCATATTTTCTGTCACACTTTGGAAATAATCCCTATGAACTGGTATTTGGAAACAGAGCTCTGCCATGGCATTGTGGAATGGGATATCCTAAGAGAGGGGTTTGTAAGGAAATTCAAATTTGAATATTGATTCGAAAGTATTGATGAAGTGCTGCAAGAAGTCAAGGTAGAAATATTAGAATTCTGTAGGATCCCTTGGAATTGATTCAACTAGATTGGAGCATCCAGTTGTGCCATGCGCTGGAATGCTATAATATGACTACCAAAGATGAAGAAGAGTATCCCAGGAACATTAACATCCTAGAGGAAGAATGCCACCGCAAAGTAGAGGGACTGTAGATAGAGAACCTCGACATCACCGCGCCACTAAAAACTAAGCAAGTAAACATTGGTACAAAAGTGGAACCGAAGTTTGCAAAGATAGGGAACTACTGGGATGATGCTACAGTGGACAAGGTTAATGAGTTTCTTCATGAATATCAAGATTTGTTTCCCACAAAATTTTCAGACTTGAAAGGCATCATAGGCGATTTGGGAGTGATAAAAATAACTTTGAAACCAGATGCAAAGCCTGTTAAGCATAGGCCATATCGCCTTAATCCCAAATACAAAGAAAAGGTCTGACTGGAGTTGGAAAATATGCTTGCAGTGGGTATTATTGAACCATTGGAGGAATCTGATTGGGTGAATCCAATGGTAGTTCAGGAAAAGAAGCAAAAGGATGAAATAAGGATTTGTGTAGATCTCAGTAAGCTCAATGATACTTGCATTCATGATCCTTTTCCAACTCCATTCACAAATGAAGTACTGGATAATGTTGGTGGACAGGAGGCCTATTCATTCATTGATGGGTTCTCTGAATACCATTAGATAAAGATCATGCGAGAAGATAGGAGTAATACCACCTCTTCGATAGAATGGGGATGTTTCCAGTATACAATGATGCCTTTCAAACTTAAGAATGCGTCGGTGATATTTTCACATGTGGTCATCACAACGTTCAAAGAGTTCATTCACATGTTCTTGGAGGTATATTTTGATGATTGGATAGTGTTTCAACTAGTTAAGTGCCATGTAGATAGTTTGCGCTTGATGTTGGATACATGCCAGAGGTATTAGATTGCGAAAAACCTAAAGAAATGCTTGTTTTGTGCCCATTTTGGGATCTTGTTGGGTCATGTGGTATGCAGGGAAGGACTTATGGTGGAACCTGCTAGGATCGCAGTAATAACCAATTTGGAAGCACTAAGAAGTGTTAAATAGATGTGTGCTACACTGCGTCATACTGGATACTACCGAAAGTTTGTTAAAATTTATGCTCAAATTACCATGCCTATGGAAAAGTTACTAAAGAATGATGCTACATTCTTTTGGGACAAAGAATGTTAGCGTATCCTAGATGTACTGAAGGAGAAAATGGTCATTGCGTCGATCCTTGTCTTCCCAGATTGGAAGAAGGAATTTCATGTACAAGTAGGTGCTTCGTGTATTGCACTAGGAGAAGTGCTAACGCAGGCCAGTGAAGGAGAATTGGATCACCCTATAGAGTTTGCGAGGAGGAAGTTGTTTAAGGCTGAAAAGAATTACTCAACGACAGAGCGCAAAGGATTGGCTATGGTGTACATGCTCCAGAAGTTCAGACATTACCTACTAAGTGTACATTTTAATATGTACATAGACCATTGTGCATTGTAATACCTAGTTAATAAGCCTATGTTGGGGGTGGGAGGAGGAATATGCAGATGGCTGATGTTGTTTTAGGAGTATGATTTCGAAGTAATTGTGAATCCTGAAAGGTTGAATGTATGGCCAGATCATCTGCTGCGCATTGAAACAGGAGAGGAGCCCACCAATTTGGAGGAAGGGCTTCCCAACACACAACTCTTCATGGTACGCGTAGCGGATAATCACTTTGCATATATTATCCACTTTCTGACCACAGGGACAACTCTAGAGGGATACACTAGTCAAAAAGAAGAAAGAATTGGTGGTGCACGCAAAAGACTTTTCTGTAATTGCAGGCCATTTTTACAAGATGGGATTAGACGAAATACTTTGATGCTATATGCCCGACTTTGAAAGAAATAGTATCGTCGTTGAAGCTCATGGATGAGCTGCAGGATGGAATTATGCAGGAAAAGAAACAACGCAGAAGATTTTACAGGTTGGGTTGTGGTGGTCGACGCTACATAAGGATTCCAAATTATATTGTAGGGCATGCGATGCATGTCAGAGGATGAGCAGGCCATCATGGAGGGACAAGCCGCCTTTGAATCCACAGGTGTCATTGTAGCCATTTGACAAATGGGAAATTCATTTTGTAGGACCAATTTAGCCTCTAGGCATGAAGATGGGTGCGTGATATATCATCACTGCGACCGAATATTTGACCAGATGGGAAGAGGCACAACTTGTGAAAGACTGTACAGGGGCAACAACAATGAAATTCCTATTCGAATATGTGTTCACGAGGTTTGGTTACCTGAAGGTATTGATGATCGACTACGAAACACATTTTCCTCAAGCCAATGGAACGGTTCAGGCTTTTAATAATATATTGGAGAAGGCACTGACGAAGGTTTGCAACGCGCATCAAAATGATTGGGACATGAATGTACCAGTAGTGTTATGGGCTTACAGAACTACCTTTAAGAAGCTTACTGGTTAGACACTTTTCAGGTTGGTCTATGGTGTAGAAGTTGTAATGCCTACGGAGTACATTGTGCCTAGTCTACGCATAGCGACCTTCATAGGAATGCTAGACCACAGAGCCTTAGAAGAAAGGCTCAAGCATCTAATAGAGCTCTAGCAAGATAGTTTTCTTGCTAGATTCCATCAGCAGGTTCAGAAGGGACGTGAAAAATCTTGGCATGATCAACACATCAAACTGCACACCTTCAAGGTAAGTGATTTAGTTTTATTAAATGACAGTAAGTTTGATAAGTTTCCAGGAAAATTTCAAATGCACTGACTAGGGCCATATGTTATCAAAGAGATTATAGATGGTGGAGTAGTTCAGCTCGCGAAGTTGAATGGAGATCCATTTATGGGAACGGTAAATGGAAGCCGATTGAAGCCATACACTGGGGATCCGGCCCAATGACTACATGACGATAGCATAGTCTTAGCGCTCTAGGCAGTTGCAAGGAGGCACAAGACTATAAAATACACTGCCTAGTTTGTAGAGTTGCACGACAGGGGGTCTGAGCGAAATAGGATGTTGTCAGTACCAAACGAAACGTGAAGGGAGTTGCGCTATAGGGGGAGAGACCGTGTAGTGCATCCAGAAAGTAACTGTTACAGTCATTTTTCATTATTTGATTGCTAGAAGAGGATAAAAGGAGAGACAGGGTGGAATTTAAGGCATTTAAGGCTAAATTTAAGAGTGAAATATTGGAAAAATTGGTGACAATTTAGCATTTATGGATGGATTATTGGGGGAATAGTCGAATTTGAATTTGAATTCGCCTATCAATTATGCGTGGCCATCCAATAAAAAACACTTTTCATCCTTAGAATTTATGTGTTGTGTTGTCTGGTGTGCATGAATTGCGAGTATTTCAAAGCTCTGATCACAAGCGCTCTGTTTGACAAGTTGCCTTAGTTAGATCAAAAACTCATTACTGACATCATGTTAGGACCAGGTCCCCTGAAACCACTAGCAGTGGAGGAACTATTGCCTCTAAGGGACATGTCCCGCAGGTAATGAGCATGGAGGTTCTAGCTACAGTGCCTACGATGTCGAGGTCACCTAGGCCGACAAGAGAGGTCCCCAAACCAAATAAATATAGGAAAAAGAAGTCGGTTCTAGTGTGCAAGTCATCGAGGAAGCATGCTGCTACGTAGGCCCAGAGGAAAGAAAAGAAGAGCTTGTAAGAGAAGGGGAAAGTGGTGGATCTAGAGGCTGAGGAGGGCACAGAAGATATAGACACTGAGGGGGTGGACCCTATATCTAAGTTTCCATAGTATATCCCTCCACGCAAGGGAAAGTGAAGGTCCTTAAGGACCTATATGCAGGAAAATTCCTCCTCATCTCACCCCTGTTACCAGAGAACCTAACCTTTGAAGGTTTGCGCTTGGCGTGGATCCCGCATTTTAAGCTAGACGATTGGGATTTGGTGGACCATGAGCAGTTCCCCCACCTTGCTATAGACACCTACATGAAGAGGGTCTTATACAAAGATTTTGATGTCACCGCTCTGGAGCCTGTGGAGTGGATTCACAGAGTGAACCAGTCAGGGTTGTTGAACCTATTGTGGGTGCCCCACTACCACCGCTCCATCGTAAACTTGATCTTCATTAAGCAATTGATGTGCCCCACTATCACCGATACGCTGATCCATCGGATCACACTATTGCCACACTCAGGGTTAAATCTGGCTAAGGATTTTGGTGGAAAGACAAGCGAGTGCGACCTTGCTAAGAAGATGAAGGACAAGTTCAAACTTGTGAAGAATCTATGTGGGTATTCTATTACCTCGATCACTGACCACACGGTAAAGGTTGCCACACATATTTTGGCTGGTAAGCTTATGAGAAAATGACATGCGGACGAAGTTCCGACACTAGTGGTTTCTTCGGTTGCGCAGTGCACGGAGGGCGTGCAGTTCAGCTAGGTGCTCTACCTATGTGGTGAATTCCTCACGAACTATAGAGAGGCAAAAGACAATAGTAAAACATTCCACTATTCGTGATTGTTTCTCTAAATTATGCTGGCTGCCTGGGATTTTCCGGAGGATGTCCAATTTCCTCCTGTAGAGAATTATTTGCCGAAGGCTACGAAATTTTCATCTTTGTGGGCCACAAAAGATGTTGTGTGGGCCACAGGGACCAAATTTGTTTGGGTGGTGATTGAGGCAAGCATTCAAATGTTCATCAACTAAAGCCGCAGTTGTCACCAAACGTGTTTGAACAACTTTCAAGATACGCAGAGTTCAAAGCTGACTTCCACCGTGTATACATCTAGGCATGGAAGGATCCGAATAAAAAATGGTTCGATCTACCATACCTCACTATAGATGACACTAACAAGGAGGTCATCAAACACTGGCCAACCGATTGGCATTCTCCTTCTAATCTGGCCACAGGAAATAGTAAGTCCATAGAGAAGAAGAAGAAGGATGCGACCAAACAGAAGGTTAAATTATTGGCTGAGAAATGGAGGAAAGAGGATGAGGAGAAGGCCTAGGTGGAGGCAGAGCGCGTTGTGAAGAAGCAGACATAACAGGAAGAGTGCAGCTACGAGTGGAGTGATCAGTCTCCTTCATCCCAAATGGAGGAAGAGCAGTCAGAGCAGGGCGATGGTAGTGAAGACGAGCAGAGCACTCCCTTGCGAATAAGGCAGTACAGGGAGAAGGAAAAGGAAGGGCCTTTCAAGAAAAAAAAGCCACCAAGTCATCATTGGCCCCAATTACTTGCACTAATGGTGACCTAGATGAAATAGGTCATAAGCTGTGAGATACCACCACAAAAATACTGTGTCATTTTGAGGAGCAACAAAAGCAGGCACTGAGCACCATTCAAAAGGATATGCGGGAGCTGCAGATTTAGACTACTAGGATCCAAGTGGATGCAGGACAAAGCAATGCTTCATCAACAAGTTTGGGACCGGGAATCACTCAAGCAGGCGAGATGGTCTGGCCATTAGATCTCCGGGAAGTCACACTGCCAGATTGATCTTTGAGCATGGAGGCAGTCACTGACAAGGCTATTCTTAGCTCTTTAAAGAACATCGACCTCAACTTGGCCACGCTCCTGAGCGAGTTTCTTCACATGCTACAAGTAGGTGTGATAGAAAAGGTTAAATATCGGGAGCAACACTCACTGAACCTTATAAGTGAGTGTCAAGTAAACAACGAGCATGTTTTTGTTGAGAAATCAGTGGTTTTAGAGGCATAGAAAAAATTCTAGGTACAGAATGACCAGCTTGCGGCCGCGGTGGCAGAAGCCTATAGAATTGTGCTCGAACTGCATATACCAAAGGAAGCATTATTGGAGGTGAAGATCAGAAAGCTGGTTGTAAGCGTGCACAATGCCAAGATAGAAATGGCTCGAGTTTAGTTTGAGCTGAACTTGAAGATCACAGAATTAGAGTTGAATTCACAGCCTTCATCTCCACCAGAGGTCGGAGAACAACACAAAGCCACTGTGAAGGATGGAATTGTGACAGTGGAATCCACAGTAGCAGATCGTACCACGCTTTTTGAGCAAGCAATAGAGGTAGTCATGACCCTATAGGAAGATCCCACCCTGTAGGCCTTGAATACACAAGCTCATGAACTCTAGCAACAATATGATGAAGTTAGAGTAATGGCGCGCACCGTTATTGCTGCACAATGCCTTACTAAGTTATAGGAAGCCAGGAAGCTACACCTACAGGTGGAAGCAATGCAGAAGAAAGAGGTGGTCCTCAAGGCTAGATTGGGACCTTGCTAGATGAGGCTTATGTTATCTCTGCCAAAATTCATGAGAAGTTGGCAAGCCTATAGAGCACACAGTAGAAAATCAAGGAGGATAGTGTAGGAGCACCAACAGAGAAAATCAAAAAGGAAGCTACAAAGAGCACAGATGAAGTGGCACTGGCAAAAGTAGAGTTGGGAGGTCTTTTCAGTAAGATCTCCATGCCATCAAAGTGACTCGAGGGCAATTCATGATATTTGTGTTGGGATCCTATGTGATGGGGTCCCTTAGGGTCAATTTTGGGGCAAAAGCCCATGTTTTGGTAAAAAATCCTAAGTTTTGTTGTATAAAATGTAAAGTGTCTGCAAGTTGTGGTCATTGAGCATGTAGATAGTTAGAGTGTCATAAATAGTTTTACCCTTCTTTTATGTAAGTTGAGTCAGCTTTTGCAGATCTACCATGGTCCCTAGACCATGGGATTGTATAGGTAGGTGTATATTAGAGAGTCTAAGGATAATAATGATGATGAAGATGAATGTAATGGGTAAGTAAGAGTAAGAGTGAAGAATTCTTAGAGTAGAAGGAAGGCTTTGTAGTTGTGTTCACAGAGGCCTAGAGTAGAGTCTGCAGCTTAGTGCGCAAACCCCTGCTGCTGAGTGCACAGGGAATTCTTGAGTCTATAAGATTGAACTAATTATCAATAAAGGAGATTTTGTAGAGATACTTGTGTTATCTCTTTACTTATGTTTATATGAATGCGCCTTATGTTATAATGGGTTTGTGAAATATTGAAGTATTGATCTGCGACCTTACACAACTTATTTTTATATGAACGCAATTATTGTTAATAGTTTACGTGAAGATAATATTGTTGTATGTTGAGGTATGAAACACTTAAGTTAATCTGAATAGTTACTGAGTTATATGTAATCTTTGATACGTGTAAGTAGTGGATTCACCTTCAGGTTCTACGAAAGATAGTTGCAAGCGTTCATGAAGGTATAGAAGTTGATTAAGGGGAGTTATATCGATAAGCCCTAAAGGCTTATCGATCTACACAAAGGTAGATTTAGGGCATAAAAATACATCATGCTCATCTATCGGTGTGGAAACTTGGTTCGAGCATCCCCCTATACTGCTTTAGGTGAGACTTCAATCCACGCTCCGTGGGATGATTCCGAAAGGGCGAGTAGTGTAGGGATTTGTTTGGCGAAACTAACTCTGAACCTACGTCAGGACCCACTGAGCCAACACATATGCCATGCATGCCAAAATTATTGAAGGAAACATACATGCAACTTGGTACCTGGAAGAAAATATGATGTAGATGCTAATCCCGATGCCCTCTTGTGCTTTCTTGCTCTTCCTTTGCCTTCTTTCTCCAAGAATCCAAGTATGCCACACCCTCCAAAAGTGCTCCAAGAAAAATCTAAGTCTCCAAGGGTAAGAGAGAGAGACAAAATAATGAGAGAGCTCTGAAACAGAGCTGACCAAAGGTTACCAACTAATCCTCAAAATCCATTTTATGAATGAGGCCTCTATTCTCTTCAATTTCTTTTATTTTCCTTCATTTTCCTCCTCACATGCAACCTGTGACCTTTCACCTCCTTTTTCTCCTAATTTCCATTATTTTAATAAATAAATGTGACCAAAATGCCATTTTTCATTTTGAAAGCCTTATCCATTGCCTTAGCCATAAACAATCACAAGTGATCCTCATCACTGGGATTTTGCCCAAAATTCAGCTTGGAATAAGTGTCCCATCATCTGTGGTTATTATTTTTCCTTTATTTACTTTTATTACATGGAATTTTCACCAGGGTTGTTACAAAACCCTTTCCCTTGGGGGAACACTGTTCTCAGTGTTCAAAAACACCTATAACCACAAAACTACTCTAAGAAAAACATACTGCCAATGCAGCTTTATAACTTAGCTTGATGTAGTATTTACAATGATCAACTTGCTGAGAATTAAACCAACATGAAAACATAACAACGTAACATCGTAATGAAACGACACCTATACCGCTTATTAGAGCTTTATAACATAACTCATGGTGGTATTTACATCCATATACATATGTTCATAAACCGTCATCATCAAAACATATACCAAGACATATATCACATCATATACCAAAAACCACACCAAAACACAAGGCCAATATTGCTTTGCCTCAACTAACAAACAAGGAAGGATACATAGCTCGTATCTGATTCACCATCTCCCATGTAGCTTCATCGGGACCAAAGTGCTTCCACTTAACCTTAACTTGCTTGATTGATCAGTTTCGAAGCATGAGCACCTTCTTTGGCAATCTACACTGAGGCTCCAACTAGAATTCTCCATCTAGTTCCACCTACAGTATAGACCAGTCAATCACATGATCAACATCCTTAACATACTTCTTAAGCAATGACACATGGAAAACATCATGGACTTTCACTTTTGGAGATAGTGCAATTCGATAGGATACTGTCCCAATCCTCTCAATGATATTGAAGGGTCCACAAAACCATGGTGCCAGCTTGGCACATGATCCAATCCACAAGGATCTCTTCATCAGTTTGATGTGTAAATACACCTGTTACCCAACTTGGAACTCCTTGAACAACATGTTCTTATTTTCATATCTCTTATGCCTATCCTATGATGCCTTTATATTTTTCTTTATAACCTACATTTCCTATTCCATGTCTGCCAACATGTCTAGTCCAATCAATACCCTCTTAACCAGATCTCTCCAACTGATAGGAGTATTACAACTACACCCATACAATGCCTAAAAGGACTCATCCTCAAAGATTATTGATACCCGTTGTTGTATGTGAACTCTACCAATGGAAGATAATCTTCCCATTTCTAATGCAGATGCATCGCATACATCCTCAACATGTCCTCCAATATCCTGTTGACCCTCTCTATCTGTCCATTTGATTGTAAATGATAAGTTGTACTGAAGGCCAACTCTGTGCCCAAACATGCAAACAATGCCTTTCAAAACTTGGAAGTGAACTTCACATCCCTCTCTAACATAATCTTCCTTGGAACACCATGCAGTCTAACAACATCTTAGATGAATATCTGTGCTACATCACTAGCTGAGAATGTAGACTTCACTGGAATGAAATATGCAACCTTTGTCAACCTATCCACCACAACAATGATGGAATCATGTTGTCTCACTGTGTTTGGAAACCCTGTGATGAAGTCCATGGAAATGACTTCCCATTTCCACTCTAGAATCGCAATCGGCTGTAGCAATCCACTTGGACTCTTACATTTTGCTTTCACTCACTGACAATCAAAACACCTAGCCACAAACTTTTCTACATCCCTCTTCAGATTTAGCCAATAGTAAACTTTCTTCACTATATTAAATGTCTTATGATAACCTAGGTGACCTGAATAAGGTTTCACATGAAACTCTCTCAATATCACCTTCTTGAGCTCACCGCTATCTGAAACATATATCCTGTCTCAGAACCTGACCAATCCAGCTCTCGTAAGGCAATAATCCACATCCTGTGCAGCTACACATGTACTAGGACTACCTATACCTATATCACTACTTGTACCTATACCATCACCTGTACCACTACTTGTACCTATACCATCACATATACTTGTACATGTACTACTACATGTACCTTTACCATCACCTGTACTTGTATGTGTAAATATACCATCACTTGTACTTTTTCCTATATCTATTCTCTGTGGCAATCTGTGCGAAATCTCCATATATCTGACATCCTCCTGACCTCCCTACAAGATCCTATCCTGTAGATCTATCCCATATGAGCTCATAGTTGCTAAGTGATTTACCTGTATCCACCTGCTAAGAGCATCTACCACTTTGTTCTCTTTAGCTTTGATATATATTATCTTGAAATCAAACTCAATGATCGTAGCCAACCACTGAGCCTTCCTGCCATTCATGTTCATTTTGTCAAATAGATATCGTAAACCACTGTTATCACTCGTCAATGTAAACCTCATGCCCAAAAGATAATGTCTCCTTTGTGGCCCACAACAAGGTGAACCTTGCTGCCTTGGGTAAATCTTCCTTCTGCGGGGGAATCTGACTGTCCTCCGTCAAGCTCCAAGCTACTAAAACAATAGATAATAGAAGCCATGCATAATGCAACAAATTTCTCTCTTACTGGGCTTCTCGAGAGTTCACGAGGAACTCCTTGCATAGATACTTTTCCCAATTATATTGGACTCCCATCATGCACTAGGCTGCTAGTGACACTACCAAAGCTGGAACTTTGTTCGCGTGACATTTCCTCATGATTTTTCCCACAAGGATCTGGGCGGTGAACTACACTGCCTAGTCCTGTATTGAGCGGGTATAATATCTTTGTGACTTCTTAACAATCCCATAATTTTCCTTCATCTTGTCTCCAAAATCATTTTCCCTAGTTTTCCCTCTAGACTCCTTGGTAGGGTCCACTCCTTTCTAAGGAAACTTTATTCTGTAGTGGATTA
The DNA here is from genome assembly GCA_031772625.1 of Pinus tabuliformis. Lineage (NCBI taxonomy): Eukaryota > Viridiplantae > Streptophyta > Pinopsida > Pinales > Pinaceae > Pinus > Pinus tabuliformis. Next base: position 503,267,808 of record CM062817.1, on the reverse strand, counting down.
ATATGTTGGTGATTGGTATGGGCTCCCCAAGCCATAGGCACCCATCATGCACCAATGTGAGGAGCTGGCACACACACACACACACCGTATTGATAGTTAATCAATGAAAGTGTGGCACAGAGAGCATATGCAATAGTCTAGCCTGTTCAACACCTCTGACCCACTTCATGGGCTCTAACTACGTAACCCCATTCTCCTCATAGTAGATTTTGGTTATATACTTGTTGGGCACCAAGTGTGGAAACCTCTCGTGGTCCACAAAGTCCCAATCCTCCATTTTCAGCACATGAATGCACATTAGCATTGTGTCTTCAAATTCCACCTGTTCAGGCAACAGGGGAGACAATACCATGACTATCTCAGAATCAGGGTCCTTGGTAACCTTTCTTTTTCCCTTCCACGGAGGGATATACGGTGGGAGCTGTGAGATAGGCTTGACCTCTTCGACATCCAATTCCTCCACACCTTGGTATTCCTCCTCCTGTAAATCAACCACTTTCTTCGGTTGTTTGTCTTTTTTCTCCTTTTGTCGCACCTCCCGATTCTTCCTCCGTGATGTTCTCACTGACATTAGCTTCTTCTGCTTTTCTCTTGTAGTTTATTGCTTCTCTTTTGCGGTGGATTACTTCAGTCTCGATGAACTTGGCACGGTAGGCATAAGGGTTGATGCTTCCACACTTGAATTCTCAGGGCCCGATATGTCAGACATGGAAACTTCAGAACTTACGACTTCGGTGGGGTTTGTAGCAGTCATTCTTTCAATGAATAGCTCTTGGATTGCTACAGTGTAGTTTGCAAAAGAGGGGTGTGTGACAAATTGTTTCTAGAACTGATGATTCATAAGCTTCTAATAGCAAAGCACCCAAACAACTATCAGAATGCAAAGTGTTCTTCATTGGGCCAACATGTGTAATTTATTGGAAGTTTTGAATTCAAATATGATTGTTCCCCCAAATTCTGATAATAAATGTATCTTCGGCAGAAGATCTCCAAATATTTTCGCCATAAATAGCACCCACCCGCTCCTCTTAACTGATTTTTGGCCATCAAATCATGAATAGTAACCCCAACGACTACTTTTGGACTGACCTTCATGGTAAAATCCACCATGGCACAACTCATCCTGTGTAGCTTCACCTGTCCCACCCCTATCATTCGTCACGCAGCCTCTCTACCACATTCTTCACTTAGTCAAGCATCGTAGTTTATAGTCCCGCAATCCTTTGCAACTGCCTATATTACTAATATTTTCCTACTTCCATATAGTCATCATGTAGGGGCAGGATCCCCTATGTACAACTTTAACTGACTTCTGTTTACTTTTCCAGGGAATGGTTCTTCATTTAGCTTCGCGAGCTAAATTGCACCACCATTCGTCATCTCCTTAATAACACATGGCCCCAACCAATGCATTTGAAACTTTCCTGGAAACTTCGTGAACTTTATATCATACAACAAAACCAAATCATCTACCTTGAATGTGCACAACTTAATATGTCGATCATGCCATGCCTTCTCACACTCCTTTTGGTGGTGAAATTTGACAAGGAAGCGATCTTCTTCTAACTCCATGATCTACACGAGCCGTTCCTCCAAGGTCTCACAGTCCACCATCTCAGTCAAGGCTGCAATCCGTAAACTTGGCACAATATACTCCATCGACATTACTGCTTCAATTCCATAGACCAACCTAAAGGGCGTTTGTTTGTCAATTTCTTGTAGGTCATTCTGTAAGCCCATAACACCGCAAGTATGCACATATCCCAATCATTCCTCTGCGTGTTGCATACCTTTGTCAATGCATGCTCCAAAATATTTTTAAAAACCTCCACTATTCTATTTGCTTGTGGGTGATAGGGAATTATCTTCTAATGGTACACCTAAAATTCTTCAAGCATCACGTTGATCGTCTCATTCAAAAAATGTTTACCCCTATCACTCATCAATATCTTCAGGCATCCAAACCTCATTAAGACATATTCAAACAAAATCTTCATAGCAGTGGACATTGTACAATCCTTTACTGGTTGCACTTCTGTCCATCATGTTAAATACGTTGTTGCAGTAATGATGTACTGTGTGCCCATCTTCTTTCCTAGTGGTTGTATTGTACCTATAAAGTCAATGGCCAACTTATCAAATACTTGCAATGAAACTTGACTATTTAAAGGAAACTCGTCGCTTCGCAAAGGCTTCCCCTTCCTTTGGCAAGCATCACATGCCTTGCAGTAAGCTTTAGAATTCTTGTGTAATGTTGGCCAACATAAACCAATGTGCAAAATCTTCTGCATGGTCTCTTTCGTTGCATAGTGACCTCCTGCCACTTCTCCATGGGCTTCAACTAGGATACTAGTGCATTCAAACTCTAGAACATACCTTCATAGTATCTCATCCATTCCCATCTTATATAAATGACCTATTATCATTGAAAAATATGTGGTGCAAACTACTAACTCATTCTTTTGCAGGGTGGAATAACTTTCTGGAGTTGTTCCCATCGTTAAGAATTGAATAATATATGAAAAATGATGATCCATAATGCGCACCGCAAAGAGTTGTGTGTCTAGCAGTCCTTTCTCCAAACTACTTGGTTCCTCACCTGTTTCAATCCTTGATAGATGGTCTAGGCCTGCATTCAGCCTTCCAGGCTTCACAATCACCTCAAAGTCATACTCCTAGAACAATAATAACCATTGGCATATCTTCCCCCCAAACATAGGCTTATTGACCAGGTACTTCAGCACGGACTGATCAGTATACATATTAAAGTGTCCGCCTAACAAATAATGTCTAAACTTTTGCATCGCATAGACCATCACTAGCCCTTCACACTCTGTAGTGGAGTACTTCTTCTCAGCTTTGGATAATTTCCTACTCGTGAAATATATTGGATGGTCAATCTCCCCTTCACCTGCCTGTGTTAATACAACTTCTAATGCAATACAACATGCATCGATATGCACATGAAACTCCTTTTTCTAGTCAAGAAATACCAAAATAGGCATTGTCACCATTTTCTCCTTCAAGACATCTAGACTATGCTGATAGTCTTCATCCCAACAAAACATCGCATCATTTTTTAACAATTTCTCCATTGGCGCGGTTATCTGGGCATATGCCTTGATAAACTTCCTGTAGTACCTAGTGTGTCCCAATGTCGCGTGTAGTTGTTTCACATTCCTAGGGGCTTTCAAATTCACAATTACAACAATTTTCGCAAGTTCCACCCTCAAGCCCTGCTTACATACAACATGGCTGAGAAAAATACCAAAAGGCACACATAATATACATTTCTTCAAGTTGAACGTGATTTGATACCTTTGGCATGTATCCAACATGAGGCGCAGACTCACAACATGGCACTTTACCAACCTGAACAGAGTCCAATCATCAAAATATACTTCTAGGAACCTATGAATAAACTCTTTGAACGTCGCGATCACTACCCGAGAAAATATTACAGGCACTTTATTTAGTCTAAATGACATAATTACATATTGGAAGCAAACCCACTCAGTCGCAAAGGTTTTCTTGCTTCAATCTTCTGATGTGATCTTTGTTTGATGATATCCTAAAAAACCACCAGTGAGTGAATATGCCTTATGTTCGCAAACATTCTCTAACACTTCATCAGTAAATGTTATCGGAAATGGATCATGCACATAGGAATCATTCAACTTCCACAGATCTACGCATATGCAGATCTTGCCCTTCTGTTTCTTTTCTTGGACCACCATAGGGCTTACCCAATCTGGTTCATCTATAGGCTCAATAATACCAGATTTGAACATTGTATCTAGTTCTAGGGGCACCTTCTCCTTATACTTTGGATTCAGTCAATAAGGTCGCTACTTAATAGGCTTCACATCTGATTTTAATGTGATCTTCATAACACCTAAATCTCCAAAAATCCCTTTCAAATCTGAAAACTTTGTTGGGAATAAATCCTGGTATTCGCACAGCAACTCAGCTACCTTATCAACCATATCTTCGTCCTAATAGTCTCCTATCTTAGAGAACTTAGGTTCTTCTTCAGATCCAATGTTTACCTGTAGAGTTTTCAAAGGCTCTGATATATCCATGTTCACCACCTTCAGTCCTTTGACTTTGCGATGTCCTTTAGTTTCTAGAATTGTAAGCAGTTACATTATAACATTTCAGCGTATGGCGTAGCTATGTACACATAATTCCTTCAGTTTTCTGAATATAGCTACTTTTATTTCTTGCAACGCTTCATCAATACTCTCAAATCCATCCTAAAAGCTGAAGGTTATTAGAAAACTCTCCCTTAAAATGTCTCATTCAGCAATTCCATGGTGAAGATCTATTTCCAAATACCAATTCATTGGGATCATATCTAGCGTATGATAGAAGATATGCACCCATTATAGTTGGGTTTTTGTTCCCTGAGCCATAGTCCATCGTGCTAAATGATCATGCGGATCATCCTTTCCATTGTATTTTTTTCATTCTAGTATTAGCATACCCGAACCTTAACCTCATCATTCTTCTGTACTCTCTCCATCCAGCAAAGCTCTCCTTGTGCATACCCACCAACGGGTAGGCGTAGTGTGTAGCGCCAACTCCAATGCCTGGAATCAATGTTATTCTGGTACTTCCCTTTCAAATTCATTCAAAAACAGTTCCACATCTGTTAAACCATCATAATGTAGAAGTTTTCTTAACTCAATAAAAACACACCTCAGTGACTTGGTCATCATATTGCAGTGGAGTGTAGATACCTCATGCAGCCTATTCTCCCAATGCTCTAGTTCTTCATCAGAGTCTGAGGTGCAGTAGCTATCCCTGTCCCACGTAATTCGTCCATCGGCAGTAGGATTGATCCAATCCCCATCTTGTGTTGTTATCTTGTATATCTGATCTAAATCATTGTCACTTTTGATATAGTCGCGCATTGGTTCGGTATAATGCGCTCCTTCTGTAGGGTTTAGTGGCACTACAACCCTGAGTGATTTCTTCTCTAAGGAAATCTTCCGCTTCTTCAAATTGATTACCCTGTTCATATCAATGCCCCAGTCAATTCCTAGTAACACAGGGTATGGGTTCCTATCATCCACTATCTCAATGACCTCAAAGTCATCCAGCGCACTCGCACCTTCAATGTCCACCATTACACCATTTAAGCACCCCATTGGAACAATCTTCTGTTGATTTTCCATGCACAACTGAATAGGAGACCACTACAGTGCAGGTCTCCCCATCCTTTCCCATGTCTTCTTAGGCAAGACATTCGCATCAGACCCCAGATCCAAGATTACCTAGTCCATTTCATATTCACCTATCTGTGTAGTTAGCCTCATCTTGCACCTTGTTCATGCCTTGTGCTTACCAATATTTATGACAGTATGTTGTTCAGTAGGAGTATTTTATTTATTGGTGTACTTATTTATTAAGTCTTGCAATCCTTTGACTACTTTCTGATCACACAGTAACTTCATACTAGTCATCAGGAAAGTAGCGAGTATGGAAGGATCTACTTCTTGTGTCGCATTAGTCCATGGTAGTTTCTCCTGACTTCCTAAGTTGAAGGCCTCAACAAAGTTCTTCTTTTCTTCCATGAAAGTTTCTTTAATGCGATTAAGATCAAAGTCTACTCCCTTCTCAACGGCCTTGTGTACCCATCCGTCTTCCTCGGGTTCTTTACCTTTATCCACACCAGTCGTCATACCACTTCTCAACACATGTTTTGATCCTCTTTGTGGGGCTCAACCCTCATCATCTAAATGTTCTGCGTAGGCTGCTGGGGATGTGCCTTCTTTTATTGCATATTTGTTATAAGGACTGGACATTCCTCTATGACATGGTCAAACTATTGACAATACCGACATGATGGATGCGTGGGATTTGTACAATCTCATGCAATGTTCCCTACTTCACCACAATTATAGAAAATTACCTTCCCATTCCCTCGTCCTAGTCCAATGCCTCTTCCTCTTCCTTGGCCTTGGAATCCTCCATGCACAACTCCTGCGCCTTGATCCTGAGGTTGGTTTCTGCCTGCATCCTATAGGTAGGGGTTCTATCCATCATCAGCTCATAACTCCTACAGTGGCATTCATCATGTCCTATAGACTTACAGAAATTACAAAATAACTGTTGAGGGGTCTGTAAAAACTTCTGTAGTAAATGGAAATTCTCAATAGCATGTTGCCCTGTAATCTGATAGATAGCGCACTAGAGCATAGCTCTCACACTTGTCCCAACATTATTCTCTGATTTCAAGGGAACAAGCCCTCCCCCTATTAGATATAGTTCTTAAATATTGGGCAATGGTCCTTATCATGTCCATGGCTCTTACACTTCAAACACCAGATCTAAGAACGCACCTCCGGCTGAGCTTCTTTCCCTTTATTCAAGATCTGCAACTCCAAGTGCAGTCTTTCTAGCTGTGAATGAATTTTTTGCACTCCAAGGTTCATATATTGTATAGGCGAGGCACCCAACCTTATCACAATCTCTAAGGCTTCCGCTTGTGTTGCTATCTTCTGTTGTGACAAAGGTATTCTTAAATGTGGCATGACAAATGCTATAAACCAATCGTGATCCTCTGAATATGAGATTATCATATTTTCTTACCTGGACATGAACTTCAGCCTCTGATCAAAATCCCATGGTGTCTCATCTATCTTCTATTGGATTTCCTTAAATTCAATTATAGACTGCACCTCTCACTTAGGCTTACTGAACTCCTTGTTCAAAGCTAGCTGGGTATCTGTGAGAGTCGTGTTGGGGTTATCAATGCAATACTTTATATACCATGTTAACGCATGATCCTATAAGGCTATAACCAATAGTTTTTTCTTAATATTGTCATCGGTAATTTGTTGTGTTGTCCAAACAACTCTTGCAACAAATCAAAACTGTCCTAGATCTTCGGTCCCCATTCTTTTAAAGAACGACATCTTTATAGAACTCTCCATGTTGAATAGTGGAAATGGAGGTGGAGGTGGAGGGGGAGGTGGGGTGAATGGATGAGGTATCCTCAGAATACCTTGTGTAATTAACTGAACTACACTTTGCGGCGTAGTCAGCACCGCCCCTTCGTCTTCGCTTGAAGGGGTTTCAATGAGCGGGCTATATTCTGGGTTGGATCCTACATTCCTTCTAAAGAATCTTCCACTTTGGATAGCCCCAAACATCAAGATAATTGCATAACCCTCTTTTCAAATAAGAACATTTTAATCCAAGTCTTCAATGATTTCAAATACTTACCTCGTAGTGCTTTAAAGATCCTTCACTATAGTTGATATTTCTATCGATCGCGAAATAAGTCACAGAACTCCCCAGTGTATAATCAACCTAGTGGTCCACATCCCACATGATATTACTTTTTGATGCTTCCAGTCATCACACCAGTTCAAGAGTCCACACTATAGGGCCTTCGAGCCTCCATGTCCCTTGAGTGTCGGCCGACTTGGACAACCACTCACATAGTTCTTCAAGGAAGAAACTGAAGAACACGTCGGTCTCATCAGTGTACAAAAATCGCTACAACCACAACTCCTTGGATAATTTATGGCTCATGTTCTCCTGAGCCGTGAACGTGTACGATTTTTCATCAATCCACTTTTCAAGCTCTTTCTTCATAGGTAACCATTTATCATACATCTCTTACATAGATCTCGGTCTCGACAATGGAACCATTTTTTGGATTAATGGGGCCTGACTCAGGTTTTGAGTTTTTCCTGCCAACCAACAAAACCCTAACTGCTAGCCCTTTTGGAAACAACCCACATAGCGTAGGTTGCAATCTCACCCAAAGTAGTATTGGGGGATGCGAGGACTACGTTTCTGCATCTAGGGACATGTGATAAGTGGTTCTTAAGCTCTGACAGTTTAGATCTGCCTTCACATAGATCGGTATCCTTCTAGGGCTCGTTACTGTAACTAGGGTAAAATGGCTTCTAGACCTTCGCGAAGGCCTACAATCAGTCTTTGCAGACCTTAAATAGACGATTTATCCACTTTTGTGCATCAATAAATAACCCTAGATCTGACTTCATGAAGATCTATCCAATTTATCAGAAAACATAGCAGAAATAACCCTTATCTTTGTGAAATTAGATAACTACTCAATTCATGCATAAATAAGATAGATTCAGTGGTTTCACACAACATTTATTCATTATTCCATAGAAAACACATTATAGGTGACAATTCATAACATAAACAAAATTCAACAGAAATGCTCAGATTGCATAACAATTCTTCAAAATCAGTCCTTATTAAATTACATCATTCAAATTACAGACTTCTCCGCCCTCTACACTCAGTTATATGGGTGCACGCACTCAGCTGCAGACTTGACCAAGGCCTTCTGTGCACTCAACTACATGAGCCTTCCCCTTCTCACCTAAGTACATGAAGCAGAGCCTTCCTGGCTTAGTGCTCACCCAAAAACAATCTCTATATTGATTTCTCGTTATCGACTACTACTTCTACAGTCACTATGACTCAAATATATAGCCTTCTCAATACAATACCATGGTCCGTAGACCATGGGTGAGTTTCAAAACTGACCCAAAACAAGGGGGTAAACCCCTTTGACTCCTAACTAGTTACGTGCTTGCATCCACATTTCGTGGAGAATTTACATCTTTACAAAAAATTATACAAATTTTGGGTTAACTAACCCCAAAACTGACTATAGGGACCCTATCCCAACAACTCCTATGAATTTTTTCACCAAAATAATCCCTTTCTCTTTTTATAATTTCATGCACACAAGATGCATATATAACCTTTCGCAAGAACATGACAAAACTAACCTATCTTAAATTTTCTTGGGATTATAAACCTTTTAAATATTTTCAACAAAATTAACAATATACTTATCTTTCCTCATAGAGAAACACAAACTCTCTCAACCTAAAATTTGTGCCACTTTCTCACCATTGGATGTATCAGTCATGAAGCACACCGTTGTGAATGAGCCTACCCCAAAACATTGAGGAGATCATATTTCTTGTCTATCTAAAAATTTGTAAAATTCAGTTTTTTCTCCATTCCATTATCAAGTGGAAATACCGTTTGATCAACTTTTCAAATCTAGTAGTGGTCATTCGAGAGCAGAGCAGAGGTCCAAATTCCTTACCCCTAAAGGCCACCCTCATTGTCTATCACACATGGACTCTGAACTCAATATTATATGGTCAGAACTCAAGACCAATCTCAAAATAAATATCAGATGACCACACATAAGTGTTTCCAACAAAAACTAAAATATATATAGACAGGAAGAAGGTATGGTTTGGAAATAGTGTAAAAGCGAAATAGTTGTTTCCACGGATCGCTTAAATCCTTCTACTCTAACTTCTATAAAGGAAAAAGAAATGATAGTAATTTTTTTAAAAGAATAAGAATTGTATGCTCATGTGGATTTCTCCTCTGTAAAAATATGTCACTCCCTCAAACCCTTATCAACCATATTGTATATGTACCATACGTGAATCCTCCCTTTTTTCCTATTTTTTTTCCAATAAGATAACTTCAACAAACAGTTACAAAAAATTTACAATGGTTTTTTATTTCAACTATTTCGTTGAAAATTAACCATGGTCATTAACAACATGTGATGAACATCGAAGGGATATTACATACTCGCCCCCTTTAAGTAAACATTGTCCTCAGTTTTCACCATTAACTATTACTTATGCCATCTATCTCAAAACAACTACATGGGAATTATTCCCATTCAAAATGAAGGATTTTAATTCTAGGAAATACCAATAAGAGAAAACTATAATGTTTTATCAATAGTCATAAGGGTTTCCAGCTACAAAGTATTCAATTTCTATTTTTAATCACTTAACCATTATTTAATTTCACAGAAACCAATACAAATTCTATATACCAACTTATTTTTACTTACCAATTACTCTTGGAAATCAAGGTTACTTTATGCAAAAAAAATTAAGTATAGGCGGTTTATCAGCTACGGAAAGCACTCTAAGAGTGGTTTGATAGCCCATCAACAAGAACCTAGGGTGGTTTCACAACCCCCATGGAAAGAACCTTGTAATGTATGATCAACAAATCCAACATGACCACATTAATCACAATCACATTACTTGTATTCTGAGCATTTTCAATCAAATGAAATACTTTTAACTATCAACCATTCATGCAATGTCAGGCGATATTTTAATCTCAGTACTTCCACAAGTACTCAGAGGGAACCTAGCTCTCTAATAATTGAAATGATCAGTAACTACACCAAATTTATACTGTCTTAGCCCCTAATAATGTAGGTTTTAATCACGTACATAAATTACTTGCATACGAATTCTAAAAATAGAAAATAAATAATAGCAAGAGCATAACACATAAAATAAAATATACACAGAGATTTTCCCCTAGATCCCAAAACCGGGACTACCCAATTGATTTTTCATTATGTTCCTTTCAATGTTACAATACATATATATACATGCTGAAGCATCCATAAACCCCAATCCATTAACCCTATATTAGAACATAACCATAGCTCCCTTGACCGGACCTGCAAAATACCATGGATTGAAAATCATCGCGCCCAAAACAATGTGCAAAATACATGCACAAAACCATAGGTAGGTCCGCCTACCTAATATAGGGTCCAAAAAAAAAATTCCCTGGGACGTTGCCCCAAACCCCATAGACCCACTCCCCCTTGTGAGCCCCCTGCTATGCCTGATGTAATGAAGGGGAGGCTCCTCCCCCCCTCTAACCCCCCAGTTTAACTACTGGGGCTAGTCGTGGAAAGAATACACAACCCAACATTCTCCCACTTGTTGTTTTCTTTCCACGGGGGGATATAGGAGAGATTAGTCATTCATCCAACCCTGCAACACCCATTGTTTCTCTACACCAAGAGAACTTCTCAGTGCTCACACACTTTGTTAATGCATCTGCAGTATTCTTCAAAGTTCCCACCTTTACCAGCAACACCTTCTTGTCTTCTACCATATCCCTCACAAAGTGATACTGAACATCAATGTGATTTGTCTTTGAATGATAAGCAAGGTTCTTTACCAAGAAAATTTCACTTTGGTTGTCACAGTCTATCCATATAGCTCGTTGTACTAAACCCATACTTGAACAAAATCTCTACCGCCAAACTACTTCCTTGCTTGCATGAGTGACTTCCATGTATTCTGCCTTTGTAGCTGACAGTGCCACGACATATTGCCTCTTACTTATCCAACTAACTGCACCTCCAAATAGGTTAAACACATACCCACTTGTAGATCTTCTCTGATCCAGATCTTGAGCCCAATTTGCATCAACAAAGCCATAGATGTCCAAAACTCTGTCCAATCCTAGTCTTCCTTGGTAGCACAAACCATAATCAATAGTGCCACGCAAATACCTGAAAACCTGCTTCACTGTTGTCCAATGCTCCTTCCCTAGTTTTGACATAAACTTGATCAATGCTCCCACTGCATGTGCAATGTCTGGTCTAGTACAGACCATCGCACACATCAAGCTACCAACTGCACTTGCATATTGAACACGGGACATGTCCTCTTCCTCTTCTTGTGTCTTGGGACATTGTTGAGCATATAACTTTACAACTATAGGAATAGGAACCTTCACTGGTTTACTATCATGCATATTAAACCTTTGCAATATTGTCTTGACATCTGGTTTAACCAGAGCTTCCTCTTTGCCTGATATCATTTAATTTCAATGCCCAAAATATAGTTTGCAGCACCAAGAACTTTCATGTTGAATTTGGAGGACAATTGGGTCTTCAAATACTAGATAATTTCTTTGTCATTTCCAACGAGAAACATATCATCCACATACAAGACTAGATAAATAACACGGTCACCAATTAATTGAAAATACACATAGTGATTTGCTTTGCTTCTGGTGAAACCAAGTCAACATCTAAATGTATCAAATTGCTGATACCACATCCTTGGTGACTGTTTTATCCCATACAAAGACTTTTTTAACTTGCATACCAGTTCTTTCTTACCCTTCACCGCAAAGCCTTCAGGTTGCTTCGTGTAGATCTCTTCTTCCAAATCCCTATGAAGAAATGTTGTCTTCACATCCATCTATTCTACTTCAAAATAAAAAGCAGCAACAACAAATAAAAGTAATCTAATAGAAGCTACCTTGGCAATAGGAGAAAAAATATCACGAAAATCAATTCCCGACACCTGGGAATAACCTTTTGCTACCAATTGAGGTTTGTATTTCTCTGCCTTTCCTTCTACATTCGTCTTCTTCTTGAACACCCATTTGCTACCAATGGGTTTCCTTCCAACCAGAAACTCCACTAGATCCCAAGCCTTATTTTTGTGCAAAGATGTCGTTTAATCAACCATGGCCTCTTACTAGAGTTTTCCATCCTCTGAATCTACTGCTTCCTTCAAAGTTTTGGAATCATCATCAGTAATAGACAAAGAAAAATTTGAACAGAAAGAAGATGGACTATACCTTTATCGTTGCCTTCTTTTTCAAGCTAATCTTCTCACAACCGAAGTTTGTGGCTCTTAATATTCTGATTGCTATTCTGTTGTAGAGTCTAATTCTTCCTCCTTTAGCTCAATCTCTATCTTCTTAGGTTCCTTTGGTAGGAATTCATGTTTAATATCATCTTTCACCTCTCTAATCACCACATATCGATTGTAAACAACCTTCCTTGTTACTGGGTTCCAAAGCTTATAACCTTTCAAACCATCCTTATACCCAATAAAGATGCACTTTTCATATTTACTATCCAACTTTGTTATTTTCTCCTTTAGAGCATGTACATATGCATCACATCTAAATACCCTAAGATGTGAAAGAGAGTGTTTCTTACCAGTCCATACCTCTTGTGGAGTCTTATCCTCCAACACTGATGAAGGTGATATGTTGACCAGGTAACATGCACTCTACACCGCCTCTCTCCAAAAATCCTGTCCTAACCCGGCACCACTGAGCATGCTTCTTGCCCTTTCCATCATCGTCTTGTTCATTATTTATGCAACTCAATTTTTTCTCAGGTGTGTATGTAGTAGTCTTCTTTTGTGCTATACCACACTTCTTACAAAATTTTTCAAATTCCTTCTTGCAAAACTCTCCACTGTTATCTTTCCTCAACACCTTTATCTTCTTATCTTTCTGGTTTTCCAGCAAAGCCTTAAATTCTTTAAACCTGTCAAAGACTTCAGATTTCTTATTGAGGAAATATATCCATGTATTCCTTGAGAAGTCATCTATAAATGATACATAGTACACAGACTTACCCAGTGATGGAACCGACACAAGTCCTGTTGTAGCATCCATTTTCATTTGAAGTTTCTTAATAATGTTACAAAAGAAAAAATAAAAATAAAAAACAAAACCAAATATTATGTATGAATTTCTGCAAAATCAAAAAGATCTAAATGATGGAGTATTATTTTGTTTTTTTAAAAACAATCGACAATGTAAATGGGCGTGACCCATTAACTAAAGTTCATGCAGGTTCAAGAGGTGTGATCAAGTGATAACTCGATAAGCATGTTGAGGTGTGTTGCGGGGAAGAAACGAGCACGAAAATTAATTCAGGGTCAACCCCCATAGTTGATCATGACATTGGGATGGTTGACCGCGATCTACGGCCGGAGATTACTGCGGGGTTCAACTCTGATAAGGTTCACGTACATTCATTACCCCAATGGTGGGCCACCCAAATCGTTCTGCTCCACATCGCTCACTCCATGTCTTCCGCCACCTTCATTCGTTAATCGCCCACATCACTCACCATACCTCACCACCTCATCCACCACTACATTAATACATAGCATTTATTTCACAGCATTTATTGCAGAGTTTTTCCCCCCATTTGGTTATTGTATATAATCAAAGTGTAAAAGAGAACGTTGCATTAATCATTTGCTTGTTAAACGGAGCAGCTTCCTTTCTAGTTCAATATTCTAAGTCAGTGATTGTCTTCAACAACTATATTCTGAGTCAGCAACTGTCACCCACCAGACGTCATGACCAAGCAAGTAAGTTCTTCCTCAATCATTCATACCCCATTAATGGATGTCGAACACGATATTTCTGATACCCTCTATACAATTAAGCATCTACCATTATATCAAGAAGTCATTCTGAACCAGAAAAAAGTCCCATATATCCATGGAAATGGTTAGGTCAGGTGTTTTAGCAGCCTTTTTCCTTAAGACTCACTTGTTTCCTGAACTCATACAATGGCTAGCCTTAGCCATGTACCCTAATAAGTGCTTCGTAATTAATCATTCTGCAGAAAATGTTTTCCAGGTAACCACTCAGTTAATTCACCAAGCACTAAATTACCCTATGTCTGGAACATACACCACCTTTACTAAGGAATCTCTAGTCTCCCATTATGATAGCTTGTCACCCCAAGAATTGTCTCATGTCACCTCATTCTTAGCTCCTAAGTCAGGACAATTCTCTCTAGATGATAATTTGTTCTCTTTAGATATTTTCACAGTTGATATAAGACCAGTCTTGCAAGTAATTTCAAAGATTTTAGGGAAAGAAGATTCCAGACAGGTTGATAAAGTGGTGTTGGGATTCTTCTCCTTAATGATGAAGCCAGAGGTAGTGCTAGATATTCTATCTTTTTGGGTAAATGTCATCAATACTTAGTTCATGACTCTACCTCTTACTGGATCTTTTAAGTTTCCTTCAGTCATTACTTATCTGTTTTTATACCACAACGTTGAGCACTTCTTAGGGTTGGAATTAAATGTTGTTGATCCGAACAAGAGAAAACAATCAGTGGTATTTTGGACAAACTTGGTCAGAGGTGATCCAGGGGATAGTGGATTGTTTGAGTTCACCTCTTTATTCCTTCGGTGGTTTACAAGATCTTGAATGGAACCTTACCTCTAGCTTTTCTTCCCAAAGCTCAAGAATTCCTTCAGTTGAGTAAAGATGTGAGGTGTGGTGACTAGTATGTTATTGAGGATCGTGTAGAGATTAGGTTTTATGGAGCCTTAGTTAAACCATACAGATTTCCCAAATTTGTGCCAATGAGGCTCTTTGCCTTGGAATTTATCAGGCAGGGTCCATTTTATTCCCATGAAAAAGGGTTATTTGTTTAAGTTGCCCAGAGCAGTAGGTCCTTTCATTGTGAACACTAGACAAGCTGCTAAAGAGGTTGAGAGGCTATTAAATGACATGTGTCTTTTACAGGTGGTTGAGTGGGCCTATGACCCTCACTAGCTTATTTCCAAGAGGACGATGGAGAATGGGTATTCAACATTTGTACATGAGAGTAGACCAAAAACAAAAAATATGGAAAATGAAGGTTTATAGGTCACCCAGGGGGCAGAGGTTGAAACTCCTGGCATTTCAAAAAAGGGTACCAAGAGGGCTAGAGAAAATGTTATTGAATTGGATGAAGAAGAAGCAGAAGCAGCCAAAAGAGCTAAACTTTCGGATGTAGTGATTGCAGCTCAACCTAGCCTAATAATTCAATTAGGAGAAACAGAGGGTGCACCAGCCTCTCCATATTCCAGAGAGCCTACTCATGATCAGGTTCCTTTAATTCAAAATATGTTTGCTCAAATTTCTGAAAGAAATAAAAAGATGCAAGTAAATATGGAGGCTCAAGTTGAGTCTCAAATTGTTCATGAACAAACAAGATTGTTATTTGCTATGGACTCGGAGAGGAGTCAATTTAAAATTTCTTTCTCTCATCCTACTGAGATGTCTATTGGATCTGCCAGCAGTTTCAAAACTTTTAATTTGACTGTTGATACTCACAAGCCTCCCATGCTTGACAAGATCAACTTGCATATGCAAACTGGTCAATTGATTTTCAATGACTTACACAAAACTAATGCAGCTGTTGTTAAAGCAGAGAAAATGTTGAACAAGGTAATTCAATAGTTGAAATTGGAAAAAGCCAATTCTATGGCACTGAACGGCTAGGTAGAAGAATTGAAGAACATTATTGTCAAATTAGGTATCAACCCCGATGATCAACTTGCAGTACAAGAATTATTGAAATCTGCTAAGGCAGAGATTGGAGTTTTGAAGAAAAAGTTACATCTACCTACATGGGAACATCCCATTGCTATAGGGATAGCTGAAGTAGAAAATGAAAAAGAGAAGCTATTATAGGACGTATTGCAGAAAACTGAAGAAGTTTCTTTACTTAAAGAATCTTTGGATAAACTGCAACAACAAGTGAGTTCTCATGTTTGTACAATAGTCACGCCAACAAATGTAGAAGATCCAGCAGCACAGGTATTGCAGCTGGCAACATAATTGAAAATGGCCGAACATGATACCAAGAAAGTACAAAGGGAGTTGGAAACGGCCTACAAATTGTTAAATTTGAGTGAAGACGAAGCAAGGACAGAAAAGGAGAATGCAAAGAAGTACCAAGAAGATCTATTAAGGACTGAAGAAGAGGTGAAAAGACTGAAAGAAAAACTGAAGGGTAATATGTCCTTAATTCAAGCCATGGAGATTTTATGGGATGAAATCATTGAGATTATCAGGAACATCTGGGAGTTCCTTGTCATTAAGTCTAATGAAAAAGCACTAGTCAGAGATATGGAAGGTTAAGTTATGAAGGAAAAGCAAAAGGATCTGGACATATCAAAATTTACCAAATAATGATAGATTTTATCAATTCCAAGTCTGCTTCAGAGCATAAAGAGCATGACCTTCTAGACAGGACACTATGTGCAATTGATTTCAAAAAAATAACTGTTAGAAATATCTACAGGAATACTGTTGAAAAGAAGTTAAAAGATATAAAGGAACTTGTCTCTAATTTTAGCATACTGTTTGATAAAAGAGTGAAGGTTGGGCTTCCCTCTTGCTCGGATCTATAGGGAAATCTGTTGCCATGTAAAACATATGAAACTTTTTTGGTTGAAACAAAGAGCAAGATTGATAACACTCATGAAAAGACAGTAGTGTTGAAGGGAGCCACTACTGTAAACTATCTCCATAAAGATTTTAAACTTCTGTGGATGGTGCAAACTTTGTTTATAGATAAGCCTACTTATAGTAGGATTACAGCATGCAGGATAGCACTTGATAAACTAGAAGAAGCACCTAAATCAAATGTGCCATTGTGGAGAAAGTGCAAGGAATGGATGATAGAACAGGCAAAGGGTACACCAACAGATCAGCCCGCCAAAGTCTCAGATTCAAACAGTGATCAACAATCACCAATCATAGTTTAATTTCTGTTATCTTATTTTCTGAGAAAGAGGTGTCTTTTACCCTCTAATGTAACATTTTAAAATGACTTTTACTTTTAGATAGTTAGATAAGCAGTTTGACAGTTTTGACAGTTACCAACTGTCTCATGAATGTATAAAAAGATGAAAAGCTATGAAAAAAGGGTTGGAATTTTGCAGAGTGAAAGGCTATGCTATTTTGTACTTGATAAATTGATGATTAATGAAGGAATCAGGAGTTTCCATACATGTTGAGTATGATTTTGTTATTTCTCCACTATGTGTCATTTTGTGTATTCATCTCTTCAAATATGCTAATGAAGTTGCAGGTTTTTATTTACTTATCTAAATGAAGTTAAATTCCTTAAAGGGAACACCCATATTTAAAACCTCTTTCTATATGTTTCCTCTAAATTACAGAGAATAATTCCTGTTAAACACAGCATATTGTCTTTAATTTCTTTACATATTCTTCACATCACATTCATATTTAGCATCACATGGCATTTTGAGACTTTTTCAGTCATCTAAATATTAGGGATTTAAGGTCAAGTCTTTCAGATTCTTCAAATAGAGATTCAACAGAGATATAAGTGACAAACATAATAAATCATTAATGTCTTAGGCACAATTTCTCCACAGCCAGGAAATTGGTTTCCTAAGGGACAACATTAATTGGCATCGTTGCTGGGAAGAGAAGATAGGAACACTTTTCCCTGGGTTTTCAATATATTCCTCTGCTTGTTCAGTGAGGAGGAAATTTTTGGCAGCAGTGAAAACAAGATTAATAATTCTAGCTCCAAAAAGGCCTCATACAAGGTCAGACACCTCACAACAGAAACTCCTAGCCCTTTTAGACCTTGAGAAGCTAGTTTCCAAGAGGGTTGGAAGGCCAAAAGCTCTACTTACATCAATTCCTACACTGTTTGCACCCGGTAGCAGTTCGACTCATTTTTCATTCAAACATTCATATTCTATTGACCAAGAGTCATCTTTTACATCCAATTCATTTCAAGAACCCAACTGTCAAGAACAGGCTCTAGAGTCAGTTTCTTTTTTAATACCTGCTATAGTTATTCAACCTAAACCCATAACTACATTACCACCTTCTCATACTCCATTTATTCCTTAGTTAGGTTATACATCTATTGTCAATTGGGGTTCAGTAAGTTCAGGAGCAAATATGGCAGCACCTGCATTTTTGATGAATAGGTATGCACCTATTCAATTGCCACCATAGTTGAATCAAATGCCACAAGAATATTTGAAGATTCTTCCTCGTTTCACAGGAGAGGATGAACAAACAGCAGAGAATCATATAGCAGTCTTTTGTAATTTTGCATAGAACCTAAATGTTGAACATTTAGATGTTTTTCTAAGACTTTTTGTCCAATCCTTGGATAGCGAAGCAAGAAAATCGTTCAAAGGACTTCCTAATAACTCTATCCCTACATGGGAAGATATGGAGAGCTTGTTCATTCATATATGGGGGGAAGAAAAGAGACCATGGATTTTCACTAACAAAGTTCAATGAAATTAAGAAGAAGCCTGATGAAAGTTTTGTAGAATTCATCAGAAGGTTTAATAAATTGTACAATAGTCTTCCAACGGAGATTAAGCCTCCTTCTACTGGTGCAAAAATAACTTTTGTAGGGGCTTTTGAGTCAGATTTTGGATTTACATTGAGGGAGAGAAGATCCCCAACCCTTGATCAGATCCAAACTAATGCCTTAGAGATAGAAGCAAATCTGGTGGCCGTAGGTAAAACACCTGAGACACAGCCTATCTAAGATAAGGGGAAAGTCTAAAGTAGAATCCTCTCAAAGTCAAACATTAGAGGATATGAGTAGTGCGATTAAAACTCTATCAAATAAATTGATTAAATTAGAACTGGAAAATAAGAATTCTCAAAGGCAAGCACAGCAAAATAGGAATTTTAATCCTCAGTATATAAGACAACCTCTGCAAATTCTACAGAAGGAGAGAAAAGATCAAGATCAGATTCAAGCACCACTGTATATAGAGGCAGATCTTGATGATGTACCAGAGCATTCTAGGGACCATGATGATCATATTTCCACATTGTATGCAATAGATGAAGATGAACTAGGTGTCAAGGGAT
The DNA here is from genome assembly GCA_031772625.1 of Pinus tabuliformis. Taxonomy (NCBI): domain Eukaryota; kingdom Viridiplantae; phylum Streptophyta; class Pinopsida; order Pinales; family Pinaceae; genus Pinus; species Pinus tabuliformis. The sequence continues at coordinate 503,248,506 of CM062817.1, read as the reverse complement.
AAGAATATGAATATGTTGAAATAGATGTAATTTATGATGAAAATGACATTGATGAGTATTAGAAACAGTCTACTAATTTTATGCAGTAAGAAATATGACTTGAGATCAACAAAAAGATCTAGAAGTCAAGAAGAAGAAGGTGAGCAGCAAGTCCTAGCTCCATTACCAAAGGAGACTCCATAAGAACCCCAACCTGCAAATATAGGAAAGAAACAACAGAATACAAATAGCAAGACTCAAATACTTCAAGGTGAGTCTTCTCAAGACAAAAGTGAAAAAATCCCTTTAGAAAAACTTGTTTCCATTCCACAAGAGATTTCAGTCATAAAGAGAGGTGAAGATGAAAATGAAAAGAATACTAAATAGGGTCATGTGTTTAGTCTTACCAAAGAATTGGAAAAAATCAGAATTCAAGTTCCCCTCATAGAGTTGGTCAAAACACCAGTCTATCAAAGAGAGATTTCTAAGTTTGTTAATCTAAAAGAGAATATGAATGTAAATGACACCGTGAATCTATAGGATGATAAACCAGTAGTGGTTTTTGGTCCACATGTGGAGGAGGTAGATCCATCAACGCCTCCTTTCTGTATTTCCTTAGTGATCCATGATTTCCTCTTGCATAGTTGTATGTTTGATTCAGGAGCTTCACATAACCTCATGCCATTGTTTGTAATGAAATAGCTAAACCTACAAGTTACTAAACCCTATAGAGACATGTACTCTTTTTATTCAAAGAAAGTTAAGTGTCTATGGGTCATTAAAGATATGGTGGTTTCAGTAGCCCATATCCCAGCTAGGAGCTTGGTAAGGGATGTAGTGGTAGCAGATATCCCTGCTAGGTTTGGAATGTTACCATCTAGATCATGGGGGGCTAAATTGGGTAGTTTTTTGAAGCTAGATTTTACATATGCTATTATACCAACTTTTGGTTGGGAAGAGACGAGGTTGTACAAAGAAACTAGATTTGTAAAAACAATTACAAGAAACAGAGCAAGTAATTCACCTGTATATAGCCAAGAGAAAGATGACTTTTCTTGCTTCACGCTGCATGATAATGTAGAATTGGTTGAAGATAACCAGAAGCAGCTTACTTCAGCCAGTGTAAATACAGAGCTGCAAATAGAAGGGATGTGGAAATGCTTCTTTGATGGAGCCTATTCTAAGGAAGGAACAGGTGTTGGTTTCCTTCTAATTGCACCTGGAGGTAACATGTTCCCTTTTTATTTTAAATTGGAGTTTGAAGCAACAAACAATGTGGTAGAATATGAATCCTTGATCATTTCTCTGCAAACAGCTAAACAAATGGGAGTCAAATCAATTTTTGTTTTTGGATATTCAGAGCTGATTATAAAAAAGATAAAAAAACCAATTCTAGACAAAACACCCTAGGCTTAGGGCATACAGGAATGAAGTGTGGGATTTGGTTGAGAAGTTCTTTGAAGCTTTCAAAATTTAGTTCCTTTCAAGGGATGGAAACCAATTAGCAGACTCATTGGTTGTGGCTGCTAGTACTTTTAGACCTCCTATTAATCCAAAGCTAAGATATGAGGTTGAAATGAGATATAGGTCTTTTGTCCCTGATAATATAAAGCATTATTAGATATTTGAAGATGATCAACAGATTAAAGAATTTTTGGCTATGATTGGAGAGTTTCATGATATCGAGATTGATCAAGATGAAGATGAAGCAACAGATGATGCAGAAGTAAGTGGTTTGAAAAATTATGTTGTTAATCAAAAAAAAAATTAATTGAAAAATAATATTCTGCCAAGGGGACTTGTTCCTCTTGAAATACTTTTTAACTCTAATGATGTAGCTACTAGTTCAGAGAAAATTCCATAGGATGAACATATTCAAGATTGTAATATTGGAACTCAGGAAGAGCCCAAGTTAATCAAATTATTTGATGGAGTTCCACTTAATTATAAGGAAAGATATCTTAAGCTTTTTAAGGAATACATTGATGTTTTTGCTTGGTCCTATGAGGATCTCAAAACATATGATACAAGTATTATTCAACACAAGATTCCCTTGAAAGAGGGGATAAAACCATTTAAGCAGAAACTTAGACAGATAAATCCACTGCTTTTACCAGCAATTGAGAAAGAGGTCAAAAAGTTGCTTGATGCTAAAATAATAGTTCCACTCAGGTACTCTGACTGGGTGGCCAATTTAGTGCCTATAAGAAAGAAAAATGGAGAGATAAGGCTATGTGTGGACTTTAGAAATCTCAATAGGGCTTCCTTAAAAGATAACTACCCGTTACCTAAAATGGATCATGTATTGCAGAAGGTAACAGGATCATTCAGGATGTCAATGTTGGATGGGTTCTCTGGGTATAATCAGGTGGTTGTGGATAAAGAAGATCAGAAAAAACGGCATTCACAACTCCTTGGGGAACTTTTATGTACACTCGAATGCCTTTTGGGCTGATGAATGCAGGTGCTACATTTCAGAGGGCTATGGACATTGCTTTTGTGGGTGACAAGTTTGTAGTGATATATTTGGATGATATTACTGTTTTCTCTAAGTCTGATGAGGAGCATCTGAACCATCTTAAAAAGACTAGAGAAATGTAGAAAGTTTGGGCTTTCCTTGAATCCTAAGAAGTCTATTTTTGCTCTTGAAGAGGGCAAACTGCTGGGGCACATTGTTTCTAGGGATGGAGTGAAGATAGATCTAGCAAGAGTGCAAGTTGTGTAGAAAATACCCTTGCCCAGGAGTAAGAAAGACATTCAAATATTTCTGGGAAAAATAAACTTTTTAAGGAGGTTTGTGTCCAACTATGCAAAAATTGTAAAGGAAATTACAAATATGCTGAAGAAGGAGAATGAATTACATTGGATGAAGGGAGCTAGAGAGTCATTCTCTAGGATTAAAGAAGCATTACAAGTAGCTCCATTCCTAATCAGCCCTGATTATCAAAGGCCTTTCCAATTTTTTTCATTTGCATCACCTAATTCAATAGTTGCTACCTTGTTGCAAAAAAATGATGAAGAGAAGGAGCAGCCAGTTGCTTTCTTTAGCAAGATTCTGAGGGATGCTGAACTAAAGTATAATATTCTTGAAAAACAGGTATATGCTTTGGTAAAATCCCTAAAGGCCTTCAGAACTTATGTGTTGCAGTCACAGATCATTGCTTATGTGCCAAATGCTGCAGTAAAAGATGTATTAGTATAGAGTGATGTAGAAGGCAAAAGAGGAAAATGGATAGCCAAGATCCAAGAGTATGACTTGGACATAAAACCCACAAAGTTGGTGAAAGGGCAAGGATTAGCAAGGATGTTGACAGAGTCAAACTTTCAGGCATTGGGAATCAACTTGCTGGCACCTGTGAATGAAGGAACAAATGGAGAAAGTGAAGAAAAGCCAGATCCAGGTATAAAGATCAGGTATAAATTTTTATGTTCATAATGGTACAAGCATATAGTCCATTATTTGTGTTTTCTCTTCTGTCCTCAATCCTTGGATAGAACAAAGTATAGAGCATTAAAAAGCAAAGCATAACCATATGTGATTGTTGAGGGCAGATTGTATTGGAAGGATCTAGTAGGAATTTTGTTGTTATGTTTAATAGATGATGAATTCATAGAAACCATCAAAGATTATCATGAGAAGTTATGTGGAGGATATTATAGTTGGAAAGCTACTGCTCATAAAATCCTCCAGGTAGGGTTTTATTGGCCCACTCTATTTGGTGATACATATAAGTTTGTCAGAAGCTGTCAGAAGTGTCAGCTTTTTGTTGAGAAAAAGAGGCTAGCTCCCTTGCCTTTGATCCCAGTCTTCATAGAAGAACCATCCAGACAATGGCGATTAGATTTTGTTGGAGAAATTAACCCACCTTCAAGTGGACAACACAAGTGGGTTCTTACAACTACTAATTATTTCACCAAGTGGGTAGAAGCTATACCTACTAAAAGGGCAAATGACTAGGTGGTGATGAAGTTCTTAGAGGAGAATATTTTCAGCAGATTTGGATGCCTTGTCAAAATTATAACAGACAGTGCTCAAGTCTTCAGTTCAAGTAAGTTTAGTGCCTTTTGTCAAAATTATAATGCTATTATATCCCATTCAGCAGCCTATCATCCATGGGGAAATGGAATTGCTAAATCCACGAACAAAATATGGATGAAGATCCTTAAGAAAACTATTGCAGAAAACCAAAAGGACTGGGATTCCAAGTTAAAATTTGCTCTATGGGCTGCTAGAGTAACTACAAGAAGGTCTACAGGCAAATCACCTTTTGAATTAGTGTATGGAACCGAGGCTCTATTCCCAAGTCAGCTTGTGAAGCCTGTGATTGCAATGATTCAGGAAGCAAAAGAAGAGCCCAATTCCCTGATAAGAATAATGAATAAGGTAGTAGAGTTAAGTGAAAACAAGGATAAGGTAAGAGACAAATTGATTATGTATCAATCAAAGATGAAGAGTATTTTTGACAGAAAAGCATTTAAGAAATTGATTTTAAAGTTGGAGACCTGGTATTCAGGTGGGATACTAGAAGAGAATATAAGGGTAAACATGGTAAGTTTGATCCTCTTTGGTATGGCTCATTCAGAATTGTAAAAGCTGGGGCAAATAATACATTCTTCTTGGAGAATCTTGATGGTGAATCTTTATAGCTGCCTATTAATGGGCTACTAAAACATTATTTTCAGTTTTGAAGCACAAGCATCCTATCATTGTAGATACTGGAGTGAAATCATTATACAATTTCCACACAATTAAATTTGGCAAAGCAATATATGACTCCATGGCCGAGATGAAGGCACTAATTTGTAGTTCTTAGTGCTTTTGAGGTAGAAGCACTATCCCCAAGTGGATCTAGATGTTGTAGCATCCATTGTCATTTGAAGTTTCTTAATAATATTACAAAAGAAAAAATAAAAATAAAAAACAAAATCAAATATTATGTATGAATTTCTGAAAAATCAAAAAGATCTAAACGCCGGAGTATTATTTTGTTTTTTTTTTTTTTAAATCGACAATGTAAATGGGCCCGACCCATTTACTAAAGTTCATGCAGGTTCAAGAGGTGTGATCAAGTGATAACTCGATAAGCACGTTGAGGTGTGCTGCGGGGAAGCAACGAGCACGAAAATTAATTCAGGCTCAACCCCCGCAGTTGACCGTGATGTTGGCATGGTTGACCACGATCTATGGCCTGAGATTACTACGGGGGTTCAACTTTGATAAGGCTCTCATACATCGCTTACCCCTATGGTGGGCCACCCAAAACATTCCGCTCCACGTCGCTCACTCCACGTCTTCCGCCACCTTCATTCGTTAATCACCCACATCACTCACCGTACCCTGCCACCTCATCCACCACTCCATTAATACACAACATTTATTTCACAGCATTTATTATAGATTCTTTTCCCCCATTTGGTTATTGTATATAATCAAAGTGTAAAAGAGAACGTTGTATTAATCATTCGCTTGTAAAACGGAGCAACTTCCTTTCTAATTCAATATTCTGAGTCAGCAATTGTCTTCAGCAACTGTATTCTGAGTCAGCAACTGTCACCCACCAGATGCCATGGCCAAGCAAGTAAGTTCTTCCTCAATCATTCATACCCCATTAATGGATGTCGAACACGATATTTCTAATACCCTCTGTATAATTAAGCATCTACCATTATATCAAGAATTCATTCTAAACCAGAAAAAGTCCCCTATATCCATGGCAATGGTTACTTCAGGTGTTTTAGCAGCCTTTTTCCTTAAGACTCACTTGTTTCCCGAATTCATCCAATGGCTAGCCTTAGCCATGTACCCTAATAAGTGCTTCGTAATTAATCATTCTGCAGAAAATGTTTTCCAGGTAACCACTCAGTTAATTCACCAAGCACTAAATTACCCTATTTCTGGAACATACACCACCTTTACTAAGGAATCTCTAGTCTCCCATTATGATAGCTTGTCACCCCAAGAATTGTCTCATGTCACCTCATTCTTAGCTACTAAGTCAGGAAAATTCTATCTAGATGATAATTTTTTCTCTTTAGATATTTTCACAGTTGATATAAGACCCGTTTTGCAAGTAATTTCAAATATTTTAGGGAAAGAAGATTCCTAATAGGTTGATAAAGTGGTGCTAGGATTCTTATCCTTAATGATGAAGCAAGAGATAGTGCTATATATTCCATCTTTTTGGGTAAATGTCATCAATAGTTAGTTCATGACTCTACCTCTTACTGGATCTTTTAATTTTCCTTTAGCCATTACTTATTTGTTTTTATACCACAATGTTGAGCACTTCTCAGGGTTGGAATTAAATGTTGTTGTTCCAAACAAGAGAAAACAATCAGTGGTATTTTGGACAGACTTGGTCAGAGGTGATCCAGGGGATAGTGGATTGTTTGAGTTCACCTATTTATTCCTTCTGGTGGTTTACATGATCTTGAATGGAACCTTACCTCCAACTTTTCTTCCCAAAGCTCAAGAATTCCTTCAGTTGAGTAATGATGTGAGGTGTGGTGATTGGTATGTTTTTGAGGATCATGTAGAGATTAGGGTTTATAGAGCCTCATTTAAAACATACAGATTGCCCAAATTTGTGCCAATGAGGCTCTTTGCCATGGAATTTATCAAACAGGGTTTGAATGTGGATCAAGTCCACTTTTTTCCCATGAAAAAAGTTTATATGTTTAAGTTGCCCAAAGTAGTAGGTCCTTTCATTGTGAACACTAGATAAGCTGCTCAAGAGGTTGAGAGGCTATTAAATGACATGTGTCTTTTACAGGTAGTTGAGTGGGCCTGTGACCCTCACCAGGTTATTTCCAAGATGAGGTTGGAGAATGGGTATCCATCATTTGTACATGAGAGTAGACCAGAAACAAAGAAGATGGAAAATGAAGGATTACAGGGCACCCAGGGGGCAGAGATTGAAACTCTTGGCATTTCAGAAAAGAGTGCCAATAGGGCTAGAGAAAATGTTATTGACTTGGATGAAGAAGAAGCAGAAGTAGCCAAAAGAGCTAAACTTTTGGATTTAGAGACTGCAGCTCAACTTGGCCTAGTAATTCAATTAGGAGAAATAGAGGGTGCACCAGCCTCTCCATCTTCCAGAGAGCTTGCTCATGATCAAGTTCCTTTAATTCAAAATATGTTTGCTCAAATTGCTGAAAGAAATAAAAAGATGCAAGTAAATATGGAGGCTCAAGATGAGTTTCAAATTGTTCTTGAACAAACAAGATTATTATCTGCTATGGACTTGGAGAGAAGTCCATTTAAAATTGCTTTCTCTCATCCTACTAAGATTTCTGTTAGATCTTCCAACAGTTTCAAAACTGTTAATTTGACTGTTGATACTCACAAGCTTCCCATGCTTGAAAATATCAACTTGCATATGAAAAATGGGCAATTGATTGTTGATGACTTAAACAAAACTAATGTAGCTGTTGTTAAAGCAGAGAAAATGTCGAACAAGGTAATTCAATAACTGAAATTGGAAAAAGCCAATTCTAGGGCCTCGAATGCCCGGGTAGAAGAATTGAAGAACATTATTGTCAAAATAGGTCAACCTTGATGATCAACCTACAGTATAAGAACTGTTGAAATCAACTAAGGCAGAGATTGGAGTTTTAAAGAAAAGGTTACATCTGCCTACAGGGGAACATACCATTGCTACAGGGATAACTGAAGTAGAAAATGAAAAAGAGAAGCTATTACAGGACGTATTGCAGAAATCTGAAGAAGTTTCTTTACTTAAAGAATATTTGGATAAATTGCAACAACAAGTGAGTTCTTATGTTTGTACAGTAGCCATGCTAGCAAATGTAGAAGATCCATCAACACAGGTATTGCAGTTGGCAACAGAATTGAAAATGGTCGAACATGATACCAAGAAAGTACAAAGGGAGTTGGAAACGGCCTGCAAATTGTTAAGTTTGAGTGAGGATGAAGCAAGGACAGAAAAGGAGAATGCAAAGAAGTACCGGGAAGATATATTAAGGAAGAAGAGGTAAAACTACTGAAAGAAAAAATGAAGGGTAATATGTCCTTAATTCAAGCCAGGGAGATTTTATGGGATGAAATCATTGAGATTATTAGGAACATTTGGGAGTTCCTTGTCATTATGTCTGATGAAAAAGAACTGGTCAGAGATATGGAAGGTGAAGTTATGAAGGACAAGCAGAAGGATCTGGACAGATCAAAATTTTCCAAAAGAATGATAGATTTTATCAATTCCAAGTCTGCTTCAAAGCTTAAAGAGCATGACCTTCCAGACAGGACACTATGTGCAATTGATTTCAACAAAATGATTGTTAGAAATATCTACATGAATACTGTTGAAAAGAAGTTAAAAGAGATAAAGGAAGTTGTCTCTAAGTTTAGCATACTGTTTGATAAAAGAGTGAGGGTTTGGCTTCCCTCTTGCTAGGATCTACAGGGAAATCTACTGCCATGGAAAACATATGAAACTTTGTTGGTTGAAACAAAGAGAAAGATTGATAACACTCATGAAAAGACAATAATGTTGAAGGGAGCCACTATTGTAAACTATCTCCATAAAGATTTTAACTTGTGGATGGTGCAATCTCTAATAAGCCTACTTATAGTAGGATTACAGCATGCAGAATAACACTTGATAAACTAGAAGAAGCACATAAATCAAATGTGCCACTATGGAGAAAGTGCAAGGAATGGAATATAGAACAGGCAAAGGGTACACTAGCAGATCAGCCCGCCAAAGTCTCAAATTCAAACAGTGATTAGCAATCGCCAATCATAGTTTAATTTTTGTTATCTTATTTTCTAATAAAGAGGTGTCTTTTACCCTCTAATGTAACATTTTAAAATGACTTTTACTTTTAGATAGTTAGATAAGCAGTTTGACAGTTTTGACAGTTACCAACTGTCTCATGAATGTATAAAAAGATGAAAAGCTATGAAAAAAGGGTTGGAATTTTGCAGAGTGAAAGGCTATACTATTTTGTACTTGATAAACTGATGATTAATGAAAGAATCAGGAGTTTCCATACATGTTGGGTATGATTTTTTTATTTCTCCACTATGTGTCATTTTGTTTATTCATCTCTTTAAATATGGTAATGAAGCTGCAAGTCTTTATTTACTTATGTAAATGAAGTTAAATTCCTTAAAGGGTGCTCCCATATTTAAAACCTCTTTCTATATGTTTCCTCTAAATTACAGAGAATAGTTCCTATTAAACACAACACATTGTCTTTAATTTCTTTACATATTCTTCACATCACATTCATATTCAGCATCACATGGCATTTTGAGACTTTTTCAGTCATCTAACTATTGGGGATTTAAGGTCAAGTCTTTCAGATTCTTCAAATAGAGATTCAACAGAGATATAGGTGACAAACATAATAAATCATTAATGTCTTAGACACAATTTCTCCATAGCTAGGAAATTGGTTTCCTAAGGGACAACATGTCCAAACACATCACTGTGCACAAGCTCTAATATTTGTTTTGCCCTCTTACCACAAGAGGGGAAACTCACCTAATTTTGCTTCCCATATACACAATTTTCACATAAATCAAAATCGAGAGAGCTATTAGACATATCTTCTACCATACCTTTACCATGAAGTATTTGAAGTCCCTTATATCTGATATGTCCAAGCCTTGTATACCATAGCATGGTCTTTTCTCTAGAGACAACTAAATTTTCTGCTCCACTTTCTGGAACCACAAAAATGTTGCACCCATCAGTAACAGTGTTACCTTGCATCTTGTACAGAGTTCCATTCCAAACTCCCCGCATCAATACCAATGCTCCCCAAACCATCTTGCAAGTATCTTTCTCGAACACTATTTTTACACCTGCATCATCCAGCTTGCTTACAGAGATTAGATTTCTGGCTAATGAGGAATATGTAGAACACCCCGAAGTGTTCTAATCCTTCCACCTTGCAACTTCAACTTGACTTTTCCACGACCAATGATTCTAGCCTTCCTGCCATCCCCTAAGAAGACATCACCACCATCATATTTCACATACTCTGAGAACCACTCTCTATGGGGAGTGAAGTGAAAGGATGCACTTGATTCAATCAAACATGCCTCATGATCTACATGATGTTTACTTGAAGAATAAGATAAGTACACATCCCCACCTTTATTTGAGGTGGTTTTCACCACTGTAGAAGGAGCATCATCATATCCCTTTCCTTTCTCAAGAGCTTTATATTTACAGTCCCTTTTGTAGTGCCCTTCCTTTCCGCATTTCCAGCACACCTTTACAGGTTTTCCTGGAGATTTAGATCTCCCTCTAGATTTAGATCTCCCACTCGAGGACTTATTTTTGTTTCTGTTCTGGGACCGTCCTCATATAGACAAGGCATCACCATTCTGGCTCTCCATATTTTTCCGTCTCATCTCCTTCGTCAGCAAGGATGAGACTATTTCATCAAACTGCAAGGCAGTTGCATTTCTACCTATTGCAACAACTAGACTATCCCACAAATCTGGTAGAGAACACAAAAAACTGATGCACTTATCTTCATCTAAAATTTTAATATCAACTAATAATAATTGGCTTACCACAGTATTAAATGCGTTCAGATGCTCTGTCACTGAGTCTCCATCTTTCATCCTCAGGTTATACCAATTTTTCTGTAGGAACAGTTTATTGACTAGAGACTTAGATTGGTACAAAGTCCCTAACTTATCCCACAAACCCTTCGTCGTAGCTCCCCTTGATACATTCAACAATATTGAGTCTGAGACACACAACCTTATCATGCTTTTTCCCTTTCGATCCAACTTCTTCTAGTCTTCATCGGGCATTGTCGTTGGTTTAGTACCCAGATCTACTACAATCCATTGATCTTTATCCACCAACAAATCCTCCATCTTCAGTTTCCACAAATCAAAACTCTGACAATTAAATTTCTCGATCTTTATTTTTCTACTACTCACCATCTTCTTTCACCACAAGAATCAATCCCGTAGATCTCCCACTTAATAGAGTCTACCACAAGGCAGAGAAAAACCCCTCAGTAGCAAAGGTGTTCCCTTGAATCCAAAACAATTTCGATACCAAATGTAGCTTTTAACCCTCTACAAAAATTACCTTAATATGAATTCTAAAAACAAAAAATAAACAATGGTGAGGGAATAACACATAAAACAAATATACACAGATATTTTCCCATGTATCCCAAAACCGGGGCTACTAGATTAATTTTTCATTATGTTCCTTTCAATGTTACAATACATATATATACATGTCGAATCATCCATGAAACCCAATCCATTAATCGTAGATTAGAACATAACAGTAGTTCCCTCGACCGAATCTAAAGAATACCATGGACCAAAAACAATCGTGCCCAAAACTATGTGCGAAATCCATGCACAAAACCATAGGTAGGTTCGCCCACCTAATATAGGGTCCAACAAAAAAAAAATACCTAGGGCACTGCACTGGACCCTGTAGAGGGGGGCTACCGTCCCTCTCAAACTCCTCAACAGGGGAGGCTGCCGCCCCCCCGCTGCGCCCGACGCAATGAGGGGGGGGGGCTCCTCCCCCCTTCTAAACCCCTAGTTTAACTACTGGGGCTAATCATGGAAAGAATATAACACAACCCAACAAATAAGACATTCACTAGATTGGTAATACAATAAAGGAACTTACACTTCCATTAATTCCTTTCCAGGCACTTGGATCCTTTGTTGTCAAGATTTACATAAAATATTTCATACAATCATATAGAAAATTCATTTTTAATACAAAACATAACTGATTAGTTTATTTTCTCTACCATGAGAACCACAGTGGCAAAAAAATGCTCCTCCCAACAAATGGGAACTAGTTTCCATAACCATATTGATCCATTTTCACATCCAAGGAAGTTCTCTGACAATGACCACATTGGATCCAACATAGGATTACTCTTGGTGGTGCCCTACATATTCCTCTGATAATTTCCTATCTGTGAGGAATTTAGAGCTCAACATCTCACTCTTTAGGCCTCTTTCAACAGGCTCCAAAATCAACAAATTTTCCTTAGGATTTCCCCTCTCACCATCTTGGCCAACTCTTTTCCCTTATCGAGATCATTTATCTCTAGGGAGAGGAAATCGTTGTAGGAAACCGCCATCAACCCAAGGCCTCCTTGACCTTTCACAACTGCCCATAATTGTTTGCCATGTGAGATTCTCTTTAACATGTTTTTCCATTGTAATTTACATAACTGACCATATGCACATTATTATCAAAGAAAAAGAAACATTCAAGTACATCATGCATTCATACTTTACCCTCAAAATGGTTCCTAGAATCTGTAAGAGTAAATTGACAGGAAATCATCTCATGTCATATAGGCGGTGTTCATCTCAAATTTTCCACATAATAACCATCATGTAATTTAGAAAAATATTACGATATATTGCATATCATAGAATTATACCTTCTCATTTGTAGTTGCAAATCATATTGCAATGTTTTATCTTTCACGAGTTATTATGTTTCCACTAAGTTACACATGCTTAGTCACAATTGTTTTTAATAAAACCATACCTTCTACAAAATATTACTATGTAGAAAAAAAAATTCAAATACATTCAAGATGCATTTCACTTTCACATGCATCTATGTTCTCAATATTTTAACAATGTAGAAAGGTATTAGTCTTATTACTTCTCATAAACCACTTTTATGCATTGAATGTAAACATAACAAGTAAGGATACATCTTCCAAATGTTAAAACAAAGTTTCCATTAAAAATAAATAAATTTCCAAAACAATAGTTAAGCGAGAAATACCTTAATCATTAACATTTCCATAGTTTCTAACCCATGCATCATATCATTTCATTTATTCATATGCATTTAATTAACAATAATTAATTCATACTAGCTAACATCACCATCGAATCATCAATTCGTAGAGTTCTTAGGTTTAAACAAACAAGGTAATCAAAATCCTCTGATTACTACTATCATTAAGTTGATAGAACCATAAAATAAATCATTTTAATGACACTACTATATCATAATCCAAGTCCTTTGTCACCTTCAAGAACTTGTAGTCATAAGTATGAATTATTTACAATTATCCACTTTCATAATCATGACAATTTTCTTGCATGTGCATAAAAGCATAAACACAATTTTAATCATTCAAAGACACTGATTTATCATCAATGTGTAAGTGTCGATGAAATTAGGCTAACAATCCAAACAAACCAATTTCTACAGTATATTGTTACTAATAGATCAACAACATGAAGTATACTTCCACAATCACTTTGTTTACAACTTGTAATAAGCTTCAGTCAAAATTGATTCAACCATATAAATTTAATAGTTAGGCATGTAATACTAACTAATCAATGCTACCAACCATCTTAACTCAACCATCTTAACTAAACCATGACAAGACTCAATCAACAATTAGCCATTACAATCAAACCTTACCACTTGACTCATTGTTTATTTTTTACGTTTAACGGTGTTATTTAAATGCCTTTTAAAACATCATATTATCCACTTCAAGGAGAACCCTAACCCCCCTACCCCCACCTTTTACATTCTTTCATTATTACACAAAACAATACATGTATTAATATTTTTACAAGCATTGCATTTCATCTTTAGTCATTTTCTTTAAATGCACCATTATCGTTATTGTAATATTATTCATGCAAATTTCGGTAGTTAATTCTTACTTTCAGTAGTGAGTGCTCAGGATTGTTCATGGGTGCAACAGAAGTTTGATTGTCTTTTATCCACATTAATATCGAAATACCATGAGCACATTTTTAAAACAAACATTAACACTTACTATTCTTCAATGTGATTATTAACATGCATCATGCATCTCATGTCAAATGTAGTCTAATACATGTATCATTATGTAGTTTCGTTGGAATCATACCTGAGTTGATGCACACTAGCATACCTATACTTCTTTTCCACTTTTGTGTCCTCAAAAGGTGCTAGTGTTGCAACCTTCAGCTCTGATACCACTCGTAACATTCCCCAGTAAGTTTTATGGAATTACCAATGTGTAAATTTCCAAATTTACTATTCCATATTCCTTCATTAGATAAGATCCTAATTATTACTTAGAGAAATGTTAGTAAAGGAATAGTAAGTCGCATAGCGTAACATCCACTGTTAGCATATTAACATAAACTTCATGTTGTAACCTTGCATCAATTCCATGACTCTTTTAACTCAGTTATCTAATCACATACTTGCTAATATAAAAGACATGTCATGCAAGGAATCAACATCATAAGAATAGCACAATATGCAATCACATCATGGAACATCGATATCCCTTCGAAATCCTGTAGGGTGAAAACCAACAAACGTTTAATTTTATTAAATGCTCACGAAGGTGTTCACCCTTCACTCAATGGTTCGTAAGGGAGTCCATCACTTGACCATTGTCATAAAATATTATAAATAAATATCATCTAAATACATCATATCTAGTTATAAGCTATTACATCAATCATGATATCATTTACCCACAATCCTCAAACAACATGTTCTTGTGGCTTGGTTATCCACATTAGTGGATTATCCTGTAGCTCACATTCCTCAACTTGTATGGATCAATAGTTCTTTACCTTCCATAACATTAACATAATATATCCTTTGCATAAGTCATCATCCTTCCCTACCATAGCTACCATCAACAAACTTTAATATCAGGATTAGATAAAATATTAACCAAGTAATAAAAAATCTTTACTATTCATGTTTTAAACGTTTATTCATGTGCATACATAAAATGTAAGCAAAACATTGAGACATGCCTCTTTTAACAACAGTGCACATGCATTAATTAAAAGTACATATTTATCAAAACATATACATGTATGATTATGACAGATGTTTGTCCATCCATATCTCACATGCATAAGGTAAAATACATAATTATTTCCAAATCATGCTTAGTTATCCATTCTTCACATGCATTATAAGAGAAGGAATAAATACATTTACCTCTGCCCGCCAGAGTGTAATAAAATTAAAAGGTTCACTATGATAGCATTTAAATAAATGCCATAGTTATCACTTCTTCACACAAGAAGAGAGAGAAAATTCCCAAAGATACCTATCATAACTAATACTATTTACTTGACATAAAAACACATTCTTTTCTAAAAGAAATTAGCCTAACAACTAATATCTTGATGCTTGTAAACCCATATTTTATTTACAAAGGAAGCTAGCACCATAGCTATTTTTCCTTGCATATGAGAACTAGTTCATTCCTAAGAAATCTAATATATTAGCGATTTGTTGTGCATAGAAACACTAGTTATTTCAAGCACAAAACACAATAACTAATCTTTTATGTGTATAAACACATATTTCCTTCCAGAAAAACTAACATGTTCACTATTGTTTGTGCACTTCTACATATTATTTTCAAGAAATCTAACCCAATGACTATTCTTTCCATGCATGTAAATATATATTCTTTTAAAAAAATCTAACTCGATAACTATTATTCCCGTGCATGCAAAACTCATTTCATTTTCAGGAAAGTATATCACATTTAGTTATTCTTTTTATGCATGTGAATGCATATTTCTTTTATTCCTGCAATTACATATTTTCTATTTCACAATGGATATTCTTTTATGCATGTAACATGTGTTCTTTCTAACACAATCACCATCAATTATATGCATAAAAATGCAGAATCTTTTCAAGAACAAACATGTGTTCTTATTCTTGTATGCATAAGATTCATATGCATCGTTTTAAGAAAACAACCTTAAAAAGAGCTCCCAAAACTTATAAGTGAACTTTTCTTTCTCCCAATCGCAAATATTAAACTGATTGGGAATGAAAAGAAAAGCATCACTTCAGTGAGAGTGAAGAATATTCTGTAGACACCTAAGATCCATCTTCATCATTCCATGATGGGTATTTCCATGATTATACCAAAGAGAAAATTAATGTGCTCCATTCATTTCCTCTCCATGAAACTCTCACGTGGCAAGATTCATCTTATCTTTGACCTGTTAAGAAACTTTGGTCGGCACAACAGGTGGACATCTTTCCTCCAAGATCATGACACCCCACCAATGATAATTGCGTTGGCTCTCCTGAAGCCAAATGTAATAGCGATGCCAAAATTTCTTTTCATTTAATATCCACAAATTGAGTGCTTGACTTACGTCAATGGTCACCATTGAGCGAAGGTGGAAAATGGTGGAAAGTATTCGAAGATATTAAAGTGCGAGATAGTGAGAAAAATTGTCACCTGGTAGGGGATGGAATTGGTCACTTCAAATGTTTAGGGTTGGAAATCATATTGGAATTGTACGATGATTCCGAAATAGGCCACAACTTTTCCTAGACGGGAAATTTTTAGATAGAATCTAGTTAAAAATATTTCAAGAAATTGGATTGATACAGTATTTAAATATTTTTTTATGAAAGAAATAGATTCAACACCATAAAAAACCCTAGGGCACCCAAAATCCTGAATTTTGATAGCTACAGTACCCTGGGTTTTAAAAAAAATCTGCCAGATTTTCTCAAAAATCATACGCGGATTTCTATTTCTTTCCTGGGAAATGTTTGACCTGTTTAGGCTACGTGGAATTTTACTATCAAATATATATATATATATATATATATTCTAAAAGTGTAATGGGTAACTAGGTTGAGCATAGGCTTTGGGATAGTTTAATTTTTTCATAAGTTGTTTTTGTTCTTAATCCTTTTCTACCTAATATTTTTTCTTAATTTGGTATAGATTAAACCTTAGTTAAACCAAATAGTCAATATCTTATCTATTTAATTATATATTTTTATATCTATGTTAGATTATTTTTGAATTTTATTTTTAAAATGACAAAATAATAATTGTAATGTAATAAGATATAAATAATATTTTTTTCCATATAATAATATATTTTATTTTTTAAGATATGAATCAAATGAGGAGGAGAACAGGCATTCCTCCTTACTATCCAAAACCAATCCAATTAACAAAATTGTAAATGTTGTTAATTGATCTTTATATTAGCATATATGAATTTTTTAATTTTAGTACTTATAATAAATGATAATAATATATGTTACTAAAATATAAATATAAATATTTATGAAAAGAGATAAATATTTAATATTTTAGTCAATTGAATAGGAATGTGTTATCCCCCCATGCAAGTTTAGTTATCAAGTGATATATTTAGTTCATATGGAGTATATTATTATAATTACTTTGAACTTTAGTATTCATTAGCTTTGTGCATGAGGGAAAGTAGTTAGGGGTTTTTCATAGCTCTATCACATGGAGGGGAAAAAGGAGAAATAGATTTGATCTTTTCAATTCATATAAATATTGTACTTATGATATTTTCATAATGCATATAAATATTTTGACGATAATCCAACTTGTATTTTTACATATCTCTATTGATGATTATGACTAGAAAATACTCTTGAAGGTTGAAAGAGTATGTCGTTATAAGGTGTGGAGGTTGAAATGTTTTATTTTTTAAATTAGTTGAGTAAACCAAGATTTTGATCACATGAAGGAATGCTTTGTTGGACATTGGTTCAATGCTCCTCATGTGTTTCACACCATGTGTTATCGGGAATAGTGTCTATGCAGAGCTGCTAATCCCACTAAGGCTAGTATCTACCTTAGAAACAAACACACTAAAAACTACTTTCGTTTTCCTTTATGAGAAATAGATAAGAGAAGAATAAGGAGACCAACCTCTGTCTTGCGCTTGGTTCCTTGTTTGATTCCTCTCTCTTCTGGTAGGTCTTTTCCACTCGCTTCCTCGTCTACCCAGCTTCAAAGAGTACCTGTAGAATCAAAGAAGCATAACACTATCCAAGAACATAGATCTATTATCATAAACAATATAGGATCAGATGTACATTGACCATACAAATGCATAAATAATCAATCATACAAGAATATGGAGGAAAACTTGAATAGCTTTATTGATAATCAAGAAAGAGCCAAGAGAATTACAACCGATTGTTCTGACCCAGCATCATCCTCTCTGCAAGTAAACCCTTGTTCACCTCATGAAAAGCTTAGATCACCCAACACTATGATATTGCACCAAGAAACCAACATCACTTACTTACAAGGTACAAAATTCCAGCCTCTGGATCTCTGGGATGAGGGATCCATATATAGATGTCTGCAAGGGAGGTGAGTCAGCTTTTGAGATTTGATTAGTGTCTTCCCTCTGATAGTTCTTGATTCCACTTGGAGATTGATGATCTCTTACTCATCCCTGGTCGAATTCAGAGAGGCAAGTGTCACAGGAGAAGTTTCTGGAAGATTCCATGCTTCTCCACCTTGCGGATTGACCTTGCCATTTGTCCCTTCTCGCCCATCGCACCGCATAGAAGGTATTTTTGACATGCATCACACCTACTGTGTGTATTTAGGTGGGATGCAATGCACTTTGCCTATGGAGTAGGTGAAATGGTCCAGTTTTGACCAGTTCTGAGTAGTTTTTCATGGAGAACTTCTGGGAGATGCTGTAATCAGTTGACCTTATCCTTTTAGGGGTTGGAACAACACCTTTAGGGACTTAAGAGCCATTGGTTTATGGATATTTATGCTTGGGGTTGCAGTGCCCAAAAATGTCTATAACAGTTGCCCCCTAAAGCATGAGGTCGTTAATCTTTTTGATGTCGGGTGAAATGCTTTATCGTGAGGATCCGAAGTTTTTTCGAGATGGGAGGCAACCTGTAATAAGATACAATACAATACATTATCTTCATTTTATTTTCATGATCTAGCTGAGGCGGGCATTCCCATGCTCAGCTTTATAAATTCATTTTCATGTACATAGGACAGACAATCGTCTGAGTGTAGACTGATGATTCTGTTAGAGCCATCATCCCTTAGATTGGATGATTATCTATGCAGCAACGATGTACATTTGATGTCTTTATTTTCCCGAATATATATCGCAGACCGGATGGATGAAACTAGATCCGGGGTCTTCAATCTCATTCGATCTTCACTCAAAGTACAAGTCAATCCATGTGAGAGATGCTCTTGGAGTCGAACATGGAAATACATCGCCTGATTACCAGCCAATGATGTAAGCTGTTAACAGGCGTGAAAGGAATCACCATTAATGATAATGATCCTTAAGGTACTACAGTACAATTCACGTGGTGTGAGTAAGGGACTTGGCGTCGAACACCACGCAAAATCTTTCGGTCGAAGGCCATTGATGTAAACCTGTTGCCGGAAGTGAGAAACTTGCCATTAAGGCATGCAAGCTTCAAAGTACTGAAAGGGTTGTTCCTAGATCAACTTCTTGGATAATGAGCTGATGTCGACAAGAAGCGATCTATCATAGGAGGGCCTTAGTGAATCCCACATCAATGACACGGAACGGACCAAATGATTTTAATGGATGTGAAAACGATCTGGTGATATACGGTTCAGGGTGGCAGTCATGAAAGAATGGAGCGAAAATGTATTATAGTGGGTGAGACACAGGTGAATTCTCTAAGCGACTTCTCTTGAACATATCAGTGACACTGACATGATGGATTGGTAGCATTAACCACAAATGTGGATGGTGTGATGGAACCACGGTGATGTGACCAGTGAATGGAACAACCCAACCCGACTCGGATGCGGAGTGAAAGTGTCATGTTCAAGAGCGACTTGCTACCAACAAAGTTTCTTCAAGTTTTCTTCCCAATTTTTTCCCCAGTGATTGCTGACCAGTACCTCTTTATTTTTGTCAAGATTGAGGAGGATAACATATGCTTGTTCTATAATTTTCCCTTCAGGCAAACCCATCGCTATGTTTTAACGAGCCTAGCGATAATGAAACTCGTTCTTGTCTGTTATGGAAAAGTTTGTCGCTATTAGGTTTTAACGAGTTTAAAGACAAAGATAACTCGGTCCTTTTCAATTTTAGAGAGTCTGAAAAGGAATGTAAAGGAAACTCCAAAAATCCTTTTTCGTCATCTAATCCCTTAAGTTCGAAAAAGTATAAAATAATACGAAAGGGATGAATTTTCGGTAATTTTAATGAGCCGAACAAGACAAGTGCTCGATCTTTTTGTGTAATAATCCCTCAGGTCCAAAAGCTTAAAATCTAAAGGAGGGATAGCACTTCCAGTCACTTTAACGAGCTGGAGAGGCCAATGGCTCGGCAATCTTTTCATATTTTATGAGTCAGTTGAAAAGAGCTTAAAGGAGACTTGTTTTTGAGGAACGAGTGATAGATTCGGGTAGCAGCTGATTCCAAGTAAGGTTTGGAATTTTCCAATCACGGCAGTGTCACAAGGATGGCTAACAAGATCACTCTTCGCAGTTGTTCCTCAAAAGGGGTAAACAATCAAGTGGAGGTGAATGATCGGCCAATACAGAGTGGAGGTGATGATGAGAACACGACCAAGGCTTCAAAGGCTGAATTAATACATTCACGATGGTTATTTACCAGAAATTGGTTCATTTTTTAATGAGCTTAAATGCTGGGGGAAACACTTTCTCATTGCTTATGTTTATTTTTTAACGAGCTTGAATTCCACGTTAAAACTGCTCGATTAATCCAGTCGCATAATAAGGATGTCTCATTATAAAAACAACATCATTTCAAATCTTTGCCCCACATCCTTTCTTTATGCAAGTTAGGAAACGACCAATCCTACGAGTTTAAAGGGTTAGAGGGCCTATAAATTTAAAAAATAAATGGTCGCTCTTCGCTTGCATGCCAAAAGGTTTGCATGCCCCTAGGTATAGTGAAATACAGTTTCAAGGTTACCCCTCAATTTGGAGACAAAACATTTGTTTTTATCGAGAAAGGCCTACCTTTTCAGGTTACCCCTCAATTTGCAGACAAAACATTTGTTTTATCGGGAAAGGCCTACCTTTTTCAGGTTACCAAAGATTGTTATATTTGTGCCACAAAAAAAACACTTCTTCGATGATGTATACCAAAATAGACAAAGGTGAATGGCACAAACGCCTCCACTCACATAACTTTGACGAGGGAATATTATTCTAGTCTAATCCCCTTTTCCTAAACTGACGGGTGTGTCAGACTAGTCAGATATCCTTCACGGAAACCTACCCTATACCTGAAGTTTTCCTGTCGAAACAGGCCAGGGTGCATGCCCCCTGGGTTTCAGTCATGCCCTCCGAATCACTCGCGCTCATCAGGAGGATGGACTGGGGATTGATGAGACATTCCTTGCGTGAAAAGACCATTCAGGGTTGGTATATGACTATTTGCTATGTGTGAACCGGGGAATGAAAGTTGGTCTACGAGCTTGACCACTCTTCCTTCGTGCGGAAAACACATTACTCTAAAGAGTGAGGAGACAATGGCTCCCATGCAATAAATATAGTCTCGTCCAAGGAGTAGATTATAATCCAGGGGTCCTTGGACTACCATTACGTTCATGTGAATAGTTTTCCTTCTCAATGTTATCGGCACATCGGGAAGGATCCCTAACGGTCGACTGGTTCCTTTGTCAAAGCCTATTAGATTTCTCATCTCAGGCAAAAGCGATGGCGAACCAAGCGCTTTCCAAGTAGTTGAGGAAAGGATACTCACAGAAGCCCCCTCATCTATGATGGTACTGGCCATAACCATTCTATATACTTGAGCGATGATTCGGAATGGTACACTAGCCGGTAAACGGGGCGTGCCTAGTAGATTCCAGTCAAAGGAAACAACCACGTTGCTTGGAGGTGGGACCGAATAGATGGCCGGGTATGAGTCTGATGAACTTCCTTCCTGCAGTAAAGGAACAGGTAGACTGCCCCCATGTTCATCGGAGTCTGTGTTCACCAAGAGAATTTGAACGGTGTCGTTCTTGTTCTCTTCGGTCATTGTATCATCTGAAGATTGATCCTCTGAAGGCACGACCGAGTCAACTGCCGCCTCGACCTTTTGACTTTTGTTTGGTATGGATTCAGATGGTTTATCTTCAGTGGTAGGCACTTCAGCCGACCACAAGGGTGTGTCAGCCGTATTTTCAACTAGTGACGAACTCGGCAAGAGTTTCTTGTATCCAGGAGGAAGCCGTAACGGTGAAACCAGACGGTCGTCCAAGACTCTTTTAGCTTCGTCTAAGAAGGGACAACGGTGGACAACGTGATCGCCTTCACACAATTTACAAGGAAATTTATACTTTCCTTTTTGTCCAAGGGCTTCACTTTCACTAGTTGACGGTGTATGCTTCACTTTCACTAGTTGACGGTGTATGCTCAACATGATCATCAGAGGTTGATGACACCGGATTGTACAAATGAGGAGGCCAGTCCCTTAAGATCCGAGGGATGCAAGGAAAATCTCGATGGTAGTGGTCTCCTTTGCAAATGACACATGGCGATTTAGGCCTGGTCGCTGCAGTGTATGGATTTTCGCTGGACGATGCTTGGTTTCCACTTTTCGCCTTTGGATCCTTCTTCTTCTTCTCTTTCTTCTTCTTCTCCTTCTTCTTCTCTGTTACTTGATTTTTGGCTTCACCAGCTTCATCAAGCGAAGAGGAAGGAGGAGAGGAAGAATTGGATGAAGTAGAGGGTTGGGGGGTAACTCTAATATCGTTTAGTTGCTGACTTGATTGTTCAGGAATTACGGTGTTCTGAATGACAGAAGTCGAGAATAGCCATACGGGCAAGCCGATTGTCAATCCTGGAAGAAACAATGTGGCCATATGGGGTGCACCAACATCTCCCCAAGAGGAGAAGGGACTAGGATTTCCTCCAAGGGGAACTCCTTGGTTGCTGGACTCCATTTTTCTCAACTTAAGATCAACGTAGGAAAGGTGATGATTATTCTGTTTAAAATAAATTTTAGACACTTTGACACAACTTGTTTTTTCAATTTTTAAGATTCAAGAAAAAGGAAAAGATGACTCTAGTCGCATTCGATTTTTAATGAGCCTGAAGTGACAAGTGCTCATATCGACCTTTTCCGTTAAGGAGTCTGAAAAGGAATGAAAGGGACTGCTCTGGAAATCTAGACAGAGGGATTACCAAACCAATCGCAAAACTGCAGAATACTTTTTACGGTACGGCAGTCAATCTTCCCGAATGTTGTGTTCAGTGCATTACGATCGATAGGGCGGTAGACATGGCTTCCTATGGATAAAGGATAAAGCCTTTTGTGGTCTCCCAAAATATACTTGATGGTACGTGGGAGCACAAGTCCGTACTAGCACTTATCGTCTCAAAGTGGAGGAATCACCCAACCAACAGTGAAAACAACAGTTACTAGGCTTTACAACGTCGGAATACATCTCTAGCCTAGACTTCTAGATATTGTGCGTTAGGTTCCAAAGCGTTTTTAGATTCATTAAATTTATTTTATAGTTGATCTTGCTTAAGAAATTTGCCTTTCAGGTTCACCACGTGATGTAGATGTACAATTCCTAAAATGCAATCTAATATGATAAATAGTCGTTTAATCTTCTTTCTGCAATGAAAATCCTAGCTACTGAGGAAAGAGAGATGGCATTCTTTCAACAAAGAGTATAGAGAAAACATTATGTGCACTGTCCTAAATCAAACCAACAAACAGTCTGAATGCAAATGCACATGCATGTATTTGTTTTCAGCCTTCTTAATGTGTGAATGATAAAAAGAAAGCTAAGCGCAAATCTGAATTATTTTCCAAAGCGACAATTACTAACAAGTTTCTTTTCAAAACAAAATGAGGACAATGACAACACTTTGCGATTTGGAATTGAAAAATTTCTTTCGACACTAGGAAAAACTACTAATTCAGATCAAATACAAGATTAATAGTGTAATCGACTATCAAGAACAATCAGATTCTCTTCTATGACTGAAAACGACACTTGTGACACTTTCAAATTAAGAAACGACAGTACAATTATGCTACTTCTTTGTAAAGGAGAACTGAAAATGACTCAAAAATACATAAAAACATTTACAATTATTTGCACAATGGAGGCGGAATACCAGCAAGGAAAGGGGTTTCAAACAGAGGTGTACTGACTACAGGCAGCAAAACTCCTGAATAGAGCTGAAAAGAGTGAACACAGAAACCAAAATTTAGGAACAAGGCCTTGTCTGATCAGCGCACCTGTAACACAGTGAAACTGAAATGCAACGCACCTACTACACTCGGGAAGTGCGCTGCATTTGAAGTTCACAGAATAAACAGTGTGCTGGACTAGGGACGAGACTTTGATTGGATTCTGGGTCACAGTTTGCAGTTCAATTCAGGGATTTAGGCCAAGCAAGTGGTAATTAGTAAATCAATCACAGGGATACATCTAAGGAGGTTACTAGAGCCACCACGAGGGCAATTAGAGAGCTTGTAAATCAATCGTTTAATTCATAAACAAAACCCGGAGATTGACTGAAGCAACGTTGATCTACTTTGCACTGCATAGCAAATGTAGTTCGAAGGCTAGCTGGCTTGACTTCAGGCTCCGTCTGTAAGTTTATAAAGTAAACAAATGTAGATGAACAAACAATATACTCGATCCCCAGTGGAGTCACCATTTTGTTATCAGGAATAGTGTTTATGCAGAGCTGCTAATCCCACTAAGGCTGGTAGCTACCTTACAAACAAACAAACTAAAAACTACTTTCGTTTTCCTTTATGAGAAATAGATAAGAGAAGAATAAGGAGACCAACCTCTGTCTTGCGCTTGGTTCCTTGCTCGATTCCTCTCCCTTCTGGTAGGTCTTTGCCACTCGCTTCCTTGTCTACCCATATTCAAAGAGTACCTGTAGAATCAAAGCAGCATAACACTATCCAAGAACATAGATCTATTATCATAAACAATATAGGATCAGATGTACATTGACCATACAAATGCATAAATAATCAATCATACAAGAATATAGAGGAAAACTTGAATAGCTTTATTGATAATCAAGAAAGAGCCAAGAGAATTACAACTGATTGTTCTGACCCAGCGTCATCCTCTCAGCAAGTAAGCCCTTCTTCACGTCATGAAAAGCTTAGATCACCCAACACTATGATATTGCACCAAGAAACCAACAGCACTTCCTTACAAGATACAAAATTCTAGCCTCTGGATCTCTGGGATGAGGGATCCATATATAGATGTCTGCAAGGGAGGTGAGTCAGCTTTTGAGATTTGATTAGTGTCTTCCCTCTGATAGTTCTTGATTCCACTTGGAGATTGATGATCTCTTACTCATCCCTGGTCGAATTCAGAGAGGCAAGTGTCACAGGATAAGTTTCTGGAAGATTCCATGCTTCTCCACCTTGCAGATTGACCCTGCCATTTGTCCCTTCTCACCCATCGCACCCCATAGAAGGGCTTTTTGACATGAATTGCACCTACTGTGTGTATTTAGGTGGGATGCAACGCACTTTGCCTATGGAGCAGGTGAAATGGTCTAGTTTTGACCAGTTCTGAGTCGTTTTTCATGGAGAACTTCTGGGAGATGTTGTAATCAGTTGACCTTGTTCTTTTAGGGGTTGGAACAACACCTTTAGGGACTTAGGAGCCCTTGGTTTATGGACATTTATGCTTGGGGTTGCAGCGCCCAAAAATGTCTATAACACCATGGATTAATTTCCTCTTGTAGATCCTAACTTTGGTCATTGTAGTGGAGTTTAACCATGCCAATTTTGGTCTAATAACAATAATGATTCCAATAAGTGGTATCAGAATGATATATCTTGAGTTTGAAACTCACCTCAATTGTTCTAGGGGAGAGATTGGTAAACATTGGTTTATTACACTCTATGTATTTAGCGACATGAACTAATCGACTCTCACGGACCCCAACTCTGCCAATTATAGTATAGAGTAATACCTATGCGTTTTGGTCTAATGGAAATTGTGATTCCAAAAATCTTGGGAAGTTTCCCTACCTCTTGATGAAAAAATGTTAGAGAAAGTGAAATATGTCGTATAAATCAGATGTGACATGACTTGTCATGATTGAACTAAATTTTATTACAAGATTATGTGTGATGACCAAAGTAGCTTTGAGTGAAATACATTGTGTAAAGTCTTCATATTATGTCAATCATCTAAGAAAATGGTTGCCTTCCATTCAAAATTTTAAAGAAATTTTGGCTTATGCACATCACACTAAAAGGAGCTTTAGCCGCGTGTATCAAACATCTTCTAGCCTTGGGTGTAGCTTGTTGATTCATTGAAAATTTTTCTTATTTGAACCATGAAACTATTGTGTTTTATTCCTTTATGTATCAAAACTTATGTGACAAATCATGATGGTGGAGAATTTGTTTCCTGTAATGTATTACATAGAAATAAACTTTATCTAATCTTGACGATTTGCATGGTTGTAAACTTTGTCTAGCCATGAAAAATCACATTGCATAAAAGTTTTATTTCATGCAACATTGCATTGCAACAATTCAAGAGGAACCGTGAACAATATAAATATTAATGATCCAAGAACTTAAGAAAGTGTATTTCTTCAATCTAGATTTGATATATTATAGTGTAAAGGAGTTCTTGATTTCAATATAATTTAGCAACAACATCATTAGAAAAGAGGCTAATAATGGTGTATTTGAATTCAATGTCTTTTCTCACATATATTGTTGGTCTATCTAGTGGTATTTTCTACATCTTAACTTCCCATGGAAAGGTTTTGAATATAACTAACCAAAGGAAGTGTGCATCCTTACAAAGTTTGTAATAGTAACATAAAATAAAGTTTCAAGTGTGTAAATGAAGAAAAATATTTCAAATGTTATTATTTTAAATGTAAATAAAATCAATAATTCCATTTCACTTATATATGTATATTCAAAGGACTTGAAATAAGAAAAAAAGGAAGAATGTTTATGCTCATCACTCTTGTATGTTTCCTATGTACAATCATACAAGACCAATTCTCATATCCATAATTTTTCACTTGGGCCTGTAGTAGATGCTACCATAGAAATGCCGTTGTTGGTTAATCATGTTTGAGTGTGTCTAAGAAATTTAACTATTATCAACTAAAAGTTCCTATGATTGAATATTGATGAATATCATTGAATATTCTAGATTATTCAAGCAATATAGAAGGGAACAATTTAAACTATAGTGATGAAAAATATTACAATCATAAGCACCTTGAGATATTTGATTTCCCTTTCAAAAGTTAGAGAAATACCACTCCCATATGATCACACCCAAGTTTAGTTTTAACACACCCAAAGAGGTGCACCCTTTCACTCTGGTGGGACCAAATAAATGTCTTTAATTTCCATTCACACCTATATAAAAACATTGGAACAAACCCCAACTTATGTTAAAGGCTAGGTGGGGATCTCTTACGATGTTCATACTTGGAAATCAATGCGAGGATATAGAATTGCATCCAAGAAAGAGATGTTGAAGGAAGCCATGGAGCTTTTAGGAAATATTCAATAACAAGGTATTCATGAAGATTCCATAAGTTATGTTTGCATTCTACAGTGTTGCATGAATTTGAAGTGGGTTTATCCCCAATGTTACTAATAAAATCATTAATATGTACAATAAATGTGTGTATTGAGGAAGAGTAAAAAGCGTTTAACAGGAATTTTGAGCAAGGTTTTGCTTCTTGGAACTATTTAAGTGTTAGGTTTTCCTACATGGTTCCTTGTAGAAGAGAAAATTTGATTGTTTGGGTATATGGTGAGGGCATAATAGGAATTTCAAAATCAAACCACCTACTTGAAATTTGACAACTTTTACAACTCCAGTGATCATCCAACGATTCCAATGAAGGAAGTTAACGAGTTCAAGAAATTTATTTAAAACTTGAGTGACTCTCGTTAAATGAAGTCTACTATCATTTTCCTAGTAAGGTTCTCAATAATCTCATGAATATTTGAAAATTTTAGATCAAGCTAACCAATGACTATCTATGGATTGAAACCGTACATGCCCTTCTTCACCTCCCTATTATTATTGCTTACCAAGAGCATGTAATGACGCATTGTTGATGACCAAAGTCCCTTTTATATCTTACCTTGTTTGCTCCTAACATGTTTTAATTGAAACATTAGGGGAGGTATTAAATTGACCTCTTAACGAAAATAATAAAATAATAGTTAAAATAATAAAATAATATTTATGAATTTTTAAAAATAAGAAATGAAACTACTTTTTTTATTTTACTTTTGGTTTATCTCATTATATGTTTATTCAAATTTCAAGTGTAGACACCTGTTGCATGCAAATTCACTTCCACATCCAATTGGTACCCACTCGACATAGTTATGAGTGACACACTTTTTCATGTTTTTTCATTTTTTCTCGATATGGGTTTACTCATAAATATGCAGAGTGGGTATTTGTTGGATGTGGAATTCAATATCAAATCCAATGGGTGTCTACACTTGACTTGAGTAAACGTATAATTAGAGAGGTCAAAAATACCTTTAAAAAAATAGTTTTCTTCTTTTCCCTCCAAAAAACTTTCCCCTTTCAAAAGTAAGAGACAAACAACTCCCATATGATCACACCCATGTTTAGTTTTCGAATTTTATAATCTCTAAGACACCCAAAGAGGCATACCCTTTCATTGTAGTTAAGACCAAATACATGTTTCTTAGGCCCATTCACACTTTTATAAACTCATTGGGACAAACCCTAACTTATGCCAAATGTTAGATGAGGAACTTTTATAATGGGGTTATTATGGTACCATGGCAACTAGAATGACGATATAGGATTTCATCCAAGAAATGGATGTTCAAGCAACTTATGGTTCTTTCTAGAAATATACAATAACAAATTATCCCTATGGATTATAAAAGTTATTTTTACATTTTATAGTGTGCACGCATTTAAAGTGTCTTTATGCCCAATTTTATTGATAAAACAATTGATATGTACAAAAAATGTGTGTATGTGGAAGCATAACAAATGCTTGACAAGATTTTTGAGATTTTTGAGCAAGGTATTCTTAGAAATATTTAATTGTTGAATTTTCCTACAAGGCACCTTGCAGAGGAGGCAATTCATCTCTTTGAGTATATGGTGGATGAATGGCAGAAATTTGAAGTCCAAACTGACTATCAAATTTCGTTCTTTTCACAACTCTAGTGACCATTATAGTAGCTTTAATCAAGTTGACTTAAAACTTTTGTTGCATTTAATGGAAAAATTGACTAACCATATAGATGGATTACTAAATATTAAATATATATAATCATTAAAAATAATATAAATCATAATCAAAATATTAATATTAAATTATTATACTAGAAGATATTTTTATATATTAAATTGTAATAAATATTTGCATATTCATCCTATATATATATATATATATATATATCTATAGATGAAAGTCCTCTATTAACTAGATGGAATAAAAAATTCTATAGCTCCTTATGTGCCTTTGGTTTGCCACTAGGAAACTAGACCATTGGAAACACTGAAGAGTTTTTTTTCCAAAAAACAAATAGATACCATAAGTCTTCAAGAAGATTACAAAATAAAGTCTTATCAACCAAAGGGTACCATAAAAATAAAACAAAAACGATCATCTTTTAGAGGCTTACAGACACTAAGACAACAAACAAGTAAAAAACCTAAACATTCAGAGAATTGAGAAGAGGTGGAGACATTGACCTTAATAGGCACTAGGTCAAAAGGAATTTTGATGAGTAAGTATGTTTTTGTAATGGACCAAACTTCAAATATAATTAGGGAAAATTTAAATACAAAAAATTAAAGCATTAGATAATAAACATAAATAAATTTTCATTAATAGTTACATAATTCATCGTTGTAGTGGGTGATGAGAACATACCTATGAGATGAAAAGCCTAATTTTCTTACAAATTGTAAGGATAAAATTGATGTTCGCCACTCTATAATACAATGAACGACAACCAACATGTTGGGGAAAACTCTCCACCATAGGCTTAGCTACACTAACCATAGGATTAGCTACACAAAGTGTTCTTACATATAGCTATTAGAAATTAAATAACAGAGCAATGGAAAAAATAAAATATTGTAGAAAACAAAACACAGAAATACATAAAATAAGAGAGACACATATATACATGGTTCACCCAATTTGGGCTATTTCCATAGATAAACAACCATTCCTTCCTTCATATTATCCAGCAAATTAAATGGATACATCCTACAACAAATTTATTGTAACTTCCTCTCCGCTTTCACATAAATCTCCCCTCTTTTTTCACATAAAGTAATACAAAGCCGCAATATGATTTCCTCATAGAAGCCGAGGGTTTCCTTCTAGTGACTAAAAACCTAAATTAACATAACTTCTACCATTAGATATTCCACTTAATGACCGCCCTAGATTGACTACGAAATTACAATATTTTACAAGGTATTTTTTCTTTTAAATTTTTCCTTTGTAGGGGGGGGGGGCCGCTAAAAGCATGTTGTTGCCCCCCTATGTACCCCCCTAGGAGAAATAGTGGGGGGGGAAGTCCCCCCACACCCCCCTATTAGGGAGTGGGATCCAAACATAGCTAAAACAAGACCTTTGAATCAAGAAGATAATCAAGATCCATACCCAACACTAGCCACCCTCAATCAACTACCTTTGCTAATGAATCTTTCCTATCTCAAAATTCTCCCAATAAAAATAATGTGCCACATCCTCCTTCCCATCCATTAAATAGAACAACTTGTTCCAAAATGAAAGGAAAAATATGGTGCTTTTTAGCACATGATTTTGCTAAAAGTGGTTTAGTGGCACATGGTGGTTTTTTCCATGGTTTTGTAGTTTTGGTTAATGAAGAATTTTTTGTTTTAATCCAGGGTAAATGGATTGGTTGTTCACGAAATCCATGAGTTATGTATGTTGTATTATAACATTGTACACAAGTATATAGAATGAAAATTCTTGTTGGTTTGCCCAATTTTGGGTTTTGAAGATAGAATATTTTTAATCAAGAAGGTTTTCAGTTAATCACATAGAAATTCATTTGTCAATACATTTTGAACCAGCAAGTGCGGTTCATTGTCAGGACAAGATAAAGAACTAGATCATGGCAACAAGTTAAATAGAGAGATCTATCATTCAACGACTATAAATAAAATGTTACAATTGACCAAGGAAAGGACTAGGCAATGGCTACAATTGACAAGGCCAAGAGGTAGGGAGAATAATATTAATTAGTTAATTAATAATTAATTTGTTTGTTTGTTAAATTTATTTATTATTATTTTTATTTGTAACTAAATAAATCTTATATTTAACTACTTTTTATGAACCTAAATTAAGAACTTGAATCTTAAATAATTGATTATCCTCCTTATTGTTTTAAAAGTAAATAACTTTTATAAGGACTCGTATTATTATAGGAAAGAATAAATGAATAGTTAGTTAATTAGTTAAATTTTGTTTATTCATTAAGCTAAACAAGTTTTTTATCATATGAATTTGTTTATAAATAATTAAATATTTTGATTATTAGATTTATTTATTTTCATTAACTAAAGGAACCATTGTATAGGGGGGATTAAACCTAACTAATTAACTAACTATTTATTTATTCTTTCCTATAATAATACGAGTCCTTATAAAGTTTATTTACTTTTAAAACAATAAGGACGATAATCAATTATTTAAGATTCAAGTTCTTAATTTAGGTTCATAAAAATTAGTTAAATATAAGATTTATTTGGTTACAAATAAAAATAATAATAAATAAATTTCACAAACTAACTAATTAATATTATTTTCCCTGCCTCTTGGCCCTATCAAATGTAGCCATTGCCCACTCCTTTCCTTGGTCAATTGTAGCCATTTATTTCTAGCCACTGAATGATATATCTCTCTATTTAACTTGTTTCCATGATCTAGTTCTTCATCTTGTCCTGATGATGAACCACACTTGTTGGTTCGAAATGCGTCGACAAATGAATTTTGATGTGATTATCACTGAAAAACTTCTTGATTAAATTGATATGGATCACAAAAGCCTAAATTCAATAATAAAATATTTTAGTTTATGTGGGTGTCTTCCATTGCATCTTTTCTATTTTATTAAGAATATGTTTACAACAATTACTTGTATAAGGTTAAAACCTACAAAATATATTCAATGTTAAAGAAGGGGCATATGATTCAATGTTGATCTCATGTCAACATGGATAATCTCATTTCATACTGAAGAAGACCACAACAAGGATATTTGGTTGCAAGATAGTGGCTGCAACAATCACATGATACATAACAAGAAGTTTTTCTCTAGTATTGATAACTCTTTTCAATATAAAATTACATTAGGAGATGATCATTATCTAAATTGCATAGGAAATGGTGTTGTTCCTATCTTGACTAAGTAAAATGAGAAAAAACATATTGGTGATGTCTTTTATGTAACATATCTTAAGTATAATTTATTATGTAATGTCTAGTTGAGTCAACATGATTATAATGTTAGATTCAAGGACTCCATTGTTGGCATTATGATTCAGGTGTTGTCCTTGATGGCAAACCCATTCAGGTGATAAATCAAGAAGGACGCAGGAAATATGTTCAGCAAGTGCGTCCCCGCAGGTATACCATACAGAACCCGCGTCCAGGGACGCAGGCCAGCCGTTCAGGAGGTGCGTCCGCCCAGTGCACACATTTCAAGGCAGAGAAAAGCACGTGGGGGTTTCTTGTGTGGTATCTAGCCGACGGTTTTGTATTTCTATGGTGTCGGCTCGTGGTTTTGTTCCATGTTTTGGGGAGAAGCTTGCCTATATAAAGCAAAGGAGTTCATTTGGATTATGCATCATCTTGGTTGAATATCTTTTGGTGAGATCTAGTCCAGATCTATGAAGGCGAATCTTCTAATGGACTGTGATCTCTATGGCGCATGATCAGATCTGTGGATCTGAGTGTTTGGGTTGGTTCTGAAGTCCTCATATCTTTTATATCTGAAGGGACGCAGGTTCAGTGAAGGGAAAGTGCGCCGGGACGCAGTTCAGTGAAGGCTCAGGTGCGTCTCTGAGGCAAAGGACGCGGCGCGACTGTGTTATTAGGTGCGTCTCTGAAGCAAAAGACGCGGTGCGATAGTGTTTCTGGGTGCGCCGGTCGCAACAAAGCATAGAGGAACAGTGCGTCAGCACGCAGAACAGTGGAAGGTAGACTGCGTCCAGTCGCAGGTCACAGAAAGAAAATATGCGTCCCTGTCTTAAGATGATCTGTTGACTGTATATTTATGTTCATAAGGTGTTCTGGGTTATTTCTGTAATTACTGATCTGATATCTGTAGTGAACTGTATCTGTTGTATACTTGTTGATCATTTGATTCTTCATGAAAAGAAGTAGGGGGTTGTAGCTCCCTTCCAGGAGAGACTGGAAAACGAGAGAGAGTTGTAGCTCTCTGCAGGTTGCAACCTGCGTGCTGGTAAAGGACTGCACCAGTACAAAATCATTGTAAAAAGAATTTCTTGAAAGAAGATAGAGACATATTGCAGCAGGTGGTTTTCTCCCGCATTGGGTTTCCACCTTACATCTTGTGTTCTTTGGTGTGACTGTCTATTTTCTTTATTCATGCTCATTATTTTATGGTACTGATATGCAAGAATAATTCAAAAGATCAAATAAGGAAGATTTGGTAAATTGCTTGATAATACTGATTCACCCCCCCTCTCAGTATTATTTCCAACAATTGGTATCAGAGCAGGTCCTTCAGAAAAGCTTGATCGCTTGAAGGTAGATCGTTCATCATGAGCAACTACGAGAGAGAAGCATCAATCAGGCCACCAGTTTTTGATGGGACAAACTTCAATTATTGGAAGGTAAGAGTTACTGCATATCTTCAATCTCTTGGTACTGAAGTTTGGGACATTGTAGAAACAGGCTATGCTTTTCCTTCAGCTACTCCTACAGATCCAGCTGAGAAAAAGAAGTATGAAACGAATGCAAAAGCAGTCAGTACTCTATTAGGAAGTATATCCCAAACAGAATTCATGAAGGTAATGCACTTCAAATCAGCAAAAGAAATATGGGACAAAATGATCACAAGCTATGAAGGAGATGAACAGGTAAAACAAGCCAAACTTCAAACTCTCAGAATTCAATATGAGACTCTCAAGATGTATAATGATGAAAGTGTGGCTAATTATTTTCTTCGGGTAGATGAGATTGTAAATTGTATGAAAAATTTGGGTGAAGAAGTAAAGGAGTCTCTAGTAGTTCAAAAGATTCTAAGATCATTATCCCCCAAGTTTGAATCCAAAGTATCTGCAATAGAAGAAAAAGAAAATCTCCGTGTTCTTACTATGTCTCAGCTACATGGAATTCTAACTGCTTATGAAATGAGAAAGGGAGGACCATCAGACAGAAGGGAGGCTGCCTTTAAAGCATCAGGCAAAGAAGATTACTATGAAGCAAGCCATGATCCAGAAGAAGAGGAAGAAGAATCAAATTTTGTCAGAAATCTTCAAAAAGGTTCTGGAAGGTTTAGAGGTAAGCTACCTTTCAAATGCTTTGCTTGTGGAAGAGTAGGTCATTATGCTGCAAAATGCTCTTATAAGGATAAAGGAAAGGAACCAGTTAGATGGAACAAGAAACAAAGCGCAAATAAGAAAAGCTACTACACCCATGAAGATAGTGATGGCTTATCAAACAGTGATGAAGATGAACAAGGTAATAAATATAGGTTGTTAATGGCATTTGAAGATGATGATTATGAGGATGCTGTAGATGTGGATAACCTTTATGATGAAATTACTAGACTCAAGAGATGCATAGAAGAAAAGAACATGATTATTGATACTCTACAATTCCAAATTGATGAAAAGGAAAAACATCTTGAAAAATTAGAAGGTGAAATTGTTGGTCTTAGAAAAGAAATTGAGAAAACAAAAACTATTAATCTCAAGTTTGTCAAAGGATCTGAAACTTTGGATGAGATTATCAGTGTGCAGCGGTCTCCACTAAATAAGACAGGTTTGGGCTATAATGGAGAAACTTCTCAAGCATCCACTTCAAAAAGTTATCTTGATGCAGCAAGAAGAAATGAGCAAGAGCACAAGGAAGATCATCAGGTAAAGCAGGGACAAATGTCAAGCAGAAACTATCAGGGGCAATCCAGCTTAAGGGTGAACAAAAGCCACAACCAGCCACAGGTAAAATCTTCTCAATTTGGTTCAAGAATAGATGAAAATAGAAATTACAATCAGTTGGCTGGTAGATCCAATAATCGCAGAAGCTTCTTCAATGGACAATGCTTTTCTTGCCATAACTTTGGTCACAAAGCAGCTCAATGTGTTGCGTATAAAACAATCATGACTAGGGAAGCTCAAAAACAAAGAAGTATGACAGGGATTACAAAAAGGACCTATAACAACTTTTCAGCTCTTGAAAATGAAGTTGAATGTTCTATTTGCAATAATTTTGGACATAAAGACTTTGAATGCAGAAGCAGGTTTCCGGAAAGAAAGGTACAAGAACAGAAAAAGGAACAAGCCTCAGACGCCAAAACATGGAGAATAAAGGAACCTCAAACAGAAAGGTGTGGGATAGCATTTTATGCAGAAGGACAAGAAAATCTATGGTACATTGACAGTGGATGTTCGAAGCATATGACAGGTGATAAAGAAAAACTTGAGTCTTATTCTAATTTAGAAAAGGGAAAGAAAGTCTCTTTTGGAAATGATACTCCTGCAACTATAAAAGGAAAAGGTATTGCTCCTTTAAAAGAAGATGTTAAGGCTGGAAATGTTTTGTTTGTTGATGGATTGAAGCATAATCTACTAAGTGTCAGCCAGATGTGTGATCAAAGAACCGAGGTTATATTCAGATCAAATGGATGCCTTGTTCGTGATCTTGATACAGGTAAAACAGTTCTCAAAGGAAAGAGAACTCCAAATAATCTATACATATTTGATGAAGGACAACAACAATGCTATCTAAGCAAGAATGAAGAGCACTGGTTATGGCATCGAAGGTTGGGACATCTAAGCTTCTCACAAATAAGGAAAGCTTGCAAATATCAGGCAGTTCGCGATCTTCCAGATATCAAAATTCCTGACAACACCATATGCAGATCATGTCAGTTTGGAAAACAAACCAGAACTAACTTTCCAGAGAAAGAAGGATCAGCCAGCATGCCTCTTGAGCTAGTACATACAGATGTATGTGGACCATTCAGAAAAAGAACACCTAGAGGAGAGGAATACTTGATATTATTTATTGACGATTTCTCCAGGTTTGTTTGGTTAGGACTTATGAAGCACAAAGATGAAGCATTCGAAAAATTCAAAACCTTCAAAGCCTTGGCTGAAAATGAATCAGGTCACAAAATTAAGTGCCTCAGATCTGACAGAGGTGGGGAATTTACTTCAAATGAATTTTTCGATTTCTGTGATGAACATGGGATAAGGAGAGAATTCTCTACAGCTAGAACGCCTCAGCAAAATGGAGTTGTTGAAAGAATGAACAGAACAATCCAACAAATGGCTCGTGCTATGCTTGATGAATCAGGAACCCCCGCAACCTTCTGGGGTGAGGCTGCACATACTGCGGTTATTATTCTCAACAAGACAAATGTCCGGGTGAACAGCACTCAGACCCCTCATGAGCTCTGGAGTGGTAAAACTCCTTCGGTAAAGCACTTCAAAATATTTGGGAGCAAATGCTATATCAAGAATACTGAGGAGCAGCTTGGCAAACTTGATCCTAGAGCAGATGAAGGCATTCTTCTTGGCTATTCTCCACATAGCAAAGCATACAAATGCTACAATAAAAGACTTGGCAGAATTGTTGACAGCATTGATGTAGTGGTTGATGAAAAGGGATATATTCCTAGGCAAATACATCGTGAAGACATCGAAGAAGATGAGAGCTACCCTCAAAGACAGAATGATGAAGAAGAAGAACCTCAAGAAGAATCTCAAGAAGAACCTCACGAAGAAGCAGAAGAACGGACAAGAATAGAAGAAAAGACTCCATCCAGATATGTTCAGAAGAACCATCCAGAATCTCAGATCATGGGACAAAAAGAAGCAGGTATACAAACTAGAAGAACAGTTGCAGAAGCTTCAAGCTATTTGGCATTACTTTCCTCCACCGAACCACAAAATGTGAAAGAGGCATGCAAAGATGAATTTTGGGTGAAAGCAATGGATGAAGAACTTGAGCAAATCGAAAAGAACAACACTTGGGAGCTGGTTCCTAGACCAAAAGATAAGAATGTTATTGGAACAAAATGGGTCTTCAAAAATAAATTGAATGAAAATGGAGAAGTAATTAGAAACAAAGCCAGACTCGTCTGTAAAGGGTATGCGCAGCAAGAAGGAATAGACTTTGAAGAAACTTTTGCTCCTGTTGCAAGACTTGAGGCCATCCGAATGTTCCTTGCTCTCTCAAGTTTTCAGAACTTCAAAGTATTTCAAATGGACGTGAAATCAGCCTTTTTGAATGGAGACCTGGAAGAAGAAGTATACATTGAACAGCCAGATGGGTTCATTCTTGGAAATGATCCAAATCTTGTATGCCGATTGAAAAAGGCTCTCTATGGTCTCAAACAAGCTCCAAGGGCTTGGTACTACCGGTTGGACAAATATCTTCATCAACAAGGTTTCTTAAAAGGTTCAGCAGATAGCAATCTGTATATAAAAATTGAAAATGACAAATTGCTAATACTTGTTGTGTATGTAGATGACATTATTTTTGGCAGCAATGAAGAAGCTATGAGTCAAAGCTTTGCCTCAGTCATGCAGAAAGAATTTGAAATGTCCTTGCTAGGAGAACTGACATATTTCCTTGGTTTGCAAATCCAACAAAAGGAAGGAGGAATCTTTTTATCTCAAACCAAGTATCTCAAGCAGATTTTGAAGAAATATGGCATGGAAGATGCAAAACCAGTATGTACACCCATGGTCACAGGATGTAGTCTCAGTGCAAATGATGAATCTGCAGCAGTACATCAACCAACCTACAGATCTATGATTGGAAGTTTACTATATTTGACAGGTACCCGACCAGACATCATGCATGCAGTTGGAATAGTTGGAAGATTTCAGGCAAATCCGAAGGAGACTCATCTTCAAGCAGTGAAGAGAATTTTCAAATATCTTCAAGGGACTCAAAATTATGGCTTATGGTATCCTAGAGATACAGATCTTACTCTTCATGCCTATACAGATGCAGATTGGGCCGGAAGCGTGGATGACAGGAAAAGCACAAGTGGTGGTGCGTTCTTTATGGGCCCCAGATTGGTCTCTTGGTTCAGCAAGAAACAGAGTTCAATTGCCTTGTCTACAGCTGAAGCAGAATATGTTGCTGCTGCATCTTGTTGCACCCAACTCCTTTGGATGATGCAGAATTTGCAGGATTATCAAATCACTTGTACTCCTCCAATCCCTATCTTATGTGACAACACAAGTGCAATCAGCATCTCAAAGAATCCGGTTATGCATTCAAAAACCAAGCACATACCAATCAAGTACCATTTTCTCCGGGAACAAGTACTTGAACAGAAGGTCAAGTTGGAGTATGTTCCTTCTAAGGAACAAGTTGCTGATATTTTCACCAAACCGTTGCCCAGGGACACTTTTGAATACCTCAGGCAAAAGCTGGGGGTTGTTGATGCATCATCTTACTGCTGATCATCTTCCTATTGGTGGTATAGGCTCAGGGGGAGCACATAATGCATTGTTGGCATTATGGTGAAGGAGATCTTGAAAATAGCTGCAATATGTCTCTATCTCCTTCATGATGGATTTCTGGTTACAGATCTGGAGATGCATGAGCATAGGGGGAGCATACCCTTTGCCCTTGATGTCAAAGGGGGAGAATGAAGCTGAAGATTATGTAATGAAGCTGAAGATTATGTGGTTGCCATCAAGTCCAAAGGGGGAGATTGTTGGCATTATGATTCAGGTGTTGTCCTTGATGGCAAACCCATTCAGGTGATAAATCAAGAAGGACGCAGGAAATATGTTCAGCAAGTGCGTCCCCGCAGGTATACCATACAGAACCCGCGTCCAGGGACGCAGGCCAGCCGTTCAGGAGGTGCGTCCGCCCAGTGCACACATTTCAAGGCAGAGAAAAGCACGTGGGGGTTTCTTGTGTGGTATCTAGCCGACGGTTTTGTGTTTCTATGGTGTCGGCTCGTGGTTTTGTTCCATGTTTTGGGGAGAAGCTTGCCTATATAAAGCAAAGGAGTTCATTTGGATTATGCATCATCTTGGTTGAATATCTTTTGGTGAGATCTAGTCCAGATCTATGAAGGCGAATCTTCTAATGGACTGTGATCTCTATGGCGCATGATCAGATCTGTGGATCTGAGTGTTTGGGTTGGTTCTGAAGTCCTCATATCTTTTATATCTGAAGGGACGCAGGTTCAGTGAAGGGAAAGTGCGCCGGGACGCAGTTCAGTGAAGGCTCAGGTGCGTCTCTGAGGCAAAGGACGCGGCGCGACTGTGTTATTAGGTGCGTCTCTGAAGCAAAAGACGCGGCGCGATAGTGTTTCTGGGTGCGCCGGTCGCAACAAAGCATAGAGGAACAGTGCGTCGGCACGCAGAACAGTGGAAGGTAGACTGCGTCCAGTCGCAGGTCACAGAAAGAAAATATGCGTCCCTGTCTTAAGATGATCTGTTGACTGTATATTTCTGTTCATAAGGTGTTCTGGGTTATTTCTGTAATTACTGATCTGATATCTGTAGTGAACTGTATCTGTTGTATACTTGTTGATCATTTGATTCTTCATGAAAAGAAGTAGGGGGTTGTAGCTCCCTTCCAGGAGAGACTGGAAAACGAGAGAGAGTTGTAGCTCTCTGCAGGTTGCAGCCTGCGTGCTGGTAAAGGACTGCACCAGTACAAAATCATTGTAAAAAGAATTTCTTGAAAGAAGATAGAGACATATTGCAGCAGGTGGTTTTCTCCCGCATTGGGTTTCCACCTTACATCTTGTGTTCTTTGGTGTGACTGTCTATTTTCTTTATTCATGCTCATTATTTTATGGTACTGATATGCAAGAATAATTCAAAAGATCAAATAAGGAAGATTTGGTAAATTGCTTGATAATACTGATTCACCCCCCCTCTCAGTATTATTTCCAACATCCATATGCACAATATTAGATATGTCACATAGTAGAAGACTTTCTCCAATGGTCCAAATGACCAAGAATACTGTGTTCCTATTGAATATAAGAAGTGAATATCATATTCATATGTGCAAAATGTCTCTAGAATAGACGGGGCTTGATTGTGGGATCTTATATATGGTCACCACCCTTTTATAAGTCTTAGTTTCTTGGAGAAATAATCAAAGGTTAAGGGATTCAATATATTAAATGAGTAAACCAGCACTTGTAAAGTTTCATTCTTAGAAAGAATCAAAGTGATAGTCTTCTAGAGTCCTCTTACAAAGCCAAGGAACATCTAGAACATGTCCACACATATTTATGTGGGCCCATGCAAACTCAAATGATTGGTGGAAGATTTTATTTTCTAACATTTATTAATGAATTTAAAAGTATTTTTGTGTGTATTTTTTCGAAAAACAAATCAGATACTTTCACATAGTTCGTAGAGTTTAAGGCTATAAAAAAAACAGTGTAAAATATGTCAAAGTGCTTAACTTAGATGTAGGAGGAGAGTATGACTCGAGAATTTACAACTTTTTGTAAACATTAGGGAATTAAAAGATATCTCACCACAAGATATACTCCACAACAAGATGGAGTTGCTAAAAAGAAGAATCATAACATCATGAACATGGCAAGATGTATGCTCAAAGCTAGAAATTTGTCCAATGATTTTTGGGTTTAGGTTATTTCTTATTTAGTCTACATATTAAATAAATCTCCAAAAATAATGTAAAAGGTAAGGTGCCTCAAGAAGCATGGAGTGGCACAAAGTTAAGTGTCTCTCATTTTATATTTTTTTGTTATATTCCTTATGGACATGTCCTAGAAGAGCTAATGAGGAAAGTTGACAACATGAGTGAAAAATACATTTTCATTGGAGACATTGAACAATCCAAAGCCTACATATTATATAATCCAGTCACTAAAAAAATTGATGAGAAGAGATGTAAAATTATTAAATGAAAATCTTTGAATGATCAAGAGAATGAAGCACTAGATAGAATATATACATCTATCCCAAGAGATGAATAGGTGGAAATTTTAGGAAAACAAGTCCCTCCAATAATATTTCCAAGGTTAAAGGTCCAAAGACAATAAGGTAGTTTATATTCTAGTAGACAGTCAACATATTTAGTGAGAAATCAAATAAATAGCCCTTCTTCTAGTAGTGAGTCAAAATATTCAATGATAAATCAAAGAACAAGGAGATTAAGGGAAACATATGAGCAATGTGATTACATGAATTAGGAAGCTATTTTTTCGTTATTATCCTATTAACCTACTTATATTCAAGAGGATGTGAAAGAAAATCATTTAGTATAGGCTATGAATGAATATATTGAAGCTATTGAAAAGAATGAGACATGGGATTTTATTGATCTCCCAATAGATAAAAATAGCATTGGTGTTAAGTCGGTATATAAGACAATATTAATGAGAAAGGAAAAGTAGAAAAATGTAAGGAAAGGATAAATGCCAAAGGATTTACTCAACAACTAATTATTGACTATGGTGATATCTTTTCTCCAATAGGTTTGAAAATTCTGAAGTCTGGAATCCTACTACGGTTCCTGATATTATCTCTTCTATTTGTTAAATAAATTAAACAAATCATTCGTAGTTTTTACGGCAAATATCAAAACAAATACACTACAACCTTCACAAATTAAATACTGAGGAAAAATAAATGCAAGGAAAATTAGAGAAATCCTAGCACACATATAAGCATATTGACACAGTTATTTTGGACAATGGTCTCCAGAAAAACCCAATGTGGGAAAAAAAGTGTATCAAATGAGGGTTTCTTTATTATTCTTCAGCAGTAATTCATGTACAATGTCTAGATAGAAAAAATAGAGAAATAAACACTGAGAGAAATTTAGTATTAAATTTTTCACTCTCCACAGCGGTTCTCTAACCCCGAAATGGCCCCTCTACCCTCACTTTGGTCTCACTGCATCATCCTCTGTGTAGTGACTGCGTAGGGCCCTGATGAATTGCGTCCTCTCTCACGTTGACCCTTCCAGAATTTATCCTGCACTCTTAGACTACGATTGATTCTCTCTGTCTCTCCCGTGCAACTCACCCTTTGGCTGTATATTCTCTTGTTGAACTTCAAC
Source organism: Pinus tabuliformis (assembly GCA_031772625.1). NCBI lineage: Eukaryota > Viridiplantae > Streptophyta > Pinopsida > Pinales > Pinaceae > Pinus > Pinus tabuliformis. The sequence continues at coordinate 503,206,407 of CM062817.1, read as the reverse complement.
CACTGAGAAAATCAATCCACTTGGGAAATCGAGTATTTGCACTAGTGTGTTCTCCATCTACCCATCGATTTATTCTGGAACAATGGGAAAGATTAAAACCTAATCGATGGCCCAAAATAATTCTTTGTCAACCTATGTGAGTTTCTAGATGATTCTAACCACATCTCAATTAATATTGATTAATTCACCATATTCCGAAAGTTTAGACTTAGGAAATAATTAAAATATTGGTTAAAAATCTAATTGAGACACTTCTGGGTGGAATTTCTAGAAACTATTTATGGGTTTTAGAGAACTCATTCATTCTAGCCTCTCCATAATGTTTCGTGGCTAGAACACATTTGATTCTACAAAAATAACACTACCTCTTAGCGATGAAAGTGTTCTAGTGCTGATGCCCCTATAGAAAAGCTATATCTCTGCATCATCTCCTGTAATTGTGTTGATGTTTGGTCACTGCTTCCCACCAACTAATATGCAACTCTGATATGTGTTGCATCTGTGCTTCCACTGACCCTGTTTAATTGTTGTCAACTACTGCATCTGCATTGCAACTCCCTCTCAAATGTTGTTGTTGAGAATCTATTGAAATGGATTCTCCACCATATCCATATGTTCTCTTAACTTGATGAACTTAGCTCTCCCTAGAGATTTTGTGAGTATGTCTACTACCCGATCGCCTGTGGGGACATACTGCAGTTTGAATGCCCCACGTTGAATACAATCTCTTATGAAATGACATATGATAGCAATGTGATTTGACCTATCATGAAATACTATATTCTCAGAGAGTTTTATGCAACTCTGATTATCATAGTAAACATTGGTCGCTCCCATTTTCTTCCTGAAAAAACTCACTAGCAATTTCCTAAGCCATATGACTTCGCATGTAGCTATGTTGGACACAATATATTATGCTTCTATTGATCTCAATGCTACTAACTTCTACTTCCTATTGCACCAATAGATCATCCCCAATCCAATGTTGAAGCAGTACCTAGAGGTACTTTTCCTATCCACTGACCTACCTACCCAATCTGCATCAGTGAATCCTCTCAACCTAATGTCATCTCCTCGAACATATGTCAACCCAATCCTAATTATTCGAAGCACATGCCTAATAATGTGCCTATCTAATATCCAATGTACCCTCTTCGGTTCCACCATTTACTAGCTAAGGGTATTGACAACAAAGAAAATGTGTGGCCTAGTGTTGACCAGATTGATGAGCCCCAAAAATGGATGATTATTTGGGCTCATTCAAGCACCTAATTCGACTTAATCCACCATTCTCATTAGTTTATTGCATGTTTTTTATTATATTTATGCTAATAGAGTGAATTGGGTTAGTCATTATGCCAACAAATCTAATGTGTGCTTTGTGTAGCCTTTTTGGTCAATTTGGAGACAAAGTCAATGGTTGAAATGAGCACTTGGCAGCCAAATTCGTGGAGAGTATTTTTAGGAAGGTGTTCCCTTCATTTATGGGCCCTTACCTTGAATTCTCCACCATCAGCTCGGAGTTCAAGGGCCACCAAATCAATCAGCACAAGGGCAGCCAAGCAAGTCAAGTAGGACTGCTGTTAACTACAAGTTTTGGGCAGCCGAGTCCCTAAATTTTAGGAGGACTGTTGGGGTCCTCAATTTGTATAAATAAGAAGGCTTAGGGCCTCATTTTCGTTAGCTAGTGGTTAGTCATTTTGTAGCCAATGGTTAGTCATTTTGTAGGCAGAAATTAGCTAGTTTGTATTTCGATTTTTAGGCAATAGATTAGCTTTGCTTTCAGCTCATTTTCAAGTTCTCCTTGTGGACAGTTTTGATGTAACTCTTCTTTTCTTGCTTAATAAAGATGAATCCAGCTTTGCACCAGCTCTAAATCTCTCTTAGGAGGCTATAGCTCTTGGGGTTGGGCCCATCTCAAGCGCCCAATACCTCCTTTGATTATCTTTATGTGTTTTTGCTGCATTCTTAGAATAAAATCTGCTATTTAGATCTAAATCTTGTTTTGTTATTTAGTTTGTTTTTTGATGAGTAAAATAGATTTTCATGCTCAGATTTAGTTGATAGGTTGTTAACAGAAAAAGCTTCAAGAAAAGGGCCAACAAACATTTGTGGTTTCACCTCTCCCTCAGTGGGATCAGGAGCTGTGACTAGGATGACTTTGCTGCCCACAAAAACACTGACTTTGCTTTGCCATGCAATCATTAGTGTTTGGTTTTCATTTGCAGAAGTTGGTTACATGTTCAGATCTTTGAATGCTTCATTGCATAGTTAATATACATGGTTTCCTTGCAAATAAAGTTGCTGTCCATTCTTGTTATTGTTAGCTAGATCATATTAGGGTAGCATAACTAGATCTTTGTTTTCTTGCATGTCTTTGTTGGTTCAGTTCGAAACACAAATTGCAGAGCACCTATACCACTTCTCTACCTTCCCATACTCCATCCAACCTACCTGCTTCACCCTTCACTCAGAACCCTTACCTTACATTTGCCTCATTCGCTTGCCATGATTCTCATCTTCTTGTGCAACATCGTTTCATCCCTTCTTGGAACAAGTCCAGCCATCTACACCTTCTCCTCAACTCCATCCTCCAAGTCTTGAACTCCCCTACACCCCTATTTCACCTCCATACTCATTCCTCCACCTTTTTCCCTCCATCCATGCTCCAAAATTCCATTACTAAACATCCTGTAGAAAAATTACAGAACATCCTGTAGAAATCCCAAAACATCCTGTAGAACCCCTGCAGACTTCCTGTAGAAGCTCATAAACGCGGTTTCTTGGCAGCCAAACTTTGTGAAACTCTTTGGAAGGGTGTTAGGGACTCCTTAGACCCTCTCTGAACCTTCCCGACCTCTTCCAAGCATTTCTCCTCCTTGATCCACCTCTGCACAGTCAAAAATAGTTAAAAGCACATGCATGATAATTCCAACAACTTAATCAAAAATACAAAAAGATGTTTTCTTCAGATAGAGGTAGTCTAGACACATGTATTTTACCTTCATAGAAGTAATGGCATCTCTTTCAGTAGTTTGCATGCTCTCCTTTGCGTCAGTAGGACTAGCTGGTAGAATTAGGGTTTGCTAGGGTTTGCATTTCTTTTTGGCTTTCAGTTTCTTTTTGCAATTAGATTAGCTTCCTTCGAGTTAGCTTTCATCCATCAATTAAAAAGCTTCTTCTAAGAGCTCATAGAAGTTGGCTTAAGCTCCTAGTGGACTTGTGCCAGCTGACCAAGTGACAGCTGCGGCAAGAGCTAGTACTTGTGCATACAGCACCGTCGCTTCCAAGTTTGTTACGAACTACCGGGTTGATAAAATTAAAGAAGGGAGTTCCAGGAGTTGTAGCATTATTGCTACAATACAGGAGCCCACCATATTTTTGGCGCCGTTGCCGGGGAAGCGTCAGAGTATTGGTGATTGTCGCTTTTCTTCTATTTTCCACTACAATCTTCTGCTAAGTAGTTTATTTCATTTCCATTATGCAATTTCGTTTATGCAAAAGTATATTAGAATTTCCCGCTTTCATAGATTATCATTTCAATTCCGCAATTTCATTTCTGCAAGCGTAGATTAGCATTTCAATTCCGCAAGCGTAGACTAGCATTTCATTCCTACAATTTCATTTGAGCAAAATAGATTAGTCCTTTCCTGCTTTCATTTCAATTCCGCATTTTCATTTTAGCAAGATAGTTAGTTGCAGTTCAATCTATTTCAGTTTTGCAGGTAGAAGTAGAAAAAAGCAAAAATCAACCAAAAATATTTCATTTCATGCCTTGTAGGAGTAGAGATAATTTAGAAAAATATTTGCACAACACCCCCCACTGCTTCACACAGCCAACCTTCTCTCTTCTTCGATGGCTGTGACTAAGAAGAACCCCTGGGTGGACATCAAGGCATATTTAAAGAACCTCTAGGGGAGAAGAAGAAGGAACCATTCCTCTAGAGCAAATGGCTACAAGTAGAAATGTTGGGAGCAATCCCTTGTCCAAAGACGAATTTGAAAATCAGATCGAAGATTTCAAGAGTGATATGAGGCAGTTTCTTGCCATGCAACTGGATACCTTGCGAATCCAAAAGAAGCAAGAAGAAGCCAAGAAGGCTTTGGCCATTTTTTGTCCTAGGTGCACTAGAAAGCATCCTAGGAACGAATGTCCAATGCACTCCCTAGAAGTCTGTTTTGTCTGTGAAGAATACCATCCTACGAATCAATGCCCTTCCTTGCCTGGACTTAAAGTTGCATATCAAAGAGTTAAAGGAGCCACTGAACCACTCTATCATATGAACCAAAGGAAGCCGCCTGGACCTAAATCTTACCAGCAGGAACTGCAAGGGACACCTAAGACCTATTATGACCCCTACCAAGCCACTTTCATGCCTTCTTGGGGTCCCCCTGCTCATCCTTCCTGGTTCACACCTCCTCCTTGTTCCTTCACAAATCCATATTATGCCCAACTAGTTGCTCATTCATTTCACTCTTATGCTCAGCCACAGCCTCAGTGGAATGCACCTTATCAGGAGTGGAGGCCCCAGTACAACTCTCATCCCGCTTATTTTCCTCCACCACCTGCTCATCCACAACCATCACCTCCTCCTCCACCAAGGCAACCCCAAATGCCTACCCAACCACAATGCCATCCATCTCCATCTCAATTTCACACCTCCACTCAACTACCCGTACCATTTCCAAAGCCATACAATGGAGTAGCTCAACCCAATTGCAAAGCTGAGGCACAACATGTGCAAATGACTCCTTTTGAGCTCAATGATGTTCACCAAAGCTCAGGAAGAGTGTTGCAAAACAGAGATTATATTGACAACATTGAAGGACCAAAGGAAAAAGAAGATTCCAAAGAGGAGATCAAAGAACCATGGGCTGCACTTGATGAAGAGAAGAGATCAGAATCAGAGATCGAGAGAGTTCCTTCATGGTTACCATCAAATCCTCCATGTACTCAAGAGAAAGATCAGCAAAAAGAGGAAGATGAGAAAGTCATGTTAGAGGGTGACATGAAACATGATCCAGATCAGCAAAAGAACCAAGGATATCAGAGCTATATTGAGATATGGTTTCAGAAGGTCACTAAGTTGCAGCAGTACTCTCTTCTTCAGCTATGTTTGATCCCTTCAAAGTCAAATCATTTGGTCTCTGAGATCCGGATAGCTGTCAAAGCATGCATTTCAAGCCTCCACATCAGTTTATCTCTAATCTCGATGTGCACATGGCTCCATTGGAAGTATTCTTATACTTGAAAATGATTTTGTTTTTCAAGTAGGGTAGGGTAGAAGAAAAAAAAAAAAAAAAAAAAAAAAGAGAAAAAAATGAAAATAAGAAGAAAATAAAAATCTAAGGTGAAAACCTCCTCAAAGGCGCCTTAGATTGGCTCATTGATTGAAAACCTTCATGAGGTGGTCAATGGGTTGGAAAGAAGAGAAAATAAAAGGGAATAAGATCCTTGGGTGAAAACCTCCCTTGGAGGCGCCCAAGGTAGGCAATTAGGGTGAAAACCTCCATGAGGCGCCCTAGTTGTTTTTCAAAAAAAAAGAAGAGAAAAATAAAAAGAGAAATAAAACTAATTTCCATTGGCTAATTTCAAGTTGCAGCAAGGACGTTGCAGGACAGGAGGATCACTCACAACCAAGTCCAAGGGAGTTTTGTGCCTTCTACAGGAAGTTCTGTATTTCTACAGGAAACATCCTGTAGAACCTTCAAGCGAGCCAGATTCGATTTTGGAAGGGAATCTAAAGCTTGGAATCTATTGGTTATGCCTGCAAGCATCCATGTTTCCATCCCTCACCCATTTTCCATCATTTTTTTTTTCTTTCCATGTCATTGTGCTTCTTTCCTCAAAACTGTGTTTTCTACAGGAAGTTCCTGTAGGAACTACAAGAAGTTAAAAATGGATTGAAAAAAGTGGTTTGGTGAACATGGTAGCTTCCTCAAGGGTTCAGAAGTCCTCATGCAATCTTCCAACTCCTCCTCCATCATCTCCATACCTACATCACAGCCTAAATTCATTTTTCATACCATGCAACAAAAATGCAAAATGCCTTGAAGCAAAAATACCTAGAACAAAATTTGTTTTTGCCATAACTTGAAAACCATGCATCCATTTGAAAAACCATTTTATGGGGAATTGTACAAGGGTGATGGCAACATGCCTGAGCAGTTTCAGCCAATTCCGGTGCACGGTTTCCAATAAATTAGCCTCCATCGCCATCAGCCATTTTTGCATTTTCTCCATATCCGTACATCCGTTTCAACACCTGTTTCATGGAGATATGCATATGAGTGATGGTAACCTACCCAAGCAGTTTCAGCCGATTCCAATGCACGGTTTCTGAGAAATCGATCTCTGAAATCTTCAGCCATTTTCCATTTTTCTCGAAATCCGTGCATCCATTGATCACGATTTTTCTATGGGAGGTGCATAATTATGATAGGAACATGCTCAGAAAGTTTCAGATCGATCCGGTTTACCGTTTGGGAGCAATGGCGAAAATAAGTTCTGGTCTGGTGAAAATTCAATAGCAGCAGCTTCAAGGTGCAGATCTGAGCGTGGAAATGGACTCCTGCAGCATGCATCTGGCTAGAGGACACCTGCACAAGGAAAACAACCAAAAATTAGTAGCCAAGCCACATGCAATCAGAAAAACCAATGCATGCAGCAAATGACAGGCCATAGCAGCCATTTGACTTCAGGTACGTGACTAAACCTTGTTCCTCTATTGCATGAATCTAATCTAAGCACTGCATGAATGAATGAGATGGGGGGATTCAGCCAGGAAGCTAGCCATATTCGATTGCACTCATCTAGGCAGAAATCACGCAGCATGCATGGGTAAGTCATTCACGTGGAAGTTGAAAAACATAGTTAGTGGTAGATCTGTTGAACTCCAGTGCACAGGACGTCAAATAATTAATAGATAGAGGAGAACATACAGTTTATAACATCACTGTAGTTCGAATAAAGACAGCACACATTTTTTCCAGCTCACCACAAATCACGCTGCAGTTAAACGACACTCGGCTAAAACTCTCACCACTCTTTGTTCAACTACGGTCAACTGAAGCACATGTCCACCACTTCCAGATCAGTTAATCAATGGTCCTCTACAAGTTTTCTTCCTGATTTCTTAGATTTCTGCCGTTTTAAAAAAAAATCTCCCACCTATCACACTCTACAGGCATTTCTACAGGAAGCTGTGCTACAAGAAACCCAGCATACGAAGAAGCTTGGACTGTTCACGTCGAGGGTGGAAATTCTCAGTGAGGTAGGCCTGAACATAACTTTCCCATGCAAATAATTCAAAAGGTGGTGAATTCGATGTGTTGAGGGGGTAAGGAAAATGTGAATGGAAGTCTGTCTACGAATTCAAAAATTGTTTTATTATCGCTGCCTGGAATTGTCTTCATGGTCTGCATGTGAGATTTTCTCCAGGGTCTTGAATTAAAATCCCTCATGTAGAAAAATTGAGACACTGTCAAGGCTCACTGGTGAAAAATTGTGAATTTTATATGATTGTGTGCATAACAGAGACGTAGCTCTGCACTCTGTGTAGAGAAATCCTGAAGTCCTCCTTCTGTAACCTTGGGAAAAACACCAAAGAAAGAACAGAAAGGAACACAAGAAAGAGGCCAAGCTACCAAAACAGGGGTGGTAAAATTACACCAACACCCAGGGAGAAAAGACTAAAGAGAAGGGTAGAAAGGACTGAGAAAGTCCAAGCCAATGAGGGCACCCCTAAGGCAGCCTCAACCAAGCTAAAGGAAAAAGCACCATCGGCCAAGCAGGCTAAAGCAGTTCCATCTTCTTCTACAGGAACCCGGAAGGATGTTTCTACAGGAAGATTAAAAACGGCTTCTACAGGAAGCCAGAAACCAGCCACTACAGGACTTTCTACAGGAAGTCCAGAAAAAAGACAGCAGAAGGAAAAGTCAGCCGGAATCCTAGCTAGGGAGGCAGCAGCTGTGCTGGCCGCCCTAAGTACCTCTCCCAAGCTGAAGGAGAAGTGAAAGAGGGAGCTTCCACTACATTTTAAGGCAAGAAAAGGCATGCAGATAAGAACATGCAGACCCCAAACCACAGTCAAAGAATCAAACTGTCATTGAGGACACAAAATCTAAACAAAAGGAGGAGTCTCCTTCAAGGATGTCCATCACCTAAGAATGCGAAAGCCAAAAACCTTCACTAGAAGAGAGAGAATTCAAATAATGGACTTAAAAACAGTTCTACAAGATGCTGAGACAGTTCTACAGGAAGTTGAGAATTCTCTAGGAAAAGAAGCACAGGCAGTGGGAAGAAGCAAAGAGAAAAGCATGGTTTCATGACAGAGAAGAGGACATCACTTCAGAAGCTTGGCATGACAAGGAGGCCACCAAGGCCATCAAAAATGAGGAGATAGATTGGTTGCTCAGAGGATGAGCAACACTTTCAGTAGGGGGGTGATGATGAGCCCCAAAAATGGATGATTATTTGGGCTCATTCAAGCACCTAATTCGACTTAATCCACCATTCTCATTAGTTTATTGCATGTTTTTTATTATATTTATGCTAATAGAGTGAATTGGGTTAGTCATTATGCCAACAAGTCTAATGTGTGCTTTGTGTAGCCTTTTTGGTCAATTTGGAGACAAAGTCAATGGTTGAAATGAGCACTTGGCATCCAAATTCGTGGAGAGTATTTTTAGGAAGGTGTTCCCTTCATTTATGGGCCCTTACCTCGAATTCTCCACCATCCGCTCGGAGTTCAAGGGCCACCAAATCAATCAGCACAAGGGTAGCCAAGCAAGTCAAGTAGGACTGCTGTTAACTACAAGTTTTGGGCAGCCGAGTCCCTAAATTTTAGGAGGACTGTTGGGGTCCTCAATTTGTATAAATAAGAAGGCTTAGGGCCTCATTTTGGTTAGCTAGTGGTTAGTCATTTTGTAGCCAATGGTTAGTCATTTTGTAGGTAGAAGTTAGCTAGTTTGTATTTCGATTTTTAGGCAATAGATTAGCTTTGCTTTCAGCTCATTTTCAAGTTCTCCTTGTGGACAGTTTTGATGTAACTCTTCTTTTCTTGCTTAATAAAGATGAATCCAGCTTTGCACCAGCTCTAAATCTCTCTTAGGAGGCTATAGCTCTTGGGGTTGGGCCCATCTCAAGCGCCCAATACCTCCTTTGATTATCTTTATGTGTTTTTGTTGCATTCTTAGAATAAAATCTGCTATTTAGATCTAAATCTTGTTTTGTTATTTAGTTTGTTTTTTTATGAGTAAAATAGCTTTTCATGCTCAGATTTAGTTGATAGGTTGTTAACAGAAAAAGCTTCAAGAAAAGGGCCAACAAACATTTGTGGTTTCACCTCTCCCTCAGTGGGATCAGGAGCTGTGACTAGGATGACTTTGCTGCCCACAAAAACACTGACTTTGCAAATAAAGTTGCTGTCCATTCTTGTTACTGTTAGCTAGATCATATTAGGGTAGCATAACTAGATCTTTGTTTTCTTGCATGTCTTTGTTGGTTCAGTTCGAAACACAAATTGCAGAGCACCTATACCACTTCTCTACCTGCCCACACTCCATCCAACCTACCTGCTTCACCCTTCACTCAGAACCCTCACCTTACATTTGCCTCATTCGCTTGCCATGATTCTCATCTTCTTGTGCAACATCATTTCATCCCTTCTTGGAACAAGTCCAGCCATCTACACCTTCTCCTCAACTCCATCCTCCAAGTCTTGAACTCCCCTACACCCCTATTTCACCTCCATACTCATTCCTCCACCTTTTTCCCTCCATCCATGCTCCAAAATTCCATTACTAAACATCCTGTAGAAAAATTACAGAACATCCTGTAGAAATCCCAAAACATCCTGTAGAACCCCTGCAGACTTCCTGTAGAAGCTCATAAACGCGGTTTCTTGGCAGCCAAACTTTGTGAAACTCTCTGGAAGGGTGTTAGGGATTCGTTAGACCCTCTCTGAACCTTCCCGACCTCTTCCAAGCATTTCTCCTCCTTGATCCACCTCTGCACAGTCACAAATAGTTAAAAGCACATGCATGATAATTCCAACAACTTAATAAAAAATACAAAAAGAAGTTTTCTTCAGATAGAGGTAGTCTAGACACATGTATTTTACCTTCATAGAAGTAATGGCATATCTTTCAGTAGTTTGCATGCTCTCCTTTGCGTCAGTAGGACTAGCTGGTAGAATTAGGGTTTGCTAGGGTTTGCATTTCTTTTTGGCTTTCAGTTTCTTTTTGCAATCAGATTAGCTTCCTTCGAGTTAGCTTTCATCCATCAATTAAAAAGCTTCTTCTAAGAGCTCATAGAATTTGGCTTAAGCTCCTAGTGGACTTGTGCCAGCTGACCAAGTGACAGCTGCGGCAAGAGCTAGTACTTGTGCATACAGCACCGTCGCTTCCAAGTTTGTTACGAACTACGGGTTGATAAAATTAAAGAAGGGAGTTCCAGGAGTTGTAGCATTATTGCTACAATACTGGAGCCCACCATATTTTTGGCGCCGTTGCCGGGGAAGCGTCAGAGTATTGGTGATTGTCGCTTTTCTTCTATTTTCCACTACAATCTTCTACTAAGTAGTTTATTTCATTTCCATTATGCAATTTCGTTTATGCAAAAGTATATTAGAATTTCCCGCTTTCATAGATTATCATTTCAATTCCGCAATTTCGTTTCTGCAAGCGTAGATTAGCATTTCAATTCCGCAAGCGTAGACTAGCATTTCATTCCTACAATTTCATTTGAGCAAAATAGATTAGTCCTTTCCTGCTTTCATTTCAATTCCGCATTTTCATTTTAGCAAGATAGTTAGTTACAGTAACGAGCCCTAGAAGTCTATCGATCTGCACGGAGGCAGATCTAAGGTGCTAGAAGACATCACACTAGTCTTTGGATGTAGAAACTTGGTTCTTGCATCCGCCTATACTACTTCCGGTGAGATTGCAGCCTGTGCTACGCGAGTTGCTATCGAACGGCCTAGTAGTGTAGGGCTTTGTTAATTCACACAACTAACTTGGACCCTAGGTTAGGACGCCCTAAGCCAACAAATTGTTTTGTTGCCGATTTTCAAAGGAATAAGAAGTGAAGACCCAAAGCAATTCTAGTTTTTTGCGAATGTTGAATGGACAACACAACAAGTCACCGATGATAATATAAAGAAGGCATAGTTGGTTGCCTCTTTTCAGGATCGCGGGCTAACTTGGTACATTAAGTATTGTGATGATAATCCTCTTGCAATGCTAGCAGAGACTAAGATGGCTTTGAACAAGGAGTTTAGTCAGCCTAAATCTGACTTAGAGTTGGTGATTGAGTTTAAAGAGATCATGATGAAGGTTGAGGAGACACCTTAGGACTCTGATCAAAGGTTGAAGTGCCAGATCAGATAAGCTAACATGTAGATCATGGATACCAGCATCGACACTAGTTTATTGTGTCATTTTTGCCCCATTTGAGAATCGCTTTGTCACAAAAAAATATAGCAACATAGGCAAAAGCCCTAGAAATCGTGATGAGGTTGCACACATCACCTATCCAGGATACTAACCTAGGGTTATAGTAGATCCACTCACAGTTACCAAGCCTACACCTAGAATTACAGAGTTTGAAGAAAGATAGGGAGATTAAACCATAAATGCACTCTAGTGTTTGAAATGCAAGGGCCACGGGCATGATAAATATCATTGTCCTGTGTATGGAAATTATATTATGGGGGGGAATTCCCCTGAAGTCAAAAGCCCCAGCAGGGCCAAGCATGGGGGTTGCACTATGGTGTTGCATTTGTCAAGCTACTCTGCAACATGCGACAAATAATTGACATTTACTTCAGAAGTTCGTTCATACACCCCAACAGTTGTTCTATAACTTCTGCAAATCTGCAGGCCACAATGAGCATCACTACCGAAGCTATGAATTGATGATGGAAAGAGCCCCTACCTATGGTATGGAAGAAAAAACTTGGCCTCCAGATCAAGGTTCAGGAGGATCGCGCGGTGGTTTTCGGGGCTGAGGAGGAGGACCTAGTAGAGGTCGTGAATAGATGATCTGCTACAACCGTGGACAGGTTGGGCACTATGCGCAAGAGTTCCAGAATCCTACACACCTATCATTTCAATACTACAGACAGTTCGACCATACTATAGAAGAATGCACGGTGTTAATAGCTAAGATGCAAGAGAAGAAAACATAAGCTCAGTAGCCTACGCAGAAGTTACAAATGATGAGGGTTGAGCCCCACGAAGAAGATCAAAGCATTAATATTATGATGAGAAGTGGAATGACGACTGGTGCTGATAAAGGTAAATAGCCTGAAGATGGATGAGTTCACAAGGCTCCAGAGAAGGAAACCGGATTTGATCTGGATTGCACTAAGGAAACATTTATGGAAGCCAAGAAGAGCTTTGATGAGGCCTCCACCTCAGGGAGCCAGGACAAGTTGAAAGAAATCAGTGCGCCTGCAGAGGTTGATCCTTCTATGCTCACTACGTTTTTGGAGACTTGCATGAAGTTGTTGCGTGATAGCAAGGTTGTGGAAGGCCTGTAGGAATTAATAAATAAATGCGCCAGCAAAGAGAAAGCCCCTCATGGACACCACGTGGTCAAAAAGATTGGCAAGCATAAGGCACGAACAGGGTGAGAGATGTGGCTAATAGCACAGATAGGTGATTATGAAATGGACTAGGTTATCTTGAAACTGGGGTCTGATGCAAATATTTTACCGAAATAGACATGGGAAAGGATGGGGAGACCTACACAGTAGTGGTCTCCGATTCATCTCAGGATGGCGAACCAGCAGAAAATCATCCCAATGTGGTGGTTATATGGAATAACAGTTGATATTGAAGGTGTGAGTCCAGTAGCAGATTTTGAAGTTATAGAAATTATCGATGACAGTAATCCTTACCCCACACTCCTTGGAATCGACTGGGCTATTGATATGAATGGGGTCATTAATTTGAAGAAGAGGACAATTTCATTTGAAAGAAAATTGCTTCGGGTTATAGTGTCGTTGGATCGTGCAGAAGGAGCGTGCTATAGTGAACAGTCTGTGATTATGAAGAAAGTGATGATGAGCTGGATCAAATTTACAAAATAAGAGTGCAAGATCAAGACCAGATCAATCTGACAGTAGATGGGCAAATTGCATGGGACCGAGAGAGTTCCTACACCTCTAATTCTGATGAGGGATTAGAGCATTGGAAGAATTGCTTACATGAAGTCTCTACATTGTGATGCAATATGATGGTGAAGGCACTGCGCTATGTTTCATTGGGGTTAATAAAATTATCTTATTATGATGGTTTAACTGATGTAGATCTATTTTTGGATGAATTTGAGCATGAAGTCCATGAGGACCACCACTTTCAAGCATTGGATTTGGCGCTATGCCTGCACGATGGTGGGTTATGCATAAGGATAGTTTCGCTTGATGGCGAGATTACAGAAGAATGATGAAGCTACAGTTTGGGCATGCTAATACCAAAATGACTGAGAAGTATAATGGGAAGGATGATCTGCATGATCAGATGGAAAAATGGACTAAGGCATGGGGGAAAGAACCGTAGCTAGAATGGGTACACATATTTTGTCATACCTTGGATACAATTCCCATGAACTGGTATGTGGAAATGGAGCTCCGCCATGGCACTACGGAGCGGGACATATTGAAGGAAGGTTTCTTATCCACCTTCAACTTTGAAGATGGCTTTTCAAGCATCGATGAAGCGCTGCAAGAGATTAAAGCTGTTATCCTCAGGACACCAAAGGAACCTATGGAATGGACCCAAACAGACTGGAGCACCCAACTACACCACGTACTATAATGCTATAATGTGACCACTAAAGAAGAGGAAGAAGACCCAAGGAACATCAATATTCCAAAGAAATAAGGGCATCACAAAGTCGGAGGCCCACAAATATAAAACCCAGACATATCCGCACCTTTGAAGATGAAGCAAGTAAACATTGGCACTAAAGAAGAACCAAAGTTCGCGAAAATTGGAGATTATTGGGACGATGCTATAGTAGATAAAGTTTATGAATTACTTCACAAATACTAGGATATCTTCCCCACTAATTTTTCATATTTAAAGGGAATAATCAATGATTTGAGCGTTATGAAGATCACATTGAAGCCAGATGTGAAGCCTGTTCAACAGAGACCTTATTTCCTTAATCCCAAGTATAAGGAAAAGGTTCACCAAGAGCTGGATAAAGTGCTAGAGGTAGGCATCATAGAACCTGTTGAAGAATCTAATTGGGTGAGCCCAATGGTGATCCAAGAGAAGAAACAAAAGGGCGAAATAAGGGTTTATGTAGATCTATGGAAGCTTAATGATGCATGTGTTCATGACCCATTTCCGATGCCATTTACAGATGAAGTGTTAGACAATGTGGGTGGGTAGGAGGCCTATTCCTTTACAAATGGTTTTTTGGGGTATCATCAAATCAAGATCGCACCAGAGGATCAGAGAGAAACGACCTTCTCGACGGAGTGGTGTTGTTTTCAATACAATGTTATGCCATTTGGATTAAAGAATGCGCTTGTGATATTTTCTCACGTAGTCATGACATCGTTCAAGGAATTCATTCATAAGTTCATAGAAGTGTACTTTGATGACTGGGTAATGTTTGTCTCGGTGAAAACCATGTAGCAAGTATGTGCCTTATGTTGGATACATGTCGTAGATACCAGATAGTGCTCAATTTGAACAAATGCATTTTTTGTGTTCCTTTCGAGATCTTTCTGGTTCATGTTGTGTGCAAAAAAGGATTGATGACGGACCCTTCAAAGATATTCAATGATAAATCAAAGAACAAGGAGATTAAGGGAAACATATGAGAAATGTGATGACATGAGTTAGGAAGCTAATTTTTCCTTATTATCCTATCAACTTACTTATATTCAAGAGGAATTTAAAGAAAATCATTTAGTATAGGCTATGAATGAATATATTGAAGCTATTGAAAGGAATGGGACACGCGATTTTATTGATATCCCAATAGATAAAAATAGAATTGTTGTTAAGTGGGTATATAAGACAATATTAATGAGAAAGGAAAGGTATAGAAATGTAATGAAAGGCTAAATGCCAAAGGATTTACTCAACAACTAATTATTGACTATGGTGAAATATTTTCTCCAGTACGTGTAAAAATTCTGAAGTCTAGAATCTTACTGTGGTAGCTGATATTATCTCTTCTATATTTTAAATAAATTAAACAAATTATTTGTAGTTTTTATGGCAAGTTTCAAAATAAATACACTACAACCTTCACAAATTAAATATTAAGGAAAAATAAATGCAAGGAAAACTAGAGAAATCCTAGCACACATATAAGCATATTGACACAGTTATTTTTGGACAATCGTCTCCGAAAAAACCCAATGTGGGAAAAATGGTATAATAGATGAGGGTTTCTTTATTATTCTTCAATAGTAATTCATGTACAAGGTATTAGATATAAAAAATAGAGAAATAAATAGTGAGAGAAATTTAGTATTAAATTTCTCACTCTCCACGGCACTTCTAACCCTGAAATGGACCCTCTATCCTTACGTTGGTCTCACTGCATCATCCTATGTGCAATGACTGTGTAGTGCCTGGATGAACTGTGTCCTCTCTCACACTGACCCTTCCAAAATTTATCCTGCACTCTCATTCTATGATTGATTCCCTCTCTCTCGCCCCTGCAACTCACCCTTTTTCTCTATCTTCTCTTGCTGAACTTCAGCCACTGAGAAAATCAATCCACTTGGGCAGCTAGATATCTGCACTGGTGTGTTCTCCATATACCCGTTGAATTATTCTTATAATGTTTTGTTGGAGGACCAATGGGAAATATTAAAACATAATCGATGGCCCAAAATAATTCTTTGTCGACATATTTGAGTTTCTAGATGATTCTCACCACATCTCAATTAATATTGATTAATTGACCATATTCCCTAAGTTTAGACTTAAGAAATATTTAAAAAATTTGTTAATAATCTAATTGAGACACTTCATGGTGGACTTTATAAAAAATATTTATGGGTTTTAGAGAAATCATTCATTCTAGCCTCTCCATAAAGTTTCGTGGCTAGAACATATTTGGTGCTACAAAAAATAACACTACCTCTTAGCGATGAAAGTGTTCTAGTGTTGCTACCCCTATAGAAAAACGATGTCTCTGCATCATCTCTTGTAATGCTATTTAAGTTTGGTTACTACTTCCTACCAACTACTGCACAACTCTAATATGTGTTGCATCTATGTTTTTGCTTACCCTATTGAATTGTTGTCAACTACTGCATCTACACTGCAACTCCCTCTCAAATGTTGTTTCTGAGAATATATTGAAACTGATTCTCCACCATACCCATATGTTCTCTAAACTGGATGAACTTAGCTCTCCCTAGACATTTTGTGAGTATATCTACTACCTAATCGCCTACGAGAACATAGTGCAGTTCGATTGCCCGACGTTGAATGCAATCTCTGATGAAATGACATATGATATCAATGTGATTCGACCTATCATGAAATACTAGATTCTAAGAGAGTTTTATGCAACTCTGATTATCACAGTAAACATTGCTCACTCCCATTTTCTTCCGGAACAAACTCACCAACAATTTCCTAAGCCATATGACTTCGCATGTAGCTATGTTGGACACCATATATTATGCTTCTACTGAGCTCAATACTACTAACTTCTACTTCCTGTTGTACCAAGAGATCATCCTTGATCCAATGCTAAAGTAGTACCCAGAGGTACCTTTCTTGTCCACTGAAATACCTTCCCAATATGCACATGTGAATCCTCTCAACTTGATGTCATCTCCTCGAGTATATTTCAACTCGATCCTAACTGTTCGACGCAGATACCTAATAATGTGCTTAGATTCTACCCAATGTACCCTCTTCGGTTCCACCATGAACTAGCTAAGGGTATTGAAAACAAAGAAAATGCCTACCCTTATGTTGACCAGATACATGGGTCACCCAATTAGTTGTCTGTACAAGGTCATGTCGACTTCTTTGTCCCCTGATGCATCTATCTTATTCTAGTGGGTAATCACTAGTGTTGTCATGGGTTTGCAGTCTTCCATTTTGAATCTCTTCACAATGTTTGTAGCATATCTCCCTTTCCCAAGGAAGATCTCCCCATTCTTTTAACATACATCCAATCCTAGAAAATAGTGCATCAACCCCATATCCTTCATGTCAAAACATGTTGCAAGGTTCCTTTTGCAGTCCTTTATGAGCCTCGATGATCCGTGAAAAACAGATCATCAACATATAAATCTAGAATGAGAGGTTCATTATCCACCATCGAATAGTACAGATTAGGATCTGCATCACTCTTGATGAATCCCAACGGTTGTAAGTAACTATCAATCTGACGTACCGTGCCCTAGGTGCTTGCTTGAGCCCATATAGGGCTTCGTTCAATCTGCATACATGAGTATGTCTCTCATTAGTTTAGAAACCTTTAGGCTACTCTATGTATACCTCTTCTTCTATCTCCCCATTCAAGAATGTTGTCTTGACGTCCATCTATTGGGATGGGGTCCCCAAGGGTAGAATGGAATTAAATAGTCATTTTTTGTAACAAATTTTGTAAGAGATGTAAAGTATCCATGATTATGGATGCGGAGCACATAGATGAATAGGAGTCAAAGGGGCTTAGCCCCTTGTTCTAAGTAAAGTTTTGAGTCATTTTTGAGATTCACCCATGGTCCGCAGACCATGGCATTGTATGGAAAAGTATATAAATAGTTAAGTCTTAGCGAAAGGAAGAGGTAAGAAAAGATAGAGAATTGTGTTCATTGAAGAGTCTTAGGTAGGAGCTAAGTCAGGAAGGCTCTACTTCCTGTGCTTAGGTAGAGAAAGGAAGGCTCCGCAACTAAGTGCATAGAGGCCTAGGTACAGTCCACAGCTGAGTGTGCGTACCCCTGCAGTTGTGTGTGCAGGGTAGTTTGAGTCTATAATCAATGAGGTAAAGATTAATAAAAACAGTTTTCCATAGAATTATTGAGTATTTCTATTTACATCTATTAATGGTATATGTTGCTGATGAATGAAATGTTTTATGAAATATTGATTGAATGCTACGTGATTATCTTGAATCTATCTTAATAATGTATGCAATGAATGCTTAGGAACTTCCGTGAAGTTTCTGGTGATTTCTCTTATGTTTTATGATGGATTAATTAGATATGCATGAACTCCAATTTAGGATTTCTTTCTGATGCACGTAAGTAGGTAAATCGATTGTTAAAGGTCTGCAAGGACTGATCGTGGACCTTCACGAATGTCTGAAGGCCATTTTAACAAAGTTACACTAATGAGCCCTAGAAGTCTATCGATCTGCGCGGAGGTAGATCTAAGGCGCTTGAAGACATCACACTAGTCTTTGGATGTAGAAACTTGGTTCTTGCATCCCCCCATGCTACTTTAGGTGAGACAACAGCCTGCACTGCGTGGGTCGCTGCCGAAAGGGCCAGTAGTGTAGAGTTTTGTTGGTTGGCACAACTAACTCGGAACTTGGGTCAGGACCCCCTAAGCCAACAAATGGTTTCGTTGCTGATTTTCAAAGCAATAGGAAGTGAAGACCTAGAGAAATTCTGGTTTGTTGTGAACACTGTATGGACAACACAACAAATCACCGATGATAATATAAAGAAGGCACAGTTGATTACCACTTTGGAAGATCATGCATTAACCTGGTACATTAAGTATTGCGCTGATAATCCTCTTGCAACACTAGCAAAGACTAAGACAGCTTTGAACAAGGAGTTTAGTAAGCCTAAATCTAACTCACAGTCAATGATTGAGTTTAAACAGATCATGTTGAATGTTGAGGAGAGGCCTTGGGACTTTGAGCAGAGGTTGAAGTGCCAGATCAGACAGGCTAACATGAAAATCATGGATACCAGCATCGTGACTGGTTTATTGCATTGATTTTGCCCCATTTGAGAATCACTTTGTCACAACAAAAGATAGCAACACAGGCATAAGCCCTGGAAATCGCGATGAGGTTGCACGCATCACCTATCTAGGATACGAACCTAGGGGTTCAACAGATCCACTCACAGTTAGCTAGCCTACACCTAGAATTACAGAGTTTGAAGAAAGACAATGAGATTAAACTAGAAATGTGTGAAAAAGTTTGGTGTTTGAAAT
Source organism: Pinus tabuliformis (assembly GCA_031772625.1). Lineage (NCBI taxonomy): Eukaryota > Viridiplantae > Streptophyta > Pinopsida > Pinales > Pinaceae > Pinus > Pinus tabuliformis. The sequence continues at coordinate 503,187,234 of CM062817.1, read as the reverse complement.
GCAAGGCCCATGGTAACAATAAATATCATTGTCCCATGTATGCGAATTATATTATGGGGTGGGGGGGAGAAATTCCCCTGAAGTGAGAAACCCCAGCAGGGCCAAGAATGGGGGTTGCACTATGGTGTGCCATTTGTCAAGCTATTGGGAAACACGCAAAAGATAATTTCCATTTACTTCAGAAGTTCGTTCATACATCCCTAACATTTGTTCTGTAACTTCTGCAAATTTGTGGGCCACGATGAGTGCCACTGCTGAAGCTATAAACCGATGATGGAAATAACCCCTACTTACCATATGCAAGCATAAACTTGGCCTCTAGATCAAGGCACGGGAGGAGAGCGTGAAGGTTTTCAGGGCTTAGGATGAGGACCTGGTAGAGGGTGCAGATAGATTATCTACTACAATTGTGGACAGCTGGGGCACTATGCGCGAGAGTGCCTAAATCAACACACCCATCTTGTAAATACAACAGAAAGGTCAAACATACTATAGAAGAATGCCCGATGTTAATAGATAAGATGCAAGAGAAGAAAACACAACCTCAGCAACCTATGTGGAATTTACAAATGATGAGGGTTGAGCCCCGCGAAGAAGATCAAAGCATTAATATTGTGCTGAGAAGTGGAATGGCGACTAGCACGATAAAGGTAAACAGCCTGAAGAAGATGGATGGGTCTGCAAGGCTCTGGAGAAGGAAATCGTCTTTTATCTGGATCACACTAAGGAAACATTTATGGAAGCCAAGAAGAGATTTGATGAGGCCTCCACCTCAGGAAGCCAGGACAAGATGCAAGAAATCAATGCACCTACAAAGGTTGATTCTTTTATGCTCACTACATTTTTGGAGACTTGCATGAAGTTGTTGTGTGATAGCAAGGCTATAGAAGGCCTGCATGAATTAATAAATAAATTCACTAGAAAATAGAAAGCCCTTGATGGACACCACATGGTGAGAAAGATTGGCAAGCCTAAGGCACGAAAAGGGTGAGAGATGTGGCTAACAGTGTAGATGGGTGATTATGAAATGGACCAGGTCATCTTAGATCTGAGATCCAATGCAAATGTTTTACCGAAATAGACATGGGAAAGGATGGGGAAACCTACGCTACAGTGGTCTCCGATTCATATCAAGATGGTGAACCAACGGAAAATTATCCCGATGGGATGGTTATATGGAGTAAAATTTTATATTGAAGGTGCAAGTGCAGTAGCAGATTTTGAAGTTATAGAAATAGCTGATGACAGTAATCCTTATCCCACACTCCTGGGAATCGATTGGGCTATTGATATGAATTGGGTCATTAATTTGAAGAAGAGGACAATGTCGTTTGAAAGAAAATCACTTCTGGTTATAGTGTCATTGGATCCTATGGAAGGAGCACACTATACTGAACCAATTCGTGGTTATGAAGAAAGTGATGATGATTTGGGTCAAATTTACAAAATCACAACACGAGATCGAGACCGAATTAATTTGATGGCAGATTGGCAAATTGCATGGGACTGGGAGAGTTCTTGCACCTTTGATTCAGATGACGAATTAGAGCATTGGAAGAATCACTTACATGAATTCTCTACACTACATGTAATATGATGATGAAGGCACTGCACTGTGTTTCATCGGAGGTAAGAAAATTACCTTATTATGATGGTTTAACTGATGTAGATCTATTTTTGGATGAATTTGAGTGTGAAATTGCTAAGGACCATCACCTTCAATCATTGTAGTTGGTGCTATGCCTACATGATGGTGGGGTATGCATAAGGATATTTTTGTTGGATGGCGAGATTACAAAAAAATGATGAAGCTATAGTTTGGGTGTGTTAATACCAGAATGACTGAGAAGTATAATGGGAAGGATGATCCACGCGATCACCTGGAAAAATGGACTAAGGCATGGGGGACAAAACCTTAGCTGGAATGGGTACACATATTTTTTCATACCTTCGATACAATTCCCATGAACTGGGATATCAAAACGGAGCTTTGCCATGGCACTGTGAAGTGGGACGTATTGAAGTAAGGTTTCTTATTTACCTTCATCTTTGAAGATAAATTTGCAAGCATCGATGAAGCGTTGCAAGAGATTAAAGTGGTTATCTTTAGGACACTGAAGGAACCTATGGAATGGACCAAACCGGAGTATAGCACCCAATTGCACCATGCACTAGAATGCTATAATGTGACTACTAAAGAAGAGGAAGAAGACCCAAGGAACATTAATATTCTAGAGGAAGAAGGGCATCAATAAGTTGAATGCCCACAAATATAAAACCCAGACATATCTGCATCTTTGAAGACGAAGCAAGTAAACATTGGCACTAAAGAAAAACCGAAGTTCACAAAAATTGGAGATTATTGGGATGACGCTACAGTAGAAAAAGTCGTTGAATTACTTCGCGAATACCAGGATCTCTTCCCCACTAAGTTTTTAGATTTAAAGGGAATAATCAACAATTTGGGTGTTATGAAGATCACATTGAAGCCAGATGCAAATCCTATTAAATAGAGGCCCTATCGCTTTAATCCCAAGTATAAGGAAAAGGTCCGCCAATAGCTAGATAAAATGTTGGAGGCAAGCATCATAGAACCTGTTGAAGAATGTAATTGGGTGAGCCCGATGGTGGTCCAAGAAAAGAAATAAAAGGGAGAAATAAGGATTTGCGTAGATCTGCAGAAGCTTAATGATGCATGTGTTCACAACACATTTCCTACACCATTTACAGACGAAGTGTTAGACAATGTGGGACGAAAGGAGGCCTATAACTTTATTAATGGGTTTTCAAGGTATCATCAAATCAAGATCATGCCAAGGGATCAGAGAAAACCAACCTTTGCGATGGAGTGGGGTTGTTTTCAGTACACTGTTATGCCATTTGGATCAAAGAACATGCCTGCGATATTTTCCCGCGTAGTCATGGCAGTGTTCAAGGAATTCATTCATAAGTTCCTGGAAGTGCACTTTGATGACTGGACAATGTTTGTCTTGGTTAAGTGCCATGTAGCAAGTCTGTGCCTTATGTTGGATACATGTTGCAGATACCAGATAGCGCTTAATTTGAAGAAATGCATATTTTGTTTTCCTTTCGAGATCTTTCTAGTTCATGTTGTGTGCAAGAAAGCATTGATGGTGGACCCTTCAAAGAATGTGCTAATTGTGAATTTGGAGGCCCCTAGGAATGTCAGGCAGTTGCACATGACATTAGGACATACATGATACTATAGAAAAATTATCAAAGCTTATGCTCAAATTACCATGCCAATGGAAAAATCGCTAAAGAAGGATGCAACATTCTATTGGGATGAAGAATGTTAGCGCAACTTAGATGTGTTGAAGGAAAAAATGGTAACCACGCTAATATTGGTATTCCCTGATTGGAAAAAGGAGTTTAATGTACACGTGGATGCTTCTTGCATTTCACTTGGTGCAATGCTAACTTAGGCCGGTGAAGGAGAAATGGACCATCCTATAGCCTTTGCAAGTAGAAATTTATCAAAGGCCGAGAAAAAATATTCGACAACTGAGGGCGAAGGGTTGGCCATGGTATACGCATTGCAAAAATTAAGGCATTATCTGTTAGGAGGGCATTTCAATATGTATACAAATCATTCATCCTTGAAATACCTGGTCAACAAGCCTGTGTTTGGGGGGGAATTCGCAGATGGTTGTAACTATTTTAGGAATATGACTTTGAAGTCATTGTGAAGCTGGGGAGGTTGAATGTTGGACCTGACCATCTATCATGAATTGAAATAGGCGAAGATACTCAACTCTTTGTGGTGCATGTCACTAATAACCATTTTGCAGACATTATTCACTTCTTAACTACAAGGATGGTGCTGGAAGGATATACAAGTCAGCAGAAGAAGTAGTTAGTAGTGTATGCAACTGACTTTTTCAGTCATTGTGGGACACTTGTACAAAATGGGTACAGATGAAATATTGTGGAGATATGTGTCGGACTTTGAGCATGGTAGCAATCTCACCAAAGATCATGGAGGAGCTGTGGGAGGCCATTATGTAGGTAACGAAACAGCACAAAGATTTTGCGCACCAGACTATGGTGGCCAACATTGCACAAGGATTCCAAGTCCTACTGCGAGGTGTGCAATGCATGTCAAAGAACTGGAAAACCATCGCGAAGGGATGAGATTCCACTACATCCTTAGGTGTCTTTGCAGGCATTTGAGAAGTGGGCGATTGATTTTATTGGACCAATTTAGCCCTCTGGAAATAAAACAGACGCGTGTTACATTATCACTGCGACGACATATCTAACCAGATGAGCGGAAGCAAAGCCTTTCAAGGATTGTATAGGGGATGCGACTGCAAAATTCTTGTTTGAATATGTCTTAACAAGATTTGGATGCCCAAAAGTGTTGATGAGTGACTGGGGTACACACTTTCTAAAGGAAATGATCAGTGCGTTGACTAAGGAATTCCAAGTATACCATGAGAAGAGTACAACATATCACCTGCAGGCAAACGGAACTGTTGAAGCCTTTAACAAGATTTTGGAGAACGTGCTGATGAAGATTTGTAATGCGCAACGAAATGACTGGGATGTGCACGTACCTATAGTACTATGGGCTTATAGGACTACTTGTAAGAAGCTGACAGGAAAAACACGATTCAAATTGGTCTATGGGGTTGAAGTTGTAACACCGATGGAATAAATTGTGCCTATTATACGCATAGCAGCTTTGACGGATATGGCAGATTGCGAGGCCTTATAAGAAGGACTCGTGCAACTCATGGAACTTGAAGAAGACTGATTCTTGAAAGGATTCGATCAACAAGTACAAAAGGAACGCGAAAAATCATGGCATGATCGCCATATCAAGCTTCGCACATTCAAGGTAAATGATCTTATCCTGTTATATGATATTAAGTTCACTAAATTTCTGAGTAAATTCCAGATCCATTGGTTAGGGACATATATTGTTAAGGAAATTAGAGATGGTGGCGCAGTTCAGCTCACGAAGCTAAATTGGGAACCCTTCTCGGGAAGAGTGAATGGGAGCAGGTTGAAATTGTATATAGGGGATCCTGCGCAATGACTATATGGAAACATGATAGTCTTAGTGCTCAAAGCAGTTGCAAGGGAGCATGGGACTATAAACTACACTGCTCGTCTTGGAGGACAAGGCAGTGAGTAGGCTATGCAAAGAATGATGAAGATGCAAAAAATGAAGTTGTACCAGGGGGGAAGGTACCACACAACCCAACAAGAAAATGACCTTAGATTTACTATTTAGGACTCGATGGCCATAAAACGATTAAGAGGAGCGGGGTGGCACTAATTAAGGCAAAAATATTTGAAGATCTGCCGACAAAATAGCATTTATTATTAGAATTTGGAGGTAACGGTCGGATTTGAATTCAAATCCCCCTATAAATTACACGTTCCGGTCCAACAGAGAACACTTTGCGCTCTAAGACTTGTTGGTGAATTTTGTTGTCTGTCGCATATGATCCAAGCATTCTGGGAAGAATTTATGTCACTCGCAAAATATTCTCCTGTAGCCCGAGAGTTATTTATGGAAATAATAGCTGCCACTAACCCTACCGAAACCATGAGTTCAGAAGCAGTTGTGTCTGATGCAGCAGGACCAGAAGTGTCCAGTATGGACGCTACCCCTATTGTGCCCATGGGGCCTAGTTCTCCTAGGCCAAAATAGACTTTGGCTAAAGAAAAGGAATCAGCCGCAAAGGAAAAACAAAAGAAGTTGGTGTCGAAGCACGCATCACCGAGGAAGCATACCAAGACACAAGCGAAGCAAAAAAAGCATAAGCATCTAGAAAAAGTAGTGGACCCAGAGGAAGAAGAACTCCAAGGAATTGAGGATATTGATGTCGAAGGGGTGGAGCCTATGACGATGTTGCCTGAGTATATCCCTCCACAGAAGGGAAAAGCTAATGTCACGAAGGATCCTGATATGGGGAAATTTTCAGTGTCAACACCTTTGTTGCTTGAGCAAGTTGTGTTCAAGGGTCCTAGGCTAGCACACATTCCATTGCTTAAAATGGAAGATTGGGACCTTGCAGACCACACAAAGTTTCCACACTTGGAAACTCATAGTACATGCAGAAAACCTACTATGATGACATGGGGGTTACAATTTTGGAGCCCATGAAGTGGGTGCACGGTGTTGAGAAGTCAAGGTTGCTCAATCTATTGTTGGTGCTACATTATCATCATTCCCCCATTAATATAGTTTGTGTGCGCCAGCTCCTCGTGTTGGTGCATGATGGGTGCCTATGGCTAGGCAATCCTATCCCCATCACCGACATGTTGATCCACAGGATCACAAAGCTACCTTACAAAGGGGTGAACCCTGCCAAAGAATTTGGCAAAAAAATCAGAGAGAAAGAGTTGGAAAATAAGATGAAGAAGGAGTTTGGTCTGATAAAAAAGTCACAAGGGTATTTTATCACATACATATCAGACCTGGAAGTACAGTTGGCTACCTAGATTTTAGCAGGCAAAGTAATGAGGAAATGTCACACGAATGAAGTTCCCATGTCAATCATATCACTCGCATCACAGTGCACGAAGGGGGTTTAGTACAACTCGGACAAGTATCTATGTCAGGAGTTCCTCATGAACTATCGTGAGGCCCAAGAGGAGAGAAGGCCATTTCATTATGCTTGGTTGTTGTTTTCAATTATTTTGGTTGCTTGGAGGTTACCAGAGGATATCCATTTTCCTTCGCACAAAGAAGACTTGCCTGAGGCAGCATAGTTTGCCTCGTTATGGGCCTCAAAACATCTAGAGCGTGTTACGGAGACAAAGATCTTTTGGGTTCTGATGGAGATGTACATGCACACGGAAGTTAACCAGCGGCTAAGGTTGTCTCCCACCTTGTACACGTAGCTATAAGCTTATGTAGAATTCAAATCTTATTTTCATAGGGTCTTGATCAAAGTGCACAAAGACCCTGAGCAGAAATGGCACACATTGCCTTATATGGTGACAGATACAGATATCTAGGAAGTTGTGGGGCTTTGGACATGGGAATGGTGCATGCCTACGGAGTTAGATGTAGGAACAAGCACATGTGCAAAAATATCTGTTTCGCAGAAGTAGAAGAACATCGCTTAGAAAGTTGTTCATGCATTGGCTGAGCAAAAGAGGCAAGAGGCTACTACGGTAGCTACAAAAAAGGCCCATCTGGAGAAGGAGTGCGCTGACAAAGCACAGGCGGAGCTCGAGCAGAAGGATGTAGAGGATAGTGAAAAGTGTGCTTCCCACCATACTAATGAGCAAGGGATGTCCGAGCAAGGAGGGGGTGGCGGTGAGGAGCAAACAACTCCTTTCATCCTAAAGAAGCACACATGGGAGCAGCAAGGTGGGAAGCAAAAGAAGAAGAACTCTGATAAGTAGATGAATCTTGATCCCATGGTGCTAACAGAGGGAAATCTTGACGAGATCGATGAAAAAATTTGGGACACAACGACAGAGGTGTTGCAACAATTTGAGCAGCAATACATGCAAATGCTCAGGAGCATCCAGAAGGATCTACATGAGCTACAGATCCAGGCGAACACAATTCAGGCAGATGTCGGAAAAGTGAGTGACATGCAAGAAATCCTGACACAGGGAAGGAGTGCAATATCAAAGATTGTCTAGCCTCGGGGCATCAGAGTCTTTCCTTTACCTGAAGGGTCAGTCTGCGTGGAGTCGGATGAGCATCGCGCAGTGCTTCACACAGTGAAAGACATGGGACTGAACCTTGTCACACTACCAGTTGAGTCCCTTCATGCGCTACATCAGGGGGTCATGGAAGAGCTCAAGATCAAAGAATAGAGTGCACTCACTGTCGTCAGTGAGTTCAAAGTCAACAACCAATAGATTTTCCTAGAAAAGACTCAGACCTTGAAGGAGAAGGAAGAGTTGTGCACACAACGTCAGAACCTGGTTACAGCGATCGAGCAGGCCTGCAAATCTATACCTGAGTTAGGTATACCTGATGATGTAGAGGCCTCAGCCAAGGTAAGGAAATTGGTTGCTGCAGTACGCACTTCGAAGGAGAAGGTTAACAAGGTAACTTTCGACCTCAAGATGCAGATAGTTGAGCTGCAGTTGAAGTTGAAATCGACCATAGTGCTAGAGGTTCAGGCAAAAAGGAACCTAGCAATTAAATAATCCATGCCTCAGCTAGATCTCATCATTCAAGGGTGTGACAAGCCCTTCACTCAGGTGCTGGGCTGCTGGGATACATTGCAAGAAGATCCTACACTGCAACAGTTGAGCACAGAACTTAAGGAAGTGAAACAATAGTATGATGAGCTCAACATGAAAGCGTGGACGTTGGCACCAATCTAGCATTTCACATGCCTACAGGAAGGTAAAGAAAAATTCTTGCAAATACAGGAATTACAGAAGAAGAAGTCTGTCCTCAGAGCATGACTTGAGCCTTGGAAAGAGGAAGCCATCCAGCTGTCCCAGACCATTCTTGAAAGCTGAAGGTTATGTAGCAGATGCAGAGGACAATGCAACTGGCAGTAGAGGGGCTAACCATAGAGAAACTCATCCAAGAGGTGCAACAAGCTGCAGAACAAAGTACAACGGAGCTACAAGCATTGACTAAAGCATTCAATGAACTCTGCCAGAAAGTGGAACAACCAGCTGAGTGACTCGAGGGCGAGTCACGACCTTTGTGTTAGGGGCCTATTGGGATGGGGTCCCCAGGGGCAGAATGGAATTAATTAGTCATTTTTTGTAAAAAAAAATTGTAATAGATGTAAAGTCTCCAAGATATGTGGATGTGGAGCACATAGATGAATAAGAATCAAAGGGGCTTAGCCCCTTGTTTTAAGAAAAGTTTTGAGTTAGTTTTGAGATTCACCCATGGTCCATGGACCATGGCATTGTATGGAAAATTCTATAAATATTTGAGTCTTAGCGAAAGGAAGAGGTAAGAAAAGATATAGAATTGGGTTCATTGAAGTTTCTTGGGCAGGAGGTAAGGTAGGAAGGCCCTGCTTCCTGCGCTTAGGTAGAGAAAGGAAGGCTCCACAGCTGAGTATGCAGAGGCCTAGGTAGCATTCACAGCTAATTGCGCAGACCTTTGCAGTTGTGTGTGCTGGGTATTTTGAGTCTGTAATCAGTGAAGTAATGATTAATAAAGACAACTTTCCAAAGAATTACTAAGTATTTATGTTTATATATGTTAATGTTATATTCTACTTATGAATGACATGTTTTATAAAATACTGACTAAATGATGTGCAATTATCTTGAATCTATCTTAATAATTTACGTAATTAATGCTTAGGCACTTCTGTGAAGTTTCTGGTGACTTCTCTTATGTTTTCTGACGAATTAAGTAGATCTGAGTGAACTCCAATTTAGGATTACTTTCTGATGCGCTTAAGTAGGTAAATTGATTGTTAAAGGTCTACAAGGACTAATCATGGACCTTCGTGAAGGTCTAAAGGAAGTTTTAACAAAGTTACAATAATGAGCCCTAGAACTCTATCGATATGCACGGAGGCAGATCTAAGGCGTTGGAAGACATCACATTGGTCTCTAGATGCAGAAACTTGGTTCTTGCATCCCCCCATCCTGCTTTGGGTGAGACTGCAGCCTGCACTACGCGGGTTGCTGCTGAAAGAGCCAATAGTGTAGGTTTTTGTTGGTTGGTACAACTAACTCTGAACCTGGGTCAGGACCCCCCAATCCAACACCATCTGGTGGATTTCCCATCCCATTTGTGCTGCTAGGGATATGACGGATATGATAGAGGTATATCTCGACACTTGGGTGAAGGTCTCTATATTCTATTCCTTCCTCCTGAGTATACCCCTTTGCCACAAATCTAGCCTTGTACTTCTCCACACTACCATCTACAACATACTTGATCTTGTAGATCTATCTAGAACCTAAAAATTATTTGTCTTCTCAACAAGGCACTACCTCCAAAACATAATTTTTCATGATAGAGTTATATTCTTCTACCATGGCATCCACCCACACCTGATGTTGAATGGCCTCCTAAAAACTGGAAGGTTTTGCAACTTGAGCTACCAAGGCTTGATATCTATTGGGCTTCTTGCATTGTCTTTTGCTTGTCCTCGAAGCTTCGACAAACTCCTCTACATCTCTCAAGGTTTGGCGCACTTCCCTACTGGATCTACCACTAGTGGTGGGAGGTTCAGTCAATTCCTCCACTTGTTCCTACTGCTCCGTCTACTAAGAACTTCTTGGATCTCCTACTCATAAGGAGATGTTGGTACTGGTCACTATGCTTGACCCCTCCGATTGTCCTCCTGCTTGTATAACTTGATGTCCCTGCTGGCAGAAGTCTAATGTAACCTCTGCTAATTGATCTCTTGCAGGAATCTCTCGATATTTTCTAAAAGCTCTATCTTCCATGAAATTTTCATCTCTCCTTACTATAATATTCCTACTAATAGGAATTTAGATCATGTATGCCTTTTAGGTTTCACTATATCCTACAAGGAACCCCTTCTATGCATTCTGATCTAACTTACTTCGCTTTTCATCTAGGATTTGATAGTAGGCCACACTCCAAAAAATCCTCAAATGACTTATTTCAGGCTTCTTCCCTGTGAAGACTCCTTCTAGAGTTTTATTCCCCAATGCTCTATGAGGTGTTCTATTTTGAATCTACATTGTTGTGTTACATGCCTCAGCCCATAGAAATCTAGGCAATTCTCATCATATAACATAGCCTTTGTAGCCCCAACTATTGTTTCGTTCTTCCGCTCCGATACTATATTTCGTTGAGGGTTGTAAGGAGTTATCCATTCTCTTTTGATGCCCTCCTGCACACAAAAACTTATGAAGTCTTTATCAATATATTCTCCGTTGTTATTTGAACACATCACCTAGATATTTTTCCTTTTCGTGTTCTCTACGAGTGCCTTGAACTCTCTGAATTGATCAAAGACCTCATCTTTCGTCTTTAGAAAATAGGTCCAGGTCTTCCTTGAATGGTCATCAATAAATGTGACAAAATATTCACTTCCACTAATAGCTTTGGTGGACATAGGGCCACAAATATCTGAGTGTATATCAATCCCAACACACCTTTTGGTATGTTATCACTTCTAAGAAATGCTTCCTTAGCGTACTTCCCAAGTATGCAGCCTCTACAAACATTGTCGTGCTCAGTACTAAGAACTGGAACACCAATCACAGTTTCTCTGAGCATCCTAAGTACTTCATGGTGGAAATGCCCCATCCTCCCATTCCATAGTTTGTTCAGATCCTTCCCGCTACTATTATCCTTGCCTATTAGTGCCATTGGAGAATCAATATGCAACCTATATAACCTATTTCTTCTAGCTCCAATGTATCTCACCTTCTTCCAGCTAGAGTGTTTGACGTACACTTTCTTCCCTAAAAATTGTATTCCGTACCCCTTGTCCTGCAACTGGGACACTAAAATTAGGTTCATACCCAATCCTGGCACATGCAATACATTAGTAGCACTATTGTTGGTTCCTATTTCAATTTGAAACTTTATGGTGCCTCTCCCTACCAAAGTACATTTAGTTTTGTTCCCCATAGTGATCTCGAAGTCCATTTGCTCCTCCTGATAGCTAGAGAAATATTCTTGAACTCCCATCATATGAGATGAAGCTCCACTATTAATAAACCATATACCATATGATGTTGAACCTGGAAAGCACACAAAATCATCTTCCAATCTGGAAGACAATTATGAGGATTCTTGATTGCTGATTCTATCCATGACTTTTCTATGTTATTTCTCCCTTCCTTTTCAACATTGATTTGGCTGCTGCAAAAATGTTCCATCCTAGCTGGAAATATACTATACAAGGAAATTGTTGCAACTCCCTCTTCCTCTGGTAATCTTCAATCTAGAATATTTTATTCTATGTCAACTCTATCAGAGAAATAAATTTCCTAAAAAACTAACCCTCCTAGCCCTAAGGGATTGCGCTGCCTCTAGAGGGTTTCGAACTGCCGCCTCTACAAAGATTTGAAATTCTCTTTCCTTCTACTACTAAGCTCTTTGGCTTACGATCTGAGATCTGATACCATGTGAAAATTCTGAAGTCTGGAATCTTATTGCAATAATTGATATTATCTCTTCTATTTGTTAAATCAATTAAACAAATTATTTGCATTTTTTTATGACAAATATCGAAATAAATACATTGTAGCCTTCAAAAATTAAATAATGAGGAAAAATAAATGCAAGGAAAATTAGAGAAATTCTAGCACACATATAAGCATATTGCCATAGTTATTTTTGTACAATCGTCCCCAAAAAAATCCAATGTGGGAAAACTAGTGCAGCAAATGAGGGTTTATTTATTATTCTTCAACTGTAATTCATGTACAAGATATCAGAAAGAAAAAAATAGAGAAAGAAACACTGAGATAAATTTAGTATTAAATTTATCACTCTCCACGGCGGTTCTTTGACCCCAAAATGGCCCATATGCCCTTACACTGGTCTCATTGCATCATCCTCTACGCAATGCCCTGATGAACTATGTCCTCTCTCCCATTGACCCTTCCAAAATTTATCCTGCACTCTCAGACTACTGTTGATTCCCTCTCTCTCCCATGAAACTCACCCTCTAACTCTATCTTCTCTCACTGAACTTCAACCATTGATAAAATCAGTTTGCCTAGGTAACTGAGTATCCGCACTCTTATGTTCTCCATCTACCCACCGACTTCTTCTTATAATCTTCTATTGGAGCACCAATGACCAAGATTAAAACATGATCGATGGCCCAGATTAATTCCCTGTCGATTCGCATGAGTTTCTAGATGATTCTCACCACATCTAAATTAGCATTCATTAATTAACCATATTTTCTAAATTTAAACTTAGGAAATAATTAAAAAGTTGGTTAATAATCTACTTGAGACACTTCAGGGAGGAATTTCCATAAACGATTTCTGGGTTTTGGAGAACTCATTCATTCTAGCCTATCCATAAAGTTTTGTGGCTAGAACACATCATATGCTACAAAAACTAACAGCAAGAATCTTAGATATTATTATAGCTATGTTAACCATTGTAGCCCAATAAAATGGCCATTTTACTAGATGTATGTAAAGTTAGCCTTTATGAATGGAAAACGAAAAGAGAAAGTGTATGTAAAAGGCTAGGAGTACAAAGTGTACAAGTTGAAGGAATCCTTCTACAGCATGAAGCAAGCTCCATGATCTTGGTGTAGTCATATTGACTAGTATTTACTTAGCAATCAGTTCAGTAGAAGAAATAATGAGTTCACTCTATGTAACAAATAAATTTAAGGTAAAATTCCTTATAATTTGTATTAATGATTATGTCATGATATATACATGAAATATGATGTTACATGAATTCAAATTTTCCATGAAAATAGAATTTGAAATAATAGACATTGGTCTCATGAAGTACATTTTGTGAATTGAAGTCAATTTTCTCAAGGGATGTTCATATGTCAACAAAAGCGTGCTATAGATATCGTAAAGAGTTTTGGGATGGAAAAATGAAAGTTAGAAAAGGTGCCTATTACAACAAGAACAAAAATGAGCATGGAAAATGATGGAGCTATTGTGGATTCAACATCATATAAGAGGCTTGTAGGTAGCCTCATGTACCTTACTACAAATAAACTAATGTTATGTATGCAGTTAGTTATATTTCCATTTTTGTAGAGTTTTCCCAACAATATGATGCAAGAGCATCATTCCACCTTTTGTTTTTCTTAATAAAATAATTTTCCATTGTAAATGTATCCTACAATTATATTTAGTTGCTTATGTCCCTTGAGGGACAACTATACCAAATGTTGTCTTTCTATTTGTTGATGTTTCCTTTTGATTGGGAAAATTTATCTTCTTGCTATTAGAGGGCTTCTAGAAGGGCCCAAATTTCATCTTTGGGAAGGCTATTGTTAGGCAGTGCATCCGTGTTTTTGCTATGGGAGAAATTCCCTATGTTTTGTATAAAATATGGGCTTAAAGACCTCATGGGCATGAACTCTTAAGGAAGAAGAAGGAAATGTATTTATTACTAGGAGGATTATCGCACAACCCACTGTTATTCTAATTCCAATTTTTGACTAGTGTCTGTTCTTTTTTTCCCTAAGTTATGAATCTCTGCATCCAAGGTAGATATTGGCATTGGTGAAGCTATTCCAAGAAGAAGACTAAATCTTAACCAGTCATTGAATCGGGGTAAACCTTTGCATTGGAATGAATTTAGTCTTTGTTAGAAAGGATAGGAAATGTTATGAATTTTAGAATCCACCTGCATGAATCTTCCATTAAAAAGAAATCAAGACCTCTTATTAAACATGGAGAATACATTATGGAAATAATTAATTAATCAAAGAATAATCCCCAATAGTTGGTCATCCACTCCCCCAATTAACCCCGAAGTGTCGACCGATGATAGGCATGGGGCCCTATCAGATTTATTATGGGCCTGAGAGGTGTAGTCGGAGCCTAGGCTCAAGATAGTGAAACATGTATATTTTCCATCGAATGATTCATTTTAAATCCTGAATAAACTTTAGATGTGGGTCCTAGTTATGATATAAAAGATTTAATTATAAAAAGGTTTAGGAAAAGAGAAAGTTTTATGCATGATAGGCGGAGAGAAAAAACTTTGGGGTATTTTCATACCTAGTTTGTTTGCATAAAGGAAGTGTGGCCACCACCTACATTGTGTCAAAGTGGTATTAGATATTTTGAGCTCTACAATGCCTATAAATAATAAGAGACTTTGAGGAGTTGTTAAGAATTGTGTTACAGTTATGTCACACAAAATATGAGGCTGAGAAAGGAGTGGAATGGACGAGGAATTGAGATTTGAATTGAGGTGTATAGAGTAAATAATGGAGGTCATGAGACTTCCCAAAGATGAGAAACTGATGTGGGAGATGCCAGTGAGAGTGAAGACACAAGTTCTGAGGAAAAGGTGGAGGGAGATTTAGGAAGGGAGAAACCATATGAACAACTGATAAAACTAGTTACCAAGGTGTGGTCTAGACCAAAGATGTAAGTGCCACTGCATGACGGAAATTTGAATGTGGAGGAAATGTTGGATTGGATCAGAACTCTAGACAGGTATTTTGATTATGTGTATTTTGAGGAGGACCATAAGGTAAAGTATGTTGTGACTAGCGTATGGGAACATACAACACTATGTGCAATGAGTTGTGGGAAGATCAGAAGAGAAAATGGAAAGAAAAGATTAAAGTTTTGGAGAAAATGATGGCTAAATTCAAGAGCAAGTTCATTCCCAAGGATTACAAGCTGAATTTATTCAAGAAGCTACAGAATTTGAGGCATAATTCCATGATGCTGAAGGAATATGTAAAGGAATTCTACAGGAAAAATATAAGATCACATCACATCAAGGAAGATGTGGAGAAGTGTTGGAAATACTGAGAGGTGGGGTGAATCAGTATTCATTAGAAATTAGAACTTTAAATATTTTTAGAGCATTAGTTAATCTTCAATTATTAATAATGTTTATCTAATAACAACAGTAAACAAAAGAACACAATAAGCACAATAATTTTAGGTGGAAAACCCCCTTCAGGTCAAAAACCACTGAATTCCTTTTTAATAAATTCTTTAATCTTTATCCCCAACTGATGTGAAAGCTACAACTTCCTAGAATTCTAGAAATGCATTCTTCTCTAGCTCCCACTAGGAGGACGACCCAACGCCCTTGTTTCTTCAATATTCAACTGAATGGATGCCCCAACATCCTAGACCAACCTACCACCCTAAAGTGTTCATACGCTCCAACCTATAGGTAACTTCGTGCACCTAGCTAGCACCTCCATGCCACCCTATAAAGAATAGAAATGAGACAAGAGTGTGGATGCCTATACCAAGGAAAATGATCCACGATACAATATGATTTAAAATGATTTTATTGTACTTGACCGAACACTCAATCACACTATGACCTGCAACCCAACCATGACATTATCCCAATAGTGACTCCTATACATCCCAACCATGCCTCTTCAACTCTAGGCAGATTGACGTTTTTACAATAATGACTCTTTTACAATTTTACAGTGATGATCTTTTACAATACTAACTCTTGAAAACAATTGACGCTTGACTTAACATGGCTTCTTTGATCACTTGGAGTTTTTGAGATACTGTCGTGGTTGCTTCAAGTAATGGTACTCTGGTGCTGCATGTCCTTCTAGTATGTGTCCAAGTTGTCCTGAAGTGTCCTCCTTCCTGCACATGCATTAATGAACAAGACCTAAACCAATGCACAAACAATATACTTACATTGTCCTACAAAAACACATGTCATAGATGATATTCAAAATTCAAATGAAATCACTAATCATCCATGCCTTGCTATAGTAGACTTACCCTTGACTGTTGATGTGTGGTCCTTACTGCAATGATCCTTTTTCTTGCCTTCCAGGAGCTCGATATTGAATCTATTATATATATGTAATGTTGGATCTAAAAGTTCTAAACTTTCTTTCTGTGGTAGCCCTCTAAGTCCTCTTTCCAACCCCACAAGTATGATCGATATTGGATTCTTCAAGAAAGAGGTATGCCCAATCTCCAACGATGACCTGATTATAGACTGGTTCAGTAGAGTGAACTTGTACGAAGAGTTATAGCCATGTGTCATTGTTTCAACCTTCGGCCCTGAAAATGGTACCCAAAAAACTAAAAATTTTCCTCATTCTGCCAATATTTACTAAATTTAAATCCAATGCTCAGAGAGAAAGTTATAATTATTTTCCCAAGGTCACCTGTTTGATATGGAATTCGGGAGCCTGTAAAAACTCTAACTTCCTCATATCATATCTCCGAAAATATAACGAACCAATATCTAAAATTCGGTCATGAGATTCATCAATATTTTGTCTCAAATGAGTTTTAATTTTAGCTTCTAAAGCTTCGTATAAAAAACTTTATAGCGAAAATTCCACGATGACCTCTTTGAAGCAATGAAATCCTAGGATCCAAGGCTCTAAACTTGCTTCAAAACCGACCTTCAAACTTGATCATAATTTTGTAACATAACCAAACCTCAATGAAATCTTAAAATCCCTACAACATATCCTACATTACAATCTCATGAGGGCCGAAAAATTACAGAGATCTTCTCAGAATATAGTTCGTTAAAAGTACTTACGAGAGGAGGATATGAGGGTCACTATTTATAGAAATGTCTTGAGTTGAGAGGGTCCTCAACAAGTGAACATTCGAGGGATTTTAGGAGCATAAAATATTATTAATTATTAACTATTAGATGACCACAACCAATGATGAGTGTCATGCCACAACCCCATGGGGTTTTAGCCCACCAACTGGGGTTACTAATGTCAAACACGAATATATCCCAAACCATGAAGAACTGCATGACATGCCATATATCAACGGAAACATCTTGACGAGTAGAATCCATCTAGAAGATCCTTGACTTGGAAAAGAATGAGTTGTCAAGTTAAAGTTCCCATGCAATATTGAGGTAGCCCTTGGTGTTGCTTGGGTTGACATCAATGGCAATCACTGACCAATAAGAAGGTGGAAAGATACACAAATAGCCTAAGGTACCTGTCGCTCTAAATACCATGGAGGATGCCTATCAGGAAACATTGTGGGAAGAAGAAAAATTGGCTAGGAGACAGATCCAATGGAGTAGAGGAATGAATCTAGCTAGAGGGAAAAGATCCCCCAACAGGGGGAAGAGTTCAAACCCTAAGAGAGGAAACAAGGAGCTCAAGTAGTCAATCTCCAAAAGGAGGAGAGTCAAGAGGGAGGAGTTTTTCCCTGAGAGGCAAAGGAAAATAAAGAGAAGTCAGTTGTTATATATGTGGAAATAAAGGCCATATTTCATGGAATTGTCTTAAAAATAAATCAGTGAGTCCAAGAGGAGTGAATTTTTCATAAGCCAAGGATGAAGTAGAAAAAATAAAGGTAAAATAGGAGACTCCTAAGTTGGGTGAATCCCTAATGCTAAATAAGATCTTAATTAAAGGATAGAAGGAGAAGGAAGAGGCAGTACATCGAATTAGGAACTTGTTTAGAACAATCTGCAAGTGCAAGGGATGTAAAGTCATTATTGATAGTGGAAACAAAATTAATTTGGTATCTATGGAAATGGTGGATAAATGAATTTTTAAAAAAATGACACACCCCACACCTTACTAGGTTACATGGTTGTAAAAGTGACATCAGATCCTGTTAAATGAGAAAAGCAAGGTAGAGTTCTAGATCAAAAAGTACAAGGATGAGGTGTTATGTGAGGTCATGCATATGGATGTTTTCCATGTCTTATTAGGTAGGTTGTGGTAAGATGACAGAGGAGCTATTCATGATGGGAGGAAGAATACCTACTCTTTTGAGAAAGACAATTGCAGGCGCGTGTTGTTACCCCTGGAAGATAAAGGAGTCAAGGAGGAAACTGGCCAAAGAGTATTGATAATGACCTGGAAAGAGTTGTTGCGGGAAATTAAGAAAGAGGAAGACGTACAATCCTCTTTAATTGGTAAGCCTAAAATTATCGTTATGCATAAAAATTTAAATTAGTTTCCTATTGAAATTCAATCATTATTAGATGATTTTGTTGACGTTATAGTTGTTGAGTTTACAGATGCCTTACGACTTGTAAGGAACATCAATCATTATATTTATTTAATTCCAGGAGCCAGTCTACCCAGTAAGGCAGCTTACTGAATGACAACTAAATGGAATGAAGAGATTAGAAATCAAGTCTAGGAGCTATTTTTAGTCCTTGTGTTCTACTATTTATCTTGAGCTCAAAGAAGGATGGAGGTTGGTGAATGTGCATTAATTCCATAGCTATCAACAAAATAACCATCGAGTATATGTTTCCCTTACCCTACACGGAAAAAATGATGGATTGTCTTAGTGGCGCGAGATATTTTTCCAAAATATATTTTAAGAGTGGGTATCATCAAATCAGAATGAGAGAAGGAGATAAGTGGAAGACTACATTCAAAACCAATGATGTTTTGTATGAATGGTTGGTTACGCCTTTTGGCTTGACCAATAGACCTAGTAATTTTATAAGGCTCATGATTGAAGTCCTCAAATAATTCATTGGTAAGTTCATGATTGTTTATTTGGATGATATCCTTGTGTACAACGGGAAAAGGAATAACATCTCATATTTTTAAAACTAGTAATAAGGAAATTGTAGCAGGAAAAACTTTTGATATATCTAAAAAAAATACTTTTTCCTTAAGAAAAAATTAGTTTATCTAAGATTTCTGATTTCTTCTGAAGGGATGAGAATAAACCCTAAAAAGGTGAAATACATTAAATATTGGCCTTCTCCAACAACTATCCATGAAGTGAGGAGCTTCCATGGGTTGCCTAGATTTTATCATAAATTTATTCTAAATTTTTAGTCACATTTTGGCATCAATAGTGGAAACTATTAAAAGGGATCAACAACCTTTTAGGTGTACAATGGTAGTAGAAGAGTCATTCCAATTACTGAAGAAGAAAATAATAGAGAAACCAATTTTTTTTCCTGATTTCTAAAAGCCTTTTTAGGTGAAGTGTGATGCCAATGGAATAACTATTGGAGTTTTTCTTAGCCAACATGATAAGATAGTTGCATACTTTAATGAGAAATTAAATGAGACCAAGAAAAAGTATTCCACTTATGACAATGAATTTTATGTAGTAATTCAATCCCTCAAGAAGTGGAGACATTACCTTATGCTCAAAGAGTTCATTATGTACATGAACAATAATGCATTGTAGTTCATAACCAGATAAGGCAAGTTGAACCAAAGACATGCCAAATAGATTGAATACATGCAAACTTTTTCTTTTATTCTAAAACATATTAATGGAAATGATAACACATTTATTGATGGTTTAAGAAGGAGATGTGTGATTTGGCTGGAGATACAGGTCAACACTTTGGGGTATGAACTATGGAGTAGGTAAACCTCCTCTGCAAACAGAGGTGATCCCTCTAGCCCAAGAGTGGGTCTAGCCATAAACATAAAAATCTAATGTAAACTTCCTTAGATTATAATTGAATAAGAGGGCCTACCTCTTATAGTGCTAATCCATTTGATGTTGATCTTGCCTCCTTGCTCCAACTTCCTTTTGTTCCTTTCGTTCAAATACCTGAAACAAACCCGCAAGAGACAACAACAAACATGATAGCATAAAATCAAATTCAATCCACTTAAAAGGTCAAGGAGTCTTAAGCTATCACATGTAATATTACACACGATATAGGAAATAAACCATTAGTTGTATTAATAAAAATTCAAAGAGAAATATAGTCGGAGCCTTGACGTTGCAGGTTCCCTTTGGCATGTCTTGGTTCCAGGACCACTAGAAGAATCTCATGATTCACCCTCAACACAATGGAAATTCAAGGCCTCTTTCCCTATGCTTCAAACCAAACACAAAAAAATTATTCTCCCTTCACACACAAACTAGAAGGCTAAGATCCTCAATATGGCTCTCAAGATTTGCATATTATTTCAGCCCTTTCATTAGCTAGCTAAGGGTGTGAAATGGGGAGTTTATGTAGCTTTGATGGAGTGGAAATGGATCATCTTATGGTGGGAGAGGCCTTATCCCTTTTGGTTTGTTCCATATTAATAGGGGAAAGGATCCTACACAGACTCTCTCGGCTCTATCTTGCTCAACCATTTACCAGACTTCCATTCACGAAGCTTATAGACATGGAAGCTTCGACACCATTTTTAAAAACTTTCCAAAACAGGTTCGATGTGAGTGATGAAAGGCTCACTTTCATCATTCAGAGTTAGTCCTGATTTTAAACTCTACAAATCGGCGCAGGGAAGAAGTGAGCACTAGCACCAATCTTGAAAATTGAGCTTGAAGGAAGATTCTTGGGAAATGATGAAGGAGGGAAATGTTCTACAGATGAAGAGGAATGTAGGGACATGTTCTTCATGGTAGGGAAACATATGAGGGTCACCGTAGAGGTCCTCCAGGATCAAGGAATGGAGAGTATAGGGACAATGAAAAAATGTTGTGTAACAGATGCCCCCTAAAGCATGAAGGCCGAACAAGAGTGAGGGGTGAAATGCTTTACGAGTAGATGCATGGAACGGAGGTTGCCGGAAAACCTACAAGCAAGCATAGATATATAAACATCACTGAAATATCTGATACATGAATCGTGGTATGGACACAGCGATCCAGAAGAAGATCATGTAAATCATCCAAGGTATGGGCACATCCATCCAGTAAGAAGGATCATATGAAACCCAAGGTATGGTCACAACCATCCAATAATGAGAAGGATCACATATGATAGACTCATGGTATGGTCACAACCATCCATCTAAAAGAGACATGTACGTAAGCATGATCATGTCACATCACCCTACAACCTAGACTTGTGTAATATGAGCCCAAGGTATTTGCCTCCAACATGACCCGATCAAATTACAATTTCTAGAATGTGAGTAGCTGTGTTGAGGTCAAACATGCTAGAAAATCGCTTG
Source organism: Pinus tabuliformis (assembly GCA_031772625.1). Classification (NCBI taxonomy): domain Eukaryota; kingdom Viridiplantae; phylum Streptophyta; class Pinopsida; order Pinales; family Pinaceae; genus Pinus; species Pinus tabuliformis. The sequence continues at coordinate 503,165,752 of CM062817.1, read as the reverse complement.
ATTACTAGTCAATGATGTGAACTGTTAACAAGCGTGAGAGAAACCACCAATAATGATAATGGCTCTCAAGGTACTAGCAGCACAATTCCTAGAGTGAGAATAGGGAACTGAAGTCAAACACCTGTGAAGTCACCCGATCGAAGGCCAATGATGTGAACCTGTTGTCAAGTGCAAAGAACTTGTCATTAGGGCATGCAAGCTCTAAGGTACTGGAAGGGAGACTCTTAGCCAACTTCCTGGATAATGAGTTGAAGTTGATAATAAGTGACCATGTCGAAGGATGGCCATGATGTATTCCACATCATTGACATGAGATAAGGGGTGAAATGATTATGAATAATACAGAGAACCAGGAATGAATGTAAACTGCAGAAGGATTAACTCTTGAACATATCGACGACATAACTCTGGAGTTTGGTAGCTTTGGGATCCATAGGATCGGAGGTCATGATGATGAGGTAGAGATCAAATGGAAAGGAAAAAATGGTGGCCCAAACCCAGGAAGGTCAATGATGAAGTGGGGATATCCCAACCTGACACGAAGTAGAAGAGTGTCATGTTCAAGAGTGACTAGCTATCGACTCAACTGGAAAAAATTTCCCATTTTCCCCCACCATTTCTGGCAGGTACCCCAATTATTTTTTATCACAAGCTTGAGGGGATAACATGTGCTTTCCCTGTAATTCCATCCTTCGAATGCTTCCGACTTATTAAGATTAATGAGCCCTAGGAAGGAGAATCTCATGTTCGTCATGGTGACGAATCCAATGTCGTTTAATATTTTAACTAGTCTGACAAAGGTGTAACTCGGTATATTTTTCATATTTAGAGAGTTTGAAAAAGACACGAAAAAGAAAACTCCAAAAAGGTCCCTTTTCATACAATTTTCCCTCGAGCCCAAAAAGGTAGAAAACAATACTCGAGAGAACCTCTTAACCATGTCAGCCAAGGAGTACCATTTTCGTAAATAGTTTATCCTGGCCCAAAAAATGGGTTAATTTATATTGGGTAAATGACATTTCGAAACCATTTACGAGGTGAAAACGACAAGAAATCGGCAATCTTTTCATGTTTTGAGAGTCGGAAAAGGGATTAAAGCAGACTCCCCGTTTTTATTTTCTTTAATGAGTCAAAAAGGGAAAAATACTCGACAATCTTTTCATTTTTTATGAGTCAGAAAAGAGCTTAAAGGTGACTCGTCCTGGAAGAATGAGTGGTATAAAGGGTAGAAACTAGTTTCGGTTATGGTGGAACTTCTCAAAAACATGTCATGGTCAAGAGGATGGGTAACAAGACCACTCATCATTGTGGTTCCTTGAGAAAGGCAAAAAACCAAGTGAAAGCACATGATCAGCCAAAGAGATGGTGGCGATGGAATGAAACAACCAAGGCTCATCTAGTATAAATTAGCTGATAAAAATGGCAATCATGACATGTAAATTGGGCATGGGTTCATTTTTACACAAGCTTGAACCATGGGGAACTCTGCTTGAATTCGATTTCATGTTTACACAAGCTTGAAACGAAAAACTATGCTAGTGATAAGTTTGCGTGCCCCTAGCATAATGACTCAATTCAAGGTACATGCCCCCAAGCTTCATTTAATTCAGCGAGGTGGATGGAAGGAAGGTTCACTCTTGAGATCCAGGGAATACTCGACTGGGATTTTACGAGATCGTAATCAAAGACTCGATTTAGAAAAGGGAGTTGTTTCATTTTTTAACGAGGTTGACATAGTAAAAGAACTATCCTCAGACATCTGTTTCATTTTTTAATGAGGAAGATATAGGAAGAAACTATCCTCAGACTCCTTGATTCATTTTTTAACAAGCTTGACACAAGACAAGGAACTATGCTCACATCCCTTGTTTCATTTTTTAAGCAGCTTGACACAAGACAAGGAACTCTACTCTGTATCCATTATTTCATATTTTAGTAAGCTTGACACATGACAAGGAACTATGCTCCAACCCCTATTCATGGACCATACGAGAACATGGCTCCCAAGAGGTCCTCACTAGAAGGGAGAACCATGATCCGGGAGGAATACATGTCAGCTGGTCCCAATGACAAATCAAGTTCCAATGCCCCTAGTACATAATGTAATATACCATCTGTGTGATCATCAGTAGATGTGGAGACGAAACGGGTAGCCACATAATTGACTTGTGGCGGGGAGGGTACTACTTGCAAAGAAGAACCAATAGGGGACGTTGGTTGTAAAGGAGGTATCTGGTGACCAATGAAAGATAATTGATCAATGGTCATTATTCTCCCTTCATGTGGAAAACAAACCACATGGAAAAGTGAAGAAACAAGAGCTCCCATGACATAAACATAGTCGCGTCCAAGGAGAATATTGAAATATAAGGGACCTTGAACTACCATCACATCTATATAAATGGTCTTTCCTCCCAAAGTAATAGGAAACTTTAGAAGGATCCCTAAGGGCTATCTTGTTCCTCCTTTGAAAGCCAACAGATTCTGGGTGATAGGCAAAAGTTGTGGGGAACCCAAAACTTGCCAAGTAGTAGAAGACATGATGCTAATAGACGCTCCTTCATCTAGTATAGTGCCATGTACTACCATATTATAGGCTTGTACTGTAATCTAGAAAGGCACATAAGATGGAAGGTGGAATGTAGTCAATTGACTCCAATCAAAGGAGACAATAGAAATACTTGGTGGTGGTATCATATGATTCCCCCCATGCTCTACAGGAATAGGAGAAGGAATCTCCTGAACAACTGGGATGGGAGGGTCACTCTTCATTTCATGAGAATCTGAGGAGATGAGAAGAACATGAGAAGTATGAGCACCACTACTGTCTTCAGGAATAGAGTGAACAACTGAAGGCAGAGCCAAGTCGACACTATTTTTGACCAATGGTTGGCTGGGAACAGACACAAAAGAGTGAGGCTCGGGAAGAGCAGGATGGGAAAGAGATGAATCCAAGTCAATCTCTTTACCAACTAGGAGAGGGTTAGAATAAATACTCTGATAACCAACAGGAAGTTGGGATTGAGGAGCTGTAAGGTTTTCCAAAACTTTGGAAGCTTTATCCATAAGAGGAAAAAGGTGAAGAAGATACTCTCCTTCACATAACCTACAGGGGAATTTAATTTTTCCCTTATTCTTACCAACGCTAGCCAAGGATGTAGCATCGACATGATCTCCAGAGGTTGATGGGGATGGTCGATCAAGATTTTGAGACCATAACTCTAAGACTTTGGGAATACCAGGACATTCTCAAAGGAGATGGTCACCCTTACATAGCTTGCAAGGGAATCTGACCTTCCATGGAGGAATGGGAGGTTTTTCTATGGCGGGTGCATTTGGAGTAACAGCTGCACGGTTAGCCTCTCACTTATTTGACTTCTTCTTCTTTGTCTTCTTCTTCTTCTTCTTAGTCTCCTGGTTACTAGATTTCAAACTTTTACCAGGCAAAGTAGAAGATGAAGGTGAAGAAATAGGGGAAGAAGGTGAGAGGTCAACCTTAGAATCATCATGATGTGATTCAAATGAAGGAAATGGATGGACAGGAGTCGAGACACTCGAGACCACCGAGGTCGAAAATAACCAGAAAGGTAAACCAATTGTTAACCCAGGGAGGGGAAACGTTTCCATATAAGGAGCACTAGCATTTCCAAAAGAAGGAAAAGGACTAGGATTCTGATCCGAGGGGAAACCTTGACTGGTAGACTATGTAAATGTTGCCATTGTAACTAACCTTAAAGAATCACAAAGGAAGATAACTTTAACCAGGAATATTTCCTGGGTAGTTAATTTTAAGACACTGAAGCAAAACTTTTCCTTTTCATATTTTAAGAGTCGAGAAAAGAGAAAAAGGTGACTCTAATCACTTTTGGAGTTAACTAGCTTCAAAGGACAAGTGATCGATGATATTTTAAATTTAAAGAGTCAAAAAGACCAAAACGACTGCTCAGGTTAATCTAGGTAAAAGGATTACCAGGTAACTGTGAACTGCAGAATACCTTGCGGTGAACCGAGAAGTACGGGGAGGCAATCTCCCCGAATGTTGTGTTCAGTGTATCACATTTACAAGGGGGCAGACTCGGCTTCCTATGGATAGAGGATTGCAAACCTAGTGGGTTCTCCCTTTATATACACGACGGTACGGGGAGCACAAGTCCGTACTAGCGCTGTCTAAATTTAACAATCGCTGCTAGGTTTAAAGAAACCATAACACGTCTCTAGCCTAGACCACCAAATGTGAGTGTTAAGTTTCAACGCTTCCTTAGGTTAATTCAATAAATTTTAATGGTTGATCATGAATTAGGTTTCAATTTCAAGGCCCTACCGCTGTCACCTAAAAACTTCTATATGCACCTATATGAGAAAAGAAATCTTTGTCTTTGATGAAAGTCAACACTAACTGAGGGATAGAGAAAACAACCAATGCGACAAACAAGCAACTGAAAGTAAGATGACTCTTCACTACTTCGCTTTTCAAAACAAAATAATGAAAATTCTTTCCTTTTCCTATTCTTCCTATAAAATGCACTTCAAGTAGTCCTTTCAACAGAAAAAGAAGTTCATTTCTTTTCAAATGCCTACGATGATGCAATTCTAGCTTTCAATGATGCTACTTAATGTAACATATCGATTCAACAAACTAGAATGATGTATTTTTCAATGGAATGATAAAATGAATCTTTCAAATAAACACTTCAATGAAAAATTTTCAAAAAAACAACATCAATCATATACCAATCAAAATATGAATAACTTCTCTCAAACTAAGCATGCAAAGACTCAATTGAAACAAAACAAGCAATGTGATCTATGCTCAAAAGAGATGTTCAATCAAGATAAGAGCAAACAAAACTTTTACTTGTCTAGTTGAAACAAAGAAATACAAGGAATAAAACATGAAATGCATAGGGAAGCTAACTAACCACTTGACTTGATGAGCAAACAAATAGTTGAATGGACAATGACCTAGATGTCCTAGGGAAACAAACCATCCAAAAACTCAAAAAATCAAGTAAGGCAAACTCAAACCAATCAAGCTAACGAAACTTTCTAGCCAGGGAGAATACAGGAAAACAAGCCAAGAAACAAAACTTGTGAGGGCAGAACACACTGGAAATGATCCAGGAGAAACCCTGATCTTAACCTACAGGAATCAACACTAGTGCTTAACTGATAACAAGCGCCACAAAGGAGTATGACATTACTGTTTAAGAGAAAATCGTGTTGATCGGTGCGACTGTCAAAAAATAAACAGCGTTAATCGAGGATTTCAAGGAAAAAATAAAAATTTTCAGAAAGAAAAACCAGACCAATCACTCTAAATTCAAGACTCTAGGTAGCACACATTGTAAAGCACAGAAAACCAAAAATAAAGAGCGATACAACAAAATTCAACACAAATCATGAAATGAAAACAATCCAAAGAGAGGGATGGCTCCCTAGTGGAGTCACCAATTTGTCGTGTAGGTAAATCTCCTCTGCAGATAGAAGTGATCCCTCTAGCCCAAGAGTGGGTCTAGCTGCAAACAGAACAATCTAATGTAAACTTTCTTAGATTATAATTGAATAAGAAGGCCTACCTCTTATAGCGCTAATCCACTTGATGTTGATCTTGCCTCCTTGCTCCAGCTTCCTTTCGTTCCTTTTGTTCAAATACCTTAAACAAACATGCAAGAGACAACAACAAACATGATAGCATAAAATCAAATTCAATCTACTTAAAAGGTCAAGGAGTATTAAGCTATCACATGTAATATTACACATGATATAGGAAATAAACCATTAGTTGTATTAATAAAACTTCAAAGAGAAATACAGTCGGAGCCTTGACGTTGCAGGTTCCCTTTGGCATGTTTGAGTTCTAGCACCACTAGAAGCATCTCATGATTCACCCTCAACACAATAGACGTTCAAGGCCTCTTTTCCTATGCTTCAAACTAAACACAACAAACTTATTCTCCCTTCACACACAAACTAGAAGGCTAAGATCCTCAATATGGCTCTCAAGATTTGCAGATTATTTCAGCCCTTTCATTAGCTAGCGAAGGGTGTGAAATGGGGAGTTTATATAGCTTTGATGGAGTGGAAATGGATCCTCCTATGGTGGGTGAGGCCTTATCCCTTTTGGTTTGTTCCATCTTAATAGGGGAAAGGAGTCCAAACAGACTCTCTTGGCTCTATCTTGCTCAACCATTTACCAGACTTCCATTCATGAAGCTTCTAGAGCTGGAAGCTTCAACTCCATTTTTAAAAACTTGCCAAAATAGGATCGACGTGAGCGATGAAAGGCTCACTTGCATCGTTTAGCACTAGTCCTGATTTTAAACTCTGCAAATCGACACAAGGGAAGAACTGAGCACTAGCGTCGATCTTGAAAACTAAGCTTGAAGGAAGATTATTAGGAAATGATGAAGGAGGGAAATGTTTTGCAGATGAAGGGGAATGTAGGGACATGTTCTTCATGGTAGGGAAACATATGAGGGTCACCATAGAGGTCCTCCAGGATCAAGGAATGGGGAGTATAGGGACAGTGAAAAAATGTTGTGTAACATGAACACCTCCAAGAATTGCACAAGGAAGATTCATATTTCAAATTGATTTATGAAGCTTGTGAGAATCTTGTCAGCAGAGATAGAAGTTTGTGGTTTGAATACATGATGTCAGAAGGACTGATTTTTAAGGGAAGTAATTTATGCATTCTAAGAGGGTCGATTAGAGATAATCTGCTAAAAGAGAAACACAATGGAGGATGTGCTGGTCATTTTGGGCACGAAAATACATATGGACAATTAATTTCCTTTTATTTTTCAACGAGTATGAAGAAAAATGTCAAACATTTTGTGGACTGATGCAGGATTTGTCAATATGCTAAAGGAATACAGCATAATATTGGGCTATATCAGCCACTGGCCATACTTAACCAGCCTTAGGAAGCCATTAGTATGGATTTTGTTTTGGTTTTGCCAAAAATTCAGAGAAAAAATTACTCAACGTTTGTAGTAGTCGATAGATTTTCTAATATGGCCCATGTTATATCGTGTTCAAAATCAAATGATGCTACTCACATTGCTAATTTATTTTTCAGGGAAGTGGTGAAACTACATGGATTTCCCAAAATTATAGTCTTAGATGGAGACACAAAATTTGTTGGAAATTTCTAAAGGACTTTGTGGAAGAAATTGGGAACAAACTTAACTTACAGCTTAACTTATCACCCCCAAACAGATGGAAAATTTGGGATTGTTAATAGAAGTTTAAGATATTTGTTAAGATGTTTGGTCCATGAACATAATAAAAAATGGGATCAAGCACTCTCACAAGCTGAGTTTGAATCTAATGATTATCTTAATGGGAGTATAGGAAAAATCCCTTTCCATTTTATGTATGGCATGCACCCCAAAGGTATTTATGAACTCAAAAATTTGGTGAAGGATGAAATTTGAAGTGTTGTTGTAGAATACTTCGCTACAACTATGCAAAGGATTCATGAGAAGGTCAAAGGAAAACTTTAGGAAATTAGTCTTAGATACAAATAGAGAGTTAATCTCAAGACAAGAGAGGTAAATTTTGAATTTGGAGATCTGGTCTTATCACATATGTGGAAGGAAAGGTTCCCAAAGTGGGAATATAATAAACCGAAATTAAAGAAAATTGGTCCCTACAAAGTCTTGAGGAATTTCTCAACAAATGCTTATGAGATTGAGTTACCCCTTGATATAGTTATTTCTCCAATATTTAATGTTGTAGATTTATACCCTTATAAGGAACCTCGAGAAGAAGATCGGGATGGACAAGAGAAGATTCATTGGGAAGCTTAGCTACCTATAGTCCAGAAGTTGAAAATGGAGATGATCCTTGACCAAAAGCTCATCAAAATGACCATGAACAATAATTATTATGAATACTTGGTCAAATTAGAGGGTCTTTCATATGAAGAAGGAGTTTGGATGAACGAAGAAGAGATCCTGAAACATGGCAGCAATGTTGTAGATCTCATGGAAAAGATTCCATGAAATATTTTGTTCCAAGGGAGTTTAATGCAGGAGCATCATTCCATTTTTTTTCTTAAGAAAAGAAATTCCCATGTAAAATATCCTACAACTAATATTTGCTTGCTTGTGTGTCCTTGAGGGACAACTATACCCCATATATATATATATATATATATATATATATATATATATATATATATATATATATATATATATATATTGATCTGTCCTTTTGATTGTTGTTCTTATTTTTTTAGAGGACTTCTAGAAGGGCCTAGATGTCATCTTTGGGAAGGTCGTTGTTACCCGGTGCATCCCTATTTTTGTTACAAGATAAATTCCATGTGTTTAGTATAAAAATATGGGTATAAATACCTCACAAGTGCAAACACCTAAGGAAGAAGAAGGAAATGTTTGCCTAGAAGGATTATCACATGACCCACTATTATTCTAATTCTATTTTTTGACTAATGTTTGTGTTTTATTTTCTTAAGTTATGAATCTTTGCATCTAAGGTAGATATTGGCATCGACAAAGCGAGTCCAAGCAGAAGACTAACTCATAATTGGTTGTTGAATCGAGGTAAGACTCTGCATCAAAACAATTTTAGTTTGTGTTAGAAAGGTTAGGAAATGTTTTATATTCTAGAATCCTCCTACACGGATCTTCCATTAAAAGGAAATTGAAACCTCTTGTTGAATAGGGAGAATACCCTACATTGGGAATTAATTAATCAAATAATAATACTCATCAGTTAGCCAAATTCCACAGTAGTGGGTTTGTAGAAAAAAATGATTAATAAAAGAAAAATCCCCATCAATTGGCCAAATTCTGAAATAGTGGGTCTATAATCAAAGGGTGCCCCTCACCTCACCCTCCCCCTCCCCTCGACCAACCTCGAAGTTCCGACCCCTATAGGTGTGGGACCCAATTGGATTAGTCAGGTGTAAGCACATTTGGTGAATGATAAAAGCTCCAAACCCCAACCAACCCAAAGTCTTGACCCCCTACTCTGTGTGGGACCAACAGGTGTATTCGAGGCCTTGGCTCAAGTCAGTGAATCGGGTATATTGTTAGTCGAATGTTTCATTTTAAACACTGACTATACTTTATATGTGGGTCTCTATTGTGATATAAAAGATTTAATTATAAAAAGGTTTATAAAATAAAAAGTTTTATGACGTGAGGAGTGGAGTAAAAACTTCGGGATATTTTCATACCCATATTGTTTTGCATATATGAAGTGTGACCCCACCTACGCTACATTAGAATATCATTGGGAAGTTGGAAAAGGGATTTTAAATTATATTGTAGGAATAAGTGATTATGGTTTTGGTAGAAAAGTATTTGAAGACAACATGCCTTATAGAATACACATATAGTAATTTGGTTTCTAATATTGATAGTGGGAAAAACACATTACGACATGCTTTTCATTTGGGCACTAATATGATCTCATGAGATTTTAAGAAACAATTGATTCTCTCAATATCTTCTATAGAATGAGAATATATAGCAACTATTGTATCAATATTCCATGCAATACGACTAAGAATACTTTTGAAAGAACTTGTATATGTGAAGAAGGGGCCAACTTCTATCTTTTGTGAAAACAACTCAAAAATTCCATTGTCAAAGAACCATTTGTCATCAATAATGATGTTACATTTCTTCAATTTTGTGGATCTAGAGATCAACAAGCAAATATCTTCATAAAACCATTAAGTAGAATTGTTTTTGAATTCAAGAAACAACATTCAGGTATTGTCAATGTTGATGAATGTAATAGTTAAGATTAAGGGGGAGTGTTAAATTATAATCTCTCCTATTAAGTAATGTAGTTGGACAATTAGTTATCAATTCGAGATATTAATTAGGAATTTTTTTTTAATTATTAGTCTTAATTATCTATAAGAAGTTAGTCCTAAAAAATTCTAGAAAAAATCAATTGGTTTCATTCCTTCCTCCATATATATCTATTTTTTTTTTTGCTGATTGGAGATCCAAAATCCAGGGATTTCCAAAATGACTAGGTAAAATAGCCCTTTCTAAATACTATTATTTTCGTTAAAAGTTGTGTAGGTCATTTATGTGCTTTAATAGAAAAGGGTTTATAGAATTGAGAGGCTTCTAAATTATTTTGAGAGACAAAGACATGATAGCTCATATCTCCATGGGACTAAGTCTCGTCCAATGATTACTTGTGGAGGTTTGGTATCCACAAGTCCTATGATTCAATCACATTGAGGACTATATGCCTAAGAGCTGCTCCAAGCTTGATTTCTTTAGTTGAAAAAAACACTCATATATCCCTCGAACTATAATCTCATCCAATAAATTGTTTTTTTTTTGTTGCATGCAGTTGTAAAATAATTGGTTTTGTTAAAATCTCAATTTAGACGTTGATGCCACACTCAACAATTGGTATTTTATACAGTTATGAGAGGACAAATCTACAAATCATTTCATTCAAACTTAATATGTAGAAATGTTATACAATTATAGAAATGTTGAATGCAATAACATAAAATAATTAAAAAAAATGAGAGAACAAATCTACAAATCATTTCATTCAAACTTAATATGTAGAAATGTTATACAATTATAGAAATGTTGAATGCAATAACATAAAATAATTACATAATTTTTTGTGTTTTACATTTGAATTAATTCACATAGTGTATACGCTTCATCAAATACTAAATGTAAATGATTTTATTACCTTAAATCACTCTTATCAATTTTATGATAAAAATAATTTTTAATTTTCTTTTTATTTATATTAAATACTATAAGTTATCACTACACTTATTCCCATATAGTAACATAAAATAATTATTTAACTCTTTTATATTTTACATTTGAATTAGTCCACATTGTGTATGCCTATATCAAATACTAAATGTAAATGGTTTTATTGCCTTAAATCATTCTTATCAATTGTAGGACAAAAATTAAATTGTAATTTGTTTTTTATTTATATTAAATGTTATCAATTATCACTATAACTATGGGGCTTAAGATGGTCTTCTTCTCTAGGTAACTCCAAGGGGATTTAAACCTTAAATGACTTGGTTTACAGGATATTTCATATTACAACTATTGTCAATTGAATTGAGCTACCCCTTGGCACTTTATTAATTAATTTTTTTCACAAATACACCATTATATATTTCATAAGAGAAATATATGTAAATTGTCAACACTATCAACATTTATTATATCACTTTAGGGAGCTGAACCTAGGTGGAGAGGATTCCATCCTTTTCCTATAACTATTAGAAATAACCTCAATTAACTACAATATATATATATGAGAGCATCACCATCATAACTTTTAGTTGGATTTTTTTCTTTTTCTTTTCAATTTTTGTTTAACTGGTTAGGGAAAAAATTAATTACACCGAAAGCTTCAAAATATAAAATACTCAAAATACACATTAATAAATCATGAAAAAAAATTGTACCGCAATGTCTTTTAGAGAGCTCTAGATCAACCTGGGGTTAATTTCACCTTGATAAAAATTTAAAATACCCAAGACCTGATGTTGATCATTTGTTCAAGTCAAACGTTAGACACAATGTAATCACGGATTCCAATAGGTGAATATGGTAGACTGTTAACTAAAATTTTCCAAGAAAAACCTAACATCAACCACTGCACTTATGGCTTACATTATTATAATATTTAGATCTTTCCAAATGATCTTTTAGAGCCCTTCCTAATTCAGTGGTATATGGAAACCAGGAAAAGGCCACCAAATTTGAGCGACAAGGTGGCATATAATAGTTATTTTAGGATAGAAAAAATGAGACTACATATTCCAATTTCTCTATTATTATTAGAAGAGAGAAAATAGAAGTTAACTCAGGCCTAATGCTCCAACTAAATTAGTGATTAAGGATAATTCTTTATTTATCTTCCATTGAGAAACTTTCTCAGGTTTTGTACGATTTAAATGCAACATTATTTGGCCGTCGGGATGTGGTGAAATTCTATGTAAAATCCCTAAAAACTTATAGTAGTATTTACCATTTATATAAATAAAAATATTATTGTTTTCACCTATGGACGTTCAGTTACTCCATTGTTAAGTTTTGGTTAGAATCAAGTAGTAGTTATGAATTATTGGCAAAGAATATGGTAACCTTTCTTATATCAAGAATCAGTTGTAAGATAATCAATTTTTTGGGTAGCCTTCCTTTCATTTTTAATTCACCATAAAAATCCAGGCAAAAAAAAGAGAAAGAGGGGAATTTGGTTTATTCTGTGGGAGAGGTGAAGTGTTTGTTACAAGCTAGGCGCAACAGTTTCATATGGGATATTATGTTTTCCCATTTCGTTAATGTGATAAGAGATCCAGAGAGCGAGAGATGAAAAGATTAGGTGGTTGAGCATTTTTCAAATTATGAGAAATGTTTTAAACCATGGCAGAGTGAAGGATTTGAACCTTCATGCAGACATCATTTATCATTTGTTTGATGAATGAGATGTCAGGGCATTAACGACTTTTGGCTACCTGTTTGGATCCTGAATGCAAACTCATCAGTTCTTTTGGAGCCTATTGTTCGTAGCTAGCTATCATCCATCCACCTACATTTGCTAAGCACTTAATGGTCACAGTATAACACTGTGGAATTATGTATTTTCATCTACCACTATTTATGGTCCTCGAAGTCCAAGTAGAGGACATTCGTGGTGTGAATAAGGGGAAGAATAAAGCTGTGAATGTGAAGGATGAAAGACAAAGGTGAAAAAAAGGGGGCATTTTGCGCATAAAAGCTAAGTAACCCTCTCATTTTTCGTAAAAGATTACATGTGAATATTGTGTAAGAGAGATCAATAACCTTGTCATTCTCTTATAAAGATTATACGTGAAGCTTGTGTATTTATTTTTGGATAAAATTCTTGAAAGAGTTTTTGGGAAAGAAACCTTATATATAAGTTTTATTATTTTATTAAAAGATCGCATGGAATTATGTGTGGGAAGTTAGACTATTAATTCCTTTGAATACATTCACATGATTCTTATGCATTAGATTCCTAAAGGGAACCACTAGACTCTTAAAGAGAAATATGTGCATATTTTATTAGATTTATTGATGAGAAATATGCACAAAAATAGAACTATTAAGTTTGATATTTATTGGAAGGAAATAAGTTCTTTGCATGAACTATTATGCCAAATATTTCTTGAGAGAAAATAAGTTATTTGTGTGCACAAAATAGAAACTACTATGTTTGACATTTCTTGAGAGGAAATAAGTTATTTTCATGCATGAAATAAAATACTATGTTTGATATTTCCATATGTTATTTGCATGCACGAAAAATAGAAATATTTTGTTTGATCTCTTGAAAGGAAATATGATATTTGCATTCATGAAAAGTAGAACTATGATGATGGATTCTTTGAAAAGAAAAATGCATGGAAAGAATAATTATTATGAATTTTTTTGGAAAAGAAAATTTGTAGAGGTGCACAAAATAATAACCACGATGTAAGTACCCTAGAAAAGAAATGTGCTAATGTTCATGGAAAATAATGTGTTGTTTTGTGTTTAGTTATTTATGTTGTTCTTGAATGAAAATAATAAACTATTATGTTAAATTTATTTTAGGAAGTGACATTTATTTAAATGCATAATAATAATACCTATTGCGCTAGAAAGACTACATAGATGCATGCACGAGAAAATAGTTGAGAGGCTAGTTTCTTTGAATAGAGTTTATTCAATTACATGCACAAAGATTAGGGACAATTGTAGTGGTTTTCCTCTTGGAAAGGAATGTGTGCTTGTGTGAGGGGAATATTAGTTAATGTGGTATTTATTTTATAGGCATGTTTTGATAGTTATATACTTATGATTAATGCATGTACAATGTTGTTAAAGGAAGCATGCCATGATATTTTATTTACATTTCATGTATGCACATGAATAAATGTTGAAGAATCACTATTAAATATTGATTATTGGTTGATTAATACTTTATCTAACCATGATATCAAGTTTATTGACAAAATAAATGGAAGGAAAGGATGATTACTTGTGTAAAGGATAGATTACGTTTAACATTGTGGCAGGTAAAGAACTGATGGTCCATGCAGATTGGGGAGTGCGAGTTGTAGGATCGTCCATTGATGGAACAACTAAACCACAAAGATATAAAGATTGAATATTTGTGGGTAAATGATATCATGATGATTGTAATAGATTTTAGCTAGATATGTTGTATTTGAATGATATTTCTTTGTAAGGTTTTATGGAAATGGTTAAGGGATGGACTCTCTTATAATTCATTGAGTGAGGGGTGAACATCCTCATGAACGTCTAATAATTAAATTAAACATTTGTTGGTTTTCAAGGGGTTTCTAGGGTAAAGTTGTTAGGTCCCTATAATACTAGTGTATCCCCCTTATTGTTATTGTTAGTGTAGACCCCTATTTTTATTGTTGTGCCCATGTATCCCCCATGTTTTTATTGTTATGCCCCATATAATCCCACTATTTTTATGTTGTGCCTTATAAAAACCCTGGTTAAAAATTCATGTAAAATATATATATGGCCACGGTGATGGGACAAGTATTCCAAGCTGAATGGTGGGGGAAACATCATAAAGGTTGTTGATTCAGTTTATTATGGCTAAGGAAATTGGCAAAGGAAATGGCTAAGGCTTTGGAAATGCATGAGGCATTTTTGGCACATTTATTTATGAAAATAATGGAAATTAGGAAAAAAGGGAGGTGAAAGGTCACAGGTTGGATGTGAGGAGAAAAATGAAGGAAAATAATGGAAAATGAAGAAAATGGAGGCCTCATTAATTAAAAGGCTTATGAGGATTAGTTGGGAAGCTCTTAGTCTATGCAAGCTCTTGGCTCAAGCTTGGTCAGTTCAGATTTGAAGTTCTCTCTCTCTCTCTCATACTCTTGGAGACTTAGAGTTTTATTGGAGCACTCTTGGTGGGTGTGGCATACTTGGATTCTTGGAGGAAGAAGGTAGAGGAAGAGCAGGAAACCGCAAGAAGGCATTATGATCATCAACTACAACATATTCTCTTGTAGGTACCGAGTTGCATGTATGATTTCTTCACTAGTTTTGGCATGCATGGAACATGCATGTGGATTCTTAGTCATGATCTGTCATTGGCATGGAGGATTGCCTGGATTGACAATGGATTGCCTAGCCTTTCCATTTCCTAGATATCCATGGTGATTGTGGGTTTACTTTGTTGTTGTTTTTTGTTGGTTCTCATGTTTCCTTAGCTTGGGTTGAGTTATTAGTTCTTGGAAGCCTTGGCTGGAAAAATGCTCTAGAAGCCCTGTAACAGCTTGGGTTGAGTTACTAGTCCTGGAAGCCCTTGGTGGGTTGAGTTACTAGTCGTGGAAGCCTTGGTTGGACAAACGTTGTGGAAGCCCGAACATAGATGTGGGTTGAGTTACTAGTCCTAGAAGCCTTGGTTCGAAAAAATTCTTTAGAAGCCCTAGAAGGCTTGGATGGAGACCAATCTAATGTTGGTTTTGTGATGTATGACCATGAGGTGGAATCATTGTTTGATGGGTTGAGGTGGATGGCCTCTGGAAGCCCTGGATGGTTTTGGATTTAAGCGTTCTATGACATCCCACATTCACGCTTCGAATATGACACAAGGGTGAATGGCTGAAGAGATATTTGGCTTAGCCATTCTATAGTTGGGTGGAATGTTGAAGTCCCATCCTGGGTTTGGCTTTTGCATCATTAATGAAAGGTTATTTCTCCTTGTATTTATATGAGTATTATATTGGATTATATGGATGTGATTTCATTGGTATTTCTGTCCCTATTATGTTGGTTGTGTATGTGTTTTATGACATCAGCTATGTATGGTTCTCATCATATTTTTACTTGTAATTGAATGATCAAAGTATATATGGACTAATGGATGGAATGGTAGTTAATATGATAAGGAATCAATGCTTTATGGCGAGTCTCAGATAAGTGTGAGACCCCTATGCTCATATCTGCTATTTACACTTGTAGTTTACATATTTGTGATATGTTTGACGAAATGTCTATCGTGGCTAGTAGGGGTCCAGTCAAGGCATTAAACAAGTATTTGTTTTAGTACTGTCATTTCCATGTTATTTTACTCTTCTAAAGAGATGGTTTAATTATGGGCACTAACCTGAGCTTTTAGGTCTTACGAGGAATCAATTGGGAAGAGTAGCCTGACAAATTTATGAGGTTGGTATCATGTGGTTATGAGTTGATATTATGTGATTATATTATGTTTATTCTATGGATAGGTGACTCGAGGGATACATCAGCGAAATGAAGGTAGTGTGTTCTGTGACATGCTGGGACAAGCATGGATAAGACACTGGATGTAAAGTTGCTTGGTAAATATAGTATGGTTTTGGATGTGTGGTACATGTTTCATATGTGTTATTGTGTGCATGTGGTTTCATGCATATATAGTGTGTGTACTTGTTGTTTATGTAATGTTATGAATAGGATGGTACAGATAGTGTTGTGTGAATATTGCATATGCAGTGATGGGTATAGATGGTGCTCTGTACAAGTTGTATATGCAATGTTGTATACAGATAATGCTATGTACATGTTTGATATGCAGTGCTATGTACCTATGGTGTTGTTTTCATGTTGTACAGGTGGTGCTAGGTACATATGGTGTTGTGTGCATGTTGCGTTGTGTACATATTATACAAGTGGCACTGTGTGCAAGCAGTGTTGTGTACATGTCATGCATGTGGCATTATGTACATGTAGTGTCGTGTACATGTCATGCGTGTGCTACTTTGTACATGTGGTGTTGTGTACACATTGTACATGTGTTGTCGTGTACATGTTGCGTTGTGTACACATTGTGCATGTGGTGTTGTGTACATGTGATGTTATACACACATTGTGTAGATGGTACAATGTACATGTGGTATTGTGTATATGTTGTATATATGGTACTCGTGTATGTGTGGTATTATGTGCATGTCATACATGATGTGTTGCAAGAATGCAGTACTATGTATGTGCATTGTGTAGTTGTGGTATCATGACATATGTATTACTTGTGTTGTACTTTGTGTAGTACATGTATTTTTTTGTGTTGTATGCCAAGTGTAGGTACATGTATTGTGTGGTGTTGCACATTGGGTATAGATGTATGAGATGTGTTGTATATGGGGTGTATATGTATGCATTAGTGGTGTCGCATGTTTTCTACGGATGCATGTCTTGTGATGTACATTGTGTACGTATACATCTTGTGTTGTGTTGTACAGCATGTGCAAGCGTATGTATTCTATTGTGTTATACTCTGGGTGTAGATGCATGTATTGCATGGTGTTGTATGTTGTGTGTGGTGGTATGGGTGTGATACACACTATGTGTAGGTTCATATGGTTGAGAAGAAGGCATTGAGTGTTGTCAGGTGTGGAAATCGATCCGGTCTGTATACAAAAAGAACAGGGGCAGAAGTAAGGATCAATGAAGGACAAGTATCAGTATTGTATTTCAATTTTATTATCCATATGATTTATGATTTTGGTTTATGATGATCACATTTGATCTATGATTTTGGTTTATGTTGGTTACACGTGATTTGTGATTTGGATCTATGATGGTTTTGTTTTGAGCTAACCTGATGTGATATGTTTATGTTGGAAATAATACTGAGAGGGGGGGGGTTGAATCAGTATTATCACATCAATAAAACTTTTTCATTTCCATATTCAGATTCATATATGCTACTTCCACAACTTCTTATGATTCAGTTAGTTGATCCTTAATGAGTGCATTAGAACATTATCAACCATATTAACAGTAAACAGGTGCAGTAAAATAGAACAGATCATCACACATAAGCCACACACATGAACACCATGATATAAGGTGGAAGCCCAATGTGGGAGAAAACCACCTGCTGCAAGTCATCTCAATCTTCTTCTTAATAAGAAAATCCTTTTACAATATTTCTGTACTGGTGCAGTCTTATACCAGTACGTAGGCTTCTACCTGTAGAGAGCTACAACCCTCTCTCGTTCTCCAGTCTCTCCTGGAAGGGAGCTACAACCCCCATATTTCTTGTACTAGCCGATCCATTTACTAGTACGCAGGCTACTACCTGCTACAATGGTCCAAAGTTTTCAACTGCTACTGGAAGGGAGCTACCACCCCCTTAGCTCTTGTACTAGCTAAGATACTAGTACGTAGGCACCAGCCTACAATCTTCTCTCCTCCAGGTACCACATTTCATACATTTTCAGACTGGATACTCCTGAAGCACAACACATAATCTGAAAGGCCACGTTTCATCCAATTTTCATACTGGACCCATTAATATCATTGAAGCACATAATCAATCAATCTTTTGAATCACCCAAACACGAGATCAATACATATACAAGGATAATATATGTGTTAGCACCCAGATCTAGTCCATCAGATCACATAAATATGAGTCATTATGATCCTGATCCAATATTAGTTCTCATCCATCAATACTGAAGCTAAACACAATCAACCAAATAGGATATGCAGAATACTAACACCTTTAAATTGTCATCAAAACCCATCAACAACCAGAAATACCTGTGACTTCAAATTTCATAGCTCAAATTATATACGCTACTACAATGAACCAAACCTGCATACATACGCGCTTACAGCAAAGCCAACCCGCGTACAGATCTATAAATATTCAAACATGACTTGCAGCGGTTTCAAACTTAAGTTATACCCAGTTCAGATCATTACAAGTGTCAGTATACAGATCTAGAATAAGCATAATCAAATATATAGAGATAGTTCATTTCAAACCATTTGATCCTGATCTATCCTTAGATCTTGTTCTCCATCAACCGATGAGATCCCTCTTTAGCTCAGATCCAGATCTGCACCATAACCCAATCACAGTATTCCAGATCTAGCACTTTATCAGATATTCAATAATTCAGATGATGCTTTGCCAAATGATCTCCTTCCTCTTTTATAGTCTTAGGCCTTTCACAATACCACAGTCCAAAACCATAATAACACAATACCACAGACCCAATACTTGGGATCAACACTTTTGGATGCAATACCATGGACCAAAACCATAGGATCAAAAACTGTCGGACTAATACCATGAACCAACCATGAAAGTGCGTGAGATCAACACTTTTGGATGCAATACCACGGACCAAAACCATAGGATCAAAAATTGTCGGACTAATACCATGAGCCAACCATGAAAGTGCATGAACTTTTCTCTTCATGAAAGGAACTTTTCTCTGCATGAAAGTGCGTGAACTTTTCTCTATATGAAATAAACTTTTCTCTTCATGAAAGTGCGTGAACTTTTCTCTACATGAAAGAAACTTTTCTCTGCATGAAAGTGCGTGAACTTTTCTCTACATGAAAGAAACTTTTCTATGCATGAAAGTGCGTGAAATTTTCTCTACATGAAAGAAACTTTTCTCTGCATGAAAGTGCGTGAACTTTTCTCTACATGAAAGAAACTTTTCTCTGCATGAAAGTGCGTGAACTTGAAAATAACTTTGTTGCACTATAATTTATCATCTGAGTGATTTGCCATCAAGGACAACACTTGTCTCATAATGCCAACAATCTCCCCCTTTGGACTTGATGGCAAAGCTAACTTGTCACATATATAACTATCATCTGATTCCTTTGAGCTGTCCTACACCCCAGGCATTCAGTCACATCTGATATCTCTTCTTGAAGATTCATCTAGTTATAAATAAGTGAGATGTTCTTCTATGAGTGGGTTGCCATCAAGTACAACACATGCATCATAATGCCAACAATCTCCCCCTTTGGACTTGATGGAAACAACACCAAATCACTCTCCCCTTTTGACATCAAGGGCAAAGGGTGAACCAAGATATTCTCTTTCCCAGATAAACATTCCGCTGTCCATACTCCCCCTGAATACCTGCTGAAATCTCTGAATGAGCTCCCCCTTTGTATATGCCAAGGTGTACCAATCTGTCCATGCTACATGCTGAAAGCTCTGATCTTGCTGAATTGTGCTATTCATGCTCCCCCTGTCTGTAAGCAAGGTCTACAAAAAGGTGTTCTACAAGAACATGACTCTATACATCATACGTGACCTTCTTAGCACCAAATACTCATACATACATCCATCTCCCAACCAAGTGGGGATATACCAGAAAATGACAACCAAGTACATTACATCATTCATCCCAGGCATAGTGGGGAAACCAACATAGGCCGTTACATGACCTTGATATGACTGAAATATTTCATCAAATGACTACAATAGATAGAGACACACTATTACATCATGAGTCTTGATATGACCTTTACATCGAATGATATACATGACATTTATAACAGAGACCAAACACCTAAATAAGATCATGATAAACATCAGCAACGACACTGTATGATCTGCTCCATAGCATCTGTCACCAGCAACTTGTATTAGTGCATGAATCATCAAGGTATGTCCGTATCAACTCATCCTTTTGAACAGAATTCTTTATATACAGAATCATTCTATCATATGTGAGAAACACCATAGCCATCCAGATCTGCATGTACCAAGTATCATCTATTGGAAATATCAATCAACATATGTACGAAACAACCTATCATCATATAGGTAAGAACTCATCATCATCATGTCTCCAACAATGCAACTTTGAATAATCATCCATGTATCCAGCCAACAATCCTCATCCATATATGTGCCAAGAACAATAGGAATCCTGCATCATAACTGTAATATATGATCTTTATGCATATGACGACAACAGCATATGAGTGACTCATCATCAAGTAAAGAAGATGTGAATTCAAGCTATGTACTTCTCCTTATCCTTATGAAGATCACCATGTAAGCACCATTAGAGGATCAACCACAAATCTGATCTAAATATCAACTATGTAACCCCAAGAATCATCTGAACAACTCATAACCATATCATATCAAGATGAATCATTTATCCATATAAGCATCATCACCAAGGACTATTAACCATAATGCCAACAATGCATTAAAAGCATATGCTCCCCCTAAACCTGTGCCATCTTGTTTACTGTCAGATCTGATCATGCATATCAGCAAGAAGTATCAAGACATCATCATTATCAAGTTAGAAACAAAACACTTCTAACCATCAAGTCATTTCCACACATCATCAGCAAATTGTAACCATTATCAAATAGTGCAAATAATAAACCGAATCATGACTGATCCTTTTCCTGAACCTGTCCCTACTGCCTTTCCTCAAACAATCATATACGCGACTATGCCATAACCAACTCACGTATATACGTGACTTCTCTTTAAGAAACTTGCGTATGAGATTTAGGACACTGAAGTTTTACACTTCCAGCTCCCTCTGATTCTGTTATGTCTGTATGTTGTGCTGTGCTGCCTCTTTCTGACTGTACTTCTTTCTTCTTCCACATCTTCAAGTGTGATGATGATGTTTTCTCCTTTTGGTATGGTGCCCATACTTTTTTCCTGCATTCCTTAGCTATATGTCCAAGCTTGTTACATGTGTAAGATCTTACATGTCTCATATTTCTTTTATAGCAACCAACACCTCTATGACCAAACATATTGCAAGCAAAGCAATATCCATTAAAATACCTTGAATGTGATGATCTTTCTGCATGATGGTCTTGAACCCTTCTTCTTCTACATCTGGCTGCAACATGTCCAAGATTATGACATACATAACATTCAACATTATTCATAGGAGGAGTAAAAGATTTTCTTTGAAGAATTTCTTTCCTTGGTTGATGATGAGATTGACCTTTCATATCCTTATTGAGCATTTCGGATTTTGCAGTAGAGTCCCTTGTCTTACTTTGTGAACTAGATTCACCTTCAATAGATTCATGAAAACCAAGACCAGATTTGATAGCAGGAGACCTTTGACTATTAAGAATATCATCTAAGACTTTAGTACTATCTTGAAATCGTAACAGTTTATCCTTTTCTTCTAATTTATCTTTTAGAATATTTACCTCAACTTGATGTTGCTCTTCCTTTTCAAGATACTGCTTCTTCACGTTTTCTTCAACATTTATTTCTTCTTCCAACTGACGTCTTAGTTCAAGAACTTCATTTTCATGAGCTTGGAGTAGTTCTTTATTCCGCTTCTTTGATTCTTCAAGATCTTCTTTTAGCGAGCAGATCGTGGCTTCAAGACTTTCATAGTAACTGGATCTATCTCTAAGTTTCTTGATGGTTGTGCTTCTTTCATTGACTTCACCTCTTAGTGATGTTACTTCATCCTGCAACTTTTGATATTTTTCCTTGAATAACTTCCTTACCTTGTTTCCTTCCTCTAGTTGAGCTTTTAGTTTGGCAGCTTCTTCTTTGAAGACACATTCCCTTTTGTTCAATAGATCTTGTTGATCTCTAATTTTGTCTGTAAGCCTTTTAAATTCTGCCTCTATTTGATATCTTTCTTGCTCACCCATAAAAGCAAATTCAGTTGTTTCACTATCACTTTCATTTTTTCCAAATGGATAGATAGCTGGAACATCAGAGGATAACAAATTCATACCTAATAGTTCATCTTCATTTTGAAATGATTCTGAATCTGAAGTGCTTCTTCCACATAATCCCCAATTGATTCTCCCTCTGCCATAGTTCTTCTGAGATGTCTTCTTCTGCTTAGGCGCTTTATTCTTAAGCTTCTTTCCCATTGTTCCATGGATCTCCTTCAAGCGATCAAGCTTCTACAAAAGGACCTGCTCTGAAACCAATTGTTGGAAATAATACTGAGAGGGGGGGTTGAATCAGTATTATCACATCAATAAAACTTTTTCATTTCCATATTCAGATTCATATATGCTACTTCCAAAACTTCTTATGATTCACTTATTTGATCCTTAATGAGTGCAATAGAACATTATCAACCATATTAATAGTAAAAAGGTGCAGTAAAATAGAACAGATCATCACACATAAGCCACACACATGAACACCATGATATAAGGTGGAAACCCAATGTGGGAGAAAACCACCTGCTGCAAGTCATCTCAATCTTCTTCTTAATAAGAAAATCCTTTTACAATATTTCTGTACTGGTGCAGTCTTATACCAGTACGTAGGCTTCTACCTGCAGGGAGCTACAACCCTCTCTCGTTCTCCAGTCTCTCCTGGAAGGGAGCTACAACCCCCATAGTTCTTGTACTAGCCGATCCATTTACTGGTATGCAGGCTGCTACCTACTACAATGGTCCAAAGTTTTCAACTACTACTGGAAGGGAGCTACCACCCCCTTAGCTCTTGTACTAGCTAAGATACTAGTACGTAGGCGCCGGCCTACAATCTTCTCTCATCCAGGTACCACGTTTCATACATTTTTAGACTGGATACTCCTGAAGCACAACACATAATCTGAAAGGCCACGTTTCATCCAATTTTCATACTGGACCCATTAATATCATTGAAGCACATAATCAATCAATCTTCTGAATCACCCAAACACCAGATCAATACATATACAAGGATAATATATGTGTTAGCACCCAGAACTAGTCCATCAAATCACATAAATATGAGTCATTATGATCCTGATCCAATATTAGTTCTCATCCATTAATACTGAAGCTAAACACAATCAACCAAATAGGATATGCAGAATACTGACACCTTTAAATTGTCATCAGAACCCATCAACAACCAGAACCACCTGTGACTTCAAATATCATAGCTCAAATTGTATACACTACTACAATGAACCAAACCAGTATACATACGCGCTTACACCAAAGCCAACCCGCGTACAGATCTATAAATATTCAAACATGACTTGTAGCGATTTCAAACTTAAGTTATACCCAGTTCAGATCATTACAAGCATCAGTATACAGATCTAGAATAAGCATAATCAAATATATAGAGATAGTTCATTTCAAACCATTTGATCCCGATCTATCCTTAGATCTTATTCTCCATCAACCGGTGAGATCCCTCTTTAGCTCAGATCCAGATCTGCACCATAACCCAATCACAGTATTCTAGATCTAGCACTTTATCAGATATTTAATAATTCAGATGATGCTTTGCCAAATGATCTCCTTCCTCTTTTATAGTCTTAGGCCTTTCACAATACCACGGTCCAAAACCATAATAACACAATATCACGGACCCAATACTTGGGATCAACACTTTTGGATGCAATACCACGGACCAAAACCATAGGATCAAAAATTGTCGGACTAATACCATGAACCAACCATGAAAGTGCATGAGATCAACACTTTTGGATGTAATACCACGGACCAAAACCATAGGATCAAAAACTGTCGGACTAATACCATGAGCCAACCATGAAAGTGCGTGAACTTTTCTCTTCATGAAAGGAACTTTTCTCTGCATGAAAGTGCATGAACTTTTCTCTATATGAAATAAACTTTTCTCTGCATGGAAGTGCATGAACTTTTCTCTACATGAAAGAAACTTTTCTCTGCATGAAAGTGCGTGACCTTTTCTCTACATGAAAGAAACTTTTCTCTACATGAAAGTGCGTGAACTTTTCTCTACATGAAAGAAACGTTTCTCTGCATGAAAGTGCGTGAACTTGAAAATAACTTTGCTGCACTATAATTTATCATCTGAGTGATTTTCCATCAAGGACAACACTTGTCTCATAATGCCAACAGTTTATACATGATGATTTAATCAAAGATGCTAGTTTGACTTGTTGTGATAGGAAGCAAACATAATTGTAAGTGTACCTTGTTAACGAGCTAGCAATGAGGTATGCTTTGAAGTTATTTCAATTTATTTTCAATCTAATGAAAGTTATGTGCTTGGTACAGGAAACCATGAATTGTTGAGAAATGGCAACAAGAAATTCTAGTTTAATTTGTCCTTGAATTAAACTGAGAATTAAAATCAAATTCTATTCTCATATCAACTTGTAAATAGTTAATTAAGTTTAATTAACTTAATTAGCTTAGGAATTTCGAGTTGGAAGTCTTTTTGAAGTCATGTATGTGTTATCCCTATATTATAGGGGTCCAAGATGAGTTTAAATTAAGTTGAAAATTAGATCACTTAGTTTACTGAGTTAAGTTCAGTTAAATTAGTTCCAAACTGTTTGTAGGAACTAATAGAGGACTAACAGTTAGTTGGTGCACTAATGCATCCACTAGTGCTACTCTAGTTAACTGAAGATTCCCTCATGAGAAACTCATGCATGTCGATTCTGAGAAAGACCCAGTTGAGACTAGAGTGCAGGGACAATGTACTATTAGTGGTATTATTTACTGGAGTGTAAATATCATGCATGCATAAGAGATTGATCCTACGTTTGGATTGTGCAATTTTGGAAGCATGAATTCCTTTTAAATATGGGCTATTCATCCTACGGATTATGAAAGGAAACAGGAACTTGGAGAGCTACAAAACTGGTAAAGTGTTGGCCAAGAGTTTGCTTGTGAGTTGGAGATTGGTTTTAGTGAGTGTTGGGATTGTTCTTGTGAGAACAAGAATTTTATTATCATCTTGGATTTATGATATATGCAGTATATATAGTGGGGTTTTGATTTGTGGCTTTCCCCGAATATTTATTGTGTTATGTGTATTTGATTATCTTCCTCTTCTCAATTATTGTTTTCATCAATCTATTGGATTCCGTTGAATGAAAGTAGAAGTAGATTCTTATCCTGCGCTTTAGTAAATTACGTGAGCTTGTGAATCTATGGGATTTTCTACATGGTACCAGAGCTAAGAATAATATACTAGAGGAGATTTTGAAGTTTTGAGTTCAGGGTTACAGGTGAAATTCGAATTTGCATTTCATACTTTAGGATTGGAAGATGGCGTTCTACAGCTTGTGGCTCGGGTATGCATTGGAAGGCAACTCAAATTTTATAGCTTGGAGGAACAGAATGGAGGTTGTGCTAGAAGATAATAGTTTGAAGTAATTCATTGATCAAGAAGTCCCTAAGCCAACAACATCGAATGCACAAAATTTTGTCGAATGGAAGAAGTGTGTGGCTAAGGCAAGGTAGATAATCCTTGAGGGAGTTTGAGACCACATTGTCTCGAGTCTCCATCGCAAGGAAACTTTGTATGCTAGGTGGAAAACATTGACAGACTTGTATCAGATTAGCAGTGACCAAAGGAAATTGACATTGAACAACAAACTTCGAAAAATCAAAATGGAGAAAGGCGAGACTATTTCCAAATACTTGACCAAGTTCACTCAATGTCATGATGAACTTAAAAGTGTTGGAATCATGGTTGCCGAGGAAGATATGGTGAGTCTTTCTCTTCTAAGGCTCCCAAAGAGTTTGCATAGTTATCAGGACTCTGTTAATGGCTGGGAGAAGCTACTAGATTAGGAACGATTGTGGTGAGATTTGATGTAGGAGGAGATCAGAAGGAACACTAGGGATGGGTCTTCATCAAATACTGATGATGAAGAGAAATGTGCCTTAGCGACTAAGGCGAATAAGGGGAAATGGAAAACTTCCCATTCCAAATCATATTCTTATCATGGAGGTGAGAAGAAAGACATGACGAAAATTAAGTGCTTTCATTGTCACGATCTGGGCCATTTTGCTACAAATTGTCCACTCAAAAAGTCCAAGAAGAATTCCTAAGGAGGAGTGGTGGGTGGGGCTTTGGCCTCTCAATTAGAATTCGAATTTTCCCTCATTGCATGCATGGTGTCATCAATGATGGGAAGTTTATGGTACTTAGATAGTGGTGCTTCATTTTACATGGTTGGGGACAAATATTTATTCAGTAACCTGGAGGAGAAAGATCTCCAGATGCATATCGAGAAGGGTGATGACGGAAAGTATAGTGTTACTAGATTGGGCATGATTACTTTTTAGAGGAAGCATGGGACTACATTCACCTTGAAGAAAATTATGTATATGCCTAGGCTAAAGAATAACTTGGTATATGTTGCCATGCATGAGGATAGAGGCTATGATGTGATCTTCTCGAAAGGAAAGGCACTCCTTCGACACATAGCCACAGGTCAAGTGAATAAAAGAAGGATTCGTTTGAAGAATCTCTATAAGTTGGAGGTAGAGGAGTGTGTTGCTTTGGGCTCAAAAGCAAAACGGATGTAGAGCAGAGAAGTTGGCGAGTTGTGGCATAGGTGATTGGGGCCACTTGCATCATGGGGCTTTGAAGATATTGTAGCAGATCTCTACCAGTCTTCCCAAAGGTACGCTTGAGAAAGTTGATACATGCAAGGGGTCTACTTTGGGAAAATACACCAAGTCTTCCTCTGGAGACAGAGACAATCGAGTAGAGTCTATTCTAGTGTGAGTCCATTCAGATGTGTTTAGACCATTCTTGACAGCATCCATGGCCAAACATAGGTATTATGTTTTATTTGTTGATGACTATTCTTGTAAATACTAGATATTTTTCATGCAGAAAAAGGATCAAACTTTCACAAAGTTTTGTGAGTTTAAAGCATTGGTGGAGAAAGAGCCAGGCAAGAAGGTTAAAGCTCTATGGAGTGATAACAGTAGTGAGTATGTCTCAAACGAGTTTAAGAACTTATGTGCATCGGAAGGGATTAAGCAGGAGTTGATGACACCCCATAACCCTCAGCAAAATGGGGTGGTCAAGAGGAAGAAAAGAAGCATAGTAGGGGTAGTGAGGGCAATGTTACATGATCAGGGTCTACCACTACACTTGTGGGTTGAGGCATGCAACACAACAGTTTATGTTCAGAACCATACCCCACATTGGACACTTGAGATGAAGATACCAGAGGAAGATTATTCTGGTAAGAGGCCAGATGTTGGTCACTTCAAGATGTTTGGGTCATCGGTATATTTCCATGTGACCAAAGATGTACAAAAGAAGTTTAAGCCAAAAGCAGAGATGGGGATATTTGTGGGGTACACTGATACACCTCACAACTATCAAGTGTACTTGTTGACCAGTCAGATGACAGTTGTTCGCAGGGATGTCAGATTCGATGAGGAGAAGGCCATGCGAGTTTCCTTTGAGAGGGACATTTTGACAAAGGCATTGTCAAGATGTAAATTCAAGTTTCACAGAGACAATATCAGGTAGCTGATAATCCCTTTCTTTTTGAGAGGGAGTGTTGAGAAATGGCAACAAGAAATTCCATTTTAATTTGTCCTTGAATTAAACTAAGAATTAAAATCGAATTCTATTCTCATAACAAATTGTAAATAGTTAATTAAGTTTAATTAACTTAATTAGCTTAGGAATTTCGAGTTGGAAGTCTTTCTGAAGTCATGTATATGTTCTCCCTATATTATAGGGGTCTAAGATGAGTTTAAATTGAGTTGGAAATTAGATCACCCAATTTACTGAGTTAAGTTCAGTTAAATTAGTTCCAAACTGTTTATAGGAACTAATAGAGGATTAACAGTCAGCTGGTGCACTAGTGCATCCACTAGTGTTGCTCCAGTTAACTGAAGATTCCCTCACTAGAAACTCATGCATGTTGATTATGAGAAAGATTCAGTTGAGACTAGAGTGCAGGGACAATGTATTATCAGTGGTATTATTTACTGGAGTGTAAATATCATGCATGCTTCAAAGGTTGATCCTATGTTTGGATTGTGCAGTTTTAGAAGCATGAATTCCCTTTAAATATGAGCTATTCATCCTAGGAATTACGTAAGGAAATAAGGACTTGGAGAGATGTAGAATTGGCTAAGTGTTGGCCAAGAGTTTGCTTGTGAGTTGGAGATTGATTTTACTGAGTGTTGGGATTGTTTTTGTGAGAACAAGCATTGCATTATAATCTTGGATTTATGATATATGCAATACAAATAGTGGTTTTTTGAGTTGTGGCTTTCCCTGGATATTTATTGTGTTATGCGTATTTGATTATCTTCCCCTTGTCGATCATTGTTTTCATCGATCTATTGGCTTATGTTGAATGAAAGTAGAAGTAGATTCTTGTCATGTTCTTTAGTAAATTGCATGACCTTGTGAATCTACAAGATTTTCTACATGAATGTCAGTTGGGTGGTTGAAATCGACTACAAGAATTAGCAGAAGCAGTGAAAGAAATTGGAACGTGCAGCAGTATGTTGGTAAATCACTTTGGGAACAGGGTCATTGTTTGACATTGATACCCAATAGTGTCCATTGATTTCCATGAGCGTGCTATGACCGGCATAATGGTTTTAACGCAAGGATATGCCTTGGTTTTTGTATCTTCTTATGCAAGGAAGCCTTTCCAAGGGATGGATTGCCCAAGATGGGGGTGCTAGTGGAACTTGGAAGGTGAGTGACTACACGGAAGTAGTTGACTGGATTTCTTGAGGGACTATGTAGCATAGAAGGGAAGATAGGGGATGGATTTGTTTTGGTCACTAACATTACTAGATGGAATCATATGCACATTGGGAGTGCACGCTGGAACACTGAGCCGGTAAATGTTCACTAAGAGGACAAGTGGCACGTGATTGTAGCACTAGACATTGGATACAGATTTTACTTTGCATTGGATTCTGGACTTCCTCGGAAGGAGGTGAATCCTAGTATTGCTTTGAGGATGGAGGTGTGAGCCTATGGATTCCCTTGTTGCGGATGTGGGCATTGTATCCTTTTATTTGTTGGTTGAGCAAATGTGCAAATGTGTTTATGTGTGTATTATTGTAAATACTATATCGAGTTGGATTTATAAAGATCCATAGACAATATGGTTATTTTCTAGTTGAAGCAAATGTGTATGTGTATATGTGGTTATTATTGTAAATACCGCAATGAATTGTGTTATAAAGCTCCAGTAAATGGCATTTTTTCATGTTTTAGCAGGTGGTCATTGCAAATACTACAACGAGCTATGTTATAAAGCTCCATGGGCTGTATGTTTTGTAGTAGTCTTATGGTTATAGGTGTTGTTGAACACCGAGGATGGTGTTCCCCCAAGGGGGAGGGTTCTATAATAGCCCTAGTTAAAAAGTCATGTAAAATATATATATGGCCATGGTGATGGGACATGTATTCCAAGATGAATGGTGGGGGAAACATCCTAATGGATGTTGATTTAGTTTATTATGGATAAGAAAATTGAAAAAGGAAATGTCTAAGGCTTTAGAAAGGCATGAGGCATTTTTGGCATATTTATTTATGAAAATAATGGAAATTAGGAGAAAAGGGAGGTGAAAGGTCACAGGTTGCATGTGAGGAGAAAAATGAAGGAAAATAATGGAAAATGAAGAAAATATTGGCCTCACTAATAAAAAGGCTTTTGAGGATCAGTTGGAAAGCTCTTAGTCAGGTAAGCTCTTGGCTCAAGCTCGGTTAGTTCAATTTTGAAGCTCTCTCTCTCTCTTCTCTCTCTCATACTTTTGGAGACTTAGAGTTTTCATGGAGAAATCTTGGTGGGTGTGGAATACTTGGATACTTGGAGCAAGAAGGTAGAGGAAGAGAAGGAAAGCACAAGAAGACATTAGGATCAACAACTACATCAGATTTGCTTGCAGGTACTGAGTTGCATGTATGATTTCTTCACTAGTTTTGGCATGCATGGCATATGAATGTGGATTCTTGGTCATGATTTGTCATTTGCATGGAGGATTTCATGAATTGACAGTGGATTTCCTAGCGTTGCCTTTTCCTGGATAGCCATGGTGATTGTAGGTTTACTTTCATTGTTTGTTTTTTGTTGGTTCTCATGTTTCCTTAGCTTGGGTTGAGTTATTAGTTCTTGGAAGCACTGGTCAGACAAATGCTCTGGAAGTCCTATAGCAGATTGGGTTGAGTTACTAGTCCTTGAATCCTTGGCTGAACAAATGCTCTAGAAGCCCTTGGTGGGTTGAGTTACTAGTCCTGGAATCCTTGGTTGGACAAACGGTCTGGAAGCCTAGAGATAGTAGTCGGTTTAGCTACTAGTCCTCGAAGCATTGGTTGGGACAAACGCTTTGGAAGCCCTAGAAAGCTTGGATGGAGACCAATCCGATGATGGTTTTGTGATGTCCGACCTTGAGGTGGAATCATTGTTTTATGGGTTGAGGTGGATGGCCTCTGGAAGCATTGGATGGTTTTGGATTGAGGTGTTCTATGAGATCCCACATTCATGCTTGGAATATGGCATGAGGGTGAATGGATGAACAGAGATTTGGCTCATCCATTCTACGGTCGAGTGGAATGTGGAAGTCCCATTCCGGGTTTGGATTTTGCATCATTAATGAAAGGCTATTTCTCCTTGTATTTCTATGACTATGATACTGGATTATATGTGGTTTAT
Organism: Pinus tabuliformis; assembly: GCA_031772625.1. Taxonomy (NCBI): domain Eukaryota; kingdom Viridiplantae; phylum Streptophyta; class Pinopsida; order Pinales; family Pinaceae; genus Pinus; species Pinus tabuliformis. Next base: position 503,134,554 of record CM062817.1, on the reverse strand, counting down.
ATGGCTGTGATGTCATCAGTATTTTTGTCCCTATTATGCTGGTTATTTATGTGTTTTATGATAGCAACTATGTATGGCTCTCATCATCTTTTTACTTGTAATTCAATGATCAATGTATCTATGGACTAATGGATGGAATGGCAGTTAATGTGATAAGGCATCAATGCTTCATGGCGAATCTCAGATAAGTATGAAACCCCTATACTCATATGTATTATTTGCACATGTAATTTACATATTCGTGATATGTTTGATGAAATACCAATCATGGTTAGTAGGGGTTCAGTTGACTTCTTAAACAAATCATTACTTTAGTACTGTAATTTCCATGTTATTTTACTATTCTGAAGAGATGGTTCAATTATGGGTAGTGACCTAGGCTCTGGGCCTGAAAAAGTGTCTCAAATCCTAGGGATGTTGGCATAGCACTGACTAAATGAGTCTCTAGACACTAGCATGCAAGCCTGTGACAACAAATTTTGGTTTCTGGATGCTTTCCTGCATATAGAATGAGAGCGACTGAAGCTTAAGTTGTCCAAAATCTCAGTGGGACCCAAGGAAAGCTGTCAGAAGTGTTGGATTGGCTCTTGAGGGTCCTGAAGCTGATGGTGAATGTCTGTATGGTGTGTTTCTGTTAGTTCCACGTAACTTAGGAGGTCGGATCATATCATAGTGGCCTCTCATCGCATGTTTACCCCGGCTGGCCAGTTGCTTGGGTAGATGTGGGAGGAAGGTGTTACATGCCCTTACATTATGATTGTTAGGTAGGCTCTCATTATATTGTGACCCCTTAGACTCTTATATATACCAAGGAGGTCTTATCATTTGTATCATCCAAGAATTGTTCATTTATGTAATTTAAAGGAGGTTTGCCCCTCAAAGAGGATAATTTTTAAGCAGTTGATCTATCTTTTCTTCTAGTTTTTGAGCTAGTTTTATAACATTTTGTATTAGAGCTTTGGATTCTAGGGTTTCACTGCTGCAAATAGGCCATATTGGAATTTCCTCTATAACGTTTTTCTATGAAGTTTCAAAAGATAAAACTATGACCATGTGGATATAAAATCTTAATGAAATTCCCATAAAAATTTCAAATCTTGGTTCGCTATATTTTCTGAGTTATGATCTGAAGAAGTTAGGGTTCTTGCATGCTCCAAAATTGAGTATAAAACAAGTGACCTTGGGAAAATCATCATAAATTCCTCTACGAACATTGGATTTGAATTTTGTAAAAAGTGACTAAAATTTCACAGACTGTGGTTTCTCGTGTATCATTTTTAGGGCCTAAGGTCGAAAGAGAGACATGTGGCATTCCTTACAAGTTATCTCTACTGTACTAGTCGATAATCAAGCCATCATGGGAGATTGGGGATAACAATATCTTGAAAAATATAACTTTGGTATGACTTGTGGTGTTGGAATGAATACTCAGAAGGAATTTTAGACCTTGTATATTTGAAATTATAGAGGTACATCAGTTTCAATATTGAGCTCCTAAAAGCGTGAAAAATGTGTGCATTAGTTTTAAATTTTGCATAAATTTTGTTTGAAAAATAAATTTAAAGAGATTCAAAGAGCACAATGAAGCATAGATTCATTGTTTGATTCAAAAATACCTCGAAACAAAAAAAATGGATACACCTAGAAAGCAACTAGAAATCTCTTCTATGGCATATGAAGAAGAGGAAGAAATGCAACATGATATATCAAAATTACGAGACCAAGTGCAACGAATTTCGTTCTCGCAAAAAGTAACAAAAAATGAATTGGAAGCCATGATGAATGTTAAGATAGATTGTATAAAAAGTGACATGAAAGTTTTGAATGATGGCTTAAAAGTAGACATGGAAGCAATGATGAATGTCAAAATGGAAGGGTTGAATGAAGTTTTGGCAAAGTTGTTAGAAGAAAGGCTTCCCAGTGGTGACAAGGTAATCCATGAAAATTGTGACGAGGAAGAAGGGAATATGAATTATGATTTTAGAGACCCTAATGTTGGGTTTAAGAACTACCATGTTCCAAATATCGATATGAGAAATTTTGATGGAAAGGATCTAGTAACATGGATACTATAGATGGAGCAATATTTTGATCTCCATGATGTGCAACACACACAAAAGGTACACATTACATCTTTATATCTATAATCCAATGAGTTTGTATGGTATTGATGGCTTTTTTCTTGTAAACCATTTATTACCTAGTCAATTTTTATGGAGGAAATGATAGCACATTGTGAGGATACAAAGAGAAACACCTTCTTTATTCAATTAATAAATCTCAAACAAACGGGTTCAATGGCAGAGCACATTCAGGACTTCCAAAAATGTAATATCATAGTAATTGATATTTCAGAGGATCATGGGATTCATGTCATGATAGGGACTTTAAATTATAACATCCAACATGAGGTTCGTCTTTGGGAACCTGATTCATTAGAGAAGGAATTCATGGTGGCAAGAAAAGTTGAAAGAAAAATTATGGTAACAAGGAAGTCTACCACTCACAACTATAAATATGGAAGTGTTGCTTCTCCTAACCTTCCACAACCTACAAAGTTGACACCTAAAAAATTAGAGGAAAAAAGAGGAAAAGGACTTTGTTACAATTATGATAGAAAGTACACTAAAAGTCATAAGTGTGTTGATAAGATATTATTATACATAAATTGTGAAGAGGAAGAAAAGGAAAAAAAAAACATCAAAAGAGAAGGATATACACCAGGGACCAACCCTAGAGAAAGAAGAAATGAATCTGACCATATCTTGTAATGCATTCGTAGGAATTACCACTCTTCAAACTATCAAGATAAAAGGATATATCAAGAAGAAAAATGTAATAGTTTTGATTGATTCAGGTAGTACCCATAATTTTACTCATTATAAGATAGCCAAGGAATTGAATTGCTTCCTATATCCAACACCAAAGTGTCAAGTGATGGTTGCAAATGGACGAACTATAAACTACTCTGGAAAGTGACATAATATCAAGCTAACCATGGGGTAATATGTATTGAATATTCCAATGCTTTCCATTCCAATATGTGGTGTTGATGTTGTACTAGGAGTCCAATGGTTACAATCTTTGGGGATGATAGCTTTTAATTTTCAAGAACTTTTCTTGAATTTTTTTTTGGAAGGAAAGGAAGTTGAATTAAGAGGTATCGTAGGGAAACCATGAAAGATAATCATCTCTAATGGCATGAAAAATCTTTTGAAAAAATAACAATGGGTCGTAATTGCACAATTATGCTCACTAGAGGTTCAAAAATCGAAATCATCTATTTCTCCAAATCTCTAGAAAGTCTTGGAAAATCATTCCAATGTATTTGATACTCCCAAAGGCCTCCCACTTATTCGTTATCATGATCATGCTATTCATTTGATTCCACGAAGTGTTCCTCCAAATATCAGGCCTTACAAATATCCCTATGCCCAAAAGAGTGAAATTGAACGTATGGTTGCAGAAATGTTAGAGATTGGTATAATTCAACCTAGTCAAAGTTGTTTCTCTGCTCCAGTAGTATTGGTGCAAAATAAGGATGGATCATGTTGTATTTGTTTGGATTATAGGGAGCTCAAAAATATAACTATTAAATATCAATTTTTCATTCCTGTCATTGATGAATTATTGGATGAATTACATGGAGAAATTTACTTCACCAAGATGGATATTCATTCAGGATATCATCAAATTAGAATGAAGGCTAAAGACATTCCGAAAACAACATTCAAAACCCATGAGAGACATTATTAATTTTTGGTCATGTCTTTTGGCCTTATTAATGCACCTTCCACATTTCAAGGTTTGATAAATTCCATTTTTAACCCTTGCCTAGAAAATTTGTGTTAGTATTTTTTGATGATATACTAATATATAGAAAGTCTTGGAATGATCATGTTCAACATGTTGACAAGGTGCTCAAACTATTAGAGGAGAAATAATTATATGCAAAAACCACTAAATGTTTCTTTGGAGTATAAGAGGTGGAGTATTTGGGTCATATTGTATCTCATGAGGGTGTTAAGGTAGACCCTAATAAAATTAAAGCCATTAAGGAATGGAAAATCCCCATAAATATAAATCATCTTCGATAATTTCTCGAGTTGACAAGGTATTATCGAAAGTTTGTTAAGAATTATGAGAGAATAACACCACCTCTAACAACCTTATTGAAGAAAGATGCATTTTCATGGACTCCAAAAGAAACTAAGGCCTTTGAACATCTTAAAGAGACAATGTGCCAAGCACCAACCTTAGCTACACTAGACTTCACGAAAACCTTTATTTCTGAATGTGGTTCCTCATGAAATGGAATTGATGTTGTTTTAATGCAAGGAGGAAGACTTGTTGCTTTTGAAAGTCACCCAACCAAGGGAAAATATTTACACAAATCTATTTATGAAAAGGAAATGTTTGCAATACTACATGCACTAAATAAATGGAAACCTTACCTAATGGTAAGACATTTTAAGGTAAAAATAGATCATGATAGTCTTAAATACTTTTTGGAACAGATATTATCTTAAGAAGAGCAACAAAAATTGGTCATAAAGATGTTGGGTTATGACTTTGAAATCATCTACAAAAAATGGAAGTAAAATGTTGTTACATATGCTCTCTCAACAAAGGATGAGGATGTGGAAGCATTGCTTTGTGCCATTTCTATTATCCAACCTGATTGGATAACCGAAGCAAGGGATGAATGGAAGAATGACGAAGAGTTGTGGACATTCATTCAAAATTTTGCAGCAATATCCAAATACATTTGATACATTTAGTTGGAAAATGATTCATTATGGTACAAAGATCATTTATATCTTTGTAAGAATTCCCAACTCAAGCAAAATATTCTTTTGGAATTGCACAGCTCCCCCTTGGGAGGGAAAATAGGATTTTTAAAAACTTACGATTAGGTAAAGATGTTAGGAAATTATATATTACATAGCAATGGAACACATAAAATATATTGCAGAAATATAAACACATAAAACACATAAAACAAGAGAGACACAGATATACGTGGTTCACCCAATTTGGGCTACGTCCACAGAGAAACAACCAATCCTTCCTTTTATATTATCCAGCAAACTGAAGAGATACAACCTACAGCAGATCCGTTGTAATTCCCTCTTCGCTCTCACACAATCTCCTCTCTCTTTCTCACTTAGAATACAGATATCCATAGACACAATACAATTCCCTCGTATATAGCAAGGGGTTGCCTTCTAGGGCAAAAAACCCTAAATTAAACATAACTTCTACTGTCAGATCTCTGCCTAATGAACGGCCCAGATTGACTACGAATTTACAACATTTTACAAGGAAATTTTACATCTATTTTTAGCTTCTGGGGCATTGCCCCCGATCCCCTGCTACGGGGGGGCTCCCAAAGATCGTAGGCCCCCCCCATCCTGGACCCCCCCTACAACGTACATTTTACAGGCAGTGTTGTTGCCACATTACAAATTGGGGTCCAATGTGGAAATACCTCTAAATAAAGAAGATAATCAAGCTCCACACCCAACAATCTTCCACTTGGAGACTAATTATAGTAACTCCATCACTGCTTCGTCTGCTAGAAAATGACTCCACTTTGGACCTTGTTGTTTCTCATCTTCATCATCATACTTGAAGACCAATTGAAACTAAGAAGAATCTCAGTTTATCCCTGGTTACATACGACTTTTGTTAACATATCTGCAGGATTCTGGCTAGTGTGTATCTTTTCCAGCTTCAACTGTCCATCTTCCAACACTGATCGTATGAAATGGTACTTGAGCTGTATGTGTTTAGTCTTGGAATGAAATGCAGAGTTCTTTGCAATATGTATGGTATAACCTACCCAATTCTTTCTTCTTACCCAATTCATCCAGAAACCTTTGTAACCAAATCATTTCTTTACTAGCATCTGTAGCAGCAACATACTTTGCTTCTGTTCTTGAGAGTGCAACAACACTTTGAGTTTTGAAACCCAACTGACATATATTCCACCTACAATAAACACATACATTGTTGTTCTCCTCCTGTTATCTCTATCACCCGCCATATCTACATCAACATATCCCTGTAGAGCAATGTTTGAACCACCAAAGCATAATGTTTGATTTGTGGTACCTCTCAAATACTTGAGAATCCACTTCACTGCCATCCAATGTTCTTTTCTTGGATTGTTCATGTACCTGCTTACAACTCTCACTGCATGTGAAATATTAGGCCTTGTGCAGACCATTGCATACATTAAGCTTCCAACTGTTGATGCATATGGAACTTTAGACATGTAATCCATTTCTTCCTGAGTCTTGGGACACATTTCCTTACTTAGTTTGAAATGGCTATCCAAAGGTATACTAACTGGTTTTGCATTTTGCATATTAAACCTTTTCAACACCTTGTGTATGTACTTACTCTGAGACAATGTTAATTTGTGATTCTTCATGTCTCTAGTTATTCTCATACCAAGGATTTGTTTTGCAGCACCCAAATCCTTCATTGCAAATGAGTTTGCAAATTTTCTTTTGAGGACATTTATTTCTTGCATCTTAGAACCTGCAACAAGCATGTCATCTACATACAATAACAATATACCCAATAAAATTATAATTATATATCATTAGGTTTACACCAAAAATAAAATAAAAATTAATTAATTTAAATTAATTAAATTTGAATTTAATCAAACTAAGAAATTTTTTATAAATAATTAATTTGATTTAATCCTAAACATATAAAAAATTGAATCAAAGATATAATTATAATTATATATCATTAGGTTTACACCAAAAATAAGAATAAAAAATAACTTAAATTAATTAAATTTGAATTTAATCAAACTAAGAAAAAATTTATAAATAAATTTGATTTAATCCTAAACATATAAAAAATTGAATCAATCATTGTTACCATCACTAAAATAAATAACTTAGGATATACCTAAAATTTTTATATTATATATAATTAAATACACACAAGAATTAAACTAAAATTAATTAATTAAATTCACATAATTTTTTTTTTATAAAAATCAAATATATTAATTAAAATTAATTAATATCATATAAAATCAATTAATTATAAAAACTCTATTATAAATAAGATAACAAATTATGGATTTAACAATATTATTAATATTATTAAAAATAAAAATTAATATTAATTACAATTAAAATAAGTTCAATATGGATTTATAACCCAAATAATATTATAAGATGACTGACTAAAATAATTGTTAAATATTATTAATTACTAATTAACCTAATCTAAAAACATGTTGGCTACCATCATTCTTCTCTCACACCTTTACATATACATCCCATTAAGATCTAGCTTATACATCTTTTGATCTATCTTGATGATGAGCCACAGTGGATGGCTCGAAAGGTCGATTTAAACAATCATGGATGCGATAATCCTGGAAGAAGAAAACACTACACAAGAGACTAATCGCAGAAGCCTCAGAACAATAATAACAATATAATATAGCTGCCATCATTTTTCCTTTTGAGATAAACACAATGATCAGAGTGACATCTAGTATAACCTTGTTCATACATAAACTTGTCAAATGTTAGATACCACTACCTTGGATCCTATTTTAAGCCATACAAGCTCTTCTTCAACCTGCACACTAGTTTCTCCTTCCCTTTTACCTCATATCCTTGTGGCTATTGCATATATATCTCTTCCTCCAAATCCCCATGGAGAAAGGTTGTCTTTACATCTAACTACCCAAGATGCAAATCTTCATCTACTACTAGACTTAAAATAGTTCTGATTGAAGTCATTTTAACAACAGAAGAAAATATCTTGTCAAAGTCTATACCATTTTTCTATGCAAACCCCTTCAACACAAAACTAGATTTATACCTTTTTCTACCTCCATCTTCTTCCTTCAACTTGTAAACCCATTTATTCTACAATGTTGTTTTCCCTGTAGGAAACCTGACCAAGTCCCAAGTCTACTTATGTGCTAAGGAGTCCATCTCTTCTTTCATGGCTTGCTCCCACTTCTTCATGGTTCCTACCTACACTGCTTCCTCATAACATACTAGTTCACCAGAATCAGTCAACAATACATAATATAATGAAGGAGAGTATCGTTCAGGGGGTCTACTTATCCTGGTAGATCTTCTAACACCACTTTCGGGTGTTTGAGGTGCTTGTTGCCGTTGTGGTTGCTATTGTTGTTTTCGCTGTTGACCATTATGATTTTTAGGCACCTTCAATTTTTCTGTGATATCATCAAGCACCGTGTATTCTTTGTTTTATTTTTCCTGATTCTTTTCCTGCATCTAATCCTTATACAAAACCTTTTCTTTGAATATGACATCTCTGCTCCTAATGATTTTGTGTTTTTCATAATCATAAAAGCGATAACCAAAATCATTAACACCATATCCAATAAAGGTACATTTCTTTGATTTTGCCTCAAGCCTTGTTCTATTTTCTTTGTTAATGTGGACAAAGGCTTCACAACCAAAACTCTTTAAAAATGAGTAGTTTACCTTTTTAATTGTCCATGCCTCCTCTGGAATACCATCATCCAAGGAACTTGAAGGCCCTCTGTTTATTAGATAAACAAAAATATCTACAACATCTACTCAAAATTGTAAAGGAAATCCTGCATGCAATCTCATTCATCTTACACGCTCCATGATTGTCCTGTTCATCTTTTCTGACACACCATTTTCTTATGGTGTTCTTGGAACTGTCTTCTCTCTGCGAATTCCATTCTCCAAATAGTACCTATCAAAATCTTTGCTGCAATATTCACCTCCATTGTCTGATCTGAGACACTTCAACCTTTTCCCTTTCTCGTTTTCAACCAAATCTTTCCATTTCTTGAAAGTATCAAATACATCAGATTTATTTTGAATGCAATAAATTCGGGTTTTTATGGTTGCATCATCAATAAAAGTAACATAATAATGAGAGCCACTGAGAAATGATACCTGAGCAGGTCCCCATACATTTGTGTGCACAAGATATAATTTTCCGCTCTTTTGTTCTTTCCTAACTCTGAGGAATCTGACTCTTCTGTTTTCCATAAACGCAATTCTCATAGAATTTTAAATCAACATGCTTCAAACCTAGCAACAAATTTCTGGAGTGAAGAATATGCATGCCCTTTTCACTCATGTGCCCGAGTCTATGATGCCACAATGTCGTATCTTCCCCTGTAGAGGTTAAAGAATTAACAGAATTAGAAATACCATTGCATAAATACAATGTACCAACATTTTCTCCTTTTGCTATTACCAGGGCTCCTTTAGTGACCTTCCAGGTTTTATCTATAAAAGTAGTCACATAACCTTCACCTCCCAACTACCCTGTTGAAATCAAATTTTTCTTCATATCTAGAACATGCCTCACCTCCTTCAATAGCCATTGATTTCCATTCTGTTGTTTTATGAAAACTGTACCCATTCCAATGATTTTACATGGTTTATCATCACCCAATCGAACCTATCCAAAATCTCCTTGAACATAATCATGAAAATGTTTCCTATCAGGTGTGGCATGGAATGAGGCCCCTGAATCTACCACCCAGTCATCAATAATATTTTCTAATGAAAGAACGAAAGCATCTTGCAACACATCACCTATCACATTCGCTTCATGGTTGTTTTCTTGTTGCACGTCTCCTTCTTTTCCCTTCCGAGACTTCCAGTCTTTCTTCAGGTGTCCTTTCTTCTTACATTTCTTCAGGTGTCCTTTCCTTGACCTACTGTGATATCCTGGGCTCTTTCCTCTTTCCATTTTTCTTCCCCTAGTCTCGATAGTCAAAGCATTACCTGATGTCTCACCGGACCATTTTCGTCGCATTTCCTCGCTAAAGATTGCATCGACAACATCATAAAACTTTAAAATACTAGATCCAGAGACAGAGTTACTAATGACCATAACTAAACCATTCCAACTTTCTAGCAATGAGCACAAAAATAACACAACCCTAACTTCGTCATCAAAACTTACCCCTTCAAAACTTAACTAACTGGTAACTGTATTAAATTCATTTAAATGATCTGCAACAGATCCACCTTCTGATATCTTCATATTAAATAAACACTTCATAATAAATACCCTATTTGAGGCCAAGGGTTTTTCATATAGTTTGGTCAATGCCGACATTAAACCCTCTCTTGTCGTTTCCTTTGAAATATTAAAGGCTACCGATGCCGCTAGGCATAGACGTATTGTTCCAAGTGCCTTTCTGTCGAGAATATTCCATTCTGTGTCTGTCATACTTGTCGACTTCTTTGTATTTCCGCCCAATGGTAGGTATAGATCTTGTTGACACATATAATCTTCCATCTGCATCTTCCACAATAGGTAGTTTTGGCCGTTAAATTTTTTGACCCTAAACCTACCATCTTCCACCATTGCTCCCACTCGAACCAGGAACCCTTCTCTCCTGTGAGGGCCAAATAGACCTTCGGATTTGATACCAGTTGTTAGGAAATTATATATTACAGAGCAATGGAACACATAAAATATATTGTAGAAATGTAAATACAGAAACCACATAAAACAAGAGAGACAAAGATATATGTGGTTCACCCAATTTGGGCTATGTCCATGGAGAAATAGCCAATCCTTCCTTTTATATTATTCAGCAAATTGAAGAGATACAACCTAGAGTAGATCCGTTGTAATTCCATCTTTTCTCTCACACAATATCCTCTCTCTTTCTCAATCAGAATATAGATATCCATAGATGAAATACAATTCCCTCATATATAGCGGGGGGTTTCCTTCCAGTGAAAAAACCCTAAATTAAACATAACTTCTACCATCAAATCTTCGCCTAATGAACAACCCAGCTTGACTACAAAATTACAACATTTTACAAGGCAATTTTTCATCTATATTTAGCTTTGAGGGCACTACCCCCCGATCCCCCACTAGGGGGGGCTCCCAAAGATTGCATTCGCCCCCATGGACACCCCTTACAGTGTACATTTTACGGGCGGCGTTGCTGCCACATTACGAACTGGGGTCCAATGTGGCGATACCTCTAAATAAGGAAGATAATCAAGATCCACACCCAACAAAAGAAGGAACTTTTTTGGGATGGTCTTAAATATGATATTTAGAAGTTTGTGGTAGAATGTTTGGTTTGCCAACAAAATGAAGTTGAGACAATTAATACCCTGGGTCTGTTACAACCTTTAGCCTTTCCAAGTTAGCATTGAGAGGATCTCTCAATGGATTTTATCATAGGTTTTTACCCAAGTCTAAAAGAAAGAGTGTCATCATGGTGGTAGTTGATAGACTTACCAAGTATGCACACTTTAGTGCATTATCTCATCCTTTTAAAGCCAGTACAGTTGCTACTGCATTTATGGAAACAACTCAAAACCCAAATATTATTGTAAGTGACAGACATCCCATTTTCACTGGAAATTTTTGGACAAAATTATTTTCTTGTCTTGGTACTCAATTAACTTATAGCTCACCTTATCATCCTCAATTTGACGAGAAAACTAAGATAGTGAACAAATGTTTGGAAGGATATCTTCGTTGCTTTGTATCTGATAAAAAAACACAATGGGTCAAGTGGTTACCTCTAGCTAAATGGTGATATAATACTTCCTTCGATACTACAACAAAAATGACCTCATTTATGGAATGTTTTGGATACCATCCATCACATCATATTTAAGAGAAAATTCTAAGGTTCAAGCAGTGAAAGATCACATCGAGCATCAAAAGCAAGTTCTCTGATTCTTAAAGGATAACGTCAATCTAGAGTAGAATTGAATGAAACAACAAGCATATCAACATCACAGTGAAATAAGGTTTGATGTAAGAAACTGGATATTTTTACAGTTATAACCATACCAACAAATGTTCCTTGAGCAAGTGAAGAAGGATAATAAATCATCACCCAAGTACTATGGTCTTTTCAAGGTATTGAAAAATATTGGTACTATGGCATATAAATTGGAGTTGCCTGCATCTTTCTAAGTAAACCTGATTTTCCATGTTTCATGCTTAAAGAAGGTTATCGGTGACAAGATCGCAATTCAAACAGTGTTTTCAAAACTTGAGGAAGAAGGAAAAATCATATTTGAGCCTAAAGCAGTCATGTAAACAAGAACCTGATAGCTACGAAATCAATTAATTTTAGAGTATCTCATTAAGTGGAAGAACTTACCCACTGAAGATTCTACATGGGAGGATGAGAATTTTATACAAAAGTATCCAAAACTACTCAGGTGTTGAGGGAAACACTTTTTTTGAAGGAGAGAAGCATGTTAGATCCCTATAATACTAGGGTATCCCCCTTATCATTATTTTTAGTGTAGCCCCTTGTTTTTATTGTTGTGCTCATGTATCCCCCATGTTGTTATCGTTATGCCCCATAAAAGCCCACTATTTTTGTTGTTGTGCCCTTACATTATTATTATTATGTAGGCTCTGATTATATTGTGACCCCTTAGACTCCTATATATACCAAGGTGGTATTATCATTTGTATCATTCAAGAATTGTTCATTTATGTAATGTAAACGAGGTTTCCCCCTCGAAGAGGATAATTTTTAAGTCGTTGATCTATTTTTTCTTCTACTCTATGAGCTGGCTGAATAACAAAAGCAATGTCTAATGATGTGGTTTTTTGTGGTGCTACTTTTATGATGTGGAATTCTTGCATGAGGTGATGTTTATAATATCAATTATGTGGTTAATTAATCTAGTTAAAGGAATCATGAAAATGATGCAAAGTTATATCAAAAATTTTATATGCTACAAGAGTGGTTGTTAATGGTTATGTAACTGATTCACTACAGGAAAAAAGGTCATTGGTGAGGGTCATGCTTGTGACGGACCTTTAAGGTCTGTCGCCAATGTCGCATATGGTGACGGTCTTTAAAAAAGCATTGTTGTAAGTGTATGTAGTGATGGTCCTTTACGGCTTGTCACAAAAGCCATTTTCAATGACACTTTTGGTGAGGGTCGTTAAAGGCCCATCACTAATTCTCTCTTTGGTGACACTTCTAGTGACGATCTTTTATTGACCGCCACCAATGATCTTTTTGCTTACTTTTGGTGACAGTCAATAAATTTTTGTCATCATTTATCATTCCAATGAGCTTTTGATGACGCTTCATGCCTGTGACTGACCTTTAAAGTCCATCACCAATGTTGCATATGGTGATGGTGTTTAAAAATCATTATTGTAAGTGTATGCAGTGATGGTCCTTTAAGGTTTGTCACCAAAGCCATTTTCAATGACACTTTTGGTGAGGGTTGTTAATTTCCCATCACTAATTCTCTGTTTGGTGACACTTTTGGTGAGGGTCGTTAAAGGCCCATTAATAATTCTCTCTTTGGTGACACTTCAAGTGACTATCTTTTATTTACCCTCACCAATGCTCTTTTTGGTTACTTTTGGTGACGGTAAAAAAAATTTCATCATCATTAATCATTCCAGTGAGTTTTTGATGATGCTATGTACCTGCTACTATATTTTTGTCAAAATATAATGATTTAAGACCATTGTTGTAGCTTCTTTTTCATTTTGTGTCCAAGGTCATAGTGGTTATAATAGCTAGTCAATTTGTTAAGTAGTAATTTGTGTGTATCATTTCCCTCAATTCATAAGAATATAGTCTTCCCATGAGTCAACGCATGATACATCTCTATTAGATTTATTATCTAGCAAATTTCCTTTAAATAAAGTTCCACTAGTGTGTGTAGGAACTATATTATTTAATACATAATCAAGCTCTGTCAATTCTATTAATGAGAGAGACCTAGCACTCCTCAACACTCATGGTACACCTTAACATGCTTTGGAACAATACACTAACATTCCTTGGCACCTCACATGTCTTGGAACATCTTTGTACCTGGAACATCTTTGCATCTAGAACATCTTGCCATGAGTAGGATGCCAAAGCACATGTTGGCATGCCATAGCATAGCATAGCACTCCCCTATCATGTGTTGGCATTCCCTGTAGTCCCTAGCATGCCATAGAACTCCTTGGCATAATATTGCATTGACAAAAATTAGCACTTAGCACACATTGGCACTTGGCATGTATTGGAACATATTATTAGTGTGCCTAGCATGCCCCTTTAGAAAAAGGTAAAGTCCCGACTTATTAACCCTCTTATGTGTTCGTTTCCTTTCATTTTAGCTTGGTTATTCCTTTTGTTTCCTTGAAAATCCTTGACGCATATTAGCATACTCTAGCACCCCGCACATCCTAGCATGTCTTAGCACTTGGAATGCCTTGGCACTATTTGGCACATGTTAGCACACCTCGGAACTACCTCACACACTCTAGCACTTCTTGACATTCCCTAATATTCCCTAGCATGCCTTACCCGTTCTTAGCATACCTTGTCACTCCCTCCTTGTCATGACAACTAGCACTGATTAACACTCCCCAACACACCCTCATATTCATTCACTTCCATGAATTTTGACCTAGTGCTCCCTTGTGTTGTCCTAGTACTCCCTAACACTCCTCAGCGTGCATTGGCACTCTCTAGCACACCTTAGCACTCATAAGTGAAGAATGAAACTTGTAACCAATGTTACCAGGCTCAGAATAGACAATAAATTGGCGAGGAAAAAGAGCTAAGAGTTTTAATCAGATTGGCAAAAATCGGGAAAAAAAAGGGAAAACATCAGTGAATTAAATAAATAAAAATATACACATATATTGAATTAAAAAAAAAAAAAAACATTTTTCATTGATATTCAGCAAAGCCATGTCCAAACAATTCATAATATCAATAGATGTCCAAAATATCATGAATGAATAAGCATCTCATATATGTTATGAGTCCAAACATGATCCAAAGTACTAAGTGATGACTCCTAACTAATGACTACATAGAACTAGAAGCAACTACTTCTAAAATTTTACAAAAAACTGCATACTAATTAGAAAAAATTAGTAACTAAGCATTTAAGACTCTTAAGAGTGAGAACTAGAAGCGATTCCTCCCACTCCTCTGCTTGCTTGACTCTCAATGTTCTTCAAGCCATGTAGGCTTAAAAGAGGAGCCTCCTCTAATTGGACCTAACCTGCTACATTTGTAGTTTTCAAATCTATCTCTTCAAGGTCTATTGGTGAATGATCCAAACCTATCATTATCATGAGAGATTGAAATGTGAATTTAAGTTTGACTTTGAACTTCAAATTTTAAACTTTAAATTCCAAATCAGATTATGAAACCTTCAAATTCAAGCTCTCACCTAGTATTTTCTTGTTGCGAAGTTGTAGATTGTAATGGAAAAATATAAGGTCATTTAAGCACTTTTGTGTCAATCCATTGCACTTCTTAGAATGTATTTTCTCAAATATGCTCCAGTTGCACTCACAACCTGAAGCATTGCATGCTTGTTTTAAGATTTGAATGGTAAATCTCTTCAAACCTGGCATATCACTACAAAAGTTTTGCCGCCAAAGACCTAGCAAGTTGAAAGGGTTTGTGAGTAGACATACTAAATACTAAATAGTAAAAACTTAAAAATAAACAAAATTTAATAAAACATTTAACATACAAAATAAATTTTAAACAAATTTAATGAACCGATAAAGCCTTCAAGCCTCAAAGGGTATCTGGCAACACCTTAGACCTTTCTCATATAACAATGGTATAGGAAAATAGTTTAGGTGGTGCTCTATAATCCTATAGTTGGGAAAAGACACGACTTTGAAATTCTAGATCAGGGAAGCACCTTTCCATGCATTTCATAAGTCCTCTGTGAACCTCCCCATCCTCATTAAATTTTCTCTTATCATAAAAATACTATGGGTTTAAGAAGTACCTAGCAGCATGTAAGGGGGAATGCAATTTTCTATCCCAATGTGCATCAATAATGTCCCAAAGAGGCATATACTTTGCCTCCTCATCCCCATATCTTCTTTTGATGGCCTCCTTTGTGAGATCCATTGCCTCATAAATGTAACCCATAACGGGTTTTTCACCATCAACCATCCTAAAAGTTCAAGCTTTCATATTTAAAGTAATATGAAACATTGAAAATAAAAAAAAGCTTGAAATGAAATTTAAAACATGAAAAAGTTAAAAGACTTGAAGTACCTAAGAACTCTAACAAGGGACTCCATCACATTAATAATCTCTTCGGCATCTTTCCAGAAACCGTCATTAAACACAAGTGCAACAACTTCAATGCCTTCAAGGGTCTTGGAATGTTTAGATGCCATCCACTTCGGTCCCAAGGACATCCTCTTCAGATTTATCTTTTACTCATCCACAAATTGCAAAGATATGAAATTTGTTGCAAATCTAATCATTGCAGGTCGAACAATTTCTTTACCTTGAGTGTATTTTCTCATGGTGTTTACGACAATAATGTGGTTGTATAGGTATTTGGTTATGGATTTTTCTTCTCCACAACCTCATGTATCTAATGAAGCTTACCAATGTCCTCAAGCATTAAATCTATAAAATGGGCAACACAATAGGTCCAAAAAATAGTGGGGTGCCTAATCTCAAAAAGTCTACCAACAACTATATAATTAGTTGCATTGTCGGTGACAATTTGTACAACATGTTCTTCTCCCACTTCTTGAATGACTTCCTCCATCATTTCACAAATAAGTTGTGCAGTCTTAACCTTGTCTGAGGCATCCACCGATTTGAGAAACATTGTACCTACTGGACAAAATACAAGGAGATTTATTAAAGTTCTATTCCTCTGATCTGTCCATCCATCACTCATTATCGTGCACCCTATGTCTACCCATGATGAACGAAACTCAGATAGCATAAGCATGGCCTCTTCAACACTTTATAATAGCAATTTTTTCCTAATTATCTCTAATGAAGGAGCTTTGAACCCTGGACCTGCAACAACAACTGCATCAATCATAGCTTGCCAATAAGGACTTATGGCATAGTGAAAAGGTATGTCAAAATAGTACCCAAAGTTAGCAATGGCCTTCCTTTCCTGACTATGGATATTTTTTTCCAACCAGTGGTATCCAAGGTAGGTTGGGAACCAGGTTTTGTGCAGGGGGAAAAAAAGGTGTTTATGTTTCCACCTCCAATGTTGAATGCAGGAGGATTCATTTGGCATTGAGTTTGATTTGGACTTGGAGGCATGTGTGGGAAACTTGGGAAATGCATTGAGGATTCAACAGAGGGAGATGACAATGGGGTAATGGAAGAAAAATTGTCAACTCCAGGAGTTCCTATTTCTGTTTTTTGCTTTTCTTTCTTTGCATTATGCTGACTCAACATATCAATGGCCAAGGTTGCTTGGTATTTGACATTTTCGTCAACGTTTTTCCGGAGACCTATATCATGGCTGGGTATTTGCGCAAGGTGGTACTTGAAGCTATAAATGCCTCCACTACATTTCTCTTTGCAAAATTCACAAAGGAGCTTAGGGTCTCCAAGAATCTTGTCACAATAAGCCCAAGCAAAGTCCTTATCCCTCAGCATTGTTGTTGTTTTGGACTTGTGTTTAAATTGCGGCTTCTGTTTAGATTTGGAGTTGTGCCTTCTATTTAATTTGGCTCCTGTAAAATACAATAAAAAATTAAAATTAAAAATGCCATATATAACTTCACAGAAAAGAGGGTTGGTTTTAAAGGATATGAGGTTTTTTTAAGGATCAAAGAGGTGTTTGTCCCACAACACAAGCACATTTCAACCTAATATATGAATATGACTTTGAAACAAAATTGGGTATATATGAGGAAAAGCTACCTAAAGGAAATATTATCAACATATATTGCCTTGTAATCTTGAATTTGCAAGTTCGTTTAGCATAAGGCAACTGAACCAATACATCAATAATAGATTCTGGAAGAGCAAAAATACCCAAAGTTGTGAATGCATGGTTAAAGACTTTGAAGTCAGCAAGACATCAACCAAGGAAGGAATGCTTGATGACTTAGTAGATGGTTTGTATGAAACCATTTCTTAGTGCACTTTTTAAATCTATTTAAGCCCCATTTATAGGGTTGAAAAGTCATAACCAAAGGAATACGTCGAACATTGGATTGTTGAATAGTGAAACTTGAAACTTTCCATTGAAAACGACATTGAAACTTCAATATAATAATATACCTATTATTTAAGCCAAGTGCCAATGTACCTCGATTATTGAATAGTGAAGCGGCTAAGCCTAAAGGTAACACACGCTGAAGGTGACATGCACTGTCTAAGGGTCGATATGGAGTATGGATAGAGCACACATTGGTGACTGCCTAATATTGAGTCTGGACTGTGTAATAATGAGTAGTGATTGATTACTGAAGGCCTCTACGTATGAATTTTGGGCCTAAAAAATCATAAATAAATTTTGGAACAACTGACGTTTAGTTTTTAGAAATGTGGCATACCTAAACTTGAAAACTTGTGCTCTTCGAGTCAAGGCTGAAAATCGAATAAATTGGAATCAATCACAGGAATCTGCTTTAATCAGAATGTCTCAAGTCAAACTTGCATTGACCATGAGTTAAACTTGGTCAACGTGAGTCAGACTTGCAAATATTTAGATCAGATCATTTGGAGAGCGAGGAGATTCCAACTCGTGATTAATCGCGATTGATCGGTGAGTCCTGTTTCACTATTTGTAACTTAAATCTGAACTGAAAATAGGAGATCTTACAATTGAAACTAATTGTGAATTTTATAAACCGAAATTGACCCATCGGCATCGTTTCTATTTGCGGTTGGGCACATCAATGGAAAAGATTCATTTTAAATCAGGTTCATGGAGAAAATATTTTATGGAAGATGTTTATTTTATGTCGAGGAAGACATAGTAATATTTTTTATTAAATTTGAATAACAATAGTATCTACTCTTTATCTCCCATATCTCATTATTTTTATCTCCTGTAACTCATATAGAAAGTGGGGTAATAGTGGACATGTAGCATCAAGCTCCACTCCTTTTAATCCAAAGTTCTGCATGCAAACCTTTGTGTCACTTGCGCTGCAAAGCCTTCGCTATAGAGTGTGGAGTTAACACCTACCTTGCATGACAAAAGCTACACATACCTTTTGACTTGGATTTTTTCACCTTTTTTCCATTCTTTGTTTGGAGTCTCGGACAACAAGCTCCAAATACTTTTTTTCCATACCTCTATGTGAGTGTAACTTTTCACATTTTCTTTGCTTCAACCAATATCAAAAGAATTTGTGAGCTTCTTTCAAGGCATGAATACATGCTTCAATCATGGAAATTAGCAAAGTTTCTAAAGCAAAAAATAATGATGGAGTTGTCCTTTTCCATTTCAAATATGTTAGGATTCTATTGAGAGTTTTTTAGAGATAATTATTGACTAGACCTCTACTTTTCCCTTTTCCTTAATATAAACTGCATCTCTTATTACATTTCTAATCAAGAGATTTACATCAAATACTAGATCAAAGGGCCAAGGACTTTTCATAAATGCTTCCTTGTCCAGTAGAAGAATAAATGGTCAACATGTCAGCTTGGCTCCAATTTCTTGGGAATTAATAATTGTTTTGAAAAATGACTACTCTTGTTTGAATCTAGAACTATGTTTAAGCTTTGAAAATGGATTTTCCTCCAAATTGATCTTGGAAAGGTCCTTATTAAAGGCTTCTCTATATCTCCTCCACTAGAATGAATGGCTTGTATGTTGAAAAGTATAGCAGAGCTCCCTTCTGAAAAGCCTGATCATCCCATTGTCACCAAGAGCTCCTCTTTTTCCCCAAATTGGACCCAAAACAACATTGAGTACTTAATTATGATCCAACCTGAGAAATTTTGATTGACACTACAACTCAAGAGCTATTAAATTTAAAGTGCACTAATATGATTCGCCATTCTTTCATTGAATAAGTATATTGTTTTTGAATTTGTCATTTGTGCTTGTAGTATATGGTACTGACCTTGTTTCACTTGAAAGGGTTTTGATTCTTGGACTATGACAATGCTAGTAAGATTTAGGCCTTTTGTAGTATTTGTACCCCATGATCATTTTTTCAAGATGTATGTCCTATGTGGAAAGAAATAAGCATTTAGTTATTACCTCCTAAACTAAAGCACTATTTCTTTTATTAGGTGCCATGTAACATCCTCTAAAAATTGAGGACGAATGGGACGTAATATCCTATCCATCCCCGTAGACTATAGTCCTCCATAAAGGGGAAAAAACCCCAAAATACCCATTGTTGGGTAATTTTTGGCGAAACTGGGCTTAAAAAACCCAAATTTGGGATTTGGAGTAAGGTTTACTCAATCACTGAAGAATATGAAACCCCTCTGCAAAATCTATAAGTAAAGAAGGATTGAATTCATTTTGGATCACCAAGTGTGGATTAATTCATTTGTTCTTAAGCATTAGGTCTAATAGTTTTTGACCCCTTCTATCTCTTGTCAATTTTGGTGGTGAAATATTCCACCCTAGTTGACATTCCCTTATTATCTCGTTGTTTGAGCACAAGGGTCTCTGGCTGGTCAGCGAATTCTATTTGATATTGGTCTCATATCTTTTTATGGGCACAATATTTTTGTTAAAGGTGAATGAATTTGGAGGATAGTGCATGATAGCTTAGCTTTGTTTGGCATACACCTCTCTTGAAGGAAGCAACAAAGTTCCCAAGTCCTTAATATCTTGTTTTGGGCAAAGCACTTACCTTAGGTAGTGGATTCGTTTCTGGCACCTCGAGTAGCGAAACTCTTTGCTTTATTTAGTTTTTGCATGCACATTTAAAAGGAGAACTTCCCTAGTTATTAATTCTTAGCGTTAGCTAAGGAAACATGTTTGCATATCTCATGTCATATTCACTAGCAGCAGACTTCAATTGTCTTATCTATCCATGCAAGGAAGGTGCATTAGGATTAGGAGTTAAGAAAGTTGAGACATTATTGTACATGTTTCCAGATTCACTGTACCTTCTAGACTAAAGGAAAAGTGAATAGTAGTGTTTGAAATTTTTATTTATTTCTTGTTTCAAAGAGTAATAAATAGTGATGTGATTTTAGTTTCAAGTCTATGTACTTGCTATTACTTTCTTTAGTGGCATGTGCTTCCCTATTCAGAACAAGGGGTTTTTCTGTAGTATCTAGCCTCCAAAGCTTCTTCAATGCAAACTAAATATCAAATCATTCCCTCGTACTCCAAATCATGTAAGGCATCACCCTACAGAAGTTCCAAAGTAGACCAATGAGCTTTGACAGGCAAACTCCAACCCCATGTCATTATATAAGTGTTGACATCACTACTACAAAAATTATTCTAAAGTGTTGCATCCTACACCAATTCCTAAGATGGATGCCCAAAGGGGTTCTAGAACGAGGCTAAACCTTCATTACCACATTTAAGACTTTTCAAAGGGATCAGTCCCTTTAGACCATACCAATTTTTACACTTTCACAATTTGGCCATGTTCCTATCAATTTATATTTTGTATTGAAAAGTCAGTCCTATTTTACATGTTTATTAAATTTTGGAACAATTATAGGTCAACTCCAGCAAAATGTCAACAAATTTGTGGGTTAGGTTGGCATTTCTCCAAATACTATCACACATGTATATATAATCACACATTTTCCTTTTTAGATCTTGACCGACTGAACAAAAAGGTTCGTTGCCTTTGTAATTTTGTTCCATACCTCCACATCAGCACTCATAGATAACATTATTCTTAATTCTTCATCTGTGTGCATAGTGAGGTCCCTTTTGGTTGATATTTTTGATGGAGCAACCTCTGACAGTACACCTTTTACCACAGAGATGTTGTTGTTGGATAGAAATCTCCAGAGGAGTCTTACACCAGACATATAAATGGCTATTGTATATCACAATAATAAGCATTAACATATGAAGATGTGCAGACCCTAAACTATGTGCATTCAATCCATTACTTTTTCTTTCATGGCAGATTTCGTTTTGCATAGTAGATGTGTTGTGGCACTTGAGTGTGTTTGCATAAAAAATTCTAAGGCCAAACCCAGATTCTCATGTGTCATGGAAATTCAACATATGCCTTGTTCACCTAAGAACTACTTGTAACTCATCTTAGGGTACTCATGTACAATCTCACTCATCCCACTTAACAAGTTACCAAGACAAGGCTCATCACATCCAACCTTGGTCTAAAACAATTAAGCAACACAATTTACATCTTGACATGCCATAGCACCTGACATGTCTTAGAATGCCTTGGCACTATGTGGCATGCGTTAACATCCCCTACATTCCTTGGCATGCTTTGACACTCCCTAGCACACCGTGGCACTTCCTGACATGCCTTGGTAGTTTAGCATACCTTGGCATTGCCTAGCATATAACCTTGTCACTCCCTCCTTAACACACCTAGAACTCATTGAAACTCCCTCTTAGACACTCTTATTCGTTAATTTCCATGCATTTTTAACTAGTTCTTCCTTATGTTTCCTTGACACCCCCTAACACTCCCTATCTCACCCTAGCACCTAACACATCTTGGCCTACCGCCTTAACACTCTAGCATTCCTTGGCACTACATAGTATACCTTGTCACTCTCTCCTTAACACATCCAGACATCGCTGACACTCTTGGTCACAAACTCTTATTCATTCATTTCCATGCATTTTTACCTAGTTCTCTCTTATGCTCCCCTAGCACTCCTTATCACTCCTTGACACATGTTGTTACACCCTAGCACCTATGACATCTTGGCATGTCGCCTTAGCTTCTAGCATTCCTTAACACTGCCTAGCATACCTTGTCAATTTGTCCTTAGCACACCTAGAACTCACTGAAACTTCTAATCACAAACTCTTATTTGTTCATTTCCATTCATTTTGACATAGTTCTCCCTTGTGTTTCCTTGGCACTCCCAGCTAACACTTCCTTACAGGCGTTGGCACATCTTGGCTGCATGTCGCCCTAGAACTCTAGCATTCCTTAGCATTTCCAAGCATGCCTTGTAAATCCTCCTTAACACACTTGGAACTCACTAACACTCCATGCAACACATTGTTATTCCTTCATTTCCATGCATTATGACCTATTGCTCCCTTGTGTTTCCCTAACACTCCCTAACACTCCTTGACACACATTGGCACACCATGGCACTTGTCACATCCTAGTAGGATTTCCTAGCTCTCTATCATCTATTGGCACTGCTTAGCATACATTGTCACTCCCTCCTTATCACACCTATAACTTGTTAACACTCCCTATCACACATGCACATTCATTCATTTACATGTAATTGAAACGAGTCCTCCCTTGTGTTTCCTTGGCAATCCCTAGCATGTGTTGGTGCCACATCCTAGAACCTAGCACACATTGGCATGCCTTAGCACTTGGCATGTCTTGACATGCCTAACATTCCTTGGAGATTTATAACATGTCTTAGCACTTCCTAAAATTCCCGGCACACCTTGGCACTCCCTAGTTTTCATGCCCTCATAGATAAGCTTACTTTTTTTGTGACTTGGGAACCCAACCAAGTCACTGAAAAAATAGTGTTGTGCCTAGACCAAAGTCTCCTTTTGTCTCAAACTGCTTTTTCCATCCTCTTATCACAATCATAGGATTTCCTCCTACAATCCCTAATATGAAATTCTCCTAACGCACTTCATCCATGGGACACCTAGAATTCACTGACACTTCCTGGCATAATCTCTTATTCATTCATTTCCATGCACTTTGACCTAGTTCTCCCTTATGATTTCCTGACACTCCCAAACACTCCTTGACATGCATTGACACTATCTGTCATATGTCAGCACACCTTTTCATTCCTTGGCATGCTATGGCACTCCTTAATTATCATTCCCTCATAACTACCCTTATTTTCTTTTAGACTTAGGAACCCAACCAAGTACTGCCTCGACTACAACAACTTTACCAAGTTACATTTACTACAACTAGACTATTCTTTGTTCCCCTAATGGACTATAAATCATCTTAGGATTCTCATGTCCAATATTAACTCATCCCACTTAACAAGTTACCAAGTCGAGGCTCACATCCAACAATGCCCATAAAACAACTAAGCGACATAGTTTACATCTTCACATGTCATAACATTTGGCATGTATAACAATCCATTGGCACTACATGGAACACATTATCATCCCCTGCATTCCTTGGCATGATTTTCCACTCCCTAATAGACCCTACCACTCCCTAAAATGCCTTGACACTCTAGCATGCCTCGGCATTGCCTAGAATATACCCTTGTCACTCCCTTCTTAACACAATTGGAACTTGTTGACACTCCCTATCACACACTCTTATCTATTCATTTCCATGCAATTTGAACTAGTTCTCCATTGTGTTCTCATGGCACTCCATGACACACATTGGCAAACCCTAGGACTTGGCACATCTTGGCATGTCGCCCTAGCACTCTAGCATTTCTTGGAACTACCTAGCATACCTTGTCACTCCCTCCTTAACACACCTAGAATTCACTAACAATCCTTGTCACACACTCTTATTCATTCATTTCCATGCATTTGAAACTAGTTCTCCCTTGTTTTTCCATGACACTCCATAACTCACCCTGGCATTCATTGGCACACATTAGCACCTAGCACATCTTGTCATGTTTCCTTGGCCTCTAGAATTCCTTAGCACTACCTAGCATACCTATTCACTCCCTCCTTATCACACCCTGAAATCACTGACACTTCCTGTCACAAATTCTTAATCATTCATTTGCATGCATTATCTTCACCTAGAGCTCCCTTATGTTTCCTCAATGCTCCTTAACACTTCCCAACACTATTTGGCACACCTTGGCACCTAGCACATATTGGCTGCATGTCACTCTAGCATGCTAGAATGACTTAGCGCTGCTTAGCATACCATGTCACTCCCCTCTTACCACACCTGTAACTCATTGACACTCCCTGTCACACACTCTTATTCATTCATTTCCATGCATTTTGACCTAGTGCTCCCCTATGTTTCCCTAGCACTCACTAACACTCACCACACATTGGCACACCTAACTGCAATGAGTTTCACTAACAATCAATCCAAAAACCCTTCCAGAGTCTAGCTAGTTACTTGTTCTTCACTAAGATATTAGGGTTAAGTTTATTGTATAGTGTTTAGTGTGAAAATATTACTAGGTGTTTTTATCGCATAGAGTAATTATGATCTTCCCCATGTACACAAGGATAACTAAGATGTGTTTCCCATAACCATTCAAGTGGAACTTCAACATGTATATCAGGGTAACCAAAAAATATTTATCATATTTACACAATGCAAGGATATAGGAAAATATTTACATTATATACATGAATGTACTAAGATCAGGACCATTAGCATCATATCTACATATTTACCACAAGACGAGGGTCATTACAACCCCTTAAAAATAACCATAAGGCCTTCCTCTTTTGCAGCTCCTTCACCACAAGGGTTTAATTTAAAAACACATAGTTCCTTTAAATATTTGTAGGTTGAGGCAACCACTTCAAGCCCTTGAACTTAAAGATAATCAAATATTTGCAATTTGTTACAATAATAAGTCCATTATGCACACTCCTCATCTTAGAGTTGGGTAGAGAGGGAGAATACTTGATTGGACACTCCACCACTAGTTGACACCACTAACACACACCAAAAGTCCAGGATACCATAATATATGCCCTACACCCAAGGGCTTAGACTACACCTCCATAAAATGTACCTTCAACTTTAGATGTCCCAAAATAGTAATATCCTAACCCTAGCCTATTTGTTAGATTTTTGTAACTTTCTCCTTAACTAACATTTGTTTTTAACTATTTAATCCACTTACCATATACTCTCCCTTGTTTGCACCCACCTAGTATACAAGAACACTTATGTTTTTAATACAACCAAGTTAAGAGGGCATGTTTCTTTATTACACTTAAATGTTTTCAATACAACCAAGTTAAGAGCACATGTTTCTTTTTCAAATTCGAAAAGTATAACATGTTTATCTCTATAAACTAACAACAAAATCATTTCATAAAAAAGATAAGCTTAAAATTAAATTAAAATTAGATTAGTATTATTATGACAAATACACCAAATATGGAAAAAATGTTTTCAAACACAACCATAAAAAAAGTGTTAGTTTATCAAATACAACTACAAACTTATTAATCCATCCTAACTCATCTTAACCCAAATCTATCAAGCGTCGAAAGGGACCCAATCTCTCGATGTGCAAACCTCTTTTTTGGCGCTTGGTAGATCTAGGTTAAGATGGATCTAGGCTGATTATATAATACTATATAATATCTATATTTGTATCTATGTGTCTCTTTCTTATTCCCTCTCTCTATCTCACCCCCAAAACATACACACTCTCTCTCCATATCTATCTATCTCTCCCTCCCTCTTCCCCTTTGCCTCTCCCTCTTCCCTCTGTCTCTCCTCCATCTCTCCCTTGTCATTCCCCCTCTAACTTCATCTCTCTCTCCTCTCTCTTAGCCCTCTCTCTCCCTTTCTCTCTCACCTCCCTCTACCCCCCCCCCAAATCACTCTCTCTCTCTCCCCCCTCCATCTTTGTGCCTCCCTCTCTCTCTCTCTTCCCTTCTCTCCCTATCTTTATCCCCATCTATTCTCTCTCCCCCCTCCTCTCTTCTATCCCTCTCTCTCTATCCATCTATCCCTTGTCACTCCCTCTCTCTCTCCACCTCTCTCTCCCTATGCCTTAGTTCTTTCCTCCCTCTCTCTCCCCCTCCAACTCCATATCTCTCTCCCCCACTCTCTTCTTCTCTCTTTCCCCTCTCTCTCTTCCTACCTCCTTCTCTTTGTCTCCCCCCATCTCTCTCTCTCTCTCTCTCTCTCTCACTATCTCCCTCACCCTCTCCTCCCTTCACTTTGCTTTCTATCATCACTTGGATCCTTAGTTGAGATAGATCTATGTTGGTTCTTACTAATATTTGTATTATATAAACTTCACATCTTTAAATACAAAAGTATTCTCACTTTTAATTTTATTAAAACCTTAATTTAATTGATATGGGAATAATTTTAGTAGTCCTGAGGATAGAGGGTTTATATATATCTCAAAACTAATTACAACCCTTTTCCTATTAGCTTCAAATAAAAAATATTATAAACTAAAATTAAATTAAAATATTTTTATTGTGAAATAAGTTATGGTTTTTGGGCATGTGGTATTGATAAGGCATGATATTTGCCCATGGTATTGTAACAAATCCTATTTACAAGTTAATAATATCCATGGTAAAGTGGGTGTGAATATTGATGGTTAAGAATCTTGTCATATTGTTATAAAATATTTAGATTGTGAAATAAGATATGATTTTTTGGCATGTGGTATTGATAAGCCATGGTATTAGCCCATGCTATTTTAACAAGCCTATTCACAATTTCATAATATCAATGACAAAGCAGGGGTGAATATCCATGATTAAGAATCCTATCATATTCTTATAAAATATTTTGATTTTGAAATAAGTTATGTTTTTTGGGTATGTGATATTGATAAGCCATGGAATTGGCTCATGATATTGTAACAAAGTCTATTTCCAAGATAATAATATCCATGGTAAAGTGAGAATGAATATCCATGGTTAAGAATATTTTCATATTGTTATAAAATATTTTGATTGTGAAATAAGTTATGTTTTCAAAGCATGTGGTATTGATAAGCCATAGTATTGGCCCATGGTATTATAACAAAACCAATTTTTTACAAGTTAATAATATCCACTGTAAAGTGGGGGGTGAATATCCATGGTTAAGAATCTTGTCATATAAAATATTTTGGTTGTGAAATAAGTTATGGTTTTTGGGCTTGAGGTATTGATAAGCCATGGTATTGGCTCATGGTGTTGTAACAAAACCTATTCACAAGTTAATAACAAAATCAAAATATAACAAATTGAATTTATTATTTTTATTATTAATTGAGCCAACATTTAGAATTTTGCACTCATCCCCATAATTTTGAATTTTATTATTATTATTACTATTATTCTTTAACTAAGCCCATATTTAGAATTGTTTACATACTTACATTACACCTACACATCTACTCTATACTCTATAAATATTGTATTTATTGCTTTTTAGGGAGGGAAGTTTTAACATTTTTGAAAAAATTCAACCTTAATTTTGATGTAACAAAGCCCTCCTAATTCCAATATTCATTTACTTTCTAAAACAAGTAGTATATTTTCACTTTTCATAGGGCGGAGGGAAAACTAGTAGATATTTTCACTTTTCACAGGGCCGGAGGGAAAACGAGATTGAAGAGAGTTGTGAATTAAATTTTCACTTTGCATAAGGCGGAGGGAGCGAAAACTAGTAGCATATTTCACTTTTCACAGGGTGGGAGGGAAAACGAGATTGAAGAGAGTTGTGAATTAAGGTTTTACCAGTAGCAGATTGATATCGAACCCCACCATTAGATCTTCAATCCATTAATGGCACCTAGGTATGTTTCATTTCTAACCTCGCTGCATTTACAACCCACTTTTAGTCTTCTTCCACACAGGGAGGAGTACACACACCTCAGATCTCTGGTTCAAAATTCACTATTTTTTTCATCCTTGCTTTTAAGTTTACGAGTAGCATATTTTCACTTTTCACAAGGCGGGAGGGAAAACGAGATTGAAGAGAGTTATGAATTAAGGTTTTACTAGTAGTAGACTAATATCAAACCCCACCATTGGATCTTCAATCCATTAATGTCACCTAGGTATGTTTCATTTCTAACCTCGCTACATTTCCACCCCACTTTTAGTCTTCTTCCACACAAGGAGGACTGGTTCAAAGTTCACTAGTTTTTTCATCCTTTCTTTTAAGTTTAAGAGTAGCATATCTTCACTTTTCACGGGGTAGGAGGGAAAACGAGATTGAAGAGTGTTGTGAATTAAGGTTTTACCAGTAGCAGACTGATATCGAACCCCACCATTGGATCTTCAATCCATTAATGGCGCCCAGGTATGTTTCATTTCTAACCTCGTTGTATTTCCACCCCACTTTAGTCTTCTTCCACACAGGGAGGAGTACACACACCTCAGATCCCCCACCATTGAATCTTCAATCCATTAATGACGCCTAGGTATGTTTCATTTCTAACCTCACTGCATTTACACCCCACTTTTAGTCTTCTTCCACACAGGGAGGAGTACACACACCTCATATCTCTGGTTAAAAATTTACTGTTTTTTCATCCTTAATTTTAAGTTTATGAGTGGCATATTTTCACTTTTCACAGGGCGGGAGGGAAAACCAGATTGAAGAGAGTTGTGAGTTAAGGTTTTGCCTCTTCAATCCATTAATGGTGCCCAGGTATGTTTCATTTATAACCTCGCTGCATTTCCACCCCACTTTTAGTCTTCTTCCACATGAGGAGGACTAGTTCAAAATTCACTATTTTTTTATCCTTTCTTTTAAGTTTAAGAGTAGCATATTTTCACTTTTCACAAGGCGAGAAGGAAAACGAGGGAATATAGGTAAAAGAATATGTGTTTTTCCTTCTTTTATGGTTTGTCTCTATAGAGTTGATTTTACTGGGTGTACATTGTATGAATCTCAAAATTTCTCTTTAGGAAATCGTATTTTTATTCTTTCCAAGAAAAACTCTCTGGGGAATCCCAATGGATGTTTCCCCACATTCATGGATGGCATCCCTGGTAAACCCATCGGCATTGACTAGTGCACCTCACCCAAGGGATTTCAAACAAGGCACCTGCCAACATAGAACTAGCCAAATACCTAGTAACATTAATGACATTCAATTGGGCTAACCCCTTGGGCCCAATAAATCATAATCAACTACACTATTTTCCATATTAACATATTGATCCTATTTAACATTTTGTTAGAGTAACCATAAAAATCCAAGCTTGTTCCTATTTTTATTTTGGTTTTTAATTCCTTCTTTAGTGTGGTGACAACTTTATATGACAGTATAAATGTTTATTTTTGTCAGAGTATATCTTGAAATGTAGATGCTCTCTTACATTCTACCTTGTTTGTTATGTATTGATGGAGTTCAGTTTCATTAGTTGTGACCAAAGAACTATGTCAAGCATGTATACAAGGATTCTTGTATCACTATTTATAAACTGAACATTGTCCTTAAACGAGAAAAGTAGATCCTTAATGCTACATGTTTGTATCTCAGGGAACTTCTAATCCTAATAAATGAGGTGAAATTTAAGTGTTTCCAGAATCCAAATATCAGGTTTTGTGAATTCACTCATATATGGTCTTGGAAGAGCGAAGTGAAATTTAATTATTTCCAAATCTTAAGTTTTGTGAATTCACTCATATTTGGTGTTGGAATCTTTTGAGCACACGGGAATAATTTCTTTTAGTTGCATTCAAATTTTCCAAAAATATTACTAAATTTATCCCTGAAATGGCTTTGGGATTGAAAATTTTGTAAATATTTTAAGGGAAACAACCAAAAATACTTTTTCCAGATTAGAGTTTTATAACACTAGGTACTAAAATAGTCTTCTATTTTTTGTTGCAAATGTCCAATAGAGTCTTCCCAAAAACTAATCAAAAAATTAGGTAGATGCGCTGGACGGACTAAATAATTTTTAATGAATAATCACTTAACATAAATGATATATTAGGTTGCATAAATATATAACTTAGAAGCATGAAATGAATAATAAATCTCAACGATATTGACATATTCTTAATTGAGTTAAATGAGACCTAGAATAACTTTGATTAGAGGGTGTTCAAAAAGGCATAATTTTGTTCTAGTTGGATAGATTTAGAACTAAAAATCAGTAGTTTTCTTGCTTGCATAACTTGGGAAGATTTTTGTATCTCAAGTCTCAACCTTATTGAATAATATGATTTATGCCTTGCAATGTTGATATATGTTGTGATACCACTTGCTAGTAACCTAAACACTTTGGATGAAAATTTAGTTGTGAATTTTACTTGCAAAAGATATAAGTGAAAATATAGATTAATTGTCCCTTGTGTAGAATTTCCTTGAAATTCTGCTACTGCTTGAATGAATAAATCTGAAACTAATTGTTGCGTGAAGACAAAAAATATCTCTACCAATTTGTAGTGGAATAGAACATAAATAAAATAAAACACAGTCACACTATAGCAAAAAAAAACAAAATTTTATAGGGAACCCAATTGGGAAAACCCTCTGCTAGCTGTAGAAATTTAAAATACTATCCATATTAGACTTTGAGACACCTTCTTCAAGACCAGGTTCATCGATGCTTATTACTTTCCATATTCATTTTCATAAGCATTAGGGTTGTTGTCTGTCAAATCAAAGTAGCTAGAAAGTGTCTCTTTGATTCCAGAAAGCAAATCAGGATCAACTTCATCCAAGAATCCCCTAGAAGGCTCATCAGTAGCAAGAAGAAAAGTATTTTTATTTTATTTTATTTCATCATATGCATCCATCATAATCACTGATTTGTCTTCATTTCTTTCACAGCCATTTTCAATGTTAGATGCTAAAGGTAATTTAGTATGATATAATCCTTAGGTAGCCAACCTCAGACATATTGTTGGTTAATTTATGTTGTTTTAAGTTTATTGAATTTGATTTTTATAATGAAACTACTAGAAGCGTACTAGAATGGGTGAATTGATTATCTTGATGACAATGTTATGGTTTGATCTAGTCCTTGAAAGGAACTTATAGTTGATGGTCAAAATTTCACATTCCTTTCATTTTTGTATCTTCAATATAACAAATATCTTTATGTTATAGCCTCTAGCTAGATATATACAGTAACTGCCACTCAGAAGTTGGATGCCATCATTTTGGAGCTTGAGCTTACTCAACGTAACTTTGTTTGAGTTGAAAATGTCATTAGGTCTCATTATATCGTCAATTGCAGAGCATGAATCCAATTTACCTTTGTTTCAGTTAAAAATGTAATTAGATCTTGCTATATCATCTTTTGTAGAGAATGAATCCAATTTCTCATAGTCCATTTGCTTGAGGTATAACAAAGCTACTTTAATTCATTAAACTTACTTTCCATATTCTATTTTCTGATTGTGATTCTGCAAGCCACATCTGCATTGGAAAAAGGGCATATTTAATGAAGTGTGGAAGGAGAGGGAAGCTTCAATTATGTCCTTTTAAACTTTCTAAGGTATGTAATAAAATTAAAAAAAAAAAAATCTCCATAGAATGTTGTGCTTTAACTTTTTCTTTTGATAATGGATTATTTATGTGATCTCCCATCTCTTACACACAACCAGAGTCCAGACATACATGGGTTTTTGGGATATGTGGACAATGGACAGATTTACACTAACCATTTATCTAGAAATTTACATTGTAGAAGATCAAGCATTTACAGTTGAATATTTCCTTGCCACTAAATGAGAGTTGAAGAGTCGGACTCCTATTTTTCAGGCATATACCTCACTTTTAAATCAATTTATTGCTGACTCTATATAGACCTTCCTTGGGAGGGAAAAGCATGATCACTACCATTGCTTAATCTTTCTGTAGACCAAGTAAAGATTCCAAATGTGTATAAATTAGTGACTCCTTGGAGAATCCCAAGAGTGGCGCTATTGTAGCAACAAGAAATTCATTTATTTTGAGTTCTTCATTAGTGCATTGATAGTATATTGTTTATTCCATACAATATCTCAACAGTGTATGATCAAATTATAGTTAAGCCTATCATAATATTTTGACTTACCCTCTTTTAGAGGGAAACTAGAGTGCCTGTCAAGCTTGCACGTCACAATTGTATCATGCAAAGTTTACCTGGGACAAGTTTTGTGGATCTAAGAAGCAATATACCTGTTGGAATTCAAGAGGTAACAATACTGCAAAGTGGGAAAGAGGTTTCACAGTTAACCTGGATTTCACATTATGGTTGGAATCGGTTTTTTGGCAAGATGCTGGATACCCCAACTTCATTTTTATGACTGAGTCCAAGATTGAATCCTTCGAGATATTCCTTGCTCAATTGTCATTAAGTGATGGATTTTCTCAGAAGTGCTGCACACCTATAAACTTTACTAGAGTTGTTCTTGAGTCTTCGGAGATAGTTAGATTTTCAAAGCACGGATGTACAAGAAGAGGAGAAATAATATGCCCAGTTAATTTGAAGTTATCTACCTGTGAATAGGGTGTTCCCATTCATAAACCTGATGACTCGCTCTACTTCTTTCTAGTGAACAACTTTGGGACTTGCCATGAATCGTGAGACAATTCCAACCCCATAACTATAAATTTCTTATTTAAATCTATACCCAATAGATTAGAATCTGCACAAGGAGAACTCCATTCTTGTTTCAAAAGAACCTGCAATCGACTTGTACCATGCTATTTAATCTTTTCTATGTTTATTTGCATCCTTGGTCTATGAAATAAATATGCAACAGGCTACCTTACATTTTCTATACTAATACTACTAAAAAATAATAAAGTATGCCCAAATATATCATTTCAAATGATCTATGTAGCTCACCTTTTGGTTTTCAATTATCGAAGTTGTTACCTATATTGATGAGAACTTCTACAACTGATACCACAGTGACAATATATGTTATAGTTTTATCCGTGTTTCTCTAAAGGTGTTTCTCCTTCAATAGAGCAGCAATACAATGTAGTTTCCATTTAGGGGAGAAGTGTACCCAGTAGCAACCTTGGCCTGTGTGTAGATGGGTTGAATGCACATTAGACTCTATCTGTTGTTTTGAAGGTCTTTCTCCTTCAAAAATACTTCATCTTAGTAGATAATTTCGGTCTGCACCTTTAGTAGATGCATGCAGCCTTGGGATACATGTTGTATATTATAGTTTTCCTATGAGGTTGTAGCAGCGATGAAATAAGTGCATCGATTTTAGGCATATTTACTATGCTTTTATAGTTTGACTTAGATGCTCACTTTTCTTAATTTAGGTGTTTTTCTTAGTTCTGTTTTATGCACAGATTTATCTTTAAGAAAAGTGCACAGTTAAAAAGGTTTCTATATTTTGAGTAGGGGGCACACTTCTAGGTAGGAGGCACTCTATTCTAGGAAGCTTTTGCCATATAGGTTAGGTGCTTTATCCAAGAATCCTAAGAGGCGCTATTGTAGCAATAAGAAATTCGTTTATTTTGAGTTCTTCATTAGTGCATTGATAGTATATTGTTTATTCCATGCAATACCTCAATATTGTATACAACCATATTTAGTATGCTTTTATAGTTTGACTTAGAAGCTCACTTTTCTTAATTTAGGTGTTTTTCTTAGTTTTGTTTCATGCACAAATTTATCTTTAAAAAAAGCGCACAGTAGAGAATGGTTCTATATTTTGAGTAGGGGACACACTTCTAGGTAGGAGGTACTCTATTCTAGGAATCTTTTTCCATGCAGGTTAGGTACTTTATCCAAGAATCCGAAGAGGCGCTATTGTAGCAATAAGAAATTCATTTATTTTGAGTTTTTCATTAGTGCATTGATAGTATATTGTTTATTCCATGCAATCCCTCAATATTGTATGATCAAATTACAGTTAAGATTGTCATAATATTTTGACTTACCCTCTTTTAGAGGGAAACTAGAGTGTGTGTCAAGCTTGCACGTTACAATGGTATTAT
Organism: Pinus tabuliformis; assembly: GCA_031772625.1. Taxonomy (NCBI): domain Eukaryota; kingdom Viridiplantae; phylum Streptophyta; class Pinopsida; order Pinales; family Pinaceae; genus Pinus; species Pinus tabuliformis. Next base: position 503,100,059 of record CM062817.1, on the reverse strand, counting down.
GTAAAGTTTACCTAGCACACATTTTGTGGATCTAAGCAGCCAGATACCTATTGGAATTCAAGAGGGAACAATACTACAAAGTGAGAAATAGGTTTCACAGTTAACCTACTTTTCACATTATAGTTGGAGTCGGTTTGTTGGTAAGATGTTGGATACCCCAACTTCATTTTTATGACTCAGTACAAGATTGAATCCTTCGACATATTCCTCGCTCAATTGTCATTAAGCGATGGGTTTTCTCAGAAGTGCTTCACATCTATAAACTTTACCAGAGTTGTTATTGAGTCTTTGGATGTGGTTATCTTTTCAAAGCACACACGTACAAGAAGACGAGAAATAATATGCTTGACTAATTTCAAGTTATCTTCCTGCAAATAGGGTGTTCCCTTCCATAAACCTGACGAATCACTCTACTTCTTTCTAGTGAACAAATTTGGGACTTTTCATGAATTGTGAGACAATTTCAACCCCATAACTATCAGTTTCTTATTTAAAGTTATACCCACTAGATTAGAACCTGCACAAGGAGAATTCCATTCCTGTTTCAAAATAACCTGCAATCGACTTATACCATGCTATTTAATATTTTATGTATTTATTCGCATCCTTGGCCTGTGACATAAAGACGCAACAATTTACCTTGCATTTTCTATACTAACACTCCTAAACAATAATAAAGTATGCCCAAATCTATCATTTCAAATTATCTATGCATCTCACCTTTTGGTTTTTCAATTATCGAAGTTGTTACCTATATTGATGAGATCATTGACAACCAAGGGCACATTGACAATATCTGTTAGAGTTTTATTCGTGTTGCACTAAAGGTGTTTTTCCTTCAGCTGCACTACAATACATTGTAATTTCCATTCAGCAAAGAAGTGTACCCAGTTGCAGCCTTGGTCTCTGTGCAAATGGGTTGAATTCACAATAGACTTTATCTATTGTTTTGAAGGTGTTTCTCCTTCAATAGTACTTCATCTCAGCAGATCCTTTCAATCTACACTTTCAGCAAATGCATACAGCCTTGGGGTACATGTTATAGATTCCAGTTTTGTTGTGAGGGTATAACAACGATGAAAGAATCACATCAATTTTAGGCATCTTATTGTTGTTGTATGAAATCATGCTTGTCTAGTGTTTCCCAAACTTTTATAGAGCCATATTTATTATACTTTTAAAGTTTGACTTAGATGCTCACTTTTCTTAATTTAGGTGTTTTTCTTAGTACTATTTTGTGAGCAGATTTATATTTAAGAAAAGTGCACAGTAGAGAAGGGTTCTATATTTTGAGAAGGGGACACTCTTCTAGGTAGGAGGTACTCTATTCTAGGAAGCTTTTGTCATGCATGTTAGGTGCTTTATCCTAGACAGAGTTCCAAGTCTTTGCCTCCTTGACAAAGTCCCTGTCAGGCAAGACACCAATGGATAGAGATCCAAGTCCCTAAATTTTCCAAAACCCCACCTGACCCTAACTATGTAGCCTAAAATCTTTTACATTCCAGTCATCTCTTGTTGTGATTTCATAGAGAGAGCCCTCTCTGGTTTGGTAGGGCTAGCTACCAAAATAAAAGCTTGGTCTGTGGTTACCTCCATCAATCTCTTCATCAACCTGGGACATTATGGAGGATAACAAAGGGCATGACAACTAGGGAGTGCTAATGTGTTCTAGTGAATGTAAGGTTCCCAAGTTATGGAAAAATGCAATGCTAGTTGTGAGGTCATGACTGCCAAGGTGTGTTAAGGAATGTTAGGGCATGCTAAGATGTGCCAGATAGTATGAAGACATGTCAAACAAGTTAAGATATGCTAAGTTCTAAGGCATGCTAAGATGTACAAGGGTTACATGTGCTTGCCTCCTCTTCTTCCATATGATATCCACTTATGACATTTCCTTTGCAATATTTGGTGCATTTGATAGTTATGGGTAATTGATAGGTTATAAATGTCTTCAAAGTTTCACTTCTAATTGAATATTCAACTGAACATATTGATTCTCTTATACATAACTATTTTTCCCTCCAACCAATTTTCATAACTTCAATAACCATTAGGTAGGGACCTAAATCTTCGATGTTGCTTTTCTTGTTTAGTAAAATATTGTTGGGACTTTAATTTATTGAAAGTTGTAGAATTTACAATATATGAAGTTTCAAAGTCTAATTTTAAAAAATATAATTCTTTAAAGGGTGCTAGCTCAATGGAAGAGCACCTGCTTTACATGTAAGAGGTTGGTGGCTTGATTTCATCGTGTCCTGACATCCATATGGAATGGCGATGATCAATTTTCGGTGACGGAGGCTCTTTTGACCATCACCAATGAGCTTTGGTGACATTTTTCAACCCTCACAAAAAATATGAAATGGTGACGGTCAATGAACGCCACCATATATACACATCAATAATAACGACTCTCAAAAGTCCATAACTATAAATCGTTGTTGTTGATATGAAATAGTGATGGTCGTTGTCTGTCATTATAGTCATTATTCGTGATAGACATTGAATGTCACCACAACACCTATACTTCTAGCAATGCGGCTTTTGGTGACAGTCAATGAACGTCACCATATATATGCACCAATAGTGATAGCCATTAAGGATTGATCACAAGAAATCATTATTGTTCATATGAAATGGTGACGATCACTATCCATCATTATAATCAATATTCATGATAAACCTTGAATGTCACCATAACACCTATATTTTTGGCGACGCCACCTTTGGTGACATTCAGTTTTTTGTGAACGAGGCTATGGTCCATCACCATTGCTCATATGCAATGGTGATGATCACTATTAGTCATTATAAATCATTATTAGTGACGAATTTTGAATGTCACTACAACACCTATACTTTTGGTGACGCCACCTTTGGTGACGTTCAGTTTTTGGTGACAGAGGCTATGGTCCATCACCATTGCTCATATGAAATGGTGACGGTCATTATCTGTCATTATAAATCATTATTGGTGATGGAATTTGTATGTCACTACAACACCTATACTTTTGGCGACGCCACCTTTGGTGACGTTCAGTTTTTGGTGACGAATGCTCTTTTGACTGTCACCAATGAGCTTATGGTGACATTTTTCGCCCCTCACCAATGTCATTTTTTCTTGTAGTGATTATTCATTTACTAAAGTTACTCCATGTAATGATGAAGATTCTATCTAATATTTAATTAAGAACGTGGAATAGTAATTTGGATAGTTTCCCATGGGTAAATTGTGTAAAAATATTCTAACTCCATTCATTTTCATGCGAGGTTACCAAGGGATATTACAAAGCCCCTTCGTTTTTGGTAAAAGTTAAAATTTCATTCAAAATCAGTATGGATTTTGAATACCATCTTCCTCATTAAATTTGTTACTATCCATGATAACAAGTAATAACTGTATCAGAAGTTAGGGAATATTTCAAATATTTGATGGAGACATAGTTGAATTCACCACTATACATCAAAATTTTAAAATATTTTAAGAATTTCCAATTAAACTAGGATGATATTTCTTATTGATCAAATTTAAGCTTTAAAAACTATAAAGATGGTATCTAAATTAAATAATTGACTTCACTTTATACGTCATTTTTTTATAAAATATTCTGAATCAATATTTTATAAATATTCCAAATTTACAATCAAAATACGGATAACCTTCAGTACCAATCAAATTTACAATTTTAAAAAATGATATAGATAAAAAAGCGGACAAAGTCTCACAAATGAGTTTTTTTCTCCCCATCCCAAATATTAAATTGTCTAGGAATGAAAAGAGAGACACCACTTCATCAAGGGTGACTCTGTTGGGTGAAAGAATCTCCTATACACACCATCACGTACACCCCAATTCATCAAGGGTGACTGGGTTAGGTGAAAGAATTTTCTGCATACAACAAAGATCCATTTTCAGCATGTCATGATGGGAATTTCTATAATTATATTATAATAATAAAGACATCCACAACCATGGTTTTATAGACTATTTTTAGTCATGTTGACATTAAAATATCATTCATTCATTGAGCAAGGCTCATTCTACAACTAAGTATGAGGGGATGTGTAAGTTTGTTCATCCATCTATGTCTCTTTAAAATAAAAAATAAAAATAAAAATTATGTTTTAAATAGAAAAATGATGTCCCTTATAATATTAAAAAAAAAAATATGTTGTAAAGTATTAAGCAAAGTCTTTTGGTAAAAATCACATAAGAGAAATTTTGGCCGATGCGTTTCGAATCAACAAGTGTGGTTCATCATTAGGACCAGATAGATCTAGTCTTGATGATGAACCACACTTGTTGGTTCGAAACGCGTCGGCCAAAATTTCTCTTATGTGATTTCTACCAAAAGATTTTGCTTAATTCATTATGGATCACAAAAACTTGAATACAAAAATGTTGTAAAGTAATTATAAGTAAAAAAAAATGTGAATCATATGGTAAAATCTTATACTTTTCAAAAATATTTCAACAATAGATTTAAATAAACTATTTGAAGATCTATGTTAACTAATTTATGTGGATATCAACTTCATATACATCTATATATAGAAAAAAATATGTTTTTTATGGTTAAAATTTTTATTTGGTCCTATATATACTTTATTTAGCATTCAAAAATACAATTTAATCAATGAAAAATAACACATTGTATTTTGCATTCTAAAAAAATTTGCACATGAAGAAATTTGATGCCTTCGGACTCATGTTAAATCTGATAAATCCGTACTTAAAATAAACCTATACTGATTGTAGTAGTACTCATAAATAATAAGTTGATCCAAACAAAAATTTTTACAGACATTAAAAATTTTGTTCAAAAAATAAAAAAATAAAAAATAAAAATTGTTCCATCTCGAAAAACAAAAGAAAATCTCGTGTCAGATAAAATATTATTGCGCACATCCCTTGGAGGACGACGTGTTGGCGTGAGAATTCCAACAAATCCTTTAACCGGAAAAGCAAGGGTGGTTTGAGTGGGAGTGCAAGACGACACAACAATATAACATAAAGTCGTGTGTTCGATTCATTTCCTTTCCGTGAACTCCTGAAGCTAAATGTAACAGCCGCACTGGTATTCATTTTCGTTTAATGTCGGCAATTTGCAGTGCTTGATTTACGTCAATGGTCACCACTGAGCAAAGGTGGAAAATGGTGGAAATTATTCGCAGCTATTTAAGTGTCACTTGACCATTTAAGTGACAGCGGTTGTGGGTTCAAATATGTGGAGTTAGCTTTGGTATTGGGATTTGACTATCAAATTAATTGTGATTGATTTCTGTGTTTTTGAAATTATTTCGAATTTTAATTGAAAATTAGAAAAGATATAAAATACTTATGACTAAAGTTTAGATATTTTTTTAGGGTTCAAGGTTTCAAGTCATTTTATTAATACAAGATAACAATTTTTTTTTATTCATCTAAAATAAAACTAGTTGATATGATATTAATGTTGGTATTTAAATCATTTTTACATTTTATTATATATCAATTTTTAAGATATGGGCTTGGATGACCTCGACCTCTAAGCCTAGCTAGAGCTTGCAAAGGTAAAGATCCTAACCCCATCTCTAAGCATCAAGTTAACATCCTCAATAAAGCTTTTCTCAAATCTTGGCACAAGTACAAAAATCCTCAATAGGAAAAGTAAGTGTTAGTATGCTTGGAATTCATGTCTTTCCCTTAAAAGAGATAGAAAAATGCCAAAAGGATGATTAGAAAAAAGGAAGGAAGAGAAACCAACAAATATTGGATGAAATGAAAGAAATCTTGGTTAACTCAGGCATAATTAAGTTGATCTAAGAGGTTTACCCCTTCAATACCACTTCTCCTCCATGAAAATTATATCCTGGAACATCAAAGGCCTCAATTGTAAAGGAAAGCAGAGACTTTTGAAAGCAAAGTGGAAAATAAATCATCTAGATTTTTTTACGATACAAGAAATAAAAACTCAATAGGTGGCGGTATCAATCAACTAATAAAAAAAGGGGACAACATTACCAACAAGTAGCAATCAACACCTAGGGACAACCAGGTGGCTTAGTGATCATCTAGAACTCTCAAGAGGTTTTGGTTCTCAATATGTTTGCCTTTTATAGAGTTTTGACCATCCAATTTCAAATTATAGGCTCCTCAGAAACTTGATTTCTTTCAAATGTCTATGAGCCTATGCTATCTAAAGACAAAGTCCAATTTCTTAACTCCATCAAGTAAATCAATCTTCTCATCTCCCTAGGGCCCTATATTCTTGGAGGTAACTTAAACTTGATCAAATCACTTGAGGAAAAGAAGGGAAGGATCCAAAAATTAGAGGGGGATCTTGTTTATTTCAAGAATTAATGGCTTCCTCCCCTTTACTAGACCTGGATACGACCAACAACATACAAAATTTGAACAACCACTCAGGAGGCTTGTAATAAATAGCCTCCATAATGGATAGAAACCTCATCTTGGAAAATATAATGGCTAGGGATATTTTCATGGGAGCTTCCATCCTCCCAATTCATGGATAGGATCATTGGCCAATCCAATTAGATATTGACACCAAAGCTCGACCAAAATATTGGCCCTTCTACTTGGAAAGATTCTTGATCCATCACCTAACGGTTTAGGAGAGTATCAATGAATGGTGGGATGAAATGGAAATATAGAATGCACCACCACGTAGCACCTACAACAAAAACTTAAACACCTCAAAATTCAACTCAAATCTTGTAACAAAGAGAAATTTAGAAATATCCTTCAATCCAAGCACGACCTAGATATCTAAATGGAAAGCATTCAACAATTAGCAATCCACAAAAGCATATCTAATTAATTAATTAAGGAGGAAACTCAAGTCCTCACATAACTTGGAGAAAGGTGCAGGCAACAAGAGATCCTTTGGCAGTAAAAAATCATGAATATGCTGGTTAAAGGAAAGGGAGATAAATATGGCTTTGTTTCATAATTTGATGCTTCAGCGTTGCCACCATAATGGAATCTACTCATTAAAAATTCTAGAAGGAATCAAGATGCAGGAACATGATGACAAGGTGCACAAATTAGTTTAGTTATATAGGGATATCTTGTCTGGACCAAAACCACAAAGTGATGAGGCCATTCAGAAAATTACACAACACATACCACCTCTAGTTACCAATGAATGGAATGAAATCCTCCCTTGAAAAATCACAATGGAAGAATTCAAATCGGTAGTCAATTCGATGGCCAAAGACAAGGCCCTAGGACCAGATAACTTCCTCTAAGAATTTTTCAATGCTTGTTGGTCAACAATCAGACATGATCTCTAGGAAGTTGCAGAAGAATCGTGAACATCTCAATTCATTCTAAGAGCTCTCGATGCCACCTTATTTAACCTTGTACCTAAGAAAAACAATGTGGAAGATCCCAACAACTTTTGCCATATAGCCCTTTTTAATGTCATATATAAAATAATCACCAAGATAATAACCAATTGGCTTAAACCCCTTCTCTCGCATCTTATCTCACCTATGAAAACATGTTATGTGGAAGGGAGAAAAATCATAGATGGAATTATGATTTCCCATGAAACCATGCATTCCCTACAGATCTCCAAAAATTAGTGCATGTTGTTAAAACTTGACCTTTCCAAATTTGTTGACAAACTCAGTTGGTCCTATTGTTGGTAGATTTGGCACTATGTCACAGGTGTTGTCCTTGATGGCAACTCACTCAGATGACAGATCATAGTTCAAGTTCTCAGAATGAAGAAAAAGAGGTATACACAAGTTGCCCATTGATCAAGCCGCGTATACACGCGGGTTCATAGACCAAAAAGGCGTGTATGCGTATACACGCACTTTCATGAAAGGAAAGGCACGTACATATTGGAAAACTTGGTTTTGGTCCATGGTATTTCGACCCATGGTATTGGTCAAAGGTATCTTGTCTGAAGTGTTGACCCCAGGTATTTGGTCCAAGGTATTGATCCTAAGTGGTTTTGGACCATGGTATTGAGTAAGGCCTAAGACTATAAAAGGAGGAGAAGATCATTAGGCAAATGCACTCAAGTATTGAATATCTAATGAAGAAGCGGATCTAGAATACAGGTCATTAGGTTATGTTGTATAGCTGGATCTGAATCAAGGATGAACCTGAATGCTTGATGAAGGATAAGTTCTATTGATGGGTCAAGATCTTAAGGCTTGAGGAGAAGTATCTTTGTGTGGTTTTGATCTTTTATCTGAATAAATGGCGCATGTCGTAATCTGTAAATCTGATGATCTGGGTATAGCTGATGTATGAATAGTTGTAAAGATTAAATCATCTTTTACAGATCTGTACGCAGGTTCATTATAGCAAAGGTGTGTATACATGCTGGTTCGACGTTTCAAAAGTGCGTATACATAGGTTTGCCTTGATACAAGTGCGTATGCACACAGGTTCGTCACATTGAAGTAGCATACACGTCATAAAATATGTTTTAGCTACTTCTATTTGTTGTTGTTGTGTTCTAGGTTCTAGCTTGGCTTATGGTTACTATTATTGTATTCTGGTTACAACATTCAGAGAAGTGATTGTTTGATTCAGTTTTGGTTGGTGCAAAGGAGATTGGTTGATGCAGATATATTTTTATGTTTGATTGATGTTATTGATGGATCCAAACTGAAAATTTATGAAACATGGTCCCTAGAAGAAAAAGAGAAGGTTGTAGCCTTTTGTAGGTCAGCAACTACGTATTAGTAAACACATAAGCTAGTACAAGAGCTAAGGGGATTGAATCTCCCTTCCAGGAAAAGCTGGAAAATGAGAGAAGGTTGTAGCCTTCTGCAAGTAGAAGCCTGCGTACTGGTATAAGATTGCACCAGTACAGAAATATTGTAAAAAGAAGTTTCTTATTAAAAGAAGATAGAGATGAATTGCAGCAGGTGGTTTTCACCCACATTGGGTTTCCACCTTATATCTTGTGTTCTTGTGTGTGATTGTCTGCTCTATTTTTACTGTACCTGGTTATTATTTATATGGTTCTGATGCACAAATTAAAGATCAACATCTGATGAATTAACTAAATTATAAGTCTGCAGGGTATACGCTAGTTTCCTTAACTACAGTTGCGTATATACGCAAGTTTCATTAACTGAAGTAGCATATACAAATCTGATTGTGAAATGAAATATTATTGACTTAATAATACTGATTCACCCCCCCTCTCAGTATTATTTCCAACAATTGATATCAGAGTAGGTCCTTCAGAAGAAGCTTTATCGCTTGAAGGAAGATCTATCATCATGAGTAACTATGAAAGAGAGGCATCCATTAGACCACCGATCTTTAATGGGAGCAACTTCATTTATTGGAAGGTAAGAACCACAGCCTATCTTCAATCTCTTGGAATAGATGTCTGGGAAATCGTAGGAGGATATGCATTTCCATCAGCAATTCCTACAGATACGGCAAGTAAAAAGCAATATGAAAACAATGCCAAGGCTATCAATACATTATTGGGGAGTCTGTCACAATTAGAATTTGTCAAAGTTATGCAGCTCAAGACTGCCAAAGAAATATGGGACAAGATCGTTCTAAGCTATGAAGGAGACAACCAAGTAAAACGTGCAAAACTGCAATCTCTCAGAATTCAATATGAAACTCTCAAAATGCACAATGATGAAAGTATAGCTAATTACTTCTTACATATAGATGAGATTGTTAATCGCATGAAGAACTTGGGTGAAGAGATAAAAGAAGTTACTTTAGTTGAAAATTTTTTAAGATCTTTGTCTACTAAGTTTGAATCAAAAGTTTTTGCCATAGAAGAAAAGTAGGATCTTCAGAGTATCACTATGACACAGTTGCATGGAATCTTAACTGCTTTTAAAATGAGAAAAGGAGGTCCATCGGACATGAGAGAAGCCGCCTTTAAAGCTTCAGGAAGAGAAGAGCTAAATGAACCAGGACATATTTCAGAAGGAGAGGAAGAGGCAAACTTTTTCAAGAACCTTCAACGCGGTTCTGGAAGATTCAGAGGTAAACTAACTTTCAAATGATTTGCTTGTGGAAGAGTCGGTCATTATGTAGCCAAATGTCCTCATAAAGATAAGCTTAACGTAAGGAATCAGCAAAATTGAATAGAAAACAGAATGTAAGTAAGAAGAGCTACTATACGGATGAAGATAGCAATCGTTTATCAAATAGTGATGAAGATGAACATGGTAATGACTATAGACTTCTTATGGCTTTTGAAGATGATGATTTCTTGGATGCTTTAGATGAAGATGACCTTTATGAAGAAATCTCTAAACTCAAAATCTGTTTAGAAGAAAAGAATATGATTATAGTTATTCTGACATTCCATCTTGTTGAAAGAGAAAAACACAATGAAAAGTTAGAATGTGAAATTGTGGGTCTAAGGAAATATATTGAGAAAACAAAAGCTCTGAATCTCAGATTTTCTAAAGGATCAGAAACTTTAGATGAAATTATCAAAGTGCAACGCTCTCCTCTGATAAAGACAGGTCTTGGATATACTGAAGAAGCATCGCAGAAGCTGTCAACCTCCACTAAAATCTATTTTGATGTAGCAAAGAGAAGTCAACAATTTGACAATCGTCAGCAAAGGCATAAAGTAGATCACCAGGTAAATCAGGTTCAATCTACTTCAAGGATGAAAAAAAGCTACAACCAACCTCAGGTAAACCATACTCAATATGTTTCAAGAATGAATCACCAGGTCAGTAGATTCGATCATCACAGGAACTACTTTAATGGCCAATGTTTTTCATGTCATAACTTTGGATACAAAGCTGCTCAATGTGTTTCTTACAAGACCATCATGACTAGAGAAAAACGAAATCAAAGGAATGTGACTAGGATCATGAAAAGGACCTACAATAACTTTTCTCCTCTTGAAAATGAAATAGAATGCTCTATCTGTAACAACTTCGGTCATGAAGATTCTGAATGTAGGAGTAAATTTCAGCAAACATATCAGAAGGAGAAAACTTCATTAGATCCGAAAACATGGAGAAGGAAAGAACCACAAATAGAAAGATGTGGTATAGCCTTGTATGTAGAAGGACAAGTGTTATAGACATATTTGGGCACTGCAACCCCAATCATATATGTCCATAAACCAAGGGCTTCTAAACCCTAAAAGTGTTGTTTCATACCCTAAAGGAACAAGGTCAACTGATTACATCATCTTCCAGAAGTTCTCCATGAAAAGCTACTCAGAACTGGTCAAAACTGGACCATACAGACAACTCCATGCATAGCGTGTGATGCATCTCACCTATTACACATGGGGGGTGCGATGCATACTGGAAATCCCTTCTGTAGGGTGTGATGAGTGAGAGCAGAAAAATGGCAGAAGCAGTGTGCTAGGTGGAAACCCAGAGAATCTTCTAGAAACTGCTCATATGACACTTGCCTCTCTGAATTCAACTAGGGATGAGTAAGAGATTTGAAATCTCCAAGTGGAACCAAGAACTATCATTGAAATGACACTAATCAAAATCCCAGAAGTTGACTCACTCTCCTGTAAACATCTATATATGGATCCCTCATTCAAGAGATCCAGAGGCTGGAATTTTGTAATTTGCAAGGAAGTGTTGTTGGTTTCTCTTTGAAGACATTGTTGAGTGATCTTGCTTTGTATGAGGTGAAGAGGGCTTTCATGCTGGGAGGATGATGCTGGATCAAACATCTTGGTTGCAATCCTCTCTTCTACTACTTCTATCAATAAAGCTATTTGATTTTTCCTCCATATGCTTGTATATCTCTAAATCTTGTATTTGTATATGAATCTATATGGTTAATGTATATATGATCCTACATTATTTATGGTTATAGATCTCTATGCTTTGATGGTATTTTGCTACCTTGACTCTACAAGTGTTCTTTGAAGCGATACAAGCGAGAAAGAAGTGGCGAAAGCTCTATCAAAGGAGAGAGGAATCAAGAAAGGAGACTAGTGAAAGACTGAGCTTGGTATTCTCTGCTTCTCTCTCATCTAGCTCTCATAAAGGAAAACACAAATAACTTTAGTTTGTTTGTTTCTAAGATAGCTACCTGTCTTAGTGGGACTAGCAGCTCTGAATGGACACTAGTTTTCCCGATAACAAAATGGCAACTCCACTAGGGAGCGAATAGTTTGTTTGTTTTGTTACTGTTGTTTGCTTTATAAACCACAGACGGAGCCTGAGGTCAATCCAGCTAGCCTTCAAACCGCTTTCGCTATGCAACTGCAAAGTAGATCAACACTGCTTCAATGAATCTCTGGGTTGGTTTATGAATTGAACATCTAGCTTGCAAACATCCTAGGTGCCCTGGTGGTAGCTCAAATAACTTCATTAGATCAGCCCCTATACTTTATGTTTACTGACAATCATTAGCTTAGCCTAAATCCCTGAACTTAGTTGCAAACTATGAGTGAGAACCAAGCACAGTCTCGTCCCTAGACCATCATACTATCTCTTCTAGGAAATTTGGATGCATCGTACCTCCCATGTGTTGCAGGTGAGATGCATCCCTGTTTCTCCGTGTTACAGGTGCGATGATTGAATGAGACTATTTCTGCCTCTAGATTTTGGTTTTTTCTTCATTTTCCTCAGCTTTATTCAGTAGTTTCGCTGTCTATGATCAGTATATCTCTATTGAAACCATCTTCCTTTGCATTATTTAGCCTCCATCAAAAGGAATTGTGAATGTTTTTTTATGTATTTTTCATCATTTACAGTTCTCCTTTGCAAATAGTAGCTTACTCGAACTATCGTCTTTTGATTTGAAAGTGTCCCAAGTGTCGTTTTTAGTCAAGAAAAAGAGTGTCATAAAGCATTCCTCTTTTAGATAGTCGTTTACACTTTTTCCATTGTATTTGATTTGAACCATTATTATTTCAAGTGTCGAAAACAATTTAAAATTCAAAATCGCAAACTGTCGTCTTGACCTTACTTTCGTTTTTTGAAAATAAAATTGTTAGTACTGTTGCTTTGAAAAAAGATAGTTCAGATCTATACTTTGTTTTCTTTTTGTCATTCTCACATTAAGGAAACTGAAAAACAATACATGCATGTGCATTTGCATTAAGACTGCATGTTGAAGTTGATTTAGGAAAGTGCATCTAGTGTGTGCTCTCTACTCTATGTTGAAAGAATTTCATTTCCCTTTCCTTAGTAGCTAGGATTTTCATTGCAAAAAGAAAATAAAAGACTGTTTATCATCTTAGATTGCATATTTTAGGAATTGTATATCTACATCACGCGGTGAACCTTAAAGGAAACCTTCTTAAGAAAGATCAATTGTAAAATAAACTTCAATGAACATAAAAATGCTTTGGAACCTAACGCACAACATCTAGAAGTCTAGGCTAGAGACGTATTCCGGTGTCGTAAAGCCTGGTAACTATCGCTTTCATCGTAGGTTGGGTGATTCCTCCTCTTTGAGACGACAAGTGCTAGTATAGACTTGTGCTCCCACGTATCGTCGAGTATATATTGGGAGACCACAATAGGCTACATCCTTTATCCTTAGGAAGCCATGTCTACCGCCTTATCGATCGCAATGCACTGAACACAGTATTCGGGAAGATTGACTATCATACCGTAAAAATTATTCTGCAGTTTTGTGATTGATTTGGTAATCCCCTCTGTCTAGATTTCCAAAGTAGTCACTTTCGTTCCTTTTCAGACTCCTTAAAATAAAAGGTACATCTGAGCAATTGTCACTTCAGGCTCATTAAAAATTGAAGGCGACTAGAGTCATCTTTAGCTTTTTCTTGACTCTTAAAAATTGAAAAAGCAAGTTGTGTCAAAGCGTCATAAAATTTATTTTAATCGGAATAACGTCACTGTTCCCTCGTTGGTCTTTAGGTTGAGAAATGGAGTCTACCAATCAAGGATTTCCCCTTAGGGGAAATCCTACTCCCTTCTCCTCTTGGGGGGATGTTGGTGCTCCACACATGGCCACATGGTCCCTTCCAGGACTCACAATTGGCATACCGGTAGGGCTTTTCTCGACCTCTATCATTCAAAACACCGCAATTCCTCAGTAATCCAATCAGAAACCAGATGAAGTTGCTCCCCAACCTTCTACTTCATTTGTTTCTCCCTCTCCTTCTTCCTCTTTTCTTGGTGAAGCTAGTAACGCTAAAAACCAAGTAACTGAGAAGAAGAAGAGAGGGAAGGAAAAGAAGAAGAAGAATCCAATGACGAAAGGGGGCAACCGTGCATCGTCTGGCGAAAATCCATACACTACACCTTCCAAACCTAAATCTCCATGTGTCATTTGCAAGGGAGACCACTATCATCGAGATTGTCCTTGCATCCCACGGATCTTGAGGGACTGGTCTCCCCGCTTGCACAATCTGGTGTCTTCAACCGCTGACAATCATGTTGAGAGCACACCGTCAACTAGTGAAAACGAAGTCAATGGACAAAAAGGAAGATCCAAATTTCCTTGTAGACTGTGTGAAGGTGATCATTCCCTCCACTGTTGTCCCTTCCTAGATGAAGCTAAAAGAGTCTTGGATAACCGTTCTACGTCATCACAGCAACTTCCTCCTAGATACAAGAAACTCTTGCCAAGTCCATCACTAGTTGAAAATTCGACTAACACAACGTTCTTGTCGGTCGAAGTACCTATCATTGAAGATAAACCGTCTGAGTCCACACTGGACCAAAGTCAATAGGTCGAAACGAAATTCGACCCATTCTTGTCTTCAGAAGGTCCACCTTCAGATGATACTGTCACCAAAGAGAATGAGAACGAAACCGTTCAAATTGTCTTCGTAAACACAGACTCTGATGAACATGGGGGCAATCTACCCATTCCTTTACTGCAGGAAGGAAGTTTGTCAGATATGTACCAGAGATGTACCCGGCCATTTATTCGGTCCCACCTCCAAGCAACCTAGCCGTTTCCTTCGATTGGAATCTACTAGGCAGACCCCACCTACCATCTAATGTACCTTTCCGAATCATAGTACAAGCTTATAGAATGATCATGTTTGGTACTATTATAGATGAAGGGGCTTTTGTGAGTATCCATTCCTTAACTTCTTAGAAAGCGCTTGGTTCGCCATCGCTTCTGCCTGAGATTCGAAATCTGACAGGCTTCAACAAAGGAACCAGTCGACCGTTAGGGATCCTTCCAAATTTGCCTATAACTTTGAGAAGGAAAACCGTTCATCTAAACATGATGGTAGTCCAAGGACCTCTAGATTACAATCTACTCCTTGGACATGACTACATTTATAGCATGGGAACTATCGTTTCCTCACTCTTCTAAGTGATGTGTTTTCCACATGAAGGTAGAGTGGTCCACCTAGTTGACTGGCTTTCATTTCCTGGTTCAAACATAGCTATTAGTCAAATGCCATCCATAACTGGTCTTTTTGCACAAGGAATGTCTAATCAATCTCCAGTCCATCGACCTGATGATCACGAGTGATTCGGTGATTGTGATTGAAATCCAAGAGGCATGCGCCCTGGTCTGCTTCAGCAGAAAAAACCCCAGATATAAGGTAGGTTTCTGTGTAGGAATATGACTAGTCTGATACCCCTGTCCGTTTAGGAAAACAGATTTGGACTGGAAAAAGATTACCTCGTCAAAGGTTATGTGATTGGGACTGACAACAGTCACCTTTGTCTATTTCAATGGTCATCGCCAAGGAAGTGTTTTTTTTATGACGCGGGTGGAACAATCTTGCTAATGCAAGAACTTCCATATGGTGACTTGGAAACTCTACTTTATACCTAGGGGCATGCAAACCTTTTTGTACGCAAGTGAAAAGCGACCAGCGTGACTCTAACCCCATAGTCTTACTAACTTCAACTGCTTAAGTTAGGTGATTGGTCTGATCCACCATTCACCTTTGTCAGGACCAACAGAAACGGAAAAGCAAAGGAAATTGTTTCTCGCTGAGAGACTATCCTACCTAACCTTAGTAGTTCTTTAACCCTTAGGACAGTAGTTGGTCGTTCCTATATTGCATGCAAAAAGGCTCAGAAACAAAGTTGCGCATGGGGCAAGCTACCTAAAAAATGAACCTATTGATGAGACGTCCTTATTATATGACTGGCACGAGTAGTTTTACGCAAAGTTCAAGCTCGTTAAAAAATAAACCTCGCCATGAGCAGTTTTACGTGAAGTTCAAGCTCGTTAAAAAATAAACCTAGCAATGAGCAAATGTTCCCATAAGAGTTTAAGCTCATTAAAAAATGAACCCCACCTCTGGTAAATAACCATTGCAATCGCATGACTATCAACTTTTGAACCTTGGTCATGTTCTTACCATCACCTCCACTCTTTTTTAGCCGATCATACGACTCCATTTGATTGTTTACCCTTTTGAGGAACAGCTGCAACGAGTGATTCTATTAGCCGCCTTCTTTACACTGCCATGATTGAAAAAGTTCCAAACCTTACCTGGAACCAACAGCTATCTAAAAAAATCACTCGTTCCTCAAAAAAGGAGTCTCATTTAAGCTCATTTCATTTGACTCGTAAAATATGAAAAGATTGTCGAGAAATTTGCCTCTCCAGCTCGTTAAAGCAACAGGAAGTGCCATCCCTCCTCTAGATTTTAATATTTTTGGACTTGAGGGATTATTACACAAAAATATCGAGCACTTGTCTTGTTCAGCTCATTAAAACTATCGAAAAGTCATCCCTTTCGTATTATTTTACACTTTTTCAGACTTAAGGGATTACATTACGAAAAAGGACCACTGGAGTTTCCTTTCCGTCCCTTTTTAGACTCTCTAAAATTGAAAAGGACCGAGTTATCTATGTCGTTAAACTCGTTAAAACTATAGCGACAAACTTGTCCATGCAGACAAGAGCAAGTTTCACTGTTGCTAGGCTCATTAAAACATAGCGATAGGTTTTCCCGAAGGGCAAATTATAGAACAAGAATATGTTATCTTCCTCAAGCTTGAAAAAATTAAAGAGGTACTGGTCAGCAATGACTAGGGAGAAAGTGAAGAAAACTTGAATAGCTTCACTGGTAGTAGGTCGCTCTTGAACATGACACTTTCACTCTGTCACCATGATTGAGTCAGGTTGGGTTATTCCGTTCACCGGTCATATCACCATTGGTCCACCGTACCATCCACCCTGGGGTTAACACTACTAATCCATTTCAGTGTCACCAGTATGTTCAAGAGAAGTCACTCAGAGAATTCACCAACCTAGCTAACGTCTCATCCATTGCAATACCTTTACTCTCCATTTTTCATGATCGCCACGCTGAACCTTGTATCATCAGATCGTTTTCACCTCCACAAAATCATTTGCTTCATTCCGTGTCGTAGATGTGGGATTCATTAAGGCCCTCCTACGATGGGTCACTTCTTGTTGACATCAGCTCATTATCCAAGAAGTTGACTTAGGGACAACCCTTTCAGTATTTTGAAGCTTGCATGCCTCAATGGCAAGTTTCTCACTTCTGGCGATAGGTTTACATCAATGGCCTTCGATCGAAAGATTTTACGTGGTGTTCGAAATCAGCTCATGTATTCACACCACGTGAATTGTACTACAGTACCTTGAGGGTCATCATCATTATCGGTGATTCCTCTCGCACCTATTAACAGCTTACATCATTGGCTGGTAATCAGGTGATGTCTTTCCATGTTCGACGTCAGAACATCTTTTCACATGGATCGACTTGTACTTCGGGTGAAGATTGAACGAGTTTGAAGACCCCAGATCTAGTTTCATTCATCCGGGCTATGATATATTCAGGAAAATAAAGACATAAAATGTGCAGCTGCACAGATAACCATCCAAACTAAAGGATGATGGCTCTACCAGAATCATCAGTCTGCCACATAGACGATTAACTGTCTTATGTACATGAATATGAATTTATAAAGCTGAGCATGGGAATGCCCGCCTCAGCTAGATCATGAAAATGTTATGAAGATAATGTATTGTATTTTATCTTATTACAAGTCACCTTCCAATTCGAAAAACCTCGGATCCTCATTATAAAGCATTTCACCTGACATCAAAAGATTTACAACCTCATGCTTTAGGGGGCAAATTTTATAGACATATTTGGGCACTGCAACCCCAATCATATATGTCCATAAACCAAGGGCTTCTAAACCCCTAAAAGTGTTGTTTCATACCCTAAAGGAACAAGGTCAGCTGATTACATAATCTCCCAGAAGTTCTCCATGAAAAACTACTCAGAATTGGTCAAAACTGGACCATATAAACTGCTCCATGCATAGGGTGCGATGCATCTCACCTATTACACACAGGGGGTGCAATGCATACTGGAAGGCCCTTCTGTAGGGTGCGATGAGCGAGAGAAGACAAATGGTAGAAGCTGTGTGCTAGGTGGAAACCCAAAGAATCTTCTAGAAACTTCTCATATGACACTTGCCTCTCTGAATTCGCCCAGGGATGAGTAAGAGATTTGAAATCTCCAAGTGGAACCAAGAACTATCAGTGAAATGACACTAATCAAAATCTCAGAAGCTGACTCACTCTCCTGTAAACATCTATATATGGATCCCTCATCCAAGAGATCCAGAGGCTAGAATTTTGTAATTTGCAAGGAAGTGTCGTTGGTTTCTCTTAGAAGACATTGTCGGGTGATCTTGCTTTGTATGAGGTGAAGAGGGCTTTCATACTGGGAGGATGATGTTGGATTAGACAGCTTGGTTGTAATCCTATCTTCTACTACTTCTATCAATAAAGATATTTGAGTTTTCCTCCATATGTTTGTATATCTCTGAATCTTGTATTTGTATATGCATCTATATGGTTAATGTATATATGATCCTACATTATTTATGGTTATAGATCTCTATGCTTTGATGGTATTTTGCTGCCTTGACTCTACAGGTGTTCTTTGAAGTGGGACAAGTGAGAAAGGAGTGGCAAAAGCTCTATCAAAGGAGAGAGGAAACAAGAAAGGAGACTAGCGAAAGACTGAGGTTGGTATTCTCTGCTTCTCTCTCATCTATCTCTCCTAAAGGAAAACACAACTTTAATTTTTTTGTTTCTAAGATAGCTACCCATCTTAGTGGGTAGCTCTGAATGGACACTAGTTTTCCTGATAACAACAAGAAAATCAATGGTATATTGACAGTGGATGCTCAAAACACATGATAGGTGATAAAGAAAAACTTCAGCCATATAATGCCTTAGAAAAGGAAAAGAAGGTCTCATTTGGAAATGACACTCTTGCTGTCATAAAAGGTAAGGTTCTGTTCTCTTAAAAGAAAAGGTTAAAGCTGGAAATTTTATGTATGTTGATGGTCTTAAGCATAACCTATTGAGTGTTATTCAAATGTGTGATCAAGGAAATGAAGTAGTATTTCGATCAAATGGATGTGTTGTTAGTGAGTTTGATACAGGAGAAATCATGATCAAAGGCATAAGAACTCCAAACAACCTATACATACTCAAGTGAGGACAACAACAATGCTATCTAAGCAAAAATGATGAACATTGGCTATGGCACAGAAAATTGGGGCATTTAAGCTTCCCTCAAATAAGGAAGAACGCAAATACCAGGCTATTTGTAATTTTCCTGATATCAGCATTCCAAAAAATACAATATGCAAGTCATGTCAATTTGGTAAGCAAACCAGAGCACATTTGTTGGAGAAGGAAGGATCAGCTAGTAAGCCTCTTGAACTTGTTCATACTGATTTATGTGGTCCATCAAGGAAAAAGTCACCTCGTGGAGAAGAATAATATATATTGTTCATTGACGATTTTTCCAGAATGTGTTGGATAGGACTCCTAAAGCATAAAGATGAAGCATTTGAAAAATCCAAGGCCTTCAAAGCTTTGGTTGAAAATGAATCAGATCGCAAAATCAAATGCCTTAAATCTGGTCGAGGAGGGGAATTTACCTCGGATGAATTCTTCGACTTTTGTGAAGAACATGGAATAAGAAGAGAATTTTCCACCACGAGGACTCCTCAACAAAATGAAGTGGTAGAAAGGATGAACAGAACTGTTCAACAAATGGCTTTGTGCCATGCTAGATGACTTTGAAACTCTTGCAACCTTCTGGGGTGAAGCTACATTTTTTGTCGTCACTATTCTCAACAAAACAAACGTTCGAGTAAACAGCGCTCAAACTCCACATGAACTTAGGTATGGTAAGACTCCGACTGTAAAATACTTCAGAGTTTTTGGAAGCAAATGTAACATCAAAAGGAGTGATGAAAAACTTGGCAAGTTTGAACCTAGAGAAGATGAAGGAATTCTCCTTGGTTACTCTTCCTGAAGTAAAGGATATAAGTGTTATAATAAAAGACTAGGGAAAATTGTTGAAAGTATTGATGTTGTGGTTGATGAAGCAGGCCAAAATCCAAAGTAGGTAAAAACCAAAGATTATGAAGAAGATGAGGATTATCCTTCCATATCAAATCAGACTAATTCTGAAGAAGAAACCAGTGAAGCACCAGAAGAATAGATAACGGTAGAAGAAAAGACTCCATCCAGGTATGTTCAGAAAAATCATCCAAAGACTCAAATTTTGGGACAGAAAGAGGCAGGGGTGCAGACAAGAAGAACTATTATAGAAGATTCAAGCTATCTAGCATTTCTTTTCACCATCGAACCTCAAAATGTACATGAAGCATGCAAAGATGAATGTTGGGTCAAGGCCATGAATGAAGAGCTTCAGCAAATTGAAAAGAATAATACTTGGGAATTAGTTCCTAGACCTCATGATAAGAATATTACAGGAACCAAATGGATATTCAAAAACAAGCTGAATGAAAATGGAGAAGTTATTAGAAACAAGGCTAGACTTGTTTGTAAAGGGTATGCTCAACAAGAAGGTATAGATTTTGAAGAAACTTTTGCACCTATTGCTAGACTTGAAGCCATAAGAATGTTTCTTGCTCTTTCTAGTTTTCAGAAATTCAAAGTCTACCAAATGGATGTAAGATCTACCTTTCTTAATGGAGACTTAGAAGAAGAATTATATATTCAGCAACCAGATGGATTCATCCTTGGAAATGATCCAAAACTTGTATGCAGACTCAGAAAGGCTCTCTATGGTCTAAAACAAGCTCGAAGGGCCTGATATTACCGTCTTGACAAATACCTCCATCAACAATGTTTTACAAAAGGATCAGGTGATAGAAATCTATATACAAAGATTAACAATGATAAATTGCTAATACTTGTTGTGTATGTTAATGATATCATTTTTGGTAGCAATGAAGAAGCCATGAGTCAAAATTTTTCTTTGATAATGCAGAAAGAATTTGAAATGTCCCTACCTGGTGAGCTCACATATTTTCTTGGTTTACAAGTTCAACAAAATAAAGATGGTATTTTTCTATCACAAACCAAGCACCTCAAGCAGATCTTGAAAAAATATGGCATGGAAGATTCTACACCAGTATGTACCCCTATGGTAACAGGATTCAGTCTCAGCTCAAATGATGAATTAGCAGCAGTACATCAACCAACCTATAGATCCATGATTGGAAGTTTGCTTTACCTAATAGGTACCTGACCAGACATCATGCATGCAGTGGAAATAGTTGGAAGATTCCAAGCAAATCCTAAGGAATCACACCTGCAGGCAGTAAAAAAGATCTTCAAATATCTTCAAGGAACTCAGAATTTTGGTCTATGGTATCCTAGGGATACAGATCTTACACTTCATGCATATACAGATGCAGATTGGGTTAGAAGCGTGGATGACAAAAAAAGCACTAGTGGCGGTGAATTCTATATGGGTTCCATATTAGTATCTTGGTTCAACAAGAAACAAAGTTCAATTGCATTATCTACAGCTGAAGCAAAATATGTGGCTACTGCATCTTGCTGCACACAACTCCTTTGGATGATGCAAACATTGCAAGACATTCAGATTACATGTACTCCACCCATCTCCATTCTATGTGATAATACAAGTGCAATCAGTATTTCAAAGAATCTAGTCATGCATTCCAAGACCAAGCACATACCTATCAAATATCATTTTCTCTGTGAACAAGTGCTTGAACAAAAGGTCAAATTGGAGTATGTTCCCTCAAAATAATAGGTTGTTGATATATTCACCTAACCACTGCCCAGAGAGACATTTGAATATCTCAGACAGAAGCTGGGAGTAGTTGATGCATCATCTTGCTGTTGAAACTTATCTGTTTCAAAGAAAAGTGGTTGTACGTGAGTATCATGAAGCGTATCCGCGTACATATGTAGGTTTTTGTGTATACAATCGCGTATATGTTGGTTTGAGGAAAAACAGTGGGCTAGACTAAGGATGAAAAGAGTTTGATATGGGTCTGACAGTGATCATCTGGCACAGGTTCAGGGGGAGCATATACTTCTAATAATGCATTTTTGGCATTATCTTAGAAGATCTTGGTACAATTTCACAGTTGTTTTTGATTCAGGTGGAACAGGTGCAAAGGGAGATCATGGTTGCTGGTCTAGATGGTGATTGACAGATGTTGCTGATGATAGTTGCTGATAACTATCATAGTCTTGTTTTAGATATTTTGTCTCTATGTCATGTATATCTTTTATTATCAAGGTCATGTAACGACCTATTTTGTTTCCCCACTATGCATGGGATGGATGATGTAATGTTCTTGTTTTGACAATGTATAAACTTTTGGTATATCCCCACTTGGTTGGGAGATGGATGTATGTATGAGTCTTTGGTGATAGGAAGGTCATTTATGATGTATAGAGTCATGTTCTTCTTGTAGAACATCTTTTTGCAGACCTTGCTTATAGTCAGGGGGAGCATGGACAACACACTTCAGCATATCAGAGATTTCAGCATGTACTCAGGGGGAGCATAACCCTTTGCCCTTGATGACAAAGGGGGAGAGTGACTTGGGGTTGCCATCAAGTCCAAAGAGGGGGATTGTTGGCAGATTTGGCACTATGTCACAGGTGTTGTCCTTGATGGCAACTCACTTAGATGATAGATCATAGTTCAAGCTCTCAGAATAAAGAAAAACAAGTATACGCAGGTTGCCCATTGATCAAGCCACGTATACACGCGGGTTTGTAGACCAAAAGGCGCGTATGCATATACACGCACTTTCATGAAAGGAAAGGCACATATATATTGGAAAACTTGGTTTTGGTCCGTGGTATTTGGTCCATGGTATTTCGACCCATGGTATTGGTCCAAAGTATCTTGTCCAAATTGTTGACCCCAGGTATTTGGTCCAAGGTATTGATTCTAAGTGGTTTTGGACCATGGTATTGAGTAAGGCCTAAGACTATAAAAGGAGGAGAAGATCATTAGGCAAATGCACTCAAGTGTTGAATATCTAATGAAGAATCAAATCTAGAATACAGGTCATTGGGTTATGGTGTATAGCTGGATCTGAATCAAGGATGAACCTGAGCGCTTGATGAAGGATAAGTTATATTGATGGGTCAAGATCTTAAGGCTTGAAGAGAAGTATCTTTGTGTGGTTTTGATCTTTTATCTGAATAAATGGTGCATGTCGTAATCTGTAAATCTGATTATTTGGGTATAACTAATGTCTGAATAGTTGTAAAGGTTAAATCATTTTTTAGAGATCTGTATGTAGGTTCATAATAGAAAAGGCGCGTATACATGTCGGTTCGATGTTTCAAAAGTGCCTATATGCAGTTTTTCCTTGATACAAGTGCGTATGCACGTAGGTTCGTCACATTGAAGTAGCGTACACCTCATAAAATATGCTTTAGCTACTTCTGATTATTGTTGCAATGTTCTAGGTTCTGGCTTGGGTTCTGGTTACTGTTACTGTATTCTGGTTACAACATTCAGAGAAGTGATTGTTTGATTCAGTTTTGGTTGGTGCAAAGGAGATTGGTTGATGCAGATATATTTTGATGTTTGATTGATGTTATTGATGGATCTAGTCTAAAAATTTATGAAACGTGGTCCCTAGAAGAAAAAGAGAAGGTTGTAGCCTTCTGTAGGTCAGCACCTACGTACTAGTAAACACATCAGCTAGTACAAGAGCTAAGGGGGTTGAAGCTCCCTTCCAGGAGAAGCTGGAGAACGAGAGAAGGTTGTAGCCTTCTGCAGGTAGAAGCCTGTGTACTGGTATAAGACTGCACCAGTACAGAAATATTGTAAAAAGAAGTTTCTTATTGAAAGAAGATAGAGACGAATTGCAGCAGGTGGTTTTCACCCACATTGGGTTTCCACCTTATATCTTGTGTTCTTGTGTGTGATTGTCTGCTCTGTTTTTACTGTACCTGGTTACTATTTATATGGTTCTGATGCACAGATTAAAGATCAACATCTGATGAATTAACTAAATTATAAGTATGTAGGGTATACGCTAGTTTCCTTAACTACAGTTGTGTATGTTGGGTGTGGAGCCTGATTATCTTCTATATTCAAAGGTATCACCGCATTAGACCCCAGTTCGAAATGGGGCGGCAACACTGCCCGTAAAATATTCACTACAGGGGGGGTCCAGGGGGGAGATATGACGGTAGAAGTTATATTTAATTTAGGGTTTTTTGCCCTAGAAGGTAACCCCTCACTATATATGAGGGAATTGTATTGCGTCTATATAGATATGTATTCTGAGTGAGAAAGAGAGAGGAGATTGAGAGCGAAGAGGGTGTTACAACGGATCTACTGTAGGTTGTATCTCTTCAGTTTGCTGGATAATATAAAAGGAAGGACTGGTTGCTTCTCCGTGGATGTAGCCCAAACTGGGTGAACCACGTATATCTGTGTCTCTCTTGTTTTATATGTTTATATTTCTGCAATATTCTATGTGTTCCATTGCTCCGTAATATATAATTTTCTAACAACTGGTATCAAAGCCGAAGGTATATTTGGTTGATAAACTCGCAGGAAAGAAGGGTTCCTCGTTCGAGTGGGAGCAATGGCGAAAGATGGTAAGTTTAGGGTTGAGAAATTTAACGGCCAAAACTTCTCGCTGTGGAAGATGCAGATGGAAGATTATCTGTATCAGAAAGATCTGTACCTACCATTGGGCGGAAAAACAAAGATGCTGATGGGAATGACAAATGAAAAATGGAACCTTCTCGATAGAAAGGCACTTGGAACAGTACGGTTATGCCTCGCAGCGTCGATCGCCTTCAACATTTCGAAGGAAACAACGACAGAGGGTTTGATTAAGGCGTTGGAGAAACTATATGAAAACCCTCGGCCTCAAAAAAGGTATTTCTTATGAAACGGTTATTTAATATGAAGATGTTGGAAGGTGGATCTGTTGTAGACCATTTAAATGATTTTAATACTGTTACAAGTTACTTATGTTCTGTAGGGGTAAACTTTGATGATGAATCTAGAGCTCTGTTATTCTTGTGCTCATTACCAGAAAGTTGGAATGGTTTAGTAATGGCCATTAGTAACTCTGTTTTTGGATCTAGCACTTTAAAGTTTGATGATGTTGTCGGTGCTATCCTTAGCGAGGAAATGCGGCGGAAAAGCTCCGGTGAGACATCGGGTAATGCTTTGAGTGCAGAGTCTAGGGGAAGAAAAATGGAAAGAGGAAAGGGCTCAGGATATCACAGTAAATCAAGGAAAGGTAGATCCAAGTCTAGATCGGGGACAGTCTACTAGAAAAGTGGAAAGAAAGGACACCTAAAGAAAGACTGTAGATCTCGGAAGGGAAAAGAAGGAGATGCATAGCAAGAAAACAATCATGAAGCAAATGTGACAGATGAGGTGTTACAAGATGCTTTGATTCTTTCTTTTGAAAATATTACTGATTCTTAGGTGGTAGATTTAGGGGCCTCATTCCATGCCACACCTGATAAGAAATACTTTCATGACTATGTTCAAGGAGATTTTGGAAAAGTTCATTTGGGTGATGATAAACCCTGTAAAATTGTTGGAATGGGTAAGGTTCTTGTAAAACAAAAGAATGGAAACCAATGGCTACCAAAGGAGGTAAGGCATGTTCCAGATCTAAAGAAAAATTTGATTTCAATAGGGTAGTTAGGCGATGAAGGTTGTGTGACAACTTTCACAGATAAAACTTGGAAGGTTACCAAAGGAGCGCTGGTAATATCAAAAGGCGAAAAGGTTGGTACATTGTATTTATGCAATGGTATTTCTAAATTTGTTAATGCTTTAACTTCCAAAGGAGCAGATGTAGCATTATGGCATCATAGGCTTAGACACATGAGTGAAAAGGGGATGAAGATTCTTCACTCAAGGAATTTGTTGTCGGGTTTGAAGAATGTTGATTTGGACTTCTGTGAGAATTGTATTTATGGAAAATAGAAGAAATTTAGATTTCTTAGAGTTGGGAAAGAAAAGAAGAGCGAAAAATTAGATCTTGTGCATACAGATGTATGGGGACCTACTAAGGTATCATCTCTCTGTGGCTTTAGTTATTATGTTACTTTTATTGATGATGCAACTAGAAAAACTTGGATTTATTGTATTAAGAATAAATCTGATGTATTTGATACTTTCAAGAAATGGAAAGCTTTGGTTGCGATTGAGACAGGAAAGAAATTAAAGTGTCTTAGATTAGACAATGGAGGTGAATATTGCAGCAAAGAGTTTGATAGGTACTGTTCAGAGCATGGAATTCATGAGAGAAGATAGTTCCAAGAATACCACAAGAAAATGGTGTGTCAGAAAGGATGAACAAAACAATCATGGAGCATGCAAGGTGCATGAGATTGCATGCAGGATTGCCTTTACAATTTTGGGCGAACGCTGTAGATACTGTTGTTTATCTAATAAACAGAGGGCCTTCAATTTACTTGGATGGTGGTGTTCCAGAGGAAGCATGGAAAGGTAAAAAGGCAAACTACTCTTTTTTAAAGCCTTTTGGTTGTGAGGCCTTTGTCCATATTGATAAAGAAAATAGAACAAATCTTGAGGCAAAGTCAAAGAAATGTACCTTTATTGGATATGGTGTTAATGATTTTGGTTATCGCTTATATGATTACGAAAATCACAAAATCATTAGGAGCAAAGATGTAATATTCAATGAAAAGGTCTTGTATAAGAATCAGTTGAAGGAAAAGAAACAGGAAAAAGAAAACAAGGAATACGCAGTTCTTGATGAAATCACTGAAAAGTAAAGGTGACTAAAAATAATAATAATCAACAACCACAACAACAACAACCACCACAATAGAAACAGGCACCCCAAACACCTAAAATTGGTGTTATAAGATCTACCAGGATAAGTAGACCCCTTAAACGATACTCTCCTTCATTATATTATTTATTGTTGACTGATTCTGCTGAACTCGAATGTTATGAAGAAGCAATGCAGGTTGAAAGCAAGAAAAAGTGGGAGGTAGCCATGGAAGAAGAGATGGACTCCTTAATGCATAACCAGACCTGGGACTTAGTTAGGTTGCCTGTAGGAAAAACTACATTGAAGAATAAATGGGTTTACAGGCTGAAGGAAGAAGATGGAGGAAAACAGAGGTACAAAGCTAGACTTGTGGTGAAGGGGTTTGCACAAAAGAAAGGTATTGATTTTGATGAAATATTTTCTCCTATTGTTAAAGTGACTTCAATCAAAACTATTTTAAGTCTAGTAGCAGTTGAAGATGCATCTTGAGCAGTTAGATGTAAAGACAGCCTTTCTCCATGGGGATTTGGAGGAAGAGATATATATGCAGCAGCCACAAGGATATGAAGTGAAAGGGAAGGAGAAACTAGTGTGCATGTTGAAGAAGAGCTTGTATGGCTTAAAACAGGCTCCAATACAGTGGTATCTAAAATTTGACAAGTTTATGTCTGAACAAGGTTATACTAGACGGCACTCTGATCATTGTGTTTATCTCAAAAAGCAAAATGATGGCAGCTATATTATATTGTTATTGTATGTAGATGACATGCTTGTTGCAGGGTCTAACATGCAAGAAATAAATTTTCTCAAACTAAAATTGGCAAATTCATTTGCAATAAAGGATTTGGGAGCTGCAAAACAAATCCTTGGTATGAGAATAACTAGAGATAGGAAAAATAATAAATTAACATTGTCTCAGAATGAGTACATACAAAAGGTGTTGAAAAGATTTAATATGCACAATGCAAAACCAGTTAGTACACCTTTTACTAGCCATTTCAAACTTAGTAAGGAAATGTGCCCAAAGACCCAAGAAGACATGGATTATATGTCTAAAGTTTCATATGCATCAGCAGTTGGAAGCTTAATGTATGAAATGGTCTGCACAAGGCCTGATATTGTACATGCAGTGGGAGTTGTAAGCAAGTACATGAACAATCCAGGAAAGGAACATTGGATGGCAGTGAAATGGATTCTCGGATATTTGAAAGGTACCACAAATCAAGCATTATGCTTTGGTGGTTCAAACATTTCTCTACAGGGATACGTTGATGCAGATATGGCAGGTGACAGAGATAACTGGAGGAGCACTACAGGATATGTATTTACTGTAGGTGGAATATCTTTAAGTTGGGTTTCAAAAATCCAAAGTGTTGTTGCACTTTCAACAACAGAAGCAGAGTATGTTGCTGCTACAATGGCTAGTAAAGAAATGATTTGGTTCCAAAGGTTTATGGGTGAATTGGGTAAGAAGCATGATATGGGCACGTTATATAGCCAAAGTGCCATTCATCTTGCAAAGAACTCGGCATTTCATTCCAAGACTAAACACATAAAGCTCAAGTACCATTTCATACGATCAATGTTGGAAGATGGAGAGTTGAAGCTGGAAAAGATACACACTAGCCAAAATCCCGCAGATATGCTAACAAAAGTTGTAACCAGGGAGAAACTGACAATATGCTTAGTTTCAATTGGTCTTCAATTATGATGAAAAAGATGAGAAACAGCCAGGTCCAAAGAGGAGTCATTGTCCAGCAAATGAAGCAGCGATGGAGTTGCTATAATCAGTCTCAAAATGGAAGATTGTTGGGTGTGGAGCCTGATTATCTTTTGTATTCAAAGGCGTCGCCGCATTGGAACCCAGTTTGAAATGGGGCGGCAACGCTGCCCATAAAATATTCGTTGTAGGGAGGGTCTAGGGGGGGGGGGCACCTTTGGGGAGCCCCCCCCAAGCTAAAAACAGATGAAAAATTTCCTTGTAAAAGTATAATTTCTAGTCAATCTGGGCCGTTCATTAGGCGGAGATCTGATGGTAGAAGTTATGTTTAATTTAGGTTTTTTTGCCCTAGAAGGCAACCCCTCACTATATATGAGGGAATTGTATTGCGTATATATACATCTGTATTCTGAGTGAGAAAGAGAGAGGAGATTGAGAGCGAAGAGGGTGTTATAGTGGATCTGCTGTAGGTTGTATCTCTTCAGTTTGCTGGATAATATAAAAAGAAGGACTTGTTCTTTCTTTGTGGACGTAGCCCAAACTAGGTGAACCACATATATCTATGTCTCTCTTGTTTTATGCATTTATATTTTTGCAATATTTCATGTGTTCCATTGCTCCGCAATATATAATTTTCTAACAGTTTATATACGCAAGTTTCATTAACTGAAGTAACGTATACAAATCTGATTGTGAAATGAAATATTATTGACTTAATAATATTGATTCATCCCCCCTCTCAGTATTATTTCCAACACCTATCTACTCTATTTCCCTCAATCCATTGGCTTTGATAATTACTATATGAATTGGATCCAATATCTCATTTCCTCAACCTTCTTCTCTATACTCCTAAATGGATCTCCCACTAAAAAATTCTCTGCTTCTTGAGGTATTTTCCATGCAGAGACCCTCTCCCCCTTCCTCTTCATTATGGAAGTGAAAGGAATAGGTAGATTTCTCAAAGTGGCAATCTCAAATAAAAATATCCAAGGATTTCATTTATTCAAAGAGGACCTCCCACTATCACGCTAGCAATTTGTAGATGATACCATGTGTATGGGCATACCAACTATCCAAGAAGGTTGAGGTCCATCTTAGGTATTGGAGGACCTCTCTCTCATGTCAAGTATGGAATCAATAAAGCTAAATCTCAATTTTTTGTTTTTTAATACTGTGGTCATTGTGTAGAACCATAGAACCAGAACTTTGGGCTTTCAAATTTAAAATTTCCCTCAAAATATCTAGGAGATTCAATGGTGGATAGCTCTCTCAAACACAACCTTTGGGCATATCTCATCAATAAGTTCAACAATAAGATGGCTAGTTGGATTTTTTGATCCCTCAAAATTGTAGGAATATTGGTTCTCATCCAATTAGTTCTACAAACCCTTCCTATTTATCTTTTTTCTACTCTCACGATGCCCTCCTCCATCCTCAGCTCATTATAAAGTGTTCAACAATCCTTTTTGTGGAGTGGGGACAAAATGGAGAGAAAATGGTCCTTAGTAGCATGGGATAAGATATGTATACCCAAACTCAAAGGAGGGTTTAGTTTAAGGGAGCCATCAACCCCAGCCAGAGTCTTAGGAGTGAAAATTTGGTGGAATTGGATGCAAGGAAAGCATGATTTATGTAAGCACATCTAGCTTCAAAAATATGTAAAAAACATCCCAATACAACATCTAATAATAAATCCCTTTAGACAAATGAGATTTCCATTTGGAACTTGGAAAAAAAGGGAATTTATATCATTCCACAACACTACTTTTGGGATGACTCATGGAAATAATTACCCAAAATCCAAGATCAAAATTATTTAAACACTCTTCAGCTCACTATGAAGACACATGGCTTGCTCAAAGTCAAATATTATTGGGTTAACCATAACTCCTCCTCTTCTTCTAGATAATCACTGGAACTAATGAACTGGAAACCGATGAAGTAATCTGGTCATAATTCTAGCTTAAACTACAAGACCAACAAATCACAATCTCTACTCAAGTGAATAAACCTAGATGGAGATATGGATCAAATGAAACATTTTCAACTATAGAAGCTTACAAACTCAAGGATAGGTACAATGAGATCCCAAAGACCCCCATATGGATCAATATCTGGAAGTAAAAATTATGACCAAAAGTCTAAATATTTCTTTGGCTCCCCGTACATGGGAAAACACTAACTTGGGACAATATCCAAAAGCGCAACTTTTTAGGACCCTTAGGATTTCTCTTATGCTTCTTATAATTAGAAAACTTGGAGCACTTATTAAGTGGTTTCTATTATACCAACCATATATGTACAACCTTGAATAGCAATATGAAACACCCAGATTGTGAAACCCTAAATATCCCTCAATCCATTAAAAAATTGGAGAGCATAAGTCTTTAACAACCCCATTTTAAATAAGATTTGGGTCTTATTTCTAGGTTTACTTATTTGGTGTATCTATAAAGAAAGTAACCGTTGCATATTTAGAAATAGTTCCCTTTCTCAAAATAAGCTTTAGCTCCTCATTCAAAGGAACATCAAAAAATCCATCTCGAAGCAATCTTATTTGGAGTTGAAGTTAGGAGCAAAAGCATCCATTCTACGGTACAGGAAACTACACCCTAGTACCCTTATCCCTCTACTACTCTCCCTAGTTCTCCACCTATCCCATCTAATTGATCTAGGTGGATATTGGTGGCCATCCGCCAATTCCACTTGGACCCCCACCATTGTTTCTTTCAGTTTCGCAGTTTCCTTAATTGTAGCACAATTTACTATTTTTAGTAGTTTTTCGAGTCCTAAAATTCTAGAGCCATTTTGAGGCCCTAACCTATGTTTTTTTGGCAATCTACCACTAGTGATTTTCTGCCTAAAATCATATTTTTTGTCATAGTCCTCGGAGAGATCTTTCCAATGGGATATCATGCACGTCAAACGGAGATAATATGACCAAGTCGCAACCCCGGGAAGTTGGCTGTCCAACTCAACCCAACTGGGCCCATAAACTCTTGGTGTTACATCTCCTCGGTTTAGGGTTTTGGTTATTTAGGGTTTGATCTTATTGCTAAATAATAAAATGGCCCTTGAGCCTCATTGTAATGCAATTCAAAGGCTTGTAGCCGCCACATCTCTTCTCAGAGATAAGCTACCATCACCCGAGCTAGTATTATTTCCATTCTATTTATTTCAGTATTTGATATTAATGAAACGAAGTGTTATTTATACTACATCTTTGTATTTATGGTTATATATGTAATTTGTTGCATTCTTGTTTAAATCAGGATCAATGGTATCAAAGCAGTCTACTATTTCTCTATTTTTCTTTACATGTCCCCAATGAGGTTGGGATATAAGGAGTTAGGGCTTGAACTGGTCAAACCTTTGCAAGACCAGCCTCGCAAATCCCGACAGCCTCCCATGGCGGATGAAAAGAAAGACGAGCGGGAAGGAGATCCTATCAAAATCTTGCTTGAGGAAGCCCTCGAGTGAAAAAGGAACGTGATGATGGACAACTTTGTGCAGATCCTTCAGCGGCTACCCAGGGGCGACGCATCTACTTCCAGTAGCTACTCTGGAAGCACCACACCCTTTAAGGTACAAGTTATCTTTGACATTCCCATATTTGAGTGTTAGATAGATGCAGACATTGTAGATAGATGGTTAGATCTGTTAGAAGGATATTTTTTCAATTCATTATTTTTCCAGCCAAGAAAAGATCACCTTTGCACTTCTCAAAGTAGCCCCCCATGTCAAGGACTAATGGGAAACCTACTGTGAGTAGAAGGATGAAAGTACAAACTCACTATTTTCGGCTGCACCCACTTGGAACTCATTCCGGGATGCCATCAAGGAGCAGTACTACCCTGTAAGGAGCTATGAGGATAAATATGTAAAGTGGAAAATGCTGCGACAGGGAAGGGACCAAGATGTGTTGGATTTTACCAATATTTTTCATACCCTTCGCACGAAGTGGGTATCAAGGATTCTGAGAAGCATTTGGTTCTTAAGTACCTCGGCTTCCTGCACAAGTACATCCAGGATGAGATGGAATTCCTAGACATCTCCTCGCTCAGCACGACATACCGATATGTGGTCAAGATCGAGCAAAATTTTAAATAGAAGAACTGATACTTTTGATTTGTGAACCCGAAGCAAGGGAAAGGTGCCACAAAACCGTAGAACAAAGGAAAAAGCCAAGGCATAGCAGCCCAAGATAGCCCGCCAAAGCTACAATAAAAGAACAACACCGTGAAGCCAAAGAAGGACATAGGAAAGTGGTGTGAGTTCCATAAGAGCTCCACTCACAACACAAGTGAGTGTCAAGCCAAGCAGTCACTGGTGGCTGAGCTAAAGGCTTTAGAATCAGATGCATGTTATGACTCTGAGTCAGAACCCAACAAGGGGAATGACAAAGGGAAGAAAATTATTGATGCAGAGCCCAATGCCACAGTTGCTACCACAAACATCCAAAAGGAGGAACCCAAATATCCAGAGGAGGAGGAGCTCCTCTTCCACTCCCAGATGTGGGTAAAGGGTTCCCCGCTATAGTTCATTGTCGACAACGGAAGCCAACAGAACCTCATTTCAACAGAGGTCATGAAGTGGATGGGCTTACCGACCACAAAACATCCACAACCATACACGATCAAGTGACTTCACTAAGGACGGGATCTTCACGTGAGCCAGCAGTGCCGCCTTCCATACAACATCAAGCTTTTCATGGATGAGGTATTATGTGACGTTGTGCCCCTTGATGTTTGTGATGTATTATTAGGCCAGAAATACTTATGCAAGTGACATGTTGTGTATGAGTCAAGGTCTCGTGTTTTGATTGTAACTTTGGGAAATAAGTTGTACGGGATATCGGAGGTAGCACCACCTACCACCATCTCTTTGGTTATTGAAAAACAATGTAGTAAGCTCATTTTCAAAACCGGGAAATTTTTTTTCCTGATGATACGCCCTCAAGGAAAGAAGAAGACAATGACCGCGACCTCCAGACAGGGCCCCTCCGCATGACAACAACAAAAGGACAAGGTCGTGGAGGAGTACGAGGACATCTTCACCTCCCCCACAAGGGTGCCTCTACACTGTTAGATCAAGCACTCCATCGATCTGACCCCAAGTGCGCTGCTGCCCAATGGACCAATCTATCAGTGCTACATTATGGAGAATGACAAAATCAAGAGGCAGATTCAGGAGCTACTTCAGAAAGGTCACATCTATCCAAGTTCATCGCCCTGTGGGAGCCCGATCGTGTTGGTACAGAATAAGGATGGGACTTGGAGACTTTGTATTGACTACTGGGCACTGAACAAGATCACTGTCCATAATAGGTACCCGATTCCATGGATTGATGACCTTATGGACCAACTGAAGGGGAAAAAATATTTCAGCAAGATCGAATTGAAGTATGGCTATCACCAGGTACTAATCAAACCCTCAGATGTGTGGAAGAATGCCTCAAAAGCCAAGGAGGGCCTTTTCGAATGGTTGGTTATGACTTTTGGGTTGATGAATGCTCTTGCAACCTTCGTGAGGCTGATGGATGAAATCTTGTGGCCATTCACCAATTCATTTGTATTGGTATACTTGGATGACATCCTAATCTTCAGCCAGAGTTGGGAAGAGCACCTCCACCACATCCGACAGGTTCTCCAAACACTACGACAACACAAGCTATGTGATAATTGGAGAAATGCACTTTTGGCATGACCCGGGTTCAGTATCTAGGGTACATTATTGATGAATGAGGGGTGCATGTGGATCCAGCCAAGATCCAAGTCATTCAGGATTGACCGGCCCCAACCACTCTAACAGAGCTCCGTAGCTTTCTAGGTCTTGCCAATTTCTACTATAGGTTCATGTTGGGATTCTCTCATATCACTTGGCCCTTAAGTCAATTCACCAAGGGAGGAGCGAAAGAAAATTTATTTTGGTCTGAATCTCAACAGAATGCATTCACAAAGTTGAGACATCGGCTCTGCTCTGCACCAGTGCTCATTTTACTAGACTTGAAACATCCATTTGCGATCGAGACAGATGCCTCTAACTATGCTATTGGGGCAGTCCTTACTCAACAGGGGCATCCAGTGGAATATCATAGTGAGACACTTTCAGACACAGTCTGGAAGTATCCCACTTATAAAAAATAGATGTATTCCATTGTGTAGGCTTGCCGACAATGGAAGCATTACATTTTGGGGAAGGACACGGTCATCCACACAGACCACCGACCCCTACAATTCATACAGAAGCAAGGGAAGTTGCAGAATGATCACCATCAAAAGTGGTCCACATACCTGCAGCAGTTCCATTTGATATCAAGTATAAGAAGGGTAGCACCAATAATGTTGAAGACTACCTCAACTGACCACCGATCATGGTGTTAATCACTGTGCTCAACTCTTGTGGGCACAAGACTTCTGATTGGCCACTTCTCTACAAAAGTGACCCAGAGTTCGACCACACATATCAGATGCTCTTGGAGGGTTAGCAAGTTCTAGATTTTCACCTCTAGGATGCCCTATTATGCCACCTAGGACACCTTTGTGTTCCTTCAAGCGAGCAAGCCAAGATGATTTGGGAAGCACACTACAATCAGGTCGCTGGGCATTTCAAGGTCAAGAAAATAGTGGCAGTACTACAGAAGTATTTCTACTGGCTGAATCTTCGACAGGATGTTGGGAAGTACATTAGATCCTGCACTACCTATGCCATTGCAAAATTGACCATCAAGAAGCAAGGCCTCTATACTCTGCTCGCTACCCCTAATCGACCTTGGAAATCCATCTCCATGGATTGCATGTCAATCCTTCCTTCTACTAAGCATGGCAATGACTGTGTTGTTGTGGTCATTGATATATTCTTGAACATGGCCATTCTGGTGGCCTGCAAGAAGAATATCACAATAGAATCCACTGCTAAACTCTTCTTTGAACGAGTGTGGGTACACTTTGGGATCCCACAGTCTATCATCTCAGATCAGGACAGTAGGTTCCTCAGTACATTTTGGTCCAATCTCTAGTCGATGCTGGACACCAAGCTCACTAAATCCACAACTTTCCATCGCCAAATTAATGGCCAGACAGAGGTCATCAATAGGATGATCATACACATTCTCCGCATGTACAACTCAAAGCATCCACGTACATGAGATGAGAGCCTTCCCTATGTGAAACATAGCTATAACTGGGCTCTCCATAGCTCGACTGGCCACAACCCTTTTCAGGTGGGCTTGGAATTCAAGCCACTATGTCACATTGATGTGGCCATACCATTTGAAGCTACTCAGGAAGATTCGGCTCATGTTTAGTCAGAAGTTGATAAGGCAAACAAATTCATTGAGCACATCCAACTATTGGAATTATGACACAGATTTGACACTATGACACAGGTGTTGTCCTTGATGGCAACTCACTCAGATGACAGATCACAGTTCAGACTCACAAATTGAAGAAGGAGAGATATACGCGGGTTACCCATTGACGAAGCCACGTGTACACACGAGTTCGTAGACCAAAAGGTGCATATAGCATACACACGCACTTTCACGGAAGGAAAGACGTGTACATGTTTGAAAGCTTAGTTTTGGTCCATGGTATTGTGATCCATGGTATTGGTCCAAGGTATCTTGTCTGACGTGTTGACCCCATGAATTTGGTCCAAGGTATTGGTTCTAAGTGGTTTTGGTCCATGACATTGAGTAAGGCCTAAGACTATAAAAGGAGGAGAAGATCATTAGGCAAAGGCACTCAAGTATTGAATATCTGATGAAGAGAAAGATCTAGAATACAGGATATTGGGTTATGGTGCATAGCTGGATCTAAATCAAGGATGAACCTTAGCACTTGATGAAGGATAAGATCTAATGATGGGTCAAGATCTTAAGGCTTGAAGAGAAGTATCATTATGTGGTTTTTGATCTTTCATCTGAATATCTGGCGCATGTTGTAATCTGTAAATATGATGATCTGGGTATAAATGATGTTTGGAATTGTTGTAAAGTTCAAATCATCATTTACAAATCTATATGTAGGTTCACCTTAGCAAAGGCATGTATACATGTTGGTTCTGCTTATCAAAACAGCGTATACATCTTAAATTTAATTTGCAATCTATATGCAAGTTCGCCTTAAGAAAACAGTGTATGTACGCAGGTTTGACACAGTGAAGTAGCGTATACCTCATAAAATATGCTTTAGCTACTTCTGTTTTCTGTTGCGGTGTTCTGGGTTCTGGCTTGGGTTCTGGTTACTGTTACTGTATTATGGTTACAACACTCTGAGAATTGATTGATTGATTCAGTTTTGGTTGGTGTAAAGGATATTGGTTGATGCAGATATATTTGATGTTTGATTGATGTTGGGTAGCGGAGGTCCCACGTAATAGTTTTGGGTCTAATAGCCTAGAAATTAGGATAAGAATATTGTAAACCTCTGAAATATGTGGAGCATGAAATGTAAAAGGTTGAGTCAAAGGGTTGTCAGCCCAAGAAATAATATACAATAATAGGAAGTAAGTCGGTCCGCGGACCATAGGAAGGTATAAATAGAACACGGCTCTATGAGGGAAAGGAAGTTCTTTTTGGTATGATTTTGGATCTGAAATGTAATGGGTTTTTGAGGAGAAAAAGTATGAAAGTGTCTGTAAGTCCGAGTCGAGGGTTTGGGTAGGGGATAGAGGATCTGCAGCTAAGTGTGCAGAGGCCTGGAAGGGTCCACAGCTATGTGCGCTGACCCTTGCAGTTGAGTGCGCAGGGTGGATCTGGATGTATTGGTGAAGGAAGAGAATAAAGATAAGTTGCTTCTGTAATTTTGTGTTAAATCTGAAGTATCACGGATCTAGCTTTTTGTATGGATAACATCACTATTTGATCTATTCGTATATGCTTACATCTTGAATACATGTGAATCTGGGTTTAATCCAAGTGCACAAACTGGATAAATATGATAAATGTTTGCTTAAAGGCCCCTCTAAGTAGATCTAATTTACAATACTTTGTCAAATAGATTAGATCTGTAAACAACGCGCTAATAGAAAGTAAGTGTTATTATGGGTCCAAATATGCATGAATACAGAGCAGCGTGAAGCTGCAGAACGATGCACAAAACCCCCAGACCACATCTAGACATCCCAAGGGTGCAGAAACCTGGTTCTAGCATCCTCCCCTGCTACCTCGGGTGAGACCTCAGTCTGCGCTCCGCGGACTATTGCCAAAAGGGTTGGTAGTTGCGGGATTTGTTTAGCTAAATAATTCCTCCGAACCTGGGTCAGGCCCATATAAGACAACAAATGGTTCCATTGTCGAGACCGGGATCTACCTAAGGGGTGTCTGATGTGGAGTGCGGGGACTCTGTAGAAAAAGAGTTGAAGGATCGAAGGGACGAGGAACAGTAGTAGTTTGGAGTACGGTGGCAGAGTTGACAATGACGAGCATGATCCAGCTATCGGTATTCAAAGGAGCAAGAAGCAAAGATCCAGAACAATCTTGGTCCATGCTAACCTCAGAATGGAATGCACATAGAATTGCAAATGATAATATCAGAAAGGCTACCTTAGTTAACGCGTTGCAGGACCAAGCGCTGACATGGTACATAAAGTGTTGGAAATAATACTGAGAGGGGGGGGTGAATCAGTATTATCAAGTTCTTTTAATAAATCTTCCTTATTTATTCTTTGAATTATTTTTGCATGTCAGTACCATAAAATAATGAGCATGAACAGATAATCACACCAAAGAACACAAGATGTAAGGTGGAAACCCAATGTGGGTGAAAACCACCTGCTGCAATATGTCTCCATCTTCTTTCAAATTAGAAACTCCTTTTACAATGGTTTTGTACTGGTGCAGTCCTTTACCAGTATGCAGGTTGCAACCTACAGAGAGCTACAACTCTCTCTTGTTTTCCAGTCTCTCCTGGAAGGGAGCTACAACCCCCTACTTCTTTTCTTTCAAGGACCCCTTTTCATAAATTTTCAAACTGGATCCAAGAACATCAAAAACCCATCAACTACACTTGCATCATCAATCTCTGATTTCACCAAAGCCAACCCGCATACAGATCTGCAAATATTTCCTTATAACTTTTCAGTTGTTACATCAGACATACCCAGATCATAACATGTGTAAAATAAAACATGCATCAATAATTCAGACCCAGATTATTAGATTTATAGATCAAGCGTATGCCACATATCACAAATCAAAATCATATAGAGATACCACTATTCCAGCCTTAAGATTTTGACCCATCAATAGAACTTATCCTTCTCCTTACGCTCAGGTTCCTTCTTCATTCAGATCCAGATCTGCACCAAAACCCAATCACAATATTCCAGATCTAGCACTTTATCAGATATTCGATGATTCAGAAGATGCTTTGCCAAATGATCTCCTTCCTCTTTTATAGTCTTAGGCCTTTCACAATACCACGGGCCAAAACCATAGGATCAAAAAACTGTTGGACTAATACCATGAACCAACCATGAAAGTACGTGAGATCAACACTTTTGGATGCAATACCACAGGCCAAAACCATAGGAACTGTCGGACTAATACCATGAACCAACCATGAAATTGCGTGAGATCAACACTTTTGACGAGGTACCATGGTCCAAAACCATAGGTTCAAATACCAAGGACTAACTACCATGGACCAAAGGTAAGTTCTCCAACATATACGCGCTTTTCCTCATAGGTTCACATACCAAGGACTAACTACCATGGACCAAAGGTAAGTTCTCCAACATATACGCACTTTTCCTCATAGGTTCAAATACCAAGGACTAACTACCATGGACCAAAGGTAAGTTCTCCAACATATACATGCTTTTCCTCATAGGTTCAAATACCAAGGACTAACTACCATGGACCAAAGGTAAGTTCTCCAACAAATACGTGCTTTTCCTTGCATGAAAGTGCGTGAACTTTTTCTCTACATGAAATAAACTTTTCTCTGCATAAAAGTGCGTGAACTTTTCTCTACATGAAATAAACTTTTCTCTACATATAAGTGCGTGAACTTTTCTCTACACTATAATTTATTATCTGAGATGAGTGGGTTGCCATCAAGTACAACATATGTATCATAATGCCAACAATCTCCCCCTTTGGACTTGATGGCAACAACAACCAATCACTCTCCCCCTTTGACATCAAGGGCAAAGGGTTATGCTCCCCCTAAGAACATGCTCCCCTTGACTATAAACCAGATCTGCAAAGAAGAACCATAATCCATGACCATGAAAGAGATAGAGACGTATTGCAGCAATATTCAGACCAGCATCCATGATCTCCTTCTGTACTTCCTCCATAATGCCAACAATGCATGATATGCTCCCCGTGAACCTGTGCCATTCGATCTTTGACCAATCCGCAACCCAGCACATGTACGCATATACTTCAGATGAACCTTGCGTACAACCAACAATCAGAAGAGATTCAACAACAAGATGATGCATCAACAACCCCCAGCTTTTGCCTGAGGTATTCAAAGGTCTCCCTAGGCAATGGTTTGGTGAGTATATCAGCAACCTGTTCCTTAGAAGGAACATACTCCAACTTGACCTTTTGTTCAAGCACTTGTTCCCGGAGAAAGTGATACTTGATTGGTATGTGCTTGGTTTTTGAATGCATGACTGGGTTCTTTGAAATGCTGATTGCACTTGTATTATCACATAAGATGGAGATGGGTGGTGTACAAGTGATTTGAAAATCCTGCAAGGTCTGCATCATCCAAAGGAGTTGAGTGCAGCAAGATGCAGCAGCAACATATTCTGCTTCAGCTGTAGACAAGGCAATCGAACTCTGTTTCTTGCTGAACCAAGATACTAATCTGGAACCCATAAAGAATGCACCACCACTTGTGCTTTTCCTGTCATCCACGCTTCCGGCCCAATCTGCATCTGTATAAGCATGAAGTGTGAGATCTGTATCTCTAGGATACCATAAGCCATAGTTTTGAGTCCCTTGAAGATATTTGAAGATTCTCTTTACTGCCTGAAGATGAGTTTCCTTTGGATTTGCCTGAAATCTTCCAACTATTCCCACTGCATGCATGATGTCTGGTCGGGTACCTGTCAAATAAAGTAGACTTCCAATCACAGATCTGTAAGTTGGTTGATGCACTGCTGTTGATTCATCATTTGCACTGAGGTTACATCCTGTGACCATGGGTGTACATACTGGTTTTGCTTCTTCCAAACCATATTTCTTCAAAATCTGCTTGAGATACTTGGTTTGAGACAAGAAGATCCCTCCTTCATTTTGTTGGATTTGCAAACCAAGAAAATATGTCAATTCTCCAAGCAAGGACATTTCAAATTCTTTCTGCATCACCAAGGCAAAGCTTTGACTCATAGATTCTTCATTGCTGCCAAAGATAATGTCATCTACATACACAACAAGTATCAGCAATTTGTCATTTTCAACTTTTATATAAAAATTGTTGTCTGTGATCCTTTTGAAAAACCTTGTTGATGAAGATATTTGTCCAAATGATAGTACCAAGCCCTTGGAGCTTGTTTGAGGCCATAGAGAGCCTTTTTCAATCTGCATACAAGATTTGGATCATTTCCAAGAATGAAACCATCTGGCTGCTCAATGTATACTTCTTCTTCCAAGTCTCCATTCAGAAAGGCTGATTTCACGTCCATTTGAAATACTTTGATGTTTTGAAAGCTTGAGAGAGCAAGGAACATTCGGATGGCCTCAAGTCTTGCAACAGGAGCAAAAGTTTCTTCAAAATCTATTCCTTCTTGCTGCACATACCCTTTACAAACAAGTTTGGCCTTGTTTCTAATTACTTCTCCATTTTCATTCAATTTATTTTTGAAGACCCATTTTGTTCCTATAGCATTCTTATCCTTTGGTCTAGGAACTAGCTCCCAAGTGTTGTTCTTTTCGATCTACTCAAGTTATTCATCCATTGCTTTGACCCAACATTCATCTTTGCATGCCTCTTTCACATTTTGTGGTTCAGTGGAAGAGAGTAATGCCAAATAGCTTGAAGCTTCTGCAATTGTTCTTCTTGTTTGTACACCTGCTTCTTTCTATCCCAAAATCTGAGATTCTGGATGATTCTTCTGAACATATCTGGATGGAGTCTTCTCTTCTATCCTTATCTGCTCCTCTGGTTCTTCTTGAGGTTCTTCTTCTTCATCATTCTGTCTTTGAGGATGGCCTTCATCTTCTTCGATATCTTCATGATTTACTTGCCTAGGAATGTATCCCTTCTCATCAACCACTACATCAATGCTGTCAACAATTCTTCCAAGTCTTTTATTATAGCACTTGTATGCTTTGCTGTGTGGAGAATAACCAAGAAGGATGCCTTCATCTGCTCTAGGTTCAAGTTAGCCAAGTTGCTCATCAGTATTTTTAATATAGCATTTGCTCCCAAAGATTTTGAAGTGCTTTACCGAAAGAGTCTCACCATACCAGAGCTCATGAGGGGTTTGAGTGCTGTTCACTCGGACATTTGTTTTGTTGAGAATAATAACCGCAGCATGTGCTGCTTCACCCCAAAAAGTTGCGGGAGTTCCAGATTCATCAAGCATAGCACGAGCCATTTGTTGGACAGTTCTGTTCATTCTTTCCACCACTCCATTTTGCTGAGGAGTTCTAGCTGTAGAGAATTCTCTTCTTATCCCATGTTCTTCACAGAAATCGAAAAATTCATTTGAGGTAAACTCCCCACCTCTGTCGGATCTAAGACACTTAATTTTGTATCCTGATTCATTTTCAACCAAGGCTTTAAATGATTTGAATTTTTCGAATGCTTCATCTTTGTGCTTCATAAATCCTAACCAGACAAACCTGGAGAAATCGTCAATGAATAATATCAAGTATTCTTCTCCTCGAGGTGTCCTTTTCCTGAATGGACCACATGTATCTGTATGTACTAGCTCAAGAGGCATGCTAGCTGATCCTTCCTTTTCCGGAAAGGTAGTTCTGGTTTGATTTCCAAACTGACATGATTTGCATATGGTGTTGTCTGGAACTTTGATATCTGGAAGACCACGAACTGCCTGATATTTGCATGCTTTCCTTATTTGTGAAAAGCTTAGATGCCCCAACCTCCGGTGCCATAACCAGTGCTCATCATCCTTGCTCAGATAGCATTGTTGTTGTCCTTCTTCAAATATGTATAGATTATTTGGAGTTCTTTTACCTTTGATCACTGTTTTACCTGTATCAAGATCACAAACAAGACATCCATTTGATCTGAATATCACCTCGGTTCTTTGATCACACATCTGGCTGAAACTTAGAAGATTATGTTTCAATCCATCAACATACAAAACATTTCCAGCTTTGACCTTTTCTTTTAACTGAGCAGTGCCTTTTCCTTTTATAGTTGCAGGAGTATCATTTCCAAAAGAAACTTTCTTTCCTTTTTCTAGAGCAGAATATGATTCAAGTTTTTCTTTATCACCTGTCATATGCTTCGAACATCCATTGTCAATGTACCATAGATTTTCCTGTCCCTCTGCATAAAATGCTATCCCACATCTTTCTGTTTGTGGTTCCTTTATTCTCCATGTTTTGGTGCTTGAGGCTTGTTCCTTTGTCTGCTGAAACCTGCTCCTACATTCAGAATCTTCATGACCAAAGTTATTGCAAATAGAACATTCAACTTCATTTTCAAGAACCGAAAAGTTGTTATAGGTCCTTTTTGTAATCCCGGTCATACTTCTTTGTTTTTGAGCTTCTCTAGTCATGATCGTTTTATATGCAACACATTGAGCTGCTTTGTGACCAAAGTTATGGCAAGAAAAGCATTGTCCATTGAAGAAATTTCTGCGGTTATCAAATCTTCCGGCCAAACGATTGTAATTTCTATTGTCATTCATTCTTGAAGCAAATTGAGAGGATTTTACCTATGGCTGGTTGTAGCTTTTGTTCATCCTTAAGACAGATTGCCCCTGATTTGCCTGATAGTCTTTGTTTGTAATTGGTCCCTGCTTTACTTGGTGATCTCCAATTTGCTCATTCCTTCTTGCTGCATCAAGATAACTCTTTGAGGTGGATGCTTGAGAAGTTTCTCCATTATAGCCCAGACCTGCCTTGTTTAGAGGAGAGCGTTGTACATTGATGATCTCATCCAGAGTTTCAGATCCTTTGACAAACTTAAGATTAATAGCCTTTGTTTTCTCAATCTCTTTTCTAAGACCAACAATTTCGCCTTCTAACTTTTCAAGATATTTTTCTTTTTCATCAATTTGAAGTTATAGAGTATCAATGATCCTATTCTTTTCTTCTATACATGTCTTGAGT
Source organism: Pinus tabuliformis (assembly GCA_031772625.1). NCBI lineage: Eukaryota > Viridiplantae > Streptophyta > Pinopsida > Pinales > Pinaceae > Pinus > Pinus tabuliformis. The sequence goes on along the minus strand of CM062817.1, from coordinate 503,056,059 downwards.
CTAGAAATTTCTTCACAAAAGCTATCCACATCTATAACATCCATGTAATCATCATCTTCAAATGCCATTAAGAGTTTATAGTCATTACCTCGTTCATCTTCGTCACTATTTGATAGACCATCACTATCTTCATGAGTGTAGTAGCTTTTCTTATTTGCAATCTGTTTCTTGTTCCATCTAGCAGGTTCCTTTTCTTTATCCTTATGAGGACATTTTGCAGCATAATGACCTACTCTTCCACAAGCAAAGCATTTAAAAGGTAACTTACCTCTGAACCTTCCAGTTCCCCTTTGAAGATTTCTCACAAAATTTGATTCTTCTTCTTCTTCTTCTGGCACGTGACTTGCTTCATAATAGTCTCCTTTGCTTGAAGCCTTGAAAGCAGCTTCTCTTCTGTCTGATGGACCTCCCTTTCTCATTTCATAAGCAGTTAGAATTCCGTGTAGCTGAGACATAGTAAGAATTCGTAGATTTTCCTTTTCTTCTATTGCAGACACTTTAGATTCAAACTTGGGGGACAATGATCTTAGAACTTTTTCAACCACAATAGCCTCTTTTATTTCTTCACCCAAGTTTTTCATGCAATTAACAATCTCATCTACCCGAAGGAAATAGTTAGCCACACTTTCATCATTATACATTCTGAGATTCTCATACTGAATCCTGAGGGTTTGAAGTTTAGCACGCTTTACCTGTTCATCTCCTTCGTAGCTCAAGACAATCTTGTCCCATATTTCTTTTACGGATTTATATTGCATAAACTTCACGAATTCTGTTTGAGATAAGCATCCCAGCAGAGTATTGACTGCTTTAGCATTTGTTTCATATTTCTTCTTTTCGGCCGTATCTGTAGGAGTAGCTGAAGGAAAAGTGTAGCCTGTAGCTATGATATCCCAAACTTCTGTACCAAGAGATTGAAGATAGGCAGTAACTCTTACCTTCCAATAATTGAAGTTTGTCCCATCAAAAATTGGTGGCCTAATTGATGCTTCCCTCTCGTAGTTGCTCATGATGAATGATCTTCCTTCAAGCGATCAAGCTTCTCTGAAGGACCTGCTCTGATACCAATTGTTGGAAATAATACTGAGAGGGGGGGGGGGGTGAATCAGTATTATCAAGTTCTTTTAATAAATCTTCCTTATTTATTCTTTGAATTATTTTTGCATGTCAGTACCATAAAATAATGAGCATGAACAGATAATCACACCAAAGAACACAAGATGTAAGGTGGAAACCCAATGTGGGTGAAAACCACCTGCTGCAATATGTCTCTATCTTCTTTCAAATTAGAAACTCCTTTTACAATGGTTTTGTACTGGTGCAGTCCTTTACCAGTACGTAGGTTGCAACCTGCAGAGAGCTACAACTCTCTCTCGTTTTCCAGTCTCTCCTGGAAGGGAGCTACAACCCCCTACTTCTTTTCTTTCAAGGACCCCTTTTCATAAATTTTCAAACTGGATCCAAGAACATCAAAAACCCATCAACTACACTTGCATCATCAATCTCTGATTTCACCAAAGCCAACCCGCATACAGATCTGCAAATATTTCCTTATAACTTTGCAGTTGTTACATCAGACATACCCAGATCATAACATGTGTAAAATAAAACATGCATCAATAATTCAAACCCAGATTATTAGATTTATAGATCAAGCGTATGCCACATATCACAGATCAAAATCATATAGAGATACCACTATTCCAGCCTTAAGATTTTGACCCATCAATAGAACTTATCCTTCTCCTTACGCTCAGGTTCCTTCTTCATTCAGATCCAGATCTGCACCAAAACCCAATCACAATATTCCAGATCTAGCACTTTATCAAATATTCGATGATTCAGAAGATGCTTTGCCAAATGATCTCCTTCCTCTTTTATAGTCTTAGGCCTTTCACAATACCACGGGCCAAAACCATAGGATCAAAAAATTGTTGGACTAATACCATGAACCAACCATGAAAGTACATGAGATCAACACTTTTGGATGCAATACCACGGGCCAAAACCATAGGGTCAAAAACTGTCGGACTAATACCATGAACCAACCATGAAATTACGTGAGATCAACACTTTTGACGAGGTACCATGGTCCAAAACCATAGGTTCAAATACCAAGGACTAACTACCATGGACCAAAGGTAAGTTCTCCAACATATACGCGCTTTTCCTCATAGGTTCAAATACCAAGGACTAACTACCATGGACCAAAGGTAAGTTCTCCAACATATACGCGCTTTTCCTCATAGGTTCAAATACCAAGGACTAACTACCATGGACCAAAGGTAAGTTCTCCAACATATACGCGCTTTTCCTCATAGGTTCAAATACCAAGGACTAACTACCATGGACCAAAGGTAAGTTCTCCAACATATACGTGCTTTTCCTCATAGGTTCAAATACCAAGGACTAACTACCATGGACCAAAGGTAAGTTCTCCAACAAATACGTGCTTTTCCTTGCATGAAAGTGCGTGAACTTTTTCTCTACATGAAATAAACTTTTCTCTGCATAAAAGTGCGTGAACTTTTCTCTACATGAAATAAATTTTTCTCTGCATATAAGTGCGTGAACTTTTCTCTACACTATAATTTATTATCTGAGATGAGTGGGTTGCCATCAAGTACAACGTATGTATCATAATGCCAACATAAAGTACTCAAGTGGTCACCCAACTACGGGGATAGCAGAAATCCAGACCGAACTAAAAAAGGAGTTTAGCCAGCCAAAGTCATAAACACAGTCAATCATAGGGTTCAAAGAGATCACAATGATTCCTGGTAAAACCCCCTGGGATTTGGACCAAAGACTGAAAAGTACTATTCGTGAGGCTAACATGACATTGACGGATGCACAACATTGTGCTTGGTTTATGGCATCCTTAACACCACATGTGAGGACGGCTTTGTCACAATAGAAGATCTCAACCCAGGCTGAAGCATTAGAGACAGCGACAAGGTTGCATGAGACTCCGTTACAAGACCCGAGGTTGGGAGTTCAACAAATCCAAGCGTAGATCCAAAATTTGTGCTTGGAAATGAAGAAGTTAAAACAATAACAGGCACCACGACCAAAAGTTTGGGAGGAAGTATGGTGTATAAAGTGCAGGAGCCCAAGGCACGATAAAAATCACTACTAGATCTCAGTGAATTATGTGGCAACGGGGGGACCAACATCATTGCGATTAGAGGCACAGGCAGGGCCAAGCACAACAACCACGCTCTAATGTGAAATCTGCCAAGTGGGAGGAAAACACAACACTGATAACTGTCATATATTGCCAAAATAAAACTAGACCCCCCAACAGCTATTTTGTAACTTTTGCAGATCAGTGGGCCACGAGGAAAGAGACTGTCATAGCTACCAATTATTAATGGACCAGTCAACTACTTACATAATGTAGACTAAGGCGCGAGTTTAGGATCCAGCCGCGGCAATTGCGCGTGGTGGGTTCCAGGGCCATGGATGAGGACAGGGCAGAATGGGGCCAGGAAGGGGTCGTGAGCAACTAATCTGTTACAACTGTAGAGGTCCAGGACATTACACATGGGATTGTACCAACACAACTAGAATTTAATGCAGTTATTGTGAGCAATTCGATCATGAGCTGATAGATTCCCCTACGCTGATAGCACATATTCGTGAAAAAAGGGTGGCACAAACAACAACAACTCAGAATGTGCAAATGATGAGGTCCGAACCCCGCGAGGAGGATCCCAAAGTAAACATGGTACTGAGAAGTGGCACGGCCACAGGAGTAGATAGAAAGAGTAGGGAAGACACAGGGAAGGAGACATATCTGGAAGCTAGGGAGAGCTTCATGGAGATCTCTAGCCGAGGTAGTAGGGATCAGCCTAAGCCAGACAGGGATCCCTCGATGATAACTACCTTTTTAGAGACATGTATAAAAGTTCTTCATGACAACAGGGAAATTAAAGGCTTATAGGAATTGATAAATAGATGTGCAGGATGGAGTGAACCTCGCGTAGTTCGAAAGCTGGGAAGACATGCATCGCGGACTGGGAGGGAAATGCGACTAACAGCGTAGATCGGCGATTATGAGATGGATCAGGTCATTCTGGATCTAGGCTCAGATGCTAGCATACTACCCAAATAGACTTTGGAGTACATGGTTAAGCTTACACTTCAACGGTCCCCTATCCAATTGCAGATGGCAAACCAGCAGAAGGTCCTACCCATGGGAAGGCTGCAGGGAATTATGGTAGATATTGACGGCGCAAGTACTCGGACAGACTTTTAAGTGATTGAAATCATGGATGAAAGTACACCTTATCCTGCATTGTTAGGAATAGACTGGGCTACTGACATGAATGGGGTTATCAATTTAAAGAAGCGGACCATGATATTTGAAACAAAATCACTCCGCGTAGTCATTCTGCTAGATCCAGCTGAAGGACCGCGCTATATTGAACCTGTGCACAACAAAGAAAGCGACGACGAATTAGATGGTATCTACAGAATAGCTGCACAAAGGCAAGAATGGGTCAAGACAACAGAGGATAGAAGAATATCACGGGGCTATGTAGAATCTTGCACCACCGATTTAGATGAAGAAGACGAGCGGTGGCGTAATAGGTTGAATGGAGTGACCACGCTACACTGCAATATGGTGACTAAATCTCTGTACTGCGTAAGGGCCCAGGATCGCGAATTGTCGACGTATGATGGGCTGACAATAATAGATGAATTCCTGACCAAATTTGAAATCGCAGTACCAGAGCACCAATGGTTTGATGCATTGAAGTGGGCATTGCGCACGATGCCTACGTGATGGTGGGACACACATGAAGGGACTTTCGAAGATTGGCACAGCTGCAGGCACATGATGAAGATCAAATTTGGGAAGACGAAACTATGCATAATGGAGGAATATGATGGATGTGATAACCCGCACATGCACCTTACCAAATGGATCAAAGCCTATGGAGAGGAACCTCAGCCAGAATGGGTGCACTTATTTTATCACACCCTAGATATCATTCCCAGAAACTGGTATACTGAAGCGGAGCTTCGGCACGACACAGGCAAATGGGATATCTTGCGCAAAGGGTTCTTGTCGACATTCCTCTTTGAAGATCAATGGATGGATCCCGTGGACGACGCGTTACAGCTGGTAAAGGCCACCATTTTCAAGACGCCACTGGAACCAGAAGAAACTATGTAGCCCAACTGGTTGCGACAGTTGAGCCAGGCTCTCGAATGCTATAATGTCCAGGTAGAAGATGATGAGGACGATCCAAGAAACGTCAATATTCCGAAATCAGAGGGGATTCGTGAGGTGCGTGGACCCGAAATCGAAGATCCAGATATCACATTGTCGTTGAAAATGAGACAAGTCAATATCAGAATAGAAGAGGAGCTGAAGTATGCAATGCTTGGGGACTATTAGGATGATGCCACAGTGGAGAAGGTCATCGAATTGCTTCGGGAATATCGAGATTTATTCCCAACAAAAATCACAGAGCTAAAAGGGATCCTAGGAGATCTGGGAATGATGAAGATAACATTGAAACCAGACGCGAAACCAATTAAGCAGCGACCCTACCGATTGAATCAAAAATATAAAGCAAAGGTCCGTGAAGAACTGGACAAGATGCTGGCAGTAGGAATCATTGAACCAGTCGAGGAGTTCGACTGGGTAAGTCCAATGGTTGTGCAGGAGAAGAAACAAAAGGGTGAGATTCGCATCTATGTGGATCTCAGGAAGCTCAGTGATGCTTGTGTTAACGATCCGTTTCCAACACCATTTATAGATGAGGTACTGGAAAATGTGAGGGGGTAGGAAGCCTACTCCTTCACGGATGGGTTCTCAGGATACCACCAGATCAAGATCGCGCCAGAAGATAGGAGTAAAAAAATGTTCGCCACCAAATGGGGTTGCTTTCAGTACACAGTGATGCCCTTTGGACTAAGGAACGCGTCAGAGATATTTTCATGAATAGTGGTAGCGGCATTCAAGGAATTTATACACAAGTTCTTAGAGGTCTATCTTGATGACTGGACCGTGTTCGGACTGGTTAAGAAACACATAGCGAGCTTACGGTTAATGCTAGATACTTTCCGCCGACACCAGATTGCGCTAAACTTAAAGAAGTGTACTTTCCTTGTCCCATTCGGGAACCTGTTGGGCCATGTGGTCTATAAGCAAGGCCTAATGGTGGATCCGGCAAAGATCGCTATCATACTCAATCTGCAAGCGCCGCGAAGTGTCAAACAACTACACGCCACACTAGGACACATGGGCTACTATCGGAAGTTCATCAAAAGCTACGCCCAAATCACGGCTCTGATGGAACAGTTGCTGAAGAAGGATGCTACTTATTGCTGGAATGAGGAATGCAACAAAAGTCTGGAGACGCTTAAGGAAAAGATGGCATCCGCCCCGATATTGGTCTTTCCGAAATGGGACGTCGAATTTCATGTGCATGTTGACACGTCATGTATCGCGTTGGGGGTGGTACTTACTCAACTAGGAGCGGAAGGAATTGACCATCCGATTATGTTCACAAGTCGCCGGTTGTCAAAAGCTGAGAAGAATTACTCCACTATTGAGCAAGAGGGATTAGCGATGGTATATGCGCTTCAAAAATTCTACCACTATCTACTCGGGGGCCACTTTAAGATGAGTACCGATCACTCTGTGTTAAAATACCTAGTCAATAAGCCTGTGTTGGGGGAGCGCATTTGTAGATGGTTGCTATTATTTCAAAATATGACTTTGAGGTTGTCGTAAAGCCGAGACGCCTAAACAAAGGCCTAAATCACCTGTCTCGAATTGAGACCAGTGAAGAGCCCACAAATTTAAAGGACGGACTCCCAGATGCACAACAATATGCAGTGCACGTAGCAGATAGCCATTTTGAGGATATAATCCATTTCTTAACTACAGGAACTGCGCCACAGGGATATTCAGTTCAGCAAAAGAAGGAATTAGTGATACGCGCAGCAGACTTCATCGTGATTGCCAGACACCTCTATTAAATGGGCAATGACGAAATATTACGTAGGTATATCCCAGAGTTCGAGCAAGGATAGATCCTGGCCGAAGCACATGGGCAGGTTGCTGGCGGACATTATACGAGTCGCGCCACAGTCCAGAAGATTCTTCACGCAGGATTATGGTGGCCCACTTTGCATCAAGATTTGAAAGCATAATGCCGAGCCTGCAACGTATGTCAACGAATGGGGAAACCATCACGGTGAGATTAAATGCTGCTCCAGCCACAGATGACACTACAACCATTCTTGAAGTGGGAAATCGACTTCGTAGGACCTATCAAGCCACGAGGGAAGATGGACGCGTGCTATATCATCACCGCGATAGAATATTTAACCCGATGGGCAAAGGCACAGTCGGTTAAGGACTGCACAGTTGTGACAGCTATGAAGTTTTTGTTCGAGAACATACTGACAAGGTTTGGATGTCCCAAAATTCTCATGAGTGATCGGGGAACACATTTTTTGAATGAAACGATCAGTGCACTCACTGAGGAATTCTAGATATATCACCAATAGATTACACCATACCACCCGCAAGCAAATTGGACCGTTGAGGAATTCAACAAAATCTTGGAGACCGTGTTCACCAAGGTCTGTAATGCGTAGCGAAATGACTGGGATTTTCGCATCCCTGTTGTGCTATGGGCATACCGAACCACATGCAAGAAGCTGATAGGCCAGACACCTTTTCAGTTAGTCTATGAAGGAGGCCATTATGCCTATGGAATATATTGTGCCTAGTCTGTGGATCGCGGCAATAACAAGTATGGTAGACCACGGGGCTTTGGAGGAAAGGCTTTCACAGCTAAAGGAACTGGAGGAGGAATGGTTTTTTGCTGGATTCCATCAACAAGTACAAAAACAGTGCGAGAAAGTGTGGCATGATCGCCATATCAAGATGCGCACCTTCAAGGAGAATGATCTAGTATTTCTATATGACAGTAAGTTCGAGAAGTTCCTTGGCAAACTCCAAATACATTGGTTGGGACCCTATGTCATCAAAGAAGTTACTGATGGGGGCACAGTTTAGCTTTCCAAACTCAATGGAGACCCATTCCCAGGCCGAGTGAATGGTAGTCGCCTGAAGCTATACATGGGTGGGCCGACTCCCTGACTAACCGCTCAAGGGACAATCTCACCGGTCCAACCAGTTAAAAGAGAGCGCAGAACAGTAAAGCAATCTGGGGGAAAGAGGTGTGAGCGCTAGGATACGTGTCGATTTGACCCATCACCAATATCGCGGTTGCGCGGTAAGAGTGCGCTGATGCGTTGCTAAGAGACGAGGTGACCATTCTTGTCACTATTCATCACAAGATGTCTACATTATGGAAAAAGGGAGCGGGTGGCAGGCAGTTAAGAGAAAGAGTACGAGCCAGATATAGAACGAGATGCCACAGATTTCACATGAGGATGCTAGAACAGGTGGGAACCCATGAATTTGAAATTCGAATCGATTATAAATCATCGAGGGGCATCCACCGGGTGACCTACACTTCTGGAAAACATATGATGGTTATCAATATGGAGCTTTTCATTATCTCTACATAAGGAGTCAGCTCGAGGGTGCTGATATGGCCGATGGAAAAGCAGGACTCTCTCAGGAGCATGGTGGTGATAGCTGTGGGCATCCCACAGAGTGCAACATCCACAGTATGGGATGTACTGGAAAAGGGGAAACATGAAGCAGAATTGGTCCAGATGTCATCGCCCCGCCAGGGGCAGGCTGGAGAACTACAACAAAACAGAGAAAGGATGAAAAGACGAAGACCATTGGCAGCAATACAGTTAATACGTCATCTCTAGGGTACGTTGAGGATTGGGATTTCATGGACAACAGCAAAGTTCTTGTAAAAATGCAACAAAACCTGTAGCAGACAGTGCGAAGAGTAGATACGAAGGTCAAAAGTGGCTACACTGGTATGAGGACGTCCCGTATGTGGCTCCCCCACTTGAGCTAAAATTTGATGAGGGGGTGTTCTGTGTTAACCGAGCAGAGCAAAATGAGCATTATTGGTTGCAAGAATTGGTAGAAACAACGAAGCAGGAGCCAGACGAAGCGTTGTAGGAAACAACGAAGAAGTAGAAGGATGACGAGCATCACTCAGATGGAGGTGAACCGTGAAGCCAAGGCAGCGCATCTCGCCACACCAACAAGTGACTTGGATGAGTCATGATGATTGTGTTGGGGGACTGTTGGGTAGCGGAGGTCCAACGTAATAGTTTTGGGCCTAATATCCTAGAAATTAGGATAAGAATATTGTAAACCTCCGAAATATGCGAAGAGCGAAATGTAAAAGGTCAATTCAAAGGGTTGTCTGCCCAAGAAATAATATAGAATAATAGGAAGTAAGTCAGTCCGTGGACCATAGGAAGGTATAAATAGAGCACGGCTCTATGAGGGAAAGGCAGTTCTTTTTGGTATGATTTTGGATCTAAAATGTAATGGGTTTTCGAGGAGAAAAAGTCTGAAAGCGTCTGTAAGTCCGAGTCGAGGGTTCGGGTAGGGGATAGAGGCTCTGTAGCTAAGTGCGCAGAGGCCTGGAAGAGTCCGCAGCTGTGTGCGTGGACCCCTGTAGCTGTGTGCGCGGACCCCTATAGCTGAGTGCGTAGGGCAAATCTGGATGTATTGGTGAAGGAAGAGAATAAAGATAAGTTGCTTCTGTAATTTTGTGTTAAATCTGAAGTATCGCAGATCTAGCTTTTTGTATGGATAATATCACTGTTTGATCTATTCGTATATGCTTACATCTTGAATACATGTGAATCTGTGTTTAATCTAAGTGCATGAACTGGATAAATCTGATAAATGTTTGCTTAAAGACCCCTCTAAGTAGATCTGATTTACAATACTTCATCAAATAGATTAGATCTGTAAACAGTGCGCTAATAGAAAGTAAGGGTTATTCTGGGTCCGAATCTGCACGAATACAAAGCAGCATGAAGTTGCAGAATGGTGCGTGAAACCTCCAGACCACATCTAGACATCCCAAGGGTGTGGAAACCTGGTTCTAGCACCCTCCCCTGCTACCTTGGGTGAGACCTCAATCCGCGCTCCGCGGACTATTGCCGAAAGGGCCGGTAGCTGCGGGATTTGTTTGGCTAAATAATTGTTTTGAACCTGGGTCAGGCCCATATAAGCCAACAATTGATATTATTAATGGATCTGGTCTGAAAATTTATGAAACGTGGTCCCTGGAAGAAAATAGAAGGTTGTAGCCTTCTGTAGGCCAGTACCTATGTACTAGTAAACACATCACCTAGTACAAGAGTTAGGGGGTTGTAGCTCCCTTCCAAGAGAAGCTGGAGAATGAGAGAAGGTTGTAGCCTTTTGCAGGTAGAAGCCTGCGTACTGGTATAAGACTGCACCAGTACAAAAACTGTAAAAAGAAGTTTCTTATTAAAAGAAGATAGAGATGATTACAACAGGTGGTTTTCACCCACATTGGGTTTCCACCTTATATCTTGTGTTCATGTGTGTGATTGTCTGTTCTATTTTACTGCACCTAGTTATTGTTTATATGGTTATGATGCTCAGATTAAAGATCAACATATAATGAATTAACTAAGTTATAAGTTTGCAGGGTATACGCTAGTTGCCTTAAATACAGCTGTGTATACACGCAAGTTTCATTAACTGAAGTAGTGTATATAAATCTGGTTATGGAAATGAAATATTATTGACTTGCTAATACTGATTCACCCCCCCCCCCCCCCCCCCCGTCTTAGTGTTATTTCCAACAATTGGTATCAGGGCAGGTCCTTCAGAAGAAACTTGATTGCTTGAAGGAAGATCTATCATCCTAAGTAACTACGAAAGAGAGGGATCCATTAGACCACCAATCTTTGATGGGAGCAACTTTGTTTATTGGAAGGTAAGAAGCATAGCCTATCTTCAATCTCTTGGAACAGATGTCTGGGAAATCGTAGAAGGAGGATATACATTTCCATCAGTAATTCCTATAGATATGGTAGGTAAAAAGCAATATGAAACCAATGCCAAGGCTGTCAATACATTATTGGGGAGTCTATCACCATCAGAATTTGTCAAATTTTGCAGCTCAAAACTACCAAAGAAATATGGGACAAGATCGTTCTAAGCTATGAAGGAGACAATCAGGTAAAATGTGAAAAACTGCAATCTCTCAAAATTCAATATGAAACTCTCAAAATGCACAATGATGAAAATATAGCTAGTTACTTCTTACGTACAGATGAGATTGTTACTTGCATGAAGAACTTGGGCGAAGAGATAAAAGAAGTTACTTTAGTTGAAAAGGTTTTAAGATCCTTGTCTACTAAGTTTGAATCAAAAGTTTCTGCCATAGAAGAAAAGCAGGATCTTCAGAGTATTACTATGACACAGCTGCACGGAATCTTAACTTCTTTTGAAATGAGAAAAGGAGGTCCATCAGATATGAGAGAAGCTGCATTCAAATCTTTGGGAAGATAAGAACTCAATGCATCAGGAATATTTCATAATGAGAGGAAGAAGCGAACTTTGTCAAGAACCATCAATGGGGTTTTGGAAGATTCAGGGGTAAACTACCTTTCAAATGTTTTGCTTGTGGAAGAGTCGATCATTATGCAGCCAGATGTCCTCATAAAGATAAGCTTGGTAAAGGTAAGGAATCAACAAAATGGAATAAAAAACAAAGTGTAAATAAGAAGAGCTACTATACGCATGAAGATAGCGATGGTTTATCAAATAGTGATGAAGATGAAAATAGTAATGACTATAGACTTCTGATGGCTTTTGAAGATGATGCTTTCTTATATGCTTTAGATTAAGATGACATTTATGAAGAAATATCTAAACTCAAAATTTTTTTAGAAGAAAAGAATATGATTATAGATACTCTGGCATTCCAACTTGCTGAAAGAGAAAAACACAATGAAAAACTAGAATATGAAATTGTGGGTCTAAGAAAGGATATTGAGAAAACAAAAGCTCTCAATCTTAGATATGCTAAAGGATCAGAAACCCTAAATGAAATTATCAAAGTGTAGCTTTCTCCTTTGATAAAGACAGGTCTTGGATACACTGAAGAAGCATCCCAAGCACAGAAGCCGTCAATCTCCACTAAAAGCTATCTTGATGCAGCAAAGAGTAGTGAACAGTTTGACAATCGATAGTAAAGGCATAAAGCAAATCAACAGGTAAATCGGGCTCAATTTACTTCAAGGATAAACAAAAGCTACAACCAACCTTAGGTAAATCATACTCAATCTATTTCAAGAATGAATAGCAACTACAATCACCATGTCAGTAGATTCGATAATCACAGGAACTTCTTCAATGGCTAATGTTTTTCATGTCATAACTTTGGATACAAAGCTGCTCAATATGTTGCTTACAAGACCATCATTACTAGAGAAGCACGAAATCAAAGGAATGTGACGGGGATCATGAAACAGACCCACAATAACTTTTCTCTTCTTGAAAATGAAATAGAATGCTCTATTTGCAACAAATTTGGTCACAAAGAATCTGAATGCAGGAGTAGATTTCAGCAAACATCTTAGAAGGAGAAAACTTCATTAAATCCCAAAATATGGAGAAAGAAAGAACCACAAATAGAAAGATGTGGTAAAGCCCTATATGCAGAAGGACAAGAAAATCAGTGGTACATTGACAGTGGATGCTAGAAACACATGACAGGTGATAAAGAAAAACTTCAGTCATATAATGTCTTAGAAAAGGAAAAGAAGGTCTCATTTGTAAATGACACTCCTGCTGTCATAAAAGGTAAAGGTTCTGTTCTTTTAAAAGAAAAAGTTAAATCTGGGAATGTTATGTATGTTGATGGTCTAAAGCATAACCTATTGAGCGTCAGTAAAATGTGTGATCAAGGAAATGAAGATGTATTTCGATCAAATGGATGTGTTGTTCGTGAGCTTGATATAGGAGAAATTGTGATCAAAGGTATAATAACTCCAAACAACTTATACATACTCAAGGGAGGACAACAACAGTGTTATCTAAGAAAAAATGATGAACACTGGCTATGGCACAGAAGATTGGGGCATCTAAGCCTCTCTCAAATAAGAAAAGGAAGAAAATTCCAAGCTGTTGGTGATATTCCTGATATCAGCATTCCAGAAAATACAACATGCAAATCATGTCAATTTGGTAAGAAAATCAGGTCGTAATTCCCTAAAAAGGAAGGATCAGCTAGTAAGCCTCTTGAACTTGTTCATATTGATTTATGTGGTCCATCAAGGAAAAAGTCACCTCGTGGAGAGGAATACTTTATATTGTTCATTGATGATTTTTCCAGAATGTGTTGGATAGGGCTTCTAAAGCATAAAGATGAAGCATTTGAAAAATTCAAAGCCTTCAAAGCCCTGGTAGAAAATGAATCAGATCGCAAAATCAAATGTCTCAGATCTGATCGAGGAGGGGAATTTACCTCGAATGAATTCTTTGACTTTTGTGAAGAACATGGAATAAGAAGAGAATTTTCCACTGCGAGGACTCCTCAGCAAAATGGAGTGGTAGAAAGGATGAACAGAACTGTTCAACAAATGGCTCGTGCCATGCTAGATGAGTTTGAAACTCCTGCAACCTTCTAGGGTGAAGCTGCATTTGTTGTCGTCACTATTCTCAACAAAACAAATGTTCGAGTAAACAGTGCTCAAACTCCACATGAACTTAGGTATGGTAAGAATCCGACTGTAAAATACTTCAAAGTTTTTGGAAGCAAATGTTACATCAAAAGGATTGATGAAAAACATGGCAAGTTTGAACCCAGAGCAGATGAAGGCATTCTCCTTGGTTACTCTTCACGAAGTAAAGGATATAAGTGTTATAATAAAATGCTTTTGAAAATTATTGAAAGTATTGATGTTGTGGTTGATGAAGCATGCAAAAATCCAAAGCAGGTAAAAACTGAAGATTGTGGAGAAGATGAGGATTATCCTTCCACATCAAATCAGACTAATTCCGAAGAAGAAACCAATGAAGCACTAGAAGAACAGATAAAGGCAGAAGAAAAGACTCCATCCAGGTATGTTCAGAAAAATCATCTAGAGACTCAAATTTTGAGATAGAAAGAGGCAGGTATGCAGACAAGAAGAACTATTATAGAAGCTTCAAGCTATATAGCATTACTTTCCTCCATCGAACCTCAAAATTTAAATGAAGCATGGAAAGATGAATGTTGGGTCAAGGCCATGAATGAAGAACTTGAGCAAATTGAAAAGAATAATACTTGGGAATTAGTTCCTAGACCTCATGATAAGAATATCATAGGAACCAAATGGATATTCAAAAACAAGCTGAATGAAAATGGTGAAGTTATCAGAAAAAAGGCCAGACTTGTTTGTAAAGGATATGATCAACAAGAAGGTATAGATTTTGAAGAAACTTTCACACCTGTTGCTAGACTTGAAGCCATAAGAATGTTCCTTTCTCTTTCTAGTTTTCAAAAATTCAAAGTATACCAAATGGATGTAAAATCTGCCTTTCTTAATGGAGACTTAGAAGAAGAAGTATATATTGAGCAACGAGACAGATTCATCCTTGGAAATGATCCAAAACTTGTATGCAGACTTAGAAAGGCTCTCTATGGTCTAAAACAAGCTCCAAGGGCCTGGTATTACCGTCTTGACAAATACCTCCATCAACAAGGTTTTTGAAAAGGATCAGATGATAGCAATCTATATACAATTATTGACAATAATAAATTGCTAATACTTGTTGTGTATGTTGATGATATCATATTTGGTAGCAATGAAGAATCCATGAGTCTAAAATTTGCTTTGGTAATACAGCAAGAATTTGAAATGTCCCTGCTTGGTGAGCTCACATATTTTCTTGGTCTACAAGTTCAACAAAAGAAAGATGGTATTTTTCTGTCACAAACCAAGTATCTCAAGCAGATCTTGAAAAAATACGGCATGGAATATTCTAAACTAGTATGTACCCCTATGGTAACATGATGCAGTCTCAGCTCAAATGATGAATCAGCAGCAGTACATCAACCAACCTACAGATCCTTGATTGGTAGTCTGCTTTATCTAATAGGTACTCGACCAGACATCATGCATGTAATAGGAATAGTTGGAAGATTCCAAGCCAATCCAAAGGAATCACACCTTCAGGCAGTCAAAATGTTTTTCAAATATCTTCAAGGAACATAGAATTTTGGTTTATGGTATCCTAGAGATACAGATCTTACACTTCATGCATATACAGATTCAGATTGGGCAGGAAGTGTTGATGACAGAAAAAGAACTAGTGGTGGTGCATTCTATATGGGTTCCAGTTTAGTGTCTTGGTTTAGCAAGAAACAAAGTTCAATTGCATTATCTACAGCTGAAGCAGAATATGTGGCTGCTGCATCTTGCTACACACAACTCCTTTGGATGATGCAAACATTGCAAGACATTCAGATCACCTGTACCCCACCCATCTCCATTCTATGTGATAATACAAGTGCCATCAGTATTTCAAAGAATCCAGTCATGCATTCCAAGACCAAGCACATACCCATAAAATATCATTTTCTACGTGAACAAGTGCTTGAGCAAAAGGTCAAATTGGAGTATGTTCCCTCCAAAGAACAGGTTGCTGATATATTCACCAAACCACTGCCCAGAGAGACATTTGAATATCTCAGACAAAAGCTGGGAGTAGTTGATGCATCATCCTACTGTTAAAACTTATCTATTTCATAGAAAATTGGTTATATGCTAGTTTCATGAAGTGTATCCGCGTACATATGCCGGTTGCTATCGATACAGTCGCGTATATGTTGGTTTGAAGAAAAGCAATGGGCTAGACTTAGGATGAAAGGAGTCTGATATGGGCACAGGTTCAAGGGGAGCATATACTTCTAATAATGCATTGTTGGAATTATCTTAGAAGATCTTGGTACCAATTCACAGTTGTTTTTTATTCAGGTGGAATAGGTTCAGGGGGAGATCATGGTTGCTAGTCTGGATGATGATTGACAGATGCTACTGATGATAGTTATTGATAACTATTATGGTCTTGTTTCAGCTATTTGGTTTCTATGTCATGTATATCTTTTAATGTCAAGGTCATGAAATGACCTATTTTGTTTCCCCACTATGCATGGGATGTAATGTTCGTGTTTTGACATGCATAATCAATTGGTATACCCCCACTTAGTTGGGTGGATGAGTTAAACTTGGTATATCCCCACTTGGTTGGGAGATGGATGTATGAGTCTTTGGTGATAGGAAGGTCATTTATGATGTATGTATAGAGTCATGTTCTTCTTTTAGAACATCTTTTTGCAGACCTTGCTTATATTCAAGGGGAGCATGGACTCGAGCATGGAGCTCAATCAGTACACTTCATCATATCTGAGAATTCAGCATTTACTCAGTGGGAGCATAACCCTTTACCCTTGATGACAAAGGGGGAGAGTGACTTGGGGTTTCCATCAAGTCAAAAGGGGGAGATCGTTGGCATTATGACACATATTTGACACTATGACACAGGTGTTGTCCTTGATGGCAACTCACTCAAATGATAGATCACAGTTCAGACTCATAGAATGAAGAAGGAGAGGTATACGCAGGTTACCCATTGACCAAGTCACGCGTACACACGGGTTTGCAGACCAAAAGGCGTGTATAGCATACACACGCACTTTCACGGAAGGAAAGACGCATACATGTTTGAAAACTTAGTTTTGGTCCATGGTACTTGGTCCATGGTATTGTGATCCATGGTATTGGTCCAAGGTATCTTTTCTGACATGTTGACCCCAGGTATTTGGTCCAAGGTATTGGTTCTAAGTGGTTTTGGTCCATGATATTCAATAAGGCCTAATACTATAAAAGGAGGAGAATATCATTAGGCAAGGCACTCAAGTATTGAATATCTAATGAAAAGCAAGATCCAAAATACAGGTTATTGGGTTATGGTGCATAGCTAGATCTAAATCAAGGATGAACCTTAGCGCTTGATGAAGGATAAGATCTAATGATGGGTCAAGATCTTAAGGCTTGAAGAGAAGTATATTTGTGTGGTTTTTGATCTTTTATCTGAATATCTAGCGCATTTTGTAATCTGTAAATATGATGATCTGGGTATAACTGACGTCTAGAATTGTTGTATAGTTTAAATCATCATTTACATATCTGTACACAGGTTCACCTTAGCAAAGGCACATATACACGTTGGTTCTATATATCAAAATAGTGTATACATCTTAAATTTAATTTGCAGATCTGTACGCAGGTTCGCCTTGAGAAAACAGCATATGTATGTAGGTTACACACAGTGAAGTAGCGTATACCTCATAAAATATGGTTTAGCTACTTCTGTTCATTGTTGTAGTGTTCTAGGTTCTGGCTTGGGTTCTAGTTACTATTACTGTATTCTAGTTACAACATTCTGAGAAGTGATTGATTGATTCAGTTTTGGTTGGTGCAAAGGAGATTGGTTGATGCAGATATATTTGATGTTTGATTGATGTTATTGATGAATCTAGTCTGAAAATTTATGAAACGTGGTCCCTGGAAGAAAAGAGAAGGTTGTAGCCTTCTGTAGGCTAGCACCTACATACTAGTAAACACATCAGCTAGTACAAGAGCTAGGGGGTTGTATCTCCTTTCCAGGAGAAGATGGAGAACGAGAGAAGGTTATAGCCTTCTGCAGGTAGAAGCCTACATACTGGTATAAGACTGCACCAGTACAAAAATTGTAAAAAGAATTTTCTTATTAAAAGAAGATAGAGACAATTGTAGTAGGGTGTTTTCACCCACATTGGGTTTCCACCTTATATCTTGTGTTCATGTGTGTGATTGTCTATTCTATTTTACTGCACCTGGTTACTGTTTATATGGTTCTGATGTAAAGATTAAATATTAGCATAATATGAATTAACTAAGTTATAAGTTTGCAAGGTATACGCTAGTTGCCTTAAATACAGTTGTGTATACACGCAAGTTTCATTAACTGAAGTAGCATATATAAATCTGGTTATGGAAATGAAATATTATTGACTTTCTAATACTGATTCACCGCCCCTCTCAGTATTATTTCCAACACCAACATATCCGCCAACAGGTCCATGACATTTTGGAGAAATAAAATGCCAAGTACAAGCAGCGACATGATCAACATCGGGAACCACACAAGTTTTGGGTGGGCGACAAAGTCAGGTTTCATTTGCAGAAGGAACGCCTTACCGGAGCTTATCATAAATTCAGACCGCTCTGATATGGTCCTTACAACATTACCAAGGTTGTAGGCAATAATTCATTTTAGCTCAGCATTCCCCCATTCCTTGGCCTACACCCAGTGTGCAATGTGGACTGTCTTTGACCATACTTCCCACCATTATTGGACACATCAGACATTGCAGAACAACTCACACCTATAGAGTTAAATCCAGATTGCATGGAGTAAGCCACAACTGATCAGATCATGGACACGCAGATGAAGAACACTCGCCAACAGAAGATCCAACTGTATCGAGTTGTCAAAGCATGCCAACTCCTTCACCAGGGCAAGTGGCTCACCAGGGACCAAGTTCAGCAAAAGTTTCCTCATCTCATGGAGGAACTCAACACAATGGGGACCGTTACTTCCTAAGGGGGGAGGAATGATCTAGGTGGATATTGGTGGCCACCCGCCAATTCCACTTGGACCCCCACCATTGTCTCTTTCAGTTTTTTAGTTTCCGTAATTGTAACATAGTTTACTGTTTTTAGTAGTTTTTCACGTCTTAAACTTCTAGAGCCATTTTGAGGCCCTAAACGACGAATTTTTGGTAATCTACCACCAACGATTTTCTGCCTAACATTATCTTTTTAGTCGTAGTCCTTGGAGAGATCTTTCCAATGGGTTATCGTGCGCATCAAATGGAGATAATATGAGCAAGTCGTGACCCCGAGAAGTTGGCTGTCCAATTCACCCCAATGGGACCCATAAACTCTATGTTACATCTCCTCAGGTTAGATTTTTGCTTGTTTAGGGTTTTATCTTATTGTTCAATAATAAAATGGCCCTTGAGCCTCATTACAACACAGTTCAAAGGCATGTAGCCACCACATCTCTTCTAAAAGGTGAGCTACCATCGTCCGAGCTAGTCTTATTTCCATTATGTTTATTTCAGTATTTGATATTAATGAAATGAAGTGTTATTTCTACTGCATCTTTGGTTATATCTATAATTTTTTGCGTTCCTGTTTAAATACGGATCACTAATTGGGCACCTACTCCCCAGAATTTTGTAAAGCTTAACTTCAATGAAGAATCAAATGGAAAATCAAGCCTTATCGGATTTAGTGAAATATTCACAGCTCACTCTAGATCTCCCCTTTAAATATACTCAGGTCCCATGCGGCACAATAACAATAATATATCTAAGTTGAAGGTGTTGGAAGAACGAATAAGGATTGTGTAAGCTTAGGGATACACCAAACTGATTGTGGAAGGAAACTCAAAATTAGTCATCACTATAAACAACAAAATTATAAATGGTGCGCCCCTTTTTAAGGTCTCCCAGAGCTAGATAATGGAGAGTCTATTTCATCAAGTTTCCTCCTTCATTATGGTCATCCCTATGAACATTCCCTATATATGTAGGTGGAGAAACAAAATAGGTAAAAAATTGGCTGAATATTCTTCTCAAGCCACCTCAATCTCAACCTTCTGGAACTCCTTCAATAGCTCTCCCCTCAAACAAGAGTGTCGAATATTAGCCAAGCAAAACTCAAACTCCCTAGATGGGGTGCACATGACTTGAAAAGGTGTGGGGCGTGCTGCCACCATTCCTTTAGAGAACTTGCTAACCACATGGATCATTTTCACCATAAAAAAGACTTAAAAATACCCCATGAGCACCTATTGATATTTTCTTAAGTCATACTTTAGACATGCTGTAATCATGGGTTGCAATAGGTGAATATGGCAACTTTCTCCTCAACTAAAAGTTTCAAGCAATATCCAATATCAAATATGTCATTCCACTTATGGCTTAGATTGTTATATATTCAAATCTTTCCAAACCATCTTTCAAAACCATGACTAATTCAGTTCTATATTGGATCCAAGAAAAGGCCACCAACTTTTAACAACAAGGTGACATATAACATATATTTTAGGATAGAGAAAAAGAGATTACATATTTCGATTTCTCTATTATTATAACATGGATAACATAGGAGTTGAACCAGGACCAATGCTCCAACAAAATAGCGATCTAGGAAAATTCTTGCTTTGTCTTCAATGGAGAACACTTTCTCAACTTCCATATGTTTTAAATGTGACATTCTTTGGCCATTGCGATGCGGTGAGATTCAAAGTAATTCCCCATAGTTTTTAGTGAAAGTTGAAATTGTAGTCAAAGTCAAAATGGAATTTGAATACCATCTTCCTCATTATATTGGTTAGGTTAGAGGATAGAAACCACGTAAATATATTCTTCTTAGCTGAGCATAACTCTATTGTAGGTCAAAGAATATTCTGGAAATTCAAGAGTTAAACATTCATTTCACATATCATATTTTTATAAAATATTTCAAACTATAATCAAGATAAAGATATCATTGATTAATAATTTAAATATAAATAGTTATAACATACAAACTTAAAACAAATGGCTTCATTCCTATACATCAAATTTCTATGAAATATTCCAAAATATAAATCAAAATAAAGATAACAATTATTATTAATCAACTTGAATATTTACAAAATTGTATCATAATAAATTTAAAAGTAAACGTTCACATATCAATCATGAATACAATTCATGGTTTAACCATGGTCAAAAAGACCTCCCCAAAACTAAAAAATGAGCTTTTATTTCTTCCCATTTCAAATATTAAACTATTTTGGAATGAAACGATAGGCATCACTTCGGTGAGAGTGAATAATCTTGTGCGCGCAACAAAGATCCATCCTCATCATGCCATGATGGGTATTTCCATGATCATACTAGTGATAATCAATACTAATGGGTTGATGTTAACACTACAGATGCCCAAACATAATTACTTTTCCCAAGATGATGATGCATTTGCATGAATATGAATGTTTACAAATCCTTTAACTAGGAAAACATGGCGGTTTGAGTGGTGTTTATCACACGCTCGCGAGGGATTACCAGTGATAACCATCCATAAGGTCGTTCTGATTATGAAGAGACAAGCGCTACCCTTCTAAGATAAAGTACTCCTATTATTATGCCTCCTCAGCCTTGGTGGTGAATTGGTAGCAACGGAGGAACATCTTCCTCTTTTCCAAACACTCTATTGCATAATCAAATCCAAATTGGCCTCCACTGAGGATACGATTACTTTCATAGTCATGCGTATAAAGATAGTATCTGAAGGAAAA
The DNA here is from genome assembly GCA_031772625.1 of Pinus tabuliformis. NCBI lineage: Eukaryota > Viridiplantae > Streptophyta > Pinopsida > Pinales > Pinaceae > Pinus > Pinus tabuliformis. The sequence goes on along the minus strand of CM062817.1, from coordinate 503,034,713 downwards.
GCTCTCACTTAATCTTCTCACGCCTCTTCTTGTTGCAGTAGGAGAAGGAGGGTTAAGATGATAATTCACTCCCTAGAGACTTTTACGGAAAGAGAGATGCTTCCCATACACCGGCCTTGACAATGCAGCTACAGGATTCATCGTTTTGTTTCTTTCTACTTCCAAAATCACCAATTCTTGGTGGAATTTTGTGTTCTCCTCGAAATTGAGAGTATTATTAGTGGTAAGGGCTCAAGAGTTCCCTTCACTTGAGATTGCATAAGTGAAGTTACTTGCACCATATCGTACCCATTAAGCAGTTTGTTAGCGTAACTAATTTCACCTACTCTATATATATCGACTTTTCAAATTGATCTCTATGACATTGGGTTTCATCACCAGCTAGTTATTTCATTGTGAAAAGGTTGTTTGCATGGTTTGACTCCTTAGATTTATTAGTGCAGGTTGTTTTCTTGTTTTACTTTCTGCAGACCTTAGGCATGGATTGTGAATTTGGACTATTAATATTGTTTAAGTTCTTAATTAAATTATTAATGTTAAATCTAGTGGCAACAATTCTGAAATTTACCAATCAAGGGATCCCTTTTAACAAGAATCCTAGTCCTTTTGCTTGCTTTGGAAATGTTGGTCCTCCTTATATTACTATGTTGTCGCTTTCTGAATTCACAATAGGTTTACTAGTGTGGATTCTTTCAACTTATTTAGTCCCAAATACCCAAATTGTTCCACCTCAACCAAGTTCTCCATCTCAACAAGAACAACTGTTCATTGACCCTTTACCTTCTTCACCAAAAATGTCTTCCTCCCTTTCTTCTTGTTCACTTTGTAAAATCCTTAATGCTAGTAACTATGTGAATAAGAAGAAGAATAAAGGGAAGAAGAAGAAGATGAAGAAAGGTAAGAAATAATTCAACCAACCAACTATTTCTCTGAGTATGGGAAATGTTGAGGAGCAGTCCAAAATACGTCACAAGACCAAATTCCCTTGAAAACTTTGTAAGGATGACCACCTTCTTATTGATTGTCATGGTATTCCAAAGGTGTTAGAAGTGTGGTCTGAAAATTCTCATCAACTTATTATTGATCCATCGACTAATGATTGTTAGGTTTCTGGGAAAAATGATAAAGTTAGGTATCCCTGCAGGTTATCCGAAGGGAATCATCAAACTCATCTTTGCCTCCACATGGATGAAGCCTCAAAATTATTGGAAAACCTTACTATTTCTCAAAAACAACTTCCAACTAGTTACCGTATGATTTCTCCCAACCTACTGTCAGTTGATAGGGTGGTTGATCTAATTCCAAGTGCAACCAATCCTACTCGTCCATTAGAGAGTGAAACACATATCACTAGGGTTTATGAGCCATTAGTTGATCAAGTGGTTGAACCAATTCCACATTCAATCGATCTCACTCTCTTTCCAAAGAGTGATATTAATACTGCTTAGGTCCTTCTTGTTACTTCAGATTCTTCTACACATGGGGGCATTCTACCTATTTCTACGAAACCCCCTCCAAGTACAAAATTCATTTCCTTTGATTGGAATGGACTGACAGAACCTTGTCTTCCTTCTTCCATCCCTTTCCAAAACATTATGAAGGCTTATGATAAGAATTTTTGTCACACGAATATAGATGAAGGTGCTTTTGTTAGTATTTTATCCTCAACTTCTTGGCAAGATTTGGGTTCCACTGAGCTTGTATATGTTACACAGAATCTTTTGGCTTTAACAGAACCATCAGTGAACCTTTAGGAACCCTTCCTAAGTTACCCATCACCTTGGAAGGTAAAATTGTTTGTATTCATGTTATGGTAGTCCAAGGCCCCTTGGATTTAAACTTTCTCCTTGGGCGAGACTATGTCTATACACTCTTTCAAGTGATGTCTTTCCCTCACAATGGAAACATTGTGACTATTAACCATCTTTCATTCATTGGTCTTGATTCGACTACCAGCTATCTGACAACCCTTAATGTTCCTTATATGGAAGTGGTATCTACCCAACCACGAGTAAATTATGTATCAACCTGTCCCACGTTTTCATTTACCGATATAAGTGAGCCTAATGCTATTTTCTCGACCTCTTTTTAATCAGATCCAGTAATTGGCATGGTGAATCCTATGGGGGAATTTGAACTTGATTTTCTTACCCCTATTTATTCTCTTCATGTGTTCTTTCCAGAGAACTATTCTTCCTTCTTATGAATACTCTTGGAATCCATGATCGAGGTATGTCCCTTAACATGTGTTTCTTCTAGTTGGAAGCCATGATCAAGTTTCCATGAGGATGATTCTTTTACTATGTCAACCTCGTTAAAAAATGAAACAAGTCCCTATGAGGATGGTTATTTTAATGTGTCAACCTTGTTAAAAAATGAAGTAGGTCCCAGTGAGGATGATTCTCTACTATGTCAACCTCACTAAAAAATGAAACAAGGTCTGAGCATAATTATTTTTTTTCAAGCTTGTATAAAAATGAAACCAACCGATCAGATTCATGAGCATAGTTCTGTGTCAAGCTCGTTAAAAAATGAAACAGATCCCCTTCTAATTAAGTTGAGTCTTTGATTAGGTTGCATAAATGTTAAATTGAATATTTCATCTAATCTTGTCAATGAACCTTCATGTCATCTACATATTAGTAGTACATTGTAATGTTTTGTATCATATTTTACATGTGTGGCAATTTTACTTCTTTTTGTAAACTCCTTCCTACTTCTCTTGTGTTTTAGTAGTTGCAATACCCTCCAAAATTTTGGCTTGCATCCAAATTTCAAAGCCTTCCTTGGTTTTTCCTTTGATGGTTGCAAACACTTTATCTCACCCCATGAGATATTGTGAAGTCTTTCCACCATTTTTCTTGTTTGACCGGTAGTCATATTTTGGCATGTTGATTGCTTTGTCATGCTTGCAATCTTATTCTGGTGATTTTGAAGGCTTGTCTTTGTGTGTGGGTTGTCTTCGCTATGTAAAAAACTGTTGTACTCACACACAAAGTTGTAAGCATTGTCGCACAAGTGTTGTCACAATCGTCCAAAGGCCTATCACAAGTGTCATGCTTGTCGCTCTCAGCTCTAACATAGTCTCACTAAGGGTATGTTTCATCGTGTTTTCATGGTGGTCTATGTAGTCTCATTGTACGCTAAGTGAATGATCACAATGTCAGTTTGGACAAGTTCACTTACTTTCAACTCACTAAAAAACCCTCTTCCACGAGACACCAACTGAGCTACACTTCATAGTCTTCACCCTCAATTACCCTGCTCTGCTACCTAGAACTACACAGTGTTTGAGGTTGTCCTCTAGGATAGTTGCACTTTGCAATCCTGGAGGTGAGAAATCGATCTGCCTCCCAGAATTGTACAAAGACTGCCTCCATGACCAAACTCAACTACACATTTCTCAAGCACAGCCATCATGCATACTTCTCGCCTAGAAGGAACATGCACTACTCTGAGACCTGGGTCTACATTGTTCTCCAAAACTGTGCTTACATGCCCAACTGGTCCTTTGCTACCTTGCTCTGCACTATTCTAAACAATTGTGTAGAACTTCCCAGCCGACCCTTGCTGCCTTGCTCTGTAGTGCCTTCAAAAATTGCACAAACATGTCTAGTAGTTCCCCTGTTTCCTATCTTGCATTGTTCCCAGAAATTGTGTAGTCATGCTCAATAGGACCCTCTGCAGCCCTGCTTTGTCTTCCATCTAGAAACTGCACAAAACTGCCCAAGAGTCCCTTTGAAAGCTCCATTTTCTCTTCCCTCTGGAAATTGCGCAGAGGTGTTCCCCCTCAAGGTCCCACCTTGTAGCTGACATTGGTGACTTTCACTACACAATTCTGCCTCCTAGTGGTCACTGCGTAATTTTTCCCGACAGTGTAGCCTGACCTCCTAGAATTACTCATTCCAGTTTGATTTGTGCTCTGATTTTTCTCAGTGAATTTTCCTCCCTCCCTATCGCTCAGAACACGAGAACAATGCATCATGCTAGAATAGGAGTTTTTGGATTTGATTTCATCCCGTCATGAGTGAATTACAGGAACAAGTACCCTAATAGATCATGGTGAGACGACGAACAAGATGAAGGAGCACACATGCTAGAATACTTTCTTGTCGCTGGAAATACATACCAAGAATATCAAGCAACAAGTGAAAGGAACACATGCATTGAACCATCATGCAAGGCCAATACGATCAAAGACCCGTACCACTATGCCATGCAGAGGAGAAGAAAAAGCACACCTAGAGTACATCCATCACCCAACAACACAACAACTTGACATGGACACCACAGTTAGCCAGTACATGTCAATGGTGTCATGTCGAGTTGTGTCATGAGTTGTCTTGGCCACATCACCACAATGGGTCATATCCGTTGTAACTCAATGTAAAGTGAAGTCCAATGTATGCACACAAGAAGTGGAAGAGACACGTCAGTTGAAAAGTCATGGAAGTTGAATGGACATGAGGGTAGTACAAGAGTCACAAGGGTTAGGCATCACCCTAATTGGCTATATATACCCCTCCCATTGTATGATAAAGGACTTTTCACCTTGGCTCCTCCCACATAGCCTTTAGAGTCTATAATTTGTTCTTTGAGGAGCAAGGAGTGGCTCCACTGTCTCACTACTGGGACTAGTGATGTATGGTGTACAGATGTGTCTTGGGAATCTTGCTTAATTCAGAAGCCTGTTAAGGCCAACATGTTTTCATGCATGTTTTGTAGATGGTCGTAAGGCTACTCTTTAAACATTTGTAATGCATGTTTTCTTAACCTGTACAAAGATAGTTGAACTACTTTGGTTATTTTAGTACTACATTGTTGAAGATGTGTTGTATCATTTATCATTGTTGGCTCGTCCTTATGGACTACTATGTAGGACATTAGATAGACTTGTCTTTTCTATTGGTTATAATGACCGTCACATCCATGTGGACTACTCTGTTGGATGGTGTACGTGTTTTACCTTGTACTTTGGTTTTAATTACTGCCGTGTCCGATATGGACTATTCCACTCGATGCTGGATAAACCTTTTTTGGTTCGCGTGTGTCACTTCCTGGGTGGTACTACTACCTCTCACTTAAAGTCTCACTTTCCTGGGTGGTACCCTTTGTTGTAAGAGAACCTTGACACAGTTACATTACACATTCACCAGGCTCACGTACCTTTTGAAGATACTAGCGTAACACTCTCATATGTTGATAGCTAGAGCTAAGGTAGATCTCTAAGTATGTGGAAACCAGACCTTCATACTTGATGGGACTCCTACACCAAACGATGTGAGGTCTAGTTGTGACTTCACATCGAAGAGATCCACTTTGTTGGCAGGTCCAACACCGTCAACACCTTGCTTATATTGTATTACACTTGATTTGCATATGTTGACACTTCCTCAAACTTATATTGGCTACATTGATGATGCTAATCGTAGTACTCAAAATCTATCTTCTGCAGCTTAGGATATTTATTCTCCCATCGATGAGTTAGTAACCCTGCATGGAATATGCCTTTGTCAAATGACAAACAATATTGCAGAATATAGTGCAATTATTGAGCTATTATCTGATGCCATTTCATTTGGTATTCGTCGTTTAATCATTAGGTTGGATTCTCAACTCATAGTATTACATTTAAACTGTGTTTATTTAATAAGAAGCTCTACAATGTTAAGGATGTTTTTGCGGGTCTGTCTCTTGGAGAGAGAATTCAATTACATTGAATACCAGCACATTCCAAGACATTTAAACACATTAACTGATGCATTGGCTAATTATGTGTTAAATTGACATTTGCAACATTTGTAAAAGGAAAAACAATAGTCATTCATATATTGTACAAAATAGGCTCAGAAAATATAAGAAGTCTCCATTAATCATAATGTTTGTAAAAATTTTGGGTTTACAAAAATTTCATCCAACGCATATGAGGCTCTATGGCCTTTATTATCTGAATGTGTCAATAGATCAAAAAACAAAATATATCCCTATGACTAGCAGTTAAGCATGATGATCATGAGAGAAGACTATAGCACGAGCCACTCATCGTAACAGACTATTAATTAGCCTTGATACTCCCACTGTATGCCTCTGGTAGCAGAGAGGTAAATCATCAATCCCAATATCTAGGATATCCAAAATCAACCTGTCTAGGTTATGATCAATCTGCATCAAATCCTATGTTTCCTCAGGGTTCTATGCTATGGGATTTATTGGCTACTCATCATGCTTATAAAATTGTCACATAGTTGTTGGTCTAACTAGGCCCACATCTGCATGATTATTTCACATGATTATTTCACATGATTATTTTTGGATGATTAAAATCAAAAACAAATTTTGAAAAAACACAAAACAACCAAAGTGAGAACTTTTACCTATATCACCCCATTACATTCCTGTAGGGAGTGGAATACCTAGATCACCAGTGTAGTCCATACTCGCATATGGGTAATCCTAAATCATAATAATCTAGCCATCTAGCCATCTAAAGAAAGCAGGAGTATATTTTACAATCGAGCCATCACCACCTTTGTGGTGAGCCATCAATGAAACCCCTTGTAGAATGTGAGGATCTCATGGTCCTCCCATCTCCTTAGATACATGTGGACAAAGAAGAGGGATCCTCTCCAAAGAAAATGAAATAATTATAACACCTTTTCCAAAATTATTTAGTTTGTTAGTATTTTCTCTAGTGGGTTTCCCTTTATTGTTGGTAGCAACTCCTTCGCACCAGTTAAAAGCAGTAGGTTGTAAACACTCTAGAGAGATCTGCAATTGGGATTTGGTAACCAAGTGGAGTGCAACACTTCCACTTAGTCAGGAAATAGTAAGCGCAATGGTCCATAATGGAAGACTTCTTATGGTTTTAACATCAATTCTTCAATTGCTGAGTTTGGACCTTGGAGCACAATGTCGGGCTAGATAAGCTTTTGTTGGTTCACCACCTGGTCCACCTCCAAATAATGAAATATCGATCCCACGACATGGAAGCCCAGTCAATATATAAATATCATTGGAATCTATGGTGAGCCTTTGATCACCAATCTGAAAACACTGTTCTTGGACATTCCAAGACCTCACCAACCATGTCAATAAATCCACTTCAACTTTCATTCCTGGAATCATAAAATATTTCAATAACCATATTTTCTCAAAGCCTATACTCTAGATGAATCATTCAAGGTCTCAACATCTTCAGCCTCATTTTCTCTCTCTCTCTCCATTCCATCTTTTCACTTCACAAAACTGAAATCAATCATGGAAATAAGTTAGAAAAGAATATAGAAACTTTTGCAAAAAAATTTGGGTGTTTTTCATTATTTCTTAAAACCCTCAATGCCTTGCACAGTCGCCTTTTGGGGACAGCACGTATTTCTACAGTTCCCTTTTAAGTGAAATGCACAAATCATATTTTTCTTACTATAGGAAAAACCAGGTTTGTGCAGTCCCGATAAAAAGGAACTGCATAAGATCGAGGGCAAAATTTTAACTAATAAAATTCTCAAAAAACACTAAACTGACAATGAAATGAAAAATAAAAAACTATCAAAATGAAGAGAAAGGAACAATCTTCTACCTGTAGGAAATGGCTCATGATGTGGTCCACCGATTTGATCACAATTTGTTGCTGAATTTTGGGTGAAAATGCACTATTAAAGAGTTCTCAATGGTAAAAACACAAATGGTAATGGAAGTTTTACTTTTTGAACCTTTTAAAGAAAAATAGGCCTATTAAAATAATACTTTTTTCCTTTAGCTTCTAAAAATTCAAATTTTTAATGTTTCTGCTTTTTTTTTTTTCTTCTGATCATTTGTGATGATTTTTGAGTTTGAATGTGCAGTTTATAGGTCTAATTACGAAAATATATCATTTTGGCGATGAGTAAATTTTTATCACTTTTCAGGCTCTTAAAAATTACGTAAAAGTGAAACACTCGAGTTACCTTTAATTTCATTTCTGACTCTCAAAATGTGAGAAGATTGTCGAGTATTCTTGTTTGTTTCAAACTCATTAAAGAAAACGAAAAACGTCTACTTGATATAAGCTTACCCTTTTACAGATCATGCCGACTAAATTTACGAAAAAGGTATACTTTGACTAATCATGGTAAAAAGAGTTATCTCCTACACTATTTTACCCTTTTCCGGGCTCGAGAGAATAAATCTATGAAAAATGACATTTCAGAGTTTACTTATGTTTTTCTCCTGACTCCCTAAATATGAAAAACATCAAGCTTTTCTTTCTCCGCGCTCGTTAAAACTTTACGTTGAAAGAGTTGAATGCATTTTCTTTTAGTGTATTTTTCAAACTCTTTAAAATATGAAAACAACATCGAGTTATCCCTTCACTGAACTCATAAAATATAAACAATGCAGGACTCGTCAATAATTATGAGACCAAACCACTCCTTCCTAGGGTTCGTTAAAAGTACTCCAAAGAATGAGCTTACAAGACAACCATATGTTATCCTCCTCAAGCTTTCACAAAAATAGAGAGGTACTTTCCACTAATGGTGTGGAGAAATTGTGAAGAGATATTTGTTTTTGTATTGTAAGAAGATAGTATGTTGCTCTTAACAATGACACTCCATCACCTTTGTGTCTGGGTTGGGAAATCCATTTGTCTCTCAGTTGATCATACCTCATTGAAAGTTATCAGTTTGGTTTTGGGTCTCATTTTTCAATCAAATGTTTCCAAGTCGAAATGGTGTGTCACTGATATGTTCAAGAGAAGTCTGTTTAGTCAATTTAGTGTCTTAAATGGCTTGCATGAATTATCAACCGAGGTTTGTAGACTAATGAAGTGTGATGCACTAAATGTGCTTAGTTAACTTTTCTCTTGCTTCGTTGTTTTGTACTTTTGTGTTTGTTTTGGGGGTTTCTGTTCTTTGATGTCTAAGAATATACAATCTATGAGAAATTTACATGGATCTAATGATTTTTTAAAGGAAGGATAGGCTCCTAAGTTAGTCTAATCTCCAAAAAATGGACCAAGAATCATTTTTAACTAGTTAGGACCTAATAAGAGAAACAAAGTATCTATCTTATCTACCATTTAGTCCTAATCCATGGATCTAATTCTTACAACCAAAAAGTAATACTGATGCAAAATTTAATTCAATAATTTCATTCATTTAACCATTCAACCATTCAATTTTGGAACATACTAGAATCAATCTCCTTGAAATGATTTTTTGGAATGTCAAGTGATGCAACTAAGTAATGACCAGAAAACAGAAAAGAAAAGATGACAGATTGTAAATCTAACAATATGCTGAGTAAGATTCAATCAGTACATGAATTAGATATTCAACCAATTAAGTTAGAATTATCATTATTTTGAAATGGTTTTGAGAAAATCTATTAATACAGCCAATTGACAGTTCTATGCTAAGAAAATGAGTAGTCAAAATAGTAAGAAGCTAAGCAACTATGTATTCTCATTTCTCCATTTTTCATTCAGTCATTTCTCATACAATATCTCAAAAGAATAAGACTTACACAGTTGTGATTTTTACCCTTACACTATTGGTTACAAAACTGAAATGAAACAAGACTAGAGAAAAATTGACTTGCAGAAAACAAAGTAGTAGAAATTAAAATGAAACAACAAGTGAAAAACCTCCTTTAGTGCAAGGGCCCTCTGCCACTGATGTGGCTAGATGACAGCTAATTAAATATGCACTCTTAAACCACCATTGACAAAACAGAGTTTGTATATTAACAAAACGAAGTCTGAACATATTTTTTAACAAAACGCCTGTAATCCCTTCTAACTTCTAACTACTTCTTGGTCTCATTTAACCGATATTTATAGAAAAACATCATAACTATCTAAGAGAAAATCTTGTTACAGGTGGCTTGATCTGAATCTATCATGACTATTTATAGAAAGACATGCTACAAATGTCTGAATTCGAATTGTAATGAGACTGCTAAACTTCTTGAACAGCTACAGGTGGCCTAATCTGCATTAACTCCTTAACTTTTGATCAGCTACAAGTGGCTTAATCCACATTAACTCTTCAACAGAACTGTTAGACTCCTGATTAGTTACAAAATATCAAGAGTCCTATTGTTACTAGATAACGTATTTGACTCCATCTTTGACCATGGCTTTAGGCATGCTTTTCTGTCGATCTGGATCGAGTGAGTAGGATAGGATCCATGTAGAGATGATTCTAGAGATGCCCATGTGGCCGAGTTCTTCATTTGACACCTGTAACCTGCCAAACCATGAGAGTAGCTACGAAACTCACAGTTAGCTGTAGAATAGGCTATGTTCTAGTAGCTAATTTGCAAAAATCCATTTAAAATAGCAAGAACATGAAAATATAATATGGTGATCATTTTAATGCTTTCCTAAGACAAAATCTAGCATTTATCATTGATTGGATCTGTAGTCTTGTGAGAAATCAAGAGAAAAAGGTGAGAACAAATGTCAAGGGGAAGGTAATTCTGAGGTTCAACATACCCCCACTGCAAAATCATTGCATGTCCTCATGCAATTTGCCAAAAATGTGAGTTCTTCTTTTCTAATGTATTTTCTCAGACACTTCTGCTAGTACATCCAATTTTCTTCTTTTGCTCTTCTTTGAAGTGATTGTCATTCTAGGTTTCTTCATAAGAAGCCTGTATTTGAGGTTGATGACTATTCTTTTCAGAATTCTATTCTTCCTTTTCAACTTTCTATTTTTCTTATACCACAGTCCTAGATGCAGAATGGTATTATCATGAATAGTCTTATCCAATTTATTTTGTTATCTCAAGGTTTCATTATCCTTTTTGATATGTCTATTTGATATCTCTAATTCATAGATTTCCTGTTTGAGAGAGTCAATTAGAGGTTCTTGTGGGTTGATAGAGGGTTATGGATTCATTGAGGCACTTTTATTCTCCATTGATTCTATATAATCATATATTTGTTGTTGTACTAGGTCTATGCCCGAAGATCTTCTGCTCGATCTACCTTCAAAATGATGGTCATGAGAATTTTGAGGACTGTGTGCAAAAGAGATGTTGACAGAAGAAGTTTCTAGGGTTTCTTCTTCTAATTTTATGAACTCTGTCGCTTTTGACGATGTTTTCTTTGCCAACCCTCAAAGTCTAAAGCTTCTTCTAGGTTGTGGATGACTTACATTCTCTTTCTCCGTGATATTTTCCTCTTTTCTTATCTTTCCTCTTGCTCTGATTTGTTTCTTGATTTCTGTCATCTCTTCAGATATTAATTTTCATCATCTTTCTGTGATGAAGACTCAAGTTTATCTTTAATGGTTATACTAATCTTCTCTCTTCTGCTTTTTCTAACATTATCTTCTTTTGTTGACTCTGGTACTTCTTAAAAATGATTTCTAATGAGGAAATCCTCCCAGGTATCCCCTATGCCTTTTAAATGAAACTCAATGAGTATCTTTATCAGCCCATGATGGTACATGGTTGTGTCTATGAACTCTATTTTCTTCTGCACATTTGAGGCCATCCCTCTTAAACTATTTAGCAGGAAGAAAGGAAGATTGATTTCTCCATTTTCTAGGAAATTCATCAATAAACGTATATGGTAGACATACATGCACCCGAATCTTCCCTCGCAGGTGATAATTTTTTGTAATATCAAAAGCATGCTCCTTCATTTACTTTTAAGATCTGAAATGGGAATTCCTTTTCTAAAAAAAGAGACATCCATACCTGGGTTTCTGAGGATTACTTTCCATGATTCACTGTGGAATTCCTTGTTTTTGAACCATCTTTCACCCTGTCTTGGAAGTTTTGTAGCCTCTGTTATGAATGATTCTATTACTGCAAACTTAATAACTCCAATTTCTACCTCTGTACCATCAAAAGATCTAGCAAAAGATTTTGTGGTCTCTTTATGAAAAGCATCAAATTTTTTGATGAATTTGAGCCATCCAGGCTTCTACAGCATTTCCTTGAGCTGTGGGTATCCTGTTGAAAATAGAAACAAGAAATGCTAAAAATAGCATTGCTAAAGATAGCATTTCAGGATATTCCAATTTTAATTTTTCCTCGAATTAAAATTAGAATTTAGTCTCACTAGCATCTTTTTGAAAAATAATTAATCTATTCATCTTGAGTTAATTAGTTGGAGAAATTCAAACATGCGGTCTTTGTGAAGTCATGCAACAGTTATCCTTTTGATTGAGGAAGTTATCCCTTAATTAAGGAGATAAGGATGAGTTGTATTTGAGTTGTAATTAGTTAGCTCAGTTAACTGAGTTAATTCTAGTTAAATTAGTTCCAAACAGTTTGAGGAACTAATTGTGAGTTCAGTCAGTTAATACATGCATGCATGCAGCTAGTGTACTCCAGATAACTGAATATTTTGTCAAAAATAACTCATGCATGTCAGTTCAGACAAAGACCCAGTTGAGATTAAAGGCAGGGACAGTGTACTATCAGTTGTAAGAATTTTCCTATGAGAAAATCTCTTGCATGCAGAAGGAATTCATTCGTTGAGGATTGTGCAGTTTTACAGTGTGTAAGAGCAGTGTTCCACTTGGTTGAAGGTGAATCATCCCAGAAGAACAACACAAGGAAATAGGGGGCTTGGAGGGCAGAGGAGAAGGTTTGGGAGAAGCCTTGTTTTCCTATGAGCAGCAGTGAGGGATTGTACTGAGAGCTAGATTGTTGTGAGAACTAAAGCTTTGTGTAATCCTGAGATACTTGTATGATAATATAGATAGCGGGGTTTTTAGCTGAGGCTTTCTCCAGAGTATTCTTCTGTGTTTCATGTGTATTGATTCTTCTTCTCTGTTATATGTGATCTATTTGATCTTGCTCAAAATAGATTAAGGTTCCGCAAGTTTAATTGTAGAAGTAGATTAAGTATTTTGCTTTAGTACATTGCATAATCAGATTAATCTATAGTGAGAATTTATAAATGGTATCACAGCAAAGGTAATCAAAGCTATGAAAAGCATAACTGAGAAGGGAAAAGTTCAAAGGTTGAAGTTCTTGATTGCAAGTACAAAATTGAATTCTTATCACACCTCAAAGTTCACCAATGGCGTTCAATGGCTTGAGACTCGAGTATGCCCTAGATGGCAACTCGAATTACATAGCATGGAAGGATCACATGGAAGCGGTATTAGAAGACAATGGTTTGAAGGATTTCATTGATCAAGAAATCCCCAATGCAGCTGTAGCTAATGACCAAGAATTGGTGGAATGGAAGAAGTGTGTGGCGAAGGCGAGGAGGATTCTTCCAGAGGGAGTTCGAGACCATATTGTCTCGAGTCTCCATGGGAAGGAGACTCTGTTTTCAATGTGGAAGACATTAAGGACCTATATCAAAACAGCAGCGACCAGAGAAAGCTGGCACTCAAGGACAAGCTTCAGAAAATCAAGTGTGAAAAGGGCGACATAATTTCTACATATCTGAACAAGCTCACCACCTGCAGAGAGGAGCTTGGTAGTGTAGGAATAACGATAGTCGTTGATGATATGGTGACCCTTTCTCTCCTCGATCTTCCAAAGAGCTGGAATAGCTACCAGGACTCAGTGAATGGAAGAGAGAAATTGTCGGATTGGGAATGATTGTGGTGAGATCTGATGCAAGAAGAGATCAGGAGAAGCACCAGAGATGGTTCTTCATCTAAGCATGATGATGAAGAAAATCTAGCCTTAGCAAGTAACGCAAGGAAAGGGAAAGGGAAGGCTTCCCATTCCAAATCGAGTTCTTCCCATGGAGGGAAGAAGATTGACAAATCTAAAGTGAGATGCTTTAATTGTCATGAGGTGGGCCATTATGCAACTAAAGGTCCATTGAAGAAATCCAAGAAGGGATCATCGAAAGGATTAGAAGGTGAGGCACTAGCTTGTCATTTCGAATTGGATTTTACCCTCATCGCATGCATGGTTTCATCGATGGTGGGTTGTGTTTGGTACCTAAACAGTGGAGCCTCATTCCACATGATCGGTGATAAGAGTTTATTCAGTACCTTGGAGGAGAAATACCTCAATATGCACATAGAGATGGGCGATGATGGAAAGTACCATGTTTCAGGTGAAGGTATGGTTGTTTTTCAGAGGGAGCATGGAGCTCCTCTCACCCTGACTAATGTAAAGTATGTTCCTGGACTGAAGAAGAACTTGGTATCGGTCGCGATGTTGGAAGACAAAGGCTATGATGTAGTATTTAGTAAAGGAAAGGCGTTCCTGAGACACATAACCATGGGTCAGACCAAGAGGATTGGGATTCGAGTGAAGAATCTCTACAAGCTAGAGGAAGATGACTATGTTGCATTGAGTTCAAAAGCAGAATTGGTGTAAAGCCAAGACATTAGCGAGTTATGGCATAGACGGTTGGGCCACTTGCATCCTGGGGCCTTGAAGATAATGTAGTAGATTTTTGTTGGACTTCCCAAAAGTAAACTTGAGCAAGTGGGCACATGCAAAGGTTTCACCTTGGGAAAGTATGCCAAGTCTTCCTTTCATGATCGAGACAGTCGAGATGAAGAAATCTTGGAGAGAGTTCATACAAATGTGTGTGGACCATTCTCGACAGCCTCCACCGTGAAACAAAGGTATAATGTGATTTTTATTGATGATTTTTCTCGTAAATGTTGGATCTATTTCATGTAGAAGAAGGATCAAACCTTCTCAAAGTTTTGTGAGTTCAAAGCTTTGGTTGAAAATAATCAAGGAAGAAGATCAGGGCCTTGAGAAGCGACAATGGTGGAGAGTATGTCTCTCAAGAGTTTAAGGACTTCTGTGCAGTAGAACGAATTAAACGGGAGTTGGTGGCACCTCATAACCCACAGTAGAATGGGGTGGCAAAGAGGAAGAACAGAACAATTGTGGGGGTAGCTCGAGCGATGCTTCATGACCAAGACCTACCACTTCATTTGTGGGCTAAGGCATGCAACACAGCGGTCTATTTGTAGAATAGAAGTTTGCATCGCATACTTGGGATGAAGACACTAGAGGAAGATTTCTCCAGGAAGGGACCAGATGTGGGTCACTTTATGACCTTTGGCTCATCGATTTATTGCCATGTGACCAAGGATGCCCGGAAGAAACTTGAGCCGATAGCAAAGTTGGGGATACTTGTGGGGTACACTGATACACCTCACAACTATTGGGTGTATTTTCCTACCAGTCGGAAGATAGTGGTTCGCAAAGATCTTAAGTTTGATGAGCAGAAAGCCATGCGAGTTTCCCTTGAGAGGGAGCTCCAACTACAAGTTGTGGAGGAACTTTTAGTTCCTAAGGAGGAGTAGCCTCATACTGATGCAGAGCAGCCGCACGTAGAGGTTCTAGGAGTGGAGAAATCCACTCAAGCATAGTCTTCCAGAGATGGGCGGAAGTGCACGAGAGAAGCTGACAGATTATTATTGGATGCGAGAGAGAATATGGGAGAACCATCTTCTCAACGCAGACAGAGGAGGTCACCTGATAGGTACATTGGATACATGGCCCTTGTTAGGGAATGCTTTGAGACCGAGCCATCTTCCTTTGAGGAAGCAGTGCAACATCCGATTTGGGATGATGTTATGGTGGAGGAGTATGACTCCATAGTTCGAAACAGTGTTTGGGATGTTGTTCCAAGACTAGAGAACAAGTCATTTGTGAGTTCCCATTGGCTTTACAAGGTAAAGTAAGCTGCTGATGGTAGTGTGGAGAAACATAAGGCAAGATTTGTTGCCCGTGGTTTCTCACAGGTCGAGGGGATCGACTATGATGAGAAATTTTCTCCTGTAGCACGGTACTCATCTATCATATCGATGTTGGCACTATCAGCACATATGGGTTGGAAGATCCATTAGATGGATGTGAAGACTGCATTCCTCAATGGAAAGATTGAGGAAGAGGTGTACATAGAGTAGCCGAAAGGTTTTGAGATCTTCAATCGTGAGTCGCATGTGTGTCGACTCAAGAGAGCTTTGTACGGGCTGAATCAAGCACCTTGTGCTTGGTACACCAGGATCGAAAACTACTTCACCGGGTTGGGTTTCACAAAGAGTGAAGGGGATGCGAACTTGTACCACATCATGGTGGAAGGTAACCAGTTGATCATTGTTCTTTATGTTGATGATATGATATTGACAGGTGATGATCAGTTGATCATGTCTTGCAAGGATGACCTTGCAAAAGAGTTCGAGATGAAAGACACGAGTTTCATGCACTACTTTCAAGGCATGGAAGTGTGGCAGAAGGATGGGGAAGTGCTTTTGTCTCAAGGCAAGTATGCCATTGAGATATTCAGGAGATTCCACGTGGAGAAGTGCAAGCCCATGTAGACTCCTCTAGTAGGTAACTGGAGGAAGGAGGATGCTACTTTAGGAGAAGTAGTAGAAGCTACTATGTATAGGCAGCTTGTGGGTTCACTGATGTACTTAGTGAAAACACGACCAGATTTGTGCAATGCGATGAACCAGCTTAGTCAAGCTATGGTTCAGCCTACCAAGCTGTTTTGGAAGGAAGCTAAGCATGTTTTGAGATACCTCAGAAGCACATCTCAGTATGGATTATGGTATAGATGGACAAAGGGAGTGAAGCTACAGGGCTTCACAGATGCAAATTGGGCAGGGAGTCCATCGGATCGGAAGAGAACATCAAGAGGAATTTTCAACCTTGGTTCAGCTGCAGTTTCTTGGTACAGTAGGAAATAGAGGTCAGTTTCACTCAGCTTAGCAAAGGCTGAATACATGGCTACAAGTTAGGCAGCATGTGAAGCCATTTGGATGCGGAAAATTCTAGTTGGTCTGTTTGATCAGAGGATGGATCCAACCGTGATCTATTGTGATAATCAAAGTTGTATCAAACTCTATGAGAATCCAGTATTTCATGATAGGTCCAAGCATATTTACATTTGGTATCATCATCTCAGAGACTATGTGGCGAGGAGGATCATGTTGTTGTAGTATATTTCGACTCAGGAGCAAGATGTTGACATTTTAACTAAGGCATTGTCAAAGTGTAAATTCAAGTTCCATAGAGACAGGATCGGGGTGGCAGATAATCCCTTTCTTGTTGAGAGGGAGTGTTGAAAATAGCAATAAGAAATGCTAAAAATAGCATTGCTAAAGATAGCATTTCAGGATATTCCAATTTTAATTTGTCCTTGAATTAAAATTCAAATTTAGTATCACCAGCTATTTGAAAAATAATTAATTAATTCATCTTGATTTAATTAGTTGGAGAAATTCAAACATGAAGTCTTTGTGAAGTCATGCAACAGTTATCCTTTTGATTGAGGAAGTTATCCCTTAATTAAGGAGATAAGGATGAGTTGTATTTGAGTTGTAATTATTTAGCTCAGTTAACTGAGTTAAGTCTAGTTAAATTAGTTGCAAACAGTTTGAGGAACTAATTGTGAGTTCAGTCAGTTAATGCATGCATGCATGCAACTAGTGTACTCCAGATAGCTGAATATTCTCTCATAAATAATTCATGCATGTCAGTTCAGACAAAGACCTAGTTGAGATTAAAGGCAGGGACAATGTACTATCAGTTGCAAGAATTTTCCTATGAGAAAATCTCTTGCATGCAGAAGGAATTCATTCCTTGAGGATTGCGCAATCTTACAGTGTGTAAGAGTAGTGTTCCACTTGGTTGAAGGTGAATCATCCTAGAGGAACAACGCAAGGAAATAGGAGGCTTGGAGGGCAGAGGAGAAGGTTTGTGAGAAGCCTTGTTTACCTATGAGCGGAAGTGAGGGATTGTACTGAGATCTGGATAGCTGTGAGAGCTAAAGCTTTTTGTAATCCTAGGATATTTCCACTTGTATGATAATACAGATAGTGGGGTTTTTAGCTGAGATTTTCCCCAGAGTATTCTTCTGTGTTTCATGTGTATTGATTCTTCTTTTCTATTATATGTGTTATGTTTGATCTTGCTCAAAATCAATTAAGCTTCCGCAAGTTTGATCGTAGAAGTAGATTAAGTATTTTGCTTTAGTACATTGCATAATCAGATTAATTTACAGTGAGGATTTCTACATATCTTTCCATATATTTTGCTCCTACTGGTTCTGACCTGACAATGAGTCCCATGTCTTCTGCTTCACAAAATTCCTTAACCTTCAGAATTACCCTTCCTATTTTATGAAATGGATTGACTGCGAGTATGGTTAAAAGAACTATGGTTTTGCGTGAAATAAGTAGATGGTAAGGGTTTTGGAGAGACGCGGAAAAATATGTCACATCGTAGTCATGACTGTTAAAAACAATGAGGGAGTTAATTATGGACCGTTATGTGACGGAAGACAAATGGTATGGCAGATATGCAGTATGATAGAGATGGGAATCAAATCAAATGATTATTTCTCATGGAGACATACGAATGCCCATATTATACATATTCTATGTTCTAACCTTGTTATTTTAAAATAATTTTTGCACTTTTACCTCTTGGAACTTAACCTTCTTGTTTGTTGTTTTTCTTTGATGTTGATCCGCAGATACCCTTCTTAGCATATCAGTCTTCAAAAAAAAAGATTCTTCAATTCCCTACAACCAACATTTATTTGGAACAGAGCTGCGGAATGGAGTTATGGCTGCAGAATCAAACTGGCTGTGGAATGGAGTTAGCTACAGAACATGACAAAAATGAAATATGGCTATGGAACATGGATGTGAAATAAAATGAAAACAGAGTGTAATGAAAGGAAAATGGAATATAACAGTGAAAGGGAATGAAAGTGAAGTGAGATGAAATGAAATGAAATGAAATGAAATGAAATGAAATGAAATGAAATGAAATGAAATGAAATGAAATGAATTTGCAGATTAGGCACTTCAAATGAATGTAGCTTTATGTCACTACTTATTATAGAAAGAGAAATAGGAAATATAGGATGTCAAAAATCTCTGATTTTCACCCTGTATTTCCTGTATAAGTAAGCCAATGAACAATTGGCTTTCAGACTTATACATTTTATTTATATATTTTTTTATGTTATATATATATATATATAGGAAAACTAAGTTAGTGGAGAAGAAGAATTCTTCTTCACCAACTTCATCTCAGTGTTATCTTGAAATTTTTTGACAAAATACTCCCTTGAAATTGGCTTATGATATATCTTTAACCGATGACCATTTACAAGAAGAGGTACCTTTCCCTCATCTATTGTCCTTATTCTTACTACCCCATTATTAGAGAGTTCTTCAATCTCATATGGCCCAGGCCAATGAGTCTGAAACTTTCCTTGAAAATCTTTGAATTTTGAATCGAACAAAAGTGCCCAATCTCCTGCTTGAAACTTCGTCTCCTTGATATACTTATCATGTCATTTAGCCATTTTTTGTTGGACTAAACTAGTTCTTTGAACTGCATCCTGCCTGATTTCATCAAGCTCATTGAGTTGCTCCAATCTATGTTTCTGTGCTTCTGATAAATCTAGTCCCAATTGGACTGCCATCTTGAAGGTTCTGAATTGAAACTCTATAGGGAACAAGACTTGCTTCCCATAAACAAGCTCATAGGGAGTATGTTATGTTGTATTCCTTCATGTGGTTTTATAGGCCCATAAGGCTTCAGGAAGCCTTTCTGCCCAATCTCTTTTGTGTAGATGTACAGTCTTAGTGAGAATTCCTTCAATCACCTTATTGGTAGATTCAACTTGATCGTTTGCTTGTGGATGTTAAGGAGTAGACTTCTTATGTTTTATCTTGCATTATTCTACAAGTCTTTCCACCATTTTAGATATAAATTGATATCCTTGATCTGTCACTATTTCTCTTGGAACACCGAAATGCGTGAAGATGTCCTCAAAAATAAAATTAACTATAGATTTCTCATTATCAAAAGGTAATGCTTTAGCTTCTACCCATTTAGTGACATAATTATTGCATGCCAAAATATACTTCTTTTGTTTAGATGGAGGATTAATTGGTCCAACAAAATCCAAGGCCCATTTTTCAAAAGGTTCAATGAGTACCTGAGTTTGTAGTGGCATTTCATCTGAGGGAGTAGGTTTCCCCATCCTTTGAAATACTCTTTGGCATCTCTGAAGATGGAGGGCCAATAGTATCCTAAATGAAGGATTTTATAGGCTATCCTTTTGTCAACAAAGTGTCCACCAAAGGGTTCATCATGGCATGCCTTAAGAATTTAAGGAATTTCATCTTCTCGAACACATATACTTATCATGAGATTTGGACCTGTTTTATACAATTCGTTAGTAATCCATGAGTAATTTTCACTTGTTTGAATGATTTTTCTTTTCTCCTTAGGAAACAGATGTGAAGGTAATTTTCATGTGGCTAAGTAATTAACAATATCTTCAAACCAAGGAGTTTGAGTAGTTACTGCAAAAAGATATTCATCAGGAAATTTATCTTCAACTGGAGTTTTATCTTTGATATTTTGAATTCTAGACAAGAAATCAACAACTGTATTTTGTTTTCCAGGTCTATCAAAAACAATGATGTTGAACTCTTGCTGGAGTAATAACCATCTTGTAACTCTGCCATTAGTAATCGATTTATTCATTAAGTATCTAATTACAGAGTGATCTGTATGAACAAAGGTTTCATATCCTGTTATATAACGTCTGAACTTGTTGATAGCATGAACAATAGCTAAGAATTCCTTTTCAATTACAGTGTAATTTAACTCAGTGGGAGTCAAATTCTTGCTTGTGTAGTATATGGCATAAGGGATCAAATCTTTTTGTCCTAATACTGCTCCCAAAGCTGTATCTGAAGCATCTATTGAAATATGAAAAGGTAGTTTCCAATTTGGACCTCTTAAGATGGGTGCCTCATAAATTTTTGCTTTCAAAGTCTCAAATGCCAACTGGCAATCAGAATTCCAATTGAATTCACAATCCTTGGTGAGCAATTTGAAGAGTGGTGATGCTAGTTTAGTGAAATTTTCTATAAACCTTCTATAATATCCTGTGAATCCTAGAAAACTTATAACATCCTTTTGAAAACTTGGAATTGATAATTTAGAGATGACTTCAACTTTAGATTTATCAACCTTAATTCCATCTCCTGAAATGTGATGTCCTAAAACAATCCCTTCTGTAAACATCATAAAAAAAATTCATGGCTTAGTGAAAGGTTTGCTTCCTTACATCTTTTAAGAACTTTTTCAAAATTATCTAATGCTTCCTCAAATGTATTCCCATAAACTGTAAAGTCATCCATATATACCTCTACAAAATCATGTATCAGATCAGAAAAAATTCCTAGTACTGCTCTTTGAAATGTTGCACGTGCATTGCATAATCCAAAAGGGAGTACTTGATAGGCATAAGTTCCCCATGGGAAGGTAAATGTGGTTTTATCTTGAACTTCAGGTGCTACTTGAATCTAATTGTAACCACTAAAACCATCCAAGAATGAGAAGTACTTCTTACCTGCTAATGTATCTAACACTTGATCTATAAAGGGAAAAGGAAAATGATCTTTCAAGGTAGCTTTATTCAATTCTTGATAATCAATACATACCCTCCATTTACCATTCTTTTTAGGCACAATCACTAGAGGAGAAACCCACTGACTATCTGAAATTGGGTAGATAAAATTTACATTCAACAATTTTTGCAACTCTTCTTTCACAATTTCCCTAAGATTTGGATTCATCCTTCTTTGAGGTTGTCTGATAGGTTTACAATTTTCCTCAATGTAGATGTGATGTATACAAGTCTTAGGACTAATTCCTTTCATGTCAGTGTATTCCCATGCATATGCAGAAGAATGTTGTTGTAAAGTTTTGATTAGCTTTTCCTGTTGTAATTTTTCCAGGTTATTGTTTATGTTCAATGTTTTCCCTGGAAAGATTTCAACTGTAGATCTACCAGATTCTTCCATAGAATAAAGAGACATTTGCCTAGATGAAAAATATTCAATATTAGATTTTTCTTGAAAGTGATCATGTTCATATTCTAGAGATGATTCAAAATTTTCCATTGTATTCAAGATTTGACTATCTTCATTAATGGTTGAAATAGTAAAGAGAGGCTAAATATCATTTTCATAATCAATCCATTCTTTGTCATCTATCTTTGTGATTGTTCTTGATGGAGGATATAAAGTGAATTTCTTAGTTGAATTACCATCAGAGATATACATATCACCAGATCTACAGCAAATGAAAGCATCAGCTGTAGCCAGCTAAGGTCTTCTTAATATAAGTGGATGTCCTCCTAGATTTCTCTTTGGGGTTAGGATCATAAAATCAACAGGGTACTCCCAAGAGTCTAAGGACACTGAAATATCTTCTAACATACCATCTGGTTTGATTAAAGATCTATCTGCAAATTGCAATAATGTAGGTGTATAAAGAAGATTAGGAAGTTTGAGTTGCTCCATGGTTTGCTTGCCCATGATGTTTATTGCTACTCCTAAGTCAATCAGTGTATTTGGGATTTCAAATCCATTGATATGTTTTTTTACAACTAGACTTCTTGGATCTACATATTTTTGTATGGCAATTTTTCCCATCATTATGTTTGCTATTTTTCCTACTAGGTGAATTCTTTTTACTTCTTTTGTTTTTCTTCCTGGTTTCTTCATGATCAACTCTTTTATTTTTTTAGCTAGAATTGGAATCTCCTTAATGGCTTGTAACAAAGGGATTTTGATACAAACATTTTTCAATTCATCTAGAAAATCATAATTAGGCAACATAATATGATTTTCTACCCCTCTATCAACTTGTAATCTTTCTGGAAAAGGAGGTGTAGAAGTAGATATTGGTTGTTGCTCCATTATAGGAGTTGAGTTTATTGGTTCTTTCTGTTTTTCATTTTTAATGTTCTGGTTTTGAGGAGATGTTCCTTCAAAACTTTTATTTTGTTGTAGAGAATCTTCCTCAAAATTGTCTTGTTCTTGAATAACCATAGAAGGTTTTTTCTTTTCTAATATCCTACCAGATCTCAATTGGACATCATTGAGATCTAATGGAGTGATCATGTAAGTTGGAAATTGTCGTCATTCCATCATATAGGTATTCTGAGGATTTTTATTGTTTGGGTGGGTAATGGTTGGGCAGGAAACTAATTTGGTCTTTGTGGAAATGGCAGTGAAAGTTGCGGGTTTTGGTTTTGAAGTTGGGGCTGTTGATTTTGGTGAGGAATTTGTTGGGGAGAATAGTTTGGATATGATGGAGGATATTGATAGTATGGAGAGAATCTTCCATAAGGATGCTGCTTTCCTTGAGACCAAGGTTGAGTTTGAGATTGAGATTGAGGCCAAGGTTGTTGCCAAGAATTCCAATTTGGAGGGGGTTGCATATACATTTGGTTGTTAAAACCTTGATTTTGCCGCCCTTACCAAGGTCTTCTAGAGACAAAGAAAAGAGAATTTGCTGGATTTGAAACTGTTTCTTCTTGAAAAACAACCTTAAGACCAGGGATTGAAGGACAACTTTTGGTCTCATGGTTTTTTGAACAAATCACACAAGTCTCTATGACTTTTGCATCTAAAGGGCATTCTCTTAAAGCATGCTTCTTTCTACATTTGGGACAGAAAATAGCCAGAGCATCAGTTTCGGTTTTCTACTTGTTTTTCAACTTAAGGGTGTCTATCTGTTCACTAAGGCTCCCTAGAATATCTATTTTAAATTCATCAAGCATGTTTCTAATTTTTGCCCTACTCACTGATCGAGTTGTAGATTTATTCACCCTAACGAGAGAAGGATCTCTTGGACCTTTCAAAGTTTTGGATTTTCCTCTTGAGAGATGAACACATAATTCTCCTATATCACTTAATGGGAGTTGAGAGATATCTCCCTTCCCCATCATGTTAAGGATATCTATCCACTCATCTCTAATGGATTTTAATAGAAGAGATTTTAAAGTATCTTGATCTCAGTTATCCATTTTTGCTCTTTTTAAGTTATAGTAGAATCTCTCAATTAAATCCTCTAAATTTTCATCCTCTCTTTGCATCATTTTTAAAACTTCATCCTTGTGATTGATAGGCATGCAATAATCCAAATACTTGTCCAAAAACACTTTCTTCATGTCATTCCATGTTCTAATGGACTGAGTGACCAACCCCATGAACCACTTTAAAGCATCTCCTATCAACGTTGAAGGGAACAATTTGAGTTTTTGAGAGTCTTGCAAATAATCATAAGTTCTACACAAGACTTCATATTCAAATAAGAAGGTTTTAGGGTCTTTACTTTTTAATCCATGAAATTTTGGGAGGACAGAAGGTGAGATATTTTTCATTGTGGCATTTGTTTCTTCATCAACTATAGGGAATCCAAAAGAGTTATCAACTTCCCTATTTCATCTACCTCCTCCATTATTTCCTCTGCCTTCTCCATTATTTCCTCTACCTCCTCCTCCTCCAAACAATGAGAATTATCCATCCTCTCCTTCTTCTGCCATTATAGTTTCTTCAAAGTCAATATAAGATTTAACCTGCAAGGTTAATTGCTCTTCCTATGGTTCCTCTATTAATGGTATATGGGAGAGAGGTACTACTTCTTCTTCTCCACTAGGTATTCTTAATTCTTCAACTAAAATATGTTCCCCTGTGGAGGTGAAAAAGGCTACTCCTTCTGTTGGAGATCCAAGATTTTCCTCCTCTAGGACTGCCTCAATAGATGAAGTAGGAGATCCTCTAGACTAAATTTCTGACCTTAGAACTTCAGGAGGTCTATGGCTAGGAATATGAGTTTGAGATGGAGGTGTATCTCTTCTTAGTCTTGGTGGAGTAGGTGGTATTGTAGGAGTTGAACGCCTGCCTCTAGCTATAAATCTACCCCTAGAGTCTCTTTCTCTCTGCATATCATTTTATTTTTGAATGTAAGAAATAAGGTTACCTAATTACACTTCCTCGGAAATGGCGCCAAAATGTTTAGTCAATTTAGTTTCCTAAATTGCTTGCATGAATTATCAACCGAGGTTTGTAGATTGATGAAGTGTAATGCACTATATGTGCTTAGTTAACTTTTCTCTTACTTCGTTGTTTTGTATTTTTGTGTTTGTTTTGGGGGTTTTTGTTCTTTTATGTCTAAGAATATATAATCTATGGGAAATTTACATGGATATAATGAGTTTTTAAAGGAAGGATAGGTTCCTAAGTTAGTCTAATCTCCTAAAAATGGACCAAAAATCATTTTTAACTAGTTAGGACCTAATAAGAGAAACATAATATCTATCTTATCTACCATTTAGTCCTAATCCATGGATCTAATTCTTACAACCAAAAAGTAATACTAATGCAGAAGGTAATTCAGTAATTGCATTCATTTAACCATTCAACTATTCGATTTTGGAACATGATAGAATCAATCTCCTTGAAATGATTTTTTGGAATGTAAAGTGATGCAACTAAATAATGACCTGAAAACAAAAAAGAATAGATGACAGATTGTAAAGCTGAAAATATGTTGAGTAAGATTCAATCACTACATGAATTAGATATTCAACCAATTAAGTTAGAATTATCGTTATTTCAAAATGTTTTAAGAACATCCATTAATACAACCAATTGACAGTTCTATGCTAAGAAAATGAGTAATCAAAATAGTAATAAGATAAGCAACTATGTATTCTCATTTCTCCATTTTTCATTCAGTCATTTCTCATACACTATCTCAGAAGAATAAGACTTGCACAATTGTGATTTTTACCCTTACACTATTGGTTACAAAACTGAAATGAAACATGACTAGAGAAAAATGGACTTGCAGAAAACAGAGTAGTAGAAATTAAAATGAAACAACAAGTGAAAAACCTCCTTCAATGTAGGGACCCTCTGCAACTGATGTGGCTGGATGACAGCTAATTAAAGATGCACTCTTAAACCACCATTGATAAAACAGAGTTTGTATATTAACAAAACGAAGTCTGAATAGAGTTTTTAACAAAAAACCTGTAACCCATTCTCGCTTCTAACTACTTCTCGGTCTCATTTAACTGATATTTATAGAAAAACATCATAACTGTCTAAGAGAAAATATTTTTACACGTGACTTGATCTGAATATATCATGACTGTTTATAGAAAGACATGCTACAAATTGCTTAATTCAAATTGTAATGAGATTGTTAAACTTCTTGAACAGCTACATGTGGCCTGAACTGCATTAACTCCTTAACTTCTGATTAGCTACAAGTGGCTTAATCTACATTAAATATTCAACAAAACTGTTAGACTCCTGATTAACTATGAAATATCAAGAGTCCAACTATTACTAGATAATGTATTTGACTCCATCTTTGACCATGGATCGAGTGAGTAAGATAGGATCCATGTAGAGATGATTCTAGAGATGCCCATGTGGCCCAGTTCTTCATTTGACACATGTAACCTACCAAACCATGAGAGTACCTACGAAACTCACAGTTCGCTGCAGAATAAGCTGCGTTCTGTAGCTAATTTGCAAAAATCCATTTAAAATAGCAAGAACATGAAAATATAATATGCTGATCATTTTATTGCTTTCCTAAGACAAAATCTAGCATTTATCATTGATTGGATTTGTAGTCTTGTGAGAAATCAAGAGACAAAGGTGAGAACAAATGTCAAGGGGAAGGTAATTCTGAGGTTCAAAAAAGTCCAACCTCAGTTAAAGTTACCTTGCAATTCATAGCCCTCAATCGTGTTGGCCATCCTTGAGTCAGTCCTAGATCACTCCAAATTTTCTCTTAAAAAACTTGACATGAGTTTCGTGTCATAGACCCTCCTCTGATGGATTTCTTCCTACCAACATCAACTCATTATCTAGGAAGTTTATCTAGAAACCTCCTTTAGTACCTTGGAGCTTGCATGCTTTAATGATAGGTTTCTCACTTTTGACAACAGGTTCTCATAATTGATCTTCAATCGAATGATTCTATGAGTGTTCTACTTCAAGACATTTAATCACACTTCATAGATTGTACTAAGGTACCTTGAGAATCATTGTCATTATTGGTGGTTTCTCTCACCTGTTAACGATTTACATCATTGACATGTAATCAGGTGGTTTCTACTATCTTAAACTTCGATACATTCACTCGCATGATTAGATTCGTACTATGGATTGATAAAGATCAAGACCAAGACCCTCGATCTAGTTTAATCCATCTAGGTTGCGTGGAGTTTTAAATATTCATGACTATAAAGATAAATCTATATTCAATGATTGCATCCATATTGTGTCTACCATTGACCTAGATCTTTGTATATTTCCCTATTGATTATTTGAGATACTTTTACTTTGAGTATTGGAATGCCTACCTCAGTGATGATTATATGAAGACATTGTATTATAAACCTTGATTGTTTGTTTCAGTTCTCCAACCATGGTCTCTAATCTGAACTTTGGCATGATAAAGTGCTTCAGTCCTCAAACATATTTTATGACTGTGAACTTTATGGGGGATTCTATTACACAACATTTTGTCACCATTACGCAAATGACCACCAATTTGGATCTTTCGCTATTTGATGAAGTGTTCCAACCATTCCCCCACAATGTTAGAAGTAAAACAATCCCAAAGACAATAAGAATCTTTGATTACATTACTCAGAAACCTACTTTCAAGAACTTGCATAGTTTACTAGCCATAATATGTGCAACCGTAGTTTTAACCATTATGGACTGTGAAAATATGTTCTTTGTCTTCCACTATGAACTGCACAATTCTCTTAACATAAGTAAAAATTAAACGTGATTTCTAGAAGTCTTCTTGGATGAATATTTCACAACTGAAATACTCTAGCTTCTACATACTGGGGCCCCATCCCTCCGTTCATGGAGCAAACTTCCTCCCTTTGTCGAACCCTAATCCCTCATTTTTAGGATCTCATCCCTTGGGAAGAGGATCTCAAACCTCTTCCTCTTGGCCTATAAATTCAACATATACTAGAGGGATATAGAGGACTTCTCAATGTAAACATATGTTGCTGGAATAGGGATGGAAAGCTTGTCACCTAAGGGGAGGATAGGAGACCATTGGGAAGAGGCTTACATCATCAAGGCTAAGGTTGTATTGATCCTTCTTATTCCAGATTAATACAAAAGAGCATTTATTTCCTACTGTATTGTTCAATGGAGCTGATGTATTGTGTATTTACTTCCATTTTTCCATTGATAATGATATTAGGTATCAGTTTCCTTGATCACTAGTATGGGTTTTATTGAGTCATTTATCTATCATATGCCTTTTATCCTTTGTTGTTATTATGTTTGTAGGTCTAGATTATGAGCATTGAGGAGGTTCATCAAATTGTAGCGATAATCTTCATTAGGAATTTCATTTGAAAGGTATGGATTTCATATTCTGTCATTCTTGCTTATGATTCAATAGGAATGGACTCAGGGAAAGGTTTACTAGTTTGTTTGTTCGTTATTATATTAAACCATTGAATCTAGGGAGATTTCTCTTGTCCGTAAGAGCGATTTGCTTGCATAACATATACGAGACTAGAGTTCACTTGGTTGTAACACATTTGAATATTTGAGATCTGTTAACCCAGTTGAGTTGTTGATTCTATAAGATTACTTTCATTCATATCATTTTCATATTGGTTATGTTAAGGCATAATTGTATGGAATGATTATCTACATACTTCAATAAGTGTTAAACATATGAATTTTAATAATTGTGAAATATAAAAAGTGAGGTGTAGTATGGAATCATGTAGTTTCAGATTGAGAAAATTAATGAGATGAAATGAGTCATGATGCACCATAAGCTTGTAGTGATGGGTCATCTAGGTGCACTAAGTTAGCCTCTGATGTGGGTGACTATAGGGGCATGACAATGGATTTTTAAGTTAAATTAAAGTTTATGCTAGAGGTACTCTTTCAACCTCATTCATAATTTATTTATATATATCTCTATTAAGTGAGGAAGATAAATCACATAGTCGTTATTCCCTAGTTTGAAATGATATCGATTACTAATATTACTTGGTTTCTTAATAATTCATTCATGGTTTTCTAATTACTAGATGAAAATCTTTACCAAAATCTTAATACCTAACAATAAATTAATATCAAAAAATACTAAACTGCATTTTGTATATATATATATATATATATATATATATATAATTTTACAATATTAGTAGATTTTTTTTTACAATAAGACAAAAAATTTAAATACTAAAATATTATCTAAGAAATAATTAAATTATTGTTATTTATCTCTTTGATATATTTGTTCAATAGTGAAAAGAAAATTGAGATGTGAGTATAAGACATATGCAAGAATCAAATTTCTGACTTTTCATTTAGAAAGAAAAAATGAAAGTTTAAAATGCATATATTGATGAATTTGTATTTTAATTTCTTTATGTATAGTTTTGATATATATATATATATATATATATATACAATTGAGAAAATATTTAATTTTTTTAATCATTATATTGTATCTAATTTCTTGCAAATTTATATCAAAGTTTTAGTTGAAGTAATTTAAAATTTTTTATATATTAAAAAAATAAATAATTTCAGCTCAGGGAGTGTAACTCAATTGACAATCACTTTGTTATGAAGTTTTATGTAAAAGCATGAAATCAACGTTAAAATCCCCATTAGTTAAACCAACCAAAAAATAATATTTTTTATCTATTTATTTATTATATTTCTAGAATGTGGTATGTATATTGTAATTGTTTTGAGATCAATTTAATTTTAATTTTTCACTTTTATGTAATTTTTAATATAATTTTCAAATAAATATACAATAAATTAAATACTTACAAAATAGTTAAAAATATTCTAGCTTTTCAAAATGTTATATTTTAATTTTATAATTAAATAAAAACTTAGTATAATTAACATATTCTAATTTTATATTTAATTAAAAAAAATTAATGAAAAAAAAAAATATAATATAAAAGAAAGAAATTGTTATGATTAAATTTTATGTGGTTTGAATATTTATTTTCAAAAATTAAAAATATAATTATCTTTTATTCACTTATGAAATTTATGTGGAAAATTCCTGAATGAAATGAAACAAGTTGTCTATAATCGTATCAGGAAATCGAAGGGACATAAGAGGAATTGATGTCCGAGAAATCTTGCCAAAAAATGTTCTTGCATTCTTAAGAGGTGCTACCCCACAAAACAAAGAGCCCAACAATCATTGTCTTTATATAAGATAAAGTGAATGGTAAGTGAAATAACATCCTCATTATAGGTCTGAGACACTAGTATCATGTAAGTTGGCAGACTTAGAATTGGCACATTGTAAGAATTAGTAGGTGTTAGATAATATTGTCTTAAATTGACATCATTTTGTCTTAATTATTCACTATCTTACAAGGGTTTCATCTTAATTGCCATTATCTTAAGTGACCATGGTCTTAAATATAGCGAAAACAACAAAACAATGAAAAGCCTAATTACACTATAGAAATTTAGTGGTGAAATTCCAATACCATTGCCAACCGTACACACTTGCAGGACACATGCCTCCAATGACAAGTGACAGACGTTCCGGGTAACTCACACTTTTTTTATCTCCGAATACTTTCCTCCATTTTCCACATCTGCTCAGTGGTGACCATTGACGTAAGTCAAGCAATTTGCGGATATTAAATGAAAAGGAAAGGGAATTCCAGCGCCGCGGTTACATTTGGCTTTAGGAGAGCCAACGAACTTATCGTCCGCGGGGAGTCATGATCATGAAGGACAGATGCCCACCTGCTCCGCTGACCGAAGTTGCGTACCAGGCTCACTGGTAAGAGGTAAGATGAAGCTGGCCGCGTGAGTGTGGTCAGAAATACTTTCAAAATGTAATTTTGAAAAACAAAATAATAACTTCATTGGACCGTAAGTTTCGCCGAAAGGAAATCACTGGGACACACGACTTTTCTCTTTGGACTGAATTTCCTTTTTATTATATTCTTGTGTCATCTTGCATTCCATACGTTCACTCAACGCTTGCTCTTCCATACAAGGATAAATGGAGCCCTTGAACAGTAACATATTCATGTTCAAATCCTACAAATGGAACCCATGAGCAGCAACATATTCATGTTCAAATCCTACACGACATTCATATACTTAAAATCTGAATACATATGAAAAATCATTATTTATATTTTATTATATTATAATTATTGTTTTAAAATTAAAATTCTAAAAATTTAAACATAAATTTAAATTAATTAGAATTAAATTAATTTTATATTTTCAAATTATATAAAATTTGCATTTATGATAGTTATGTAATGTATATATAAATATGAAAAAAAAATTATGGACTTGGAGTATGTGTTAAAATTGTTTGAAATGAAGGTCTGTGTTTTTAGGGACTATCAGCGAGTGATTCTAGGTGGCATGGTTTTTCTTGAATAAGGGAAACTTGAATAAAGGTGATGAGTCAATGTGCATTTGCAACATCTAGAAATTGTTGTCCTCACTATTGGTTTTACCACTCTTGAAAAAATGCATATAAATATTTTTAAAATAATAAAAAATTATATTTTTACATACATATAATGATTATTATCACTAGGAATTGTTCTAGAAGGTTGAAAGAGTATGTCTTGCAATAATTAAAATGTTTTATTTTCCAAATTAGTTGAGTAAACCAAGAATATCGTGGTTGCATGAAAGAAAGCCAGGAAGATTCCCTTTGTTTTAATAAGACAATGTTAGAGAAAGTGTGATGTGTTGCATAGATAAGATGTGACATGATTTTCATGGTTAGAAACTAATTTTGAGTGCAAGGCAATGTGTGATGAACAAACTAACTTTGACTATGATACATTGTGTAAAGTCTTTGTCTTATGTTAATCTCTGTTTGTCTTCCATGCAAATTTTTAATGAATGTTGGCATGTGCATATCAACTTTGGTTTCATATGTTTTAGACATCTTCTAGACTTGGAGTAACATGTTGATTCATTAAAAATATTTCTTATTTTCACTATGAAACTTTTTTATTTTATTCCTTTATATATGGAAAGTCATGGTGTGACATATCATGATAGTGGAGAATTTATTTTGTTGCAATATATTGCATTAAAATCAACTTTCTCTAGTCTTGTTCTCTTGCATGATTGTGAACTTGTCTAGGCATGTCAAATTGCATTGCATACAAATTTCATTTTTTCTAACATATCACATTGCATACAAGTTTTATTTCACGTAATATTGCACTGCAATGTTTCAAGAGGAAGAACGAACAACATAAATATTGAGGACGCATGATCATCAAGTCTAAAGAAATTCTTATTTTCAATATATTTTATTAGTAACATCTTTGGAAATAAAGGCGTGTGATGGGGTTTTTGGATTTTAGGTTTTTGGATTATGTCTGGTTTCATATATATTGATGGTCTATTTATTGGTGTTTTATTGTCAAATCTTAAGTTGTGGTGACAAGGTTTGGATATAACTAGCTAAAGGAAGCCTTCATCTTTCTAAACTTTATAATAGTAACATAAAAGAAAGTTCCAAGAGTGTAAATGAAGACAAATTTTTCAAAATTTGTTATTTTAAATTTTAGAATACGATGGATTGATAAAGATGAAGACCAAGACCCTCGATCTAGTTTCATCCATCTAAGCTGCGTGGAGTTTTAAATATTCATGACTGTAAAGATAAATCTATATTCAATGATTGCGTCCATATTGTGTCTACCGTTGACATGGATCTTTGTATATTTGCATATTGATTATTTGAGATACTTTTACTCTGAGTATTGGAATGTCTACCTCAGTGATGATTTATAAACCTTGATTGTTTGTTTCAGTTCTCCAACCATGATCTCTAATCTGAACTTTGGCATGATAAAGTGCTTCAGTCCTCAAACATATTTTCTGACTGTGCACTTTAGGGGGGATTCTATTACACAACATTTTGTTAGCATTAGGCAAATGACCACCAATTTGGATATTTCGCTATTCGATGAAGTGTTCCAACCATTCCCCCACAATGTTAAAAGCAAAACAATCCCAAAGACAATAAGAATCTTTGATTACATTACTCAGAAACCTAATTTCAAGAACTTGCATAGTTTCCTAGCCATAATATGTGCAACCGTAGTTTTAACCATTATGGACTGTGAAAATATGTTCTTTGTCTTCCACTATGAACTGCACAATTCTATTACCATAAGTAAAAATTAAAAGTGACAAATATTTCAAAACTAAAAGACTCTAGCTTCTACATACTTGGGCCCCATCCCTTTGTTCATGGAGCAAACTTCCTCCCTTTGTCGGACCCTAATCCCTCATTTTTAGGATCTCATCCCTTGGGAAGAGGATCTCAAACCTCTTCCTCTTGGCCTATAAATTCAACATAGACTAGAGGGATATGGTCGACTTCTCAATATAAACATATGTTGTTGGAATAGGGATGGAAAGCTTGTCACCTAAGGGGAGGATAGGAGACCATTGGGAGGAGGCTTACATCATCAAGGCTAAGGTTGTATTTATCCTTCTTATTCCAGATTAATACAAAAGAGTGTTTATTTCCCACTGTATTGTTCAATGGAGCTGATGTATTGTGTATTTACTTCCATTTTTCCATTGTAAATGATATTAGGTATCAGTTTCCTTGATCACTAGTATGGGTTTTATTGAGTCATTTATCTATCATATGCCTTTGATCCTTTGTTGTTATTATGTTTGCATGTCTGGATTATGAGCATTGAGGAGGTTCATCAAATTGTAGCGGTAATCTTCATCAGGAATTTCATTTGAAAGGTATGGATTTCATATACTGTCATTCTTGCTTATGATTCAATAGGAATGAACTCATGGAAAGGTTTACTAGTTTGTTTGTTCGTTATTATATTATACCATTGAATCTAGGGAGATTGCTCTTGTCCGTAAGAGCAATTTGCCTGCATAACATATACGAGACTAGAGCTCACTTGGTTGTAACACATTTGAATATTTGAGATCTGTTAAGCCAATTGAGTTGTCAATTCTATAAGATTATTTTCATTCATATCATT
The DNA here is from genome assembly GCA_031772625.1 of Pinus tabuliformis. Taxonomy (NCBI): domain Eukaryota; kingdom Viridiplantae; phylum Streptophyta; class Pinopsida; order Pinales; family Pinaceae; genus Pinus; species Pinus tabuliformis. Next base: position 503,000,866 of record CM062817.1, on the reverse strand, counting down.
TTCATATTGGTTATGTTAAGGCATAATCATATGGAATGATTACTACATACTTCAATAAGTGTTAAACATATGAATTCTAATAATCGTGAAATATAAAAAGTGAGGTGTAGTATGGAATCATGTAGTTTCAGATTGAGAAAATTGATGAGATGAAATGAATCATGATGCACCATAAACCTGTAGTGATGGGTCATCTGGGTGCACTAAGTTAGCCTCTGATGTGGGTGACTATAGGGGCATGAAAATGGATTTTTAAGTTAAATTAAAGTTTATGCTAGAGGTACTCTTTCAACCTCATTCATAATTTATTTATATATATCTCTATTAAGTGAGGAAGATAAATCACATAGTCATTATTCCCTAGTTTGAAATGATATGATTACTAATATTACTTGGTTTCTTAATCACTCACTCATGGTTTTCTAATTACTAGATGAAAATCTTTACCAAAATCTTAGTACCTAACAATAAATTAATATCAAAAAATACTAAACTGCATTTTGGATATATATATAATTTTACAATATTAGTAGATTTTTTTTTACAATAAGACAAAAATTTTAAATACTAAAATATTATCTAAGAAATAATTAAATTATTGTTATTTATCTTTCTGATATATTTGTTCAATAGTGAAAAGAAAATTGAGATGTGAGTATAAGACATATGCAAGAATCAAATTTCTGACTTTTCATTTAGAAAAAAAAAATGAAGGAAGAAAAAATGAAGGTTTAAAATGCATATATTGATGAATTTGTATTTTAATTTCTTTATGTATAGTTTTGAAATATATATATATATATATAACAATTGAGAAAATATTAAATTTTTTTAATCATTATATTGTATCTAATTTCTTTCAAATTTGTATCAAAGTTTTAGTTTAAGTAATTTAAAAAATTTTATATATTAAAAAAATAAATAATTTCAGCTCAGGGAGTGTAACTCAATTGACAATCACTTTGTTATGAAGTTTTATGTAAAAGCATGAAATCAATGTTAAAATCCCCATTAGTTAAACCAACCAAAAAATAATATTTTTTATCTATTTATTTATTATGTTTCTAGAATGTGGTATGTATATTGTAATTGTTTTGAGATCAATTTAATTTTAATTTTTCACTTTTATGTAATTTTTAATATGATTTTCAAATAAATATACAATAAATTAAATACTTACAAAATAGTTAAAAATATTCTAACTTTTCAAAATGTTATATTTTAATTGTATAATTAATTAAAAACTTAGTATAATTAGTATATTCTAATTTTATATTTAATTAAAAAAAATTAATGAAAAAAGAAAAATATAATATAAAAGAAAAAAATTGATATGATTAAATTTTATGTGGTTTGAAAATCTATTTTCAAAAATGGAAAATATAATTATCCTCTATTCACTCATGAAATCTATGTGGAAACTCCCTGAATGAAATGACAAATAAGTTGCCAAAAAGAGTTCTCGCATTCTAAGAGAAATTGATGTTTGGTAAATCTTGCCAAAAAAAGTTCTTGCATTCTTGAGAGGTGCTACCCCCACAAAACAAAGCCCAACAATCATTGTCTTTATATAAGATAAAGTGAATGGTAAGTGAAATAACATCCTCATTATAGGCGTGAGACACTAGTATCCTGCAAGTTGGTGGACTTAGGGCGGGCACACTGTAAGAGTTTGCAGGGGTTAGATAATATTGTACCTTGCAAGTTGGTGGACTTAGGGCGGGCACACTGTAAGAGTTTGCAAGTGTTAGATAATATTGTCTTAAACTGATATCGTTTTGTCTTAATTATTAAGGGTCTTAGATGGGTTTCATCTTAATCGCCATTGTCTTGAGTGACCATTATCTTAAATATAACGAAAATAACATGCAATGAAAAGCCTAATTAGACTATAAAAATTTAGTGGTGAAATTCCAATACCATTGCCAACCCTACACATTTGCAGGACAAAATGCCCTCCAATGACACGTGACAGACGTTCTGGGTAACTCACACTTTAATATCTCCGAATACTTTCCTCCATTTTCCACGTCTGCTCAGTGGTGACCATTGACGTAAGTCAAGCAATTCGGGGATATTAAATGAAAAGGAAAAGGAATTCCAGCGCCGCTGTTACATTTGGCTTTACGAGAGCCAACGAACTTATCGTCCGCGGGGAGTCATGATCATGAAGGACAGATGACCACCTGCTCCGCTGACCGAAGTTGCTTAACAGGCTCACTGGTAAGAGGTAAGATGAAGCTTGCCGCGTGAGTGTGGTCAGAAATACTTTCAAAATATAATTTTGAAAAACAAAATAACAACTTCATTGGACCGTAAGTTTCACTGAAAGGAAATCACTGGGACACACGACTTTTCTCTTTGCACTGAATTTCCTTTATATTATATTCTTGTGTCATCTTGCATTCCATACGTTCACTCAACCCTTGCTCTTCCATACAAGGATAAATGGAGCCCTTGAGCAGTAACATATTCATGTTCAAATGCTACAAATGGAACCCATGAGCAGTAACATATTCATGTTCAAATCCTACACGACATATTCATATACTGAAAATCTGAATACATATGAAAAATCATTATTTATATTTTATTATATTATAATTATTGTTTTAAAATTAAAATTCTAACAATTTAAACATAAATTTAAATTAATTAGAATTAAATTAATTTTATATTTTCAATTTATATAAAATTTGTATTTATGATAGTTATGTAATGTATATATAAATATGAAAAAAAAATTATGGACTTGGAGTATGTGTTAAAATTGTTTGAAATGAAGGTCTGTATTTTTAGGGACCATCAGCCAGTCATTCCAGGGGGCATGGTTTTTCTTGAATAAGGGAAACTTGAATAAAGGTGATGAGTCAGTGTGCATTTGCAACATCTAGAAATTGTTGTCCTCGACCACTCTTGAAAAAATGCATATAAATATTTTTAGAATAATAAAAAATTATATTTTTACATACATATAATGATGATTATCACTAAGAATTTCTCTAGAAGGTTGAAAGAGTATGTCTTGCAATAATTAAAATGTTTTATTTTTCAAATTAGTTGGGTAAACTAAGAATATTGTCGTTGCATGAAAGAAAGGTGGCAAGATTCCCTTTGTTTTAATAAGACAATGTTAGAGAAAGTGTGATATGTTGCATAGATAAGATGTGACATGATTTTCATGGTTAGAAACTAATTTTGAGTGCAAGGCAATGTGTGATTAACAAACTAACTTTGACTATGATACATTGTGTAAATTCTTTGTCTTATGTTAATCTCTGTTTGTCTTCTATGCAAATTTTTAATGAAATTTTGGCATGTGCATATCAAATTTGGTTTCATATGTTTTAGACATCTTCTCGACTTGGAGTAACATATTGATTCATTAAAAATATTTCTTATTTTCTCTATGAAACTTTTGTATTTTATTCCTTTATGTATGGAAAGTCATGGCGTGACATGTCATGATAGTGGAGAATTTGTTTTGTTGCAATATATTGCATTAAAATCAACTTTCTCTAGTCTTGTTCTCTTACATCACAGTGAACTTGTCTAGCCATGTGAAATTGCATTGCATACAAATTTCATTTTGTCTAACATATCACATTGCATACAAGTTTTGTTTCACGTAATATTGCACTGCAATGTTTCAAGAGGAAGAACGAACAACATAAATATTGAGGGTGCATGATCATCAAGTCTAAAGAATTTCTTATTTTCAATATATTTTATTAGTAACATCTTTGGAAATAAAGGTGTGTGATGGGGTTTTTGGATTATGTCTGGTTTCATATATATTGATGGTCTATTTATTGGTGTTTTATTGTCAAATCTTAAGTTGTCGTGACAAGGTTTGGATATAACTAGCTAAACAAAGCCTCCATCCTTCTAAACTTTATAATAGTAACATAAAAGAAAGTTCCAAGAGTGCAAATGAAGGCAAATTTTTCAAATTTATTATTTTAAACTTTAGAATATGTGTCATCGATGAGCTTGAGCGATGCAACATTCTTGAGGTACATAGATAGGGCCATCTAGCACTGTTGGTTTTGGAAAAAAAATGTCAAGACAACCTTATTAATCCCTACCAAGAAAACACTTACTCGCTGACCACTATTAGTTTAGCATTGACCAAGGCAAATTATAATGTTTAACTTTGAAAAACAAATGTTTATGTTTTATTATCATTAAAAAAAATATTTTTCAAACAGGCCTTATTGCAACCTTTGCACAATATAATGCCAAGTGGATAGTTGCCTCATATTTTTCTACCATAATTTTGGATACAATTGCAATATTTATGTTGGTCTTTGGATAAAAAAATGGATAGGAACAAAATGTAAATAAATATGTTGTTTACCATTATTTATTTCTTCTTCAACACTTTAATAATTAGAAATAAAAATGGTCATATGCAAACTTACTAATGGATACTACCTACCAAAATTTATACAAGTTCTTGGCCTTAAGAGACAATTAATTTTTCCAATTAAAATATCAATGTTCAAATTTTATAAAAATATAATAAGACTTGTTTATATCTTTGTTATAATTCACATACTTCATTTATTAATACAATATTACATTAATTTTTTATGTTAATTGTTAAATTTTACAAATATTTACACATATATTATCTCTCCATATACTTTAAAAAATATATAAATATAACCTATATAATAAAAATTAATTATTAATAAATTAATGATAAAAATATTATAATACAAAATGATAATATCTTATATACACTCGAAGATATATAATAACTATGCTCATCACATAAAAGTTATGGTATAAAATATAAGGAACTTAATCCTCACATGATTAGGATTGTCTTGGATGAATTTCAACGATTCAAAGTTGGGTAGCATCACCAGATCATAACTTTTAGTTGGACCTTCTCTTTTATCTCCAACTTTTATCCATCAAAAAATTATAAAGGTCTCAAAATATACATCAATAAATGATGACAAAAAAAAACTATTATCGAGAGCTGCAGATAACCCGTGCTTCATTTTCACCCTTATAAATAGATAAAATGCCCCATGATCTGCTATTGATCTTTTCTTTAAGTCAAGCGTCACACGCATTGTAATCACAGGTTGCAAAAGGTGAATATAGTCGCATGCAAGAGTATAAGTTGATAAAAAGTGATGTTCTATTAATTAAATAGCTTTTTAGGTAAGATATCTGGAGAGTGCTCAAGCACTTCACACATACACACTGTATACAATCAAGGAAACAATCTAGTATATATAGGTTTTTTGGTGGTTTGAATCACTCCTTGAATATTAGGATCTGAGATCTAAAATTAGAGTCTCAATCCTATCATCGCTATAACAGTAATCTAAGTTTGGCTTTCTCCATTATCTCCAACACTCCCCTTTAATGGATAAAGAGTACTAAACAATAACATATGCCTACAATTAAAAACATGAAAAAACTTGGTAACAGAGTTTCATTTTCGTCTTCTTGCGGTAGAGCCCACACTTGTTCATTTGTGGATGAGGCTTCATCTTCACTTTCTTTGCCATGAGGTAGTGTTGTATCTTCACCTCATTTATTCCCCTGTGAAGGAAAACTTGAATTCTTATTCTTGTCCTTTTCATAATTATGGCACGCTGGATAGGAGAATTGTCCTTCTCACTATTTCTGGTGTCAACCATCTCAACGCTAGCGATGATGTCTTCACCATTCATTACTACAACTTCTGTGTTGATTTCATAAAGACATGGTGTTTCAAGCCATGCCTCAAGAAATTTCAATTATTTTTCAAACTTCATTACTTTTTCCTTCTTGTTGTTGGTATCATCTGCACACACAGAAATATTAATGAGATCATCACAATTTACCACATCTCTGAAATTAGCTTCATCTGGCTCGTCTAGTTGATCTTCAACACTTTGTTCCTCTTCACACCCTTATTGAAGATCAGCTTGTGAATCTTGCACAACAGAATGTGCCTCTTGATTCTCGTGGTCATCAACAGAACCACATTGTTTTTCTGAAATTTCTTCTGACTCGAATATACTACCCATGTTAATGCCAAATGCCCACATGAGAAAAAGATCATCATCAGAATTAAAAATATCTTCAAATAAAGACATGTTGTTAAAGTCTAGCTTATCTCGCTTTGAGATTCCTTTTCGACTCCACACGGTCCTCTAACAAGCTCCAACAACCCCGTTACCATGCAGGCGGGAAACTTCTCCCTTTGGCAGCTCTTCAACTGTAGAACCTTGTAGACTGTGGCTTTTGTGCCACGCAGGTCTTAGTGCCCTCGGCTCTGGCAATGAGCAACTAAATGACCTCTCACAAGCTGGAAATACTATCAGTATCTAATTCTGATGCACATATTTCTAAAGATGGGTTCAAATCAGCAAAAAAAAAATGGCATTTTTTGTGGCATATAATAATTTAAAAGAAAATTTTCCAAAATTGGCTTTCAGATGTCCACAACTTGCACCTTCTAGGTTACTCAAAACAATAAAATTTACAGACAATTGAAAATGGATGAACACTGGGAAGGACAAATAATATCAGAGATAAGGTTTGTTGAAGGGGTTTGCCCCAATCTTGAAATTCTTAGCGTATCAGACTACGTGAATATTCTTAGCATTGGTGAAACCTGAAAGATGTCCGATCCATGGCCTAGTCATATTATCCCAAAACAAGTAACAAAATGTTTTATATTCCATCCACTGACATCCACGGTAAGTTTCCAAAACTACTGTTGAATTGTGATCAGATAGTTTCTGGCGAATACTAAGTTACTTCTAGGGGACAAAATGACAAAGATCACAAAAAACTAGTAGCAATTAATTTGATACAATATGGTTGAATGCCAATTAGCAGTCAAATGGAAGAATCTATACCATAGTATAAGACCTGATCCAACGTCCCAAAGGATCTTCCACTTGCAAAGTCTAGAACAGAAACCAACCAAAGAAAAAAAAATGATGTTTATTTCCGCATTTCTCTCACTCCCCTCTCTTATCAAACCACAACTTAAGTGCACCGCTGTCAATCAGAAATGCCATTGTTTCTTGATAAGGAGAGACAGATACAAATAATCCATCTTAATTAAGCCATTTGAAGGTTAAGGAATGGGCATTTCTTCCTTGCATGCTTTGGAATCATTTTCAAAAAAGATTCGGTGTAGCACCCTTTAACTCCTGAGGTTTGAAGTTGAACAATTTCAAATATCGCACCCTATTTCAGAGATCGTTGGCAGAGATCCTTTGACACCAGGATTTCCGCACTTCAAATATGCTGTCAAAAGAAAACACGTAGGTTGATTGCACAGGTGTCACCTCAGCTGCTACATCGATGATCCACGACTCCACTGGCAGACTCACCACCACGTTGCCTCAACGCACAACGATGAATCCTACAACGCAGACATTCAGCGCACTTATACACCACGGTCTCGCGCAGATCTTTGTGGATGTACACCTAAAATCTTCGAAGACTCACAGTGGGTCGGCACACTTATGCACCTAAAACATGTGATGCCTTCGCTCGCGCTCCACCCTGAAGCTCTGATATCATAATAAAAAACGATGTTCTATTAATTAAGTGGCTCTCCAGGTAAGACACTTGGAGAGTGCCCAATCACTTCACACATACATATTATATACATTATATATAATCAGGAGAATAGCTTAGTAAATATAGGTTTTCTCACAATCAGGGTGGTTTGAACCATTCTCTTGATATTAAGATCTGAGATCTAAAATTAGAGTCTCAATCCTATCCTCACTATAACAATAATCTAAGTTTAACTTTCTCCATTATCTCCAACATAGACAAATCTAAGTTTAACTTTCTCCATTATCTCCAACATAGACAAATCTAAGTTTAATTTTCTCCATTATATCCAACATAGACTCCCCACTTCCGCATATAACTTAAATTATTATAATATTCAAATCTTTTCGAACCATCTTTCAAAGCCCTTCCTTTTTCAGTGGCATATCGAAACCAGGGAAGGGCCACCAAATTTGAACAACATGGTGGCATATACTAGTTGTTTTATGATAAAGAGAGAACGACTACATATTTTAATTTCTCTATTATTATAGGATGAATAAAACATGAATCGACCCAGGCCTAATGCTCCAACTACAATAGCAGTTCGGGATGATTCTCGCTTTACCTTCAATTGACAACACTTTCTCGGCTTACATAGGGATTTAAATGCGACATTCTTTGGCCATCGCTACCCCTGTGAGATTCGAAAGTCAGTCCCTCGGTTTTTAGTGAAAGTTAAAATTGCAGTTAGTATGGATTATGAATACCATTTGCTAGGGATTTTGAATACTTGTTTATCTGAGCATAACTCTATTGTAGGTTAGAGAATATTCTGGAAACACATAGCAAAGTTAAGCCATTGATTTCATATATCATATTTTTATAAAATATACAAAAAAAAAATACAAAAATAATAAAAATAATATTGAATAATAATTTGGCATATAAAAATATATTTCAAAATCTGTAAGCAAGAAAAAGTAGCCTTGATAAATAATTTAGGATTTAAAAAATTGTGACAAATAAATTTAACACAATTTATTTCATTTTTATAATTCAAATTGGAGTTGTTTTTAGTGAGTTTTTTTGGACTTTTTGGTGCTGGAATCTTGTAGACCATGGTGCATTTGTTACTCATCAAATTTGTGATTTCAATATTTTCCTGTAGAATTTTAGATTAGAAATTGAACCAGAAAAACCCACCCCAAAAACTTCCAAAAAAATCTCACTAAGAACAATAAACTTCAAATTTCTTTAAAATATTCCAAAATATACCATCCAAATAAAAATTATCTCTATTATTATTATTCAAAATTACTATTTACAAAACTTTTTCTATGGTAAATTTAGAAGTGAATATTCAGAGATCAATGATGAATACAATTCCTGGTTTAACAATGGTCAAAAAGACCTCCCCAAAACTAACAAATGAGCTTTACTTTCTTCCCATCACAAATATTAAACTTTTTGGGAACGAAACGAGAGGCATCACTTCAGTGAGAATGAAGAATCTTCTGCGCGCACCGACGATCCATCCTCATCGTGCCATGATGGGTATTTGCATGATTATACCAGTGATAATCATGAGTAATGGGTTGATATTAACAATACGGATACCCAAACATAAATTTTTTCCTTTTTTGTTCATAGTAATTTTTTGGATTAATTTAGGAGATGTTAAACATCAATTTTTGTGGTTATTTGCAAACTAAATATATCAGATCAGATCTTATGATCTAGCCAAAAATAAAGATTCAAAATTACATATATTAAATTTTATGATTTAAATTTTATGATTTAGCAAGAACCAAGACTAAAAATATCTAAGCCTTAACCTAAATCCTAACATTCCATATACTCAATAAAATTATTTTCACCCTCATAGATTTTCACAACACAACTTACAGTTAATCTTTGAAAGAAAAATTTCTCCAGGACGCTTCCTCACAGAAAATACTACTGCCTACATCACCGGGATGACTACGCGTTTGCATGAGGATGAATGCGTACAAATCCTTTAACCGGAAAAACATGGCGGTTTGAGTGGTGTTTATCAAACGCTCGCGGGGGATTGCAGGCGATAACCGTCCACAAGGCCGTTCTGATTCTGAAGAGACAAGCCCTCCCCTTCTGAGACAGAGTACTCCTATTATTACTCGTACTCGCCTCCTCGGCCTCGGTGGTGAAGTGGTAGCTGCGGAGGAACATCTGCCTCTTTTCCAAACGCTCTTTCGCATAATCAAATCCAAATTTCCCTTCGCCCACCATGCAATTACTTTCGCAGTCGTCGGCATAAAGACGGCATCTGAAAGAAAGGCTCTCACTTGATCTTCTCACGCCTCTTCTTGTTGCAGCAGGAGCAGGACCGCTGAGATGATAATCCACTCCCTGGAGATTGCTGCGGAAGGAGAGATGGTTCCCAGACACCGACCTCGACAACGCAGCTGCGGGATTCATCGTTTTGTTGCTTTCTACTTCGAAAATCCCCAGTAGTTGGCGGAATTCTGTGTTCACCTCGAAAGTAAGTGTATTGTTAGTGGTGAAGGGCTCAAGAGTTCCCCGAGGAATGGGTGAAGGACTACAAGGCGACGCAAGAATATAAAGGAAATTTGGTCCGCAGAGAAGAGTCGTGTGTTCGATTCGCATTTCCTTTCCGTGTAACTTACGGTACGCGGACTCTCTCACGCGGAAGCTTCATAACTTCATATCTAAAATCCAACGATTGATATAATATCCCGCCCATTAATAAATAAATAACCCCAGATATATTGATTAGGGATTGTGACTCCCAGTCGACGAAATATTCGTCTGCTCGCTTGAAACAAAACGTATCAGCGGCCCTGGCTTGACTTAAAGTCAATGGTCACCTCTGAATAATGGTGGAAAGAGGCGGCCGAGCGGATTCATAGCGATTGAACGGTCAGTTGACCAATGAAATGCGAACGGCACTGGTCTCACTAATTGTGACAGTTGAACATTGAGAATCAAAATGTTTAGGTTTGGCATTTGAAATGGTCAGCAAGTGGAATTTGACAATGAAAGGATTATTTTGTTTCTGAAAATTACATTATGAAAATATTTCTGATCACACACTCACGCGGTGCTTCATCTTATCGCTGACCAGTGACCAGGTGAAGGAACTCTGGTCAGCACAGCAGATGGGCATCTGTCCTTCATGATCGTGACTCCGCGTGCACGATAACTTCGTTGGCTCGCCGGAAGCCAAAACTAGGATGGTATTCATTTAATATCTGCAAGTTGCAGTGCTTGACTTAAGTCAATGGTCAACACTGAGCAAAGGTCGTATTCATTTAATATCTGCAAGTTGCAGTGCTTGACTTAAGTCAATGGTCAACACTGAGCAAAGGTCGAAAATGGTGGAAAGTATTCGCAGCAATTGAAGTATTAGTTGGCCATTTAAGTGAGAATGGTTGTCACTTGTCACGGGATGGAATTTGTCGCTCAAACGTTGCGTTCGTCACTCGATATCAAACTATTTAGGATTCTGTGATGATCTTGTCTATGTTTGATTTTTCTTTAATGATAAAATAATAATTATAATATTATATATATATATATTTTTTCCGAAGGTGGCAAAACCTATCAAACTCAGGTGTCAAACCAACAGTGAGAACAACCATCTTTGGCTGCTATCCGCGAATGTCGATTTGACTCATCACCGTTATCAAGGAAAACCACGCCACCTATAATAACCCGCTGGTGGTCCGTAAGGGAGCAGGCTTTCACTCCTGCCAGATGCCTCTGGGTCTTGGGCCATTAACCTGTTTCCTTACGTCCGAGGAAGACGAGCTCTTAGCCAAGCAGAAGCAGTTTTACGGCATACTCCAGGCCGATATATATATATATATATATAATATAATATAATATAATATAATGACATAAATATTATTATTTTTTAAAGTATTTTATTTTCATAAAATTAATTTTTTAATTAATCATGTGATTAATTAAAAAGACATTTTCATATTAATATGGATCATAAAAATCTAAGATTTAACATATTTTATTTTTATTTTTCAATTCATAATTATGAATAATATTTTTAAAAGTTTATAATAATTTTTTTTAAAGTGTCACAACAATATATTTTTATAAATATATTACTAGCCGATTGAAGTTAGGTGAGAGGATAATAATCATTCTTCTTAGTCACCCACAATAGATTTAGTTGACAAAATATATATTTGATTAAGTAAATGATGTTTACATTATGGTATATAATTTTTTTTAAATAATACTTAAAATAAATAAATAATAATAATATATATCAACCAAATATAAATATAAATATTTCTTAAAAAAGAGATAAAGATTTAATAGTATAAATTAATGTTATAATATATTTATATATTATTTTGGAATATTTTAAAACATATATAAATATATCATTATGATACAGGGTGTTTGTCTTAGGTAGTAAGCTTCAATAAAGTGATGGGAACATATTAAATATGAAAAATAGTTGCTTTTAAGTGTGATTTTTGGGAAAGTTTTCTATTTTATTTTCTAATCTAATTTGTTTAGAATTCTGCAGGGAATTATTGAAATCACAAATTTGATGGGCGAATTCTTCACAATCTAAGTGCCCGAAATTTTTTGAAGGTGCCTAATCCATATATATAGTGAAAAAATCAATTTAAACAACACAAATCAAGATTTGACCACAAACACTATCTCTAAAAAAAATAAACATTTAAAATTTGGACAGATTGACTGCTATAGATATCAAACCTTCACCATAATCTTTAATATATAAACTCGCATTATTTAGGTTTTAAAATGTTCGCTAATATTCAAATTTCCTTCCGTTACATAACAAATTCATAGTAAAAACTTCTTTCGAAAATACAATATTTTTTAATCAAACGGTCGGAATGAAAATGCAATATATTTTAATCAAACTGTCGAAATGATCACAGATGCCGGATAACGGCGAGAAAGTAGAAATTCTAACTTTCGAAGTTCGAAACAGAAAAGAGTACATGATATAGCTGCAAGCCTAAGGCCTGCTGACTCCGTCGGAAAACGCACTAGCGAAACACAAAATGCCAGTGAATTTGTATGACATTTTGCGCAAGCTTCCAAATATATGTTTCGACAATGGTGTATCCTATAATCACAATTCAATAAGACGAAAGCCAATTAACCAATTACATGTTAAAAAATAGATTTTAAATAATCAAAAAAATAAACATGTTTTACTTATAATGTTAACATTACAAATGGGGGTTTATTTTTTTGAATTAAATAAGAAGAAATTGAAGGTCAACGAATGCCCCAGCAGGGATAATAATGATATTTCTATTAATATATTTAATTTTAATTTTTAATTATTTAATTAATATATTTAATTTTAAAATTTATATCGATATATTATAATTTAGTTATTTATATTTAATATTATAATATAAATATATACACATTTATTAAAAATTACAAAATCTATATTAAAATAATATTATTACAAAATTATAATCATATAAAAAATATATTTTAAAAATATAAATCATTGCAATGTAATTAGCAAAAATATATGTTAAATTTGTATATATAGATAATATTTTTGCATTTCTTTGAATCATAAATTTTTGTGCTTAGTGTTTTAACGTTTGTTTCAGTCTATTGCTAGGAAAATTAGACTAGATATATAACTTGAGTTGTTTTAAAACTGTAGAAGCTATGGTGCTAACCAAAATGCCTAGACTATTTGTTGTGCTTTCTGAACCATTTTTAGATAGAAAATTACATAACTCAAACATAAAAGGGTTTAAAACACAAAAACTAAAAGACATTTAGATTGAAATATTTTAATTACTGGCTTCAATTAGAATTCGCCCCTTGTTGCTCCCTAAGGAGAAACCTAGATTTAGAGGAACGCTCATGTGCTTCTTGAGATAGCCTAACCTTCAATCCATTGCTACTACGGGTCATTGCATCTAATTTAGAGTCACAAGAATGTCCTCCTTAATCTCGTTTCTATCCACCAAAACACTATCAAGGAGGAACTTTAGGTGCCAAAAAAAGTCCATTGTATACATGTATTGGTTATAACGACATCTAGTATGCCCTGCATCAACAACCCAATCTACTACTTTCACCAACACTTCGGTATCTGTGAGGGTGCATCTCTCGTCAATGAGTTTGTTATCTCCTTACATAATTTCTTCTTGAATTGGATGGGAAGTGAATTCTTTGTACTTAGCTGCTAAGCCTTCATCTTTCACTTGAGCTCAACTACATCCCCTTTCCTGGTAATAAGCCGCTCCAAGATGCAGTCAAGCTCACTAATATGGCATGGTGAGTGTCAAAAGAGTAGTATAGGCTCAAGGGTACACAAAGCACCACCTTGGCCAAAAGCTTACAATAGAATTAATTCTCAAACTCTAAGCGGGGCCATAAACAATTAGGACCTCTTCTGCATGAGGTATCAAAGTACTTGGTTTCACCTCAAGTTATTATTTGCACCATAACTCTGGGAAGACCTACTCACATAAAAGAGCTTATCCACTTCAAAAGTGTCTAAGATGATAAATAAAATAAGAATACAAAAATGAACCCTATAGAAATGCGCACAGGGGAATATGGGCCCGGATCAAACCTATGCCACCTATAACTAAAACCACCTGAGGATGGCTTGCTTGGGAGGTTCAGGGTTCACTAAAAAGACTACATCCCGAGAATCAACTTCCTGCACAAACATGCCCTAATAACACAGAAAATCCTAGGAAACTTGGAGTGAATTTGAGTTATGTATGGGGCAAGAGAAACAACATGTCTTTGCCTAGTTTTCCTTTGGAACCCACCCACTCCTCCCCAAAGAGAAGCTTGAGTATTCAAAAATCCAATTTGGTTTTCCTTCGGAACCCACCCACTCCTCCACAAAAGAGGAGCCTGAGTATTCAATAATCCAATTTAGAAACCAAGTAGAGAAGTGGATGGGAATGAACATTATCTAATGTGTTAATATAAATAAGAAGCACTAGACCAAAGAGAGTTGAAAGAGGCCTGTCCCAATGTTAATGCAATATGACCAGTCTCTAATCTGTGAGCAATGATTGAAATTTATTCCCTGGATCGAAATATTAGAACTAAGGCTCTCCACTTACATCTATTGAATGCATAATTGATGAGTGGAGGCTATATGGAAGGCTCACTTATTGCCCTGCTATTAGCTTCAATGTCATTTCTAAATTGTTCTATACGCTTTGCTATCCTTCTCATATTGCAAAGACGAAAAAGATTTATTGTGTGGTAAATCAAAAGGCTAGCATGTGTGCTATACATGTCACATTATTAAACAATTAGGAGGGCATGCTTCCACATCTCGATGCTATGTAGCCTGGTGGGATGGCGGCAATTGGCCCCACACCGATGGCGATAATTGGCCCCACACCTCCTCGCATCTTGAGCATTCTATTTCCTAAAATTCCATGTCATTTATTAATTATCTTATTTTAAATGATTAGAAAAAATTATTCTATATTTAATAAATTTAAGTTGAAAATAGATTTAATGAGTAAATTATGTTTTTAAATATTATCTATTTATAATTATTTATACATTTTATGTAATAATTTACTTTATTAAAAATAAATAAATTAATTAAAATAATGTTATAAGACAAGATTTCCTCCATATTAAATTATAACAATAACATTTAGAATTAAAATTTAAAATTTATATTTCTAATCAACTTAATTTCTTCTCTAATATATAATAAAAAATTAAAAAATCAAATAAAAAAATGAGCTTAATGGTTAAAAGCGTATGTTTCCTCCTAAGAGGTCACAGGTTAAACCAAAATGGATAGAGTATGTCACCCTTAATAGACTTAACAGTCAAATCACTACCTTAAAATTGGATAATAATAATAATAATAATAATATACCTCCTATTCCTTTGCTATCATCACTTTCTTCTTAATTAAAAATTATTATATTATTTATATTCTTTTTTTGCTGAAGTAAGCGTAAGACCTTCTATTCAAAATAATAAAAAAACCATATTACAAGATTTACAAATGAGAAGTGGGCCACGTGAAGCCTAGGAAACCGAGCCTACATCCCACTATCTGGGCCCCGAGCCCATAAGACCATGACGTCGGAACCAAAAGGATACTCGAACGCCTAGACTGTTCAATCTGTTGTCAGAGATCTAACGGTCAAGAACAATATCGGAACCGTCACATGCATACCCTTTAACTCTTGAATCGAACCTGATAAGCCTTTAGAGACTGCTCTATAAAAATTTCGAGTCCGTTTTGGCTAATAACCCTCGCGCATGTAGTCAGCCCGAAATCCACCAGATGCTAGTGATTCACGTCCATGTGGGTGACTCGCTCGATGTTTAACCCTGCTTACAGACCCAAAGCCTAATAAAGCTAACGTTAAAGTTGATTTCAGGTCCATTTGGCTTGGTAAACATGTTGCTATTTTCCGCGCAGAATTGATAAGATTGTTGCTTTTTCTCCTATCTGCTTGCACTTTAACCAAGCTCCCTTGGGTTTTTAGATTTCTGGGCCCATATTCAAGCCTAAGGGTCAGCCCTTCTTTGCGTATATATCCCTGAACTGCTGCTTCATGTGGACTGAAAATCAACTGTTTCCAGAAGTCTACAACCTGCTAGTATCCCCTGCTCTGATAGAGCTTCTGATCCACGTTCGCCTGTCTGAGACACTCTTCCCTCAATCTCCCTTAGGGAATCTCTATCCATTTATATTTACTGCTGCTTTTAGCACAAAGTACCCCTTCATTAGCTAAGATGTACGCTAATTTGTTGGTTGTTCAACGCACATGAGTGAAACTCAGAGTTCTCATATTCTGCAAGTGGGCTTGAATCCTTTGATAGAATTACAGAAGCCTCCAATGTCTCGAAACTTTTTCCAAAGTTGAGCCATAGCAAATTTTATTGACTGAATTGATAATCAATTCAGAATCAACTTCAATTATAATGTTATGAAGATTTGAGTCCCTTAGGACTTTTAAGCATTGCTCAAGGGCCATGAGCTCTGCCATATTGTTTGTGGCTTTCCCCAAATTACCATGAAAGATGATTTCTATACAACCCTTTTCATCCCTTATCACTCCTCCATAACCAGCCATGCCCGGGTTTCCTTTTGAGGCCCCATCTATATTGCATTTCATAAAACCTTGAGGGGGAGGTTGCCAGAAATCCTTATCAACCATTATGTGATTTACACTTTTGTTTTTGCCCTTTGGGATAAGCCCTTGCAGACCCAACTGTATTAGTATCTGCACATCAGTATCTTTAGGTTGGTTCTCAGGGGGGTTTTTAATGAGGGTTCCTACCATCTCCTTGAGCTGTCTTAAAATCTATGCCATGATGCTCTAGGAGGAACTCTTCCTGTTTTTGAATATTTTGTTGTTGCATTCTTTCCAAACATCCCAGATAAGAAAGCTTGGAGCTAAAGCCCAAGCTTTGTTGACTGTTTCATTATCAGAGAAATTTTTCCTCCACCTCTTTAAGGTGCTGGTAATGCTACCCATGTCCCTATCTGTTTGTCTGAATATTGAAGCAATCCAATTCCACAATGTGGATGTGAATGGGAAGAGGTTGAGAAGATGCTCCATAGTTTCTTCTTGTAATTCACATAGCTGGCATTTAGATGGACCAACTACCCCTCTTTTCCTAAGGTTTTCCCAGGTTAGAATTTTTTTATGCTGCACTAACCACATGAATAGTTTGATCTTCATCCAGCTTTGGTTCTGCCATAGGTCCTTCCATACCCAATCAGGGTTTGTAAAATCAAGCCCAAGGGCTATGCGCTTGGCTCTTTGAGGTTAAAGGTTCCTTCATTGTTATTGCCCCATCTCAGTTGGTCTGAATTCGTTGATACCAGAATCTTCCTCTGTTCCAGGATGGTTGTTAGAGCTTCTGCTTGTGCCTTCAAGGGTGAGTCATCACTGTATCCCAGGTTCTTCCATATCCTCCATTTTCCTTCGCTTTTTTCCTGATCCCAGAAGTCATTTACTCTGAGCAACCTTTTGTTGTCAGTATCATTCTTGAGATTTGCAAATTATTCTCTTAACAATTTAGGTTCCTGTTGCCACATATCCTCCCAAAACCAAGCAAGGTTTCCATCTCTAATTTCCCAGAAGCTGTGTTTCTGAACAATGGCTCTATTCTCCCAAGCTCTATTCCAAATGTGGGAGCCTTTGATGATCCCATACATTCTAATGTGATCCCTGTCAATTGTTTACATATTTTTGTTTCCAAATTTGGGCCCAAGGGGAAGCTGAATCTTTTAGCCATCTCCACCATAGTTTTTCCCCCAAAACTTTGTTAAGCACTTCAGGATCATCTAGTCCCAAATCTCCATGTGTCTTAGGTTTACAAACTTTTTCCCAGGCTACCAATGTCCATTTCTTTTTCTCTTCCCCTTTACCCCAAAGAAAATCTCTTCGGATATTTTTGAATAGTTGCATGACTCCTTTAGGGGCTGGAAGGGCTAAAAACATAAAGATGGGGACTGTTTGTAGGACAACTTTTGTGAGCACTAGTCATCCTGCTAAGTTCAAAGACCTACTTGTCCATTTCCGTATTTTGTCCTATAGCTTATTAATCACAGGCTCCCAAACCGTCTTGCTCAGGGGTTTGTCTATTAGCGGTACTCCCAAATATTTGGAGGGTAGCATATCCCTTTGAAAGCCTAGAATTATGGACATATTTCTTTGAATAGCAATGTCAGTGTTAAAGAAGAAAATCTTTGATTTGGTAAGGCTTATCTTTGTGCCTGCAGCCATTGCAAAATATTTCAAAATTTGTTCGTAGGCTAGAGCTTCCATGACCGTAGGTGTATCCTGTAGCATAGTATCATCCACAAATTTTTGATGGGTCAAAGAATCTCTGTTCATGATGAGTTTGAGACCTTGGATTTTGCCTTCTGCTTTGGCAGATTTGACAGCTTTTCCTAGCCCTTCCATCATGAGAATAAAGAGGAAGGGTGAGAGAGGATCTCCTTGTCTGAGACCTCTCATAGGATTAAAGGGCTTGGATGGTGAACCATTTAACAGGATTGAAAAACTAGAGGTAGTTACAAGGGCCATTACCCATCTTACTGAGTTATGGTCAAATCCATATGCTATTAGAACTATCCTTATGTAAGCCCAACTTAGCTTCTCATAAGCCTTTTCTAAGTCAAGTTGCATAATCATTCTCACCTGCCTATTGCTTATAAGTGAGTAAACCACCTCGTCTGCTTGAATGACATTGACTTTGTTAGTGGTGAAAGGCTCAAGAGTTCCCGGAGGGATGGGTGAAGGACTGCAAGGCGACACAAGAATATAAAGGAAATTTGGTCCGAAGAGAAGAGTCGTGTGTTCGATTCGCATTTCGTTTCCGTGTAACTTACGCTACGCGGACGCTCTCACGCGGAAGCTTCATAACTTCGTATCTAAAATCCAACGAATGACGTATAATATCCCGCCAATTAATAAATAAATAACCCCAGATATATTGATTAGGGATTGTGACTCCAGTCGACGAAATATACGACTGCTCGCTTTAAACAAAATGTGTTAGCGGCCCTGGCTTGACTTAAAGTCAATGGTCACCTCTGAATAATGGTGGAAAGAGGCGGCCGAGCGGATTCATAGCGATTGAACGGTCAGTTGACCAATGAAATGAGAACGGCACTGGCGTCACTAATTGGAACAGTTGAACATTGAGAATCAAAATGTTTAGGATTGGCATTTGAAAAGGTCAGCAAGTGGAATTTGACAATGATTAGGATTATTTTGTTTTTTTGGTAATATTTCTAATCACACACTCACGCGGTGCTTCATCTTATCGCTGACCAGTGACCAGGTCAAGGAACTCTGGTCAGCACAGCAGATGGGAATCTGTCCTTCATGATCGTGACTCCGCGTGCACGCTAACTTCGTTGGCTCGCTGGAAGCCAAACTAGGATGGTATTCATTTAATATCTGCAAGTTGCAGTGCTTGACTTAAGTCAATGGTCACCACTGAGCAAAGGTCGAAAATGGTGGAAAGTATTCGCAGCAATTAAAGTATCAGTTGGCTATTTAAGTGAGAATGGTTGTCACTCGTCACGGGATGGAATTTCTCGCTCAAACGTTGCGTTCGTCACTCTCGATATCAAACTATTTAGGATTCTGTGATGATCTTGTCTATGTTTTCTTTAATTTTAAAATGATAAAATAATATATATATATTATAATGACATAAAGAGAAGATCGCTGGAAAATCAATCGATGTTGGATCCCAGCACTCTCCTCTTAGTCATTGTTCCGCTCTTTTTTTTTTGATCTGCTTTCTTATCTAATTATTTATTTATTTATTTATTTTTTACTTATTTTATTTTCTCGTTTCTTATCTAATATAATTTATTTATTTATTTTTTACTTATTTTATTTTCTCGTTTCTTGTTATTTTTAAGTTTACTTAGGTTATATTTTTCTCATTTATTTATTTATTCATATTTTTATTATTTTTATTTTTAACCATTTCTTTCTTTTATATATATATATATATATATATATATATATATATATATTTTGCATTTAATTAATTATGGCCCTGCTTTTAACTAAGCTTTAACTTATAATTTTTAAATATTTATTAATAATTTTTAACTAACTATTATCATAAATTATTTTTAAATACTAATTTAACTTATAATTTTTAATTAATTATTAATAATTTTTAACTAACTATTATCATAAATTATTTTTATATATTTTAAGGGATTGATCCCCCTAGGATAACTTATTTCCCTTAAATTATTAAAAAGTTTTGATCCTGGTACATTAGTCAAAAGTAGCCGTTGGTCTAGTTAGCCGTTGGAGGCTCTATTCAGTGTATTTAACTTGCTAAGCTGGATATGTTTCTTCAACTTGTCCTGACGATGAACCACACTGGTAAGCTGGATCTGTTTCTTCAACTTGTCCTGACGACTGGATCTGTTTCTTCAACTTGTCCTGACGATGAACCACACTGGTTGGTTCGAAACACGTCGACAAATGGTGTTTCATGTGATCTTTGCCGAAAAATCTTTTGTAAACTTGATATGGATCATAGAAGCCTCAACTCTACTATTATTATTTTTTAAAGTATTTTATTTTTATAAAATTATTTTTTTAATTAATCATATTATTAAGATGTGATTAATTAAGAAAACATTTTCATATCAATATGAATCACAAAAATCTAAGATCTAACATATTTTATTTTTATTTTTCAATTTATAATTATGAATAATATTTTTAAAAGTTTATAATAATTTTTTTTAAAGTATTATAACAATATACTTTTATAATATGTTACTAGCAATTGAAGTTAGGTGAGAGGATAATAATCATTCTTGTTAGTCACCCACAATAGATTTAGTTGACAAAATATATATTTGATTAAGTAAATGATGTTTACATTATCCTATATAAATTTTCAAAAATAATACTTAAAATAAATAAATAATAATAATATATATCAACCCAATATAAATATAAATATTTCCTTAAAAATAGATAAAGATTTAATATTATAAATTAATTTTATTATATATATATATATATATATATATATATATTATTTTCGAATATTTTAAAACATATATAAATATATCATTATGATACAGGGTGTTTGTCTTAGGTAGTAAGCTTCAGTACAGTGATGGAAACATATTAAATATGAAAAATAGTTGCTTTTAAGTGTGATTTTTTGGAAAGTTTTCTATTTTATTTTCTGATCTAATTTGTTTAGAATTCTGCAGGGAACTATTGAAATCACAAATTTGATGGGCGAATTCTTCACAATCTAAGTGCCCAAAATTTTTTGAAGGTCCCTAATCCATATATATTGGTGAAAAAATCAATTTAAATAACACAAATCAAAATTTGACCACAAACACTATCTCTAAAAAAAATAAACATTTAAAATTTGAACAGATTCAGTGATATAGATATCAAACCTTCACCGTAATCTTTGATATATAAACTCGCATTATTTAAGTTTTAAAATGTTCGCTAATATTCAAATTTCCTTCCGTTACATAACAAATTCATAGTAAAAGTCTTGTTTTTAATCTTTCTAAAAACTTCTTTCGAAAATACAATATTTTTTAATCACAACGGTCGGAATGAAATTGCAATATATTTTAATCACAACGGTCGGAATGAAATTGCAATATATTTTAATCAAACTGTCGGAATGATCACAGATGACGGATAACGGCGAGAAAATAGAAATTCTAACTTTCGAAGTTCGAAACAGAAAAGAATACATGATATAGCTGCAAGCCTAAGGCCTGCTGACTCCGTGGGAAAATGCACTAGCGAAACACAAAATGCCAGTGAATCTGTATGACATTTTGCGCAAGCTTCCAAATATATGTTTGGACAATTGTGTATCCTCTTACATTTCTTTGCCAAGGCCATGTCCTGCCACATAGGGATGAAATTAAACTAAAATGTCATAAAATTGTGCAAAACGAGTAGAAAAATGTACCTTATGTTCGAAATAAGAGCACAGTGGTCCTCTAAAGCCAAGGTTCCGAGCTCATCATACTGTAGAGTAATTACACATTAAGTAAATGAAGGCATTTTTGACAATTAATTCATTATCTGCTTCATTACCATATGTAGCACTGGCTTCCTCATGTTTTTCCTATACTCAATTAATACCAAATAAATTAAATATGAAAATTGTATCACAATGCAGTGAAGTTCCTTAAAAAGGCAGGCTTTGTACTGAAGGTCACGAGTTCAAATCCCCGGACTAGCCTGAAAGCTGTGGAGAGGGACGGGCACAGTTTCCCAAGGGTTATAGTAGTAGCGATCAGAATCCTAAAAAAACACATTACAAATGGGGGTTTATTTTTTTGAATTAAATAAAAAGAAATTGAAAGTCCAGCAGGAGGATAATGATATCACTATTAATATATTTATTTTTAATTTTTAATTATTTAATTAATATATTTAATTTTAATTTTTAATTAATTAATTATAGAATTTATATCGATATATTATAATTTAAGTATTTATATTTAATATTATAATATAAATATATATACATTTATTAAAAATTACAAAATTTATATTAAAATAATATTATTACAAAATTATAATTATATAAAAGATATATTTCAAAAATATAAATCATTGCAATGTAATTAACTTAAATATATGTTAAATTTGTATTTATTATTATTATAATTATATATATATAAAAGATTTTTGCATTTCTTTAAATCGGAAGTTTTTTGTGCTTAGTGTTTTAATGTTTGTTTTGGTCTGCTGCTAGGAAAATTAGACTAGAGATATAACTTTAGTAAATTAGAACAAAGATATAACTTTAGTTGTTTCAAAAAGGTAGAAGCTATGGTGCTAACCAAAATGTCTAGACTATTTGTTGTGCCTTGTGAATCATTTTTAGATAGAAAATTACATAACTGAAACATAAAAGGGTTTAAAACATAGAAACTAAAAGACATTTAGATTGAAATATTTTAATTAGTGCCTTCAACTAGAATGTGCTCCTTGTGGAGCAACCTAGATTTAGAGGAACGCTCATGTGCTTCTTGGGATCTCCTAACCTTCAATCCATTGCAACTATGGGTCGTTGCATTTCATTTAGAGCCACAAGAATGTCCTCCTTAATCTCATTTCTACCCACCAAAACACTACCAAGGAGGAACTTTAGGTGCCAAAAAAAGTCCATTGTATACATGTATTGGTTATAATGACATCTAGTATGCCCTGCATCAGGAACCAATCTACTACTTCCACCAACACTTTGATATTTGTGAGGGTGCATCTCTCGTCATTGAGTTTGTTATATGCTTACATAATTTCTTCTTGAATTGGATGGGAAGTGAACTCTTTGTAACTAGTTGTTAAGCCTTCATCTTTCACTTGAACTTGAGTACATCCCCTTTCCTAGTAGTAAGCCACTCCACGATGCAGTCGATCTCACTGATATGGCATGGTGAGTGTCAAAAGAGTAGTATAGGCTTAAGGGTAAACAAAGCACCAACTTGGACAAAATATTACAATAGAATTGATGCTCAAACTCTAAGCGGGACCACAGACAATTAGGGCCTCTTCTGCATGAGGTATCAAAGTACTTGTTTTCACCTCAAGTTACTATTTTCACCATAACTCTGGGAAGACCTACTCACAAAAAAGAGCCTATCCACTTCAAAAGTGTCTAGGATGATAAATAAAATAAGAATACAAAAATGAACCCTATAGAAATGCGCATAGAGGAATATGGGCCAGGATCGAACCTATGCCACCTATCACTAAAACCATCTGTAGGTGGCTTGCTCGGAAGGTCTAGGATTCATTGAAAAGACTACATCTCGAGAATCAATTTCCTCCACAAGAATGCCCTAATAGCATGGAAAATCCTAAGAAACTTGGAGTGAATTGGAGTTATGTAAGGGGTGAGGGAAACAACATGGCTTTGCTTAGTTTTCCTTCGGAACCCACCAACTCCTCCCCAAAGAGGAGCCCGAGTATTCAAAAATCCAATTTAGAAACCAAGTAGATAAGTGGATGGGAATGAACATTATCTAATGTGTTAATATAAATAAGAAGCACTAGATCGAAAAGAGTTGAAAGAGGTCCATCCCAATGTTAATGCACTATGACCAATGTCTGATTTATGAGCAAAGATGAAAATTCATTCCCCGACTCGAAATCTTAGAACTAAGACTCTCCACTTACATCTATTGAATGCAGAATTGATGAGTTGAGGCTATATGGAAGGCTCGCTTAGTGGTTTGGCATTAGCTTCAATGTCATTTCTAAATTGTTCTATACGCTTTTCCATCCTTCTCATATTACAAAGATGAAGAAAATTTATCGTGTAGTTCGAGTGGTAAATCAAAAAACTAGCATGTATGCTTTACATGTCACATACTTAACAATTAAAAGAACATGCTTGCATGTCCCATTGCTATATAACCTAGGGGATGGTGGCATTCTACCCCACACCTCCTCATCATATCTTGAGTACCCCATCTCATGAAATTCCATATTATATACTAATTCCTTCCCTCTAAATAATTAAAATAATTATTCCATACTTAATAAATGTGAATTAAAAACAAATTTAATGACTCAACCAATTTTTTTAATATTATCTATTTATAATTATTTTACATAATAATTTACTTTATTAAAAATAAATAAATAAATTAAAATAATATTATAAAACAACATCCACAGATTCGATTCGAGAACACTATTCCTTCCTACTTAAAAAAACCAATTGTAAACAGCCGCTCATGAGACTTTCTGGACTTTCTTTCTTCCCCATCCTTGGTATTAAACTATCTGGGAATGCAGCCAGAGAAACCAGTCGATTGAGACTGAGTTGGTTGGGAGAAAGAAGCTTATCCACGCACTAAAATCCATATTAAAATCCATATATATATATAATTAATGTTTTCGTGGCCGCGAGTTTTACATAATCTGCCTAGACTACTCCAGGTCCGATTTTTTTTTTGCTCTCGAAAATGTTTTCTCATTTACTATTAATTATTTCAAATTTTTATATATATCATGATTTGTTTGTTTCGATAAATATTTGTTGTTGGTGTTGGTACAAAGGACATGGAATTATTATTCCAATTTAAATTAGTTAGTTGAAATTGTATTATGAATAATATTTTTAATGATTATCGTGAAATTTCTTAATATTAATATTTTTGATATGTTTTATAGGCGTTTTAATAATAAATTTGGAATTGTACTATGAATCATATTTTTAAGGATTATTTTAAAAGCGTCGGTAAATTTTTTTCCTATATGATTTTTAGGGAAAAAACTCTTAACGTAATATGCATCACATAAGCCTCAATTCAAAGATTATTATGGAATTTCCAAATACCAATAATTTTGGTATGCCCCTTTGGTATGTTAATAACAAACTTTGTAGCAAGGCATATGCTTTTGAGTGTTGATTTGTGTTATTTAAATTGGTTTTTGAGTGTATATATGGACTAAGCACCGTCAAAAACTCTTGGATTGAGCACCTTGAAAAACTCCTAAAGCACTTCAATTGTGCAAAATTACCCATCAAAAAATATTCCAAAAAATCTCGCTAAAAACAACTAATAAACTTTTATGTAATTATATGTTATATAACAAAAACTCCATTAAAAACTATGCCCTAAATTTCCCCACACCAAAGTTAAACACTTACCACCTCTTTAAAAATAACCTTAATAATTAAACCCTTGACAGATAGCACCTCTTTAAAAATAACCTTAATAACGAATACACTTTCTTGCCAATATTATTTAGCTTTAAACTACTTTAGTCAAGACTCTTACCTCCTTATGAAGGTCATGTTCTAGGTGGCATCATTTTCATGAAACAATGATGTTGAATCAGGTCAAAATGGTGAATAATAAATAATGATCGCTATCCTCATTAACACTCGATTAGTAAATTATAATAAATTTTATTAGATTTATAAAAAATAATAATAATAATATAGTATATTAAAAAGAGTAAGAAAAAATAAATTATATAGCGTGTGAAGATAAACCTAAAATATATTATGTTAGTATTATTTAAAATTTTGAGTTTTATTATTATATTATTTATTTAATTTATTAATCAATAAATTGTATTTAAATAATTAATTAAAATATAACTCTACGAATTATAAATAATAATTTAATTTAAATATGTATTTGTAAAGAGAAAAATTAAAAATAATAATTTAAATATATATTTATAAAAATGAAAATTGAAATTGAAATTGATTTTCTTTTTATTAATGTTAACATGCTTTAAAGTATAAATATATAGATTTTATGGTTAAGAATTTGTGCTTCCTCACAAAATGTAACACATTCAAATCCAAAGGAAGTAGAGTATGTATATCTCTATGAAGATTAACAATCAAATTACTACACAAAAGCGGGTTCTTTGTTTCAAAAAAAACAAGAGGGTCTTATACACTAATTTGGTGTTTAGCTTACATGTTCAAATTGAGAGGGAGCAGAGTATGTACACCTCTACAAACATTTGCAATCAAATCACTAGACATAAGTGGGTCCCTTGTTTCAGGAAAAACAAAAGGGTCTCATACATCAATTTGGTGTTTAACTTAATCATAACTTCAAAATTAGATTATTAACACCATGAATGTCGCTAATAATTACTTATGATATTCGAATTCAAGCTTTTGTGATCCATAAGCTGTTAATATAAGTAAATTTTCGGAAAAAATCACATTGAAAATATTTGGTCTACGCATTTCGAACCAACTAGTGTGGTTCATATTGTCCTGAAGATGAACCACACTGTTGGTTCCAGAGTTTCGACCAAATATTTTCAATGTGATTTTTTCCGAAAATTTACTTATATTAACAAATTATTTATGAATCTTCAATCTAATATCGTACCATATTTATAAAGAAACACTATACAAAAATTGTGAACAAAACATAACAAACGTAGCCTTATAAATTAAATAGTTGGTAAACACTAATAAGAATCAATCCATAACAAAGATCAAACACTTACTTCAGTATACATCTCAAATTGCTTAAATAAAAATAAAAATAAAAAATCATGAAATCTAACTAAATTATAAGCTTTTATTTTAAACTATTATTATTATTATTAATTATAAAAAGAATTAGTATATAAGTTAAACATATACATATTACAAAAACATGGATCAAACTTCTTAGCCATGGAGATTTATCTCAGTTTACCATCCAGATTTTTAATCTACAAACAAACTTTATTATAATACAATGGACCAAGGCCATTGTTTATCAATACCACATGCCCAAAAAATCATAACTTACTTCATCTCACAAATTTTCATAGCAGTAGAGATCCATCTTAATCGCAGATCTAGCAAGATCCAAGAGATATCAACTCCCTTGAGGTGAAAACCTCTTTTAAAGTGGGAAAATTAACTAGATTTGTAATTAATATGTATATGTGTCTGTGTGTGTGTAATTTTCATTATTTATTACTCGGAATGGCTTAGAGCGATGTTGTGGCTCTTGTTTGCTGCAATGGCTAGTGTTCAACCCTAGTTCACTCCTCCTCCTCCTCATCGTAGAGTATTGAGTCAACAAATGGCTTTTGTGATATCTCCAATGTCTTTGGTCAATGTGTCTCCCCTTGCCACAATTCCTCTTCTTTCGACGGTTGGTCCTTTGACTTCGATCTTTATTATGGGGTTATTCCCACCTTTCTCCATTAAGACATCTGATCCCTCAATTTCAGGTTTTATTGCTACCAAGGGTGCAGCCTTGGCCCCTACCACCATGCCCTTTGGTTAATTGAAGCCCCTTAGGATAAATTCCTTTGTCAAAAGTGCCACTCCACCCTCAAGTTTGGAGGGCATCCAATAGGAAGTTTCTTCATAATATTTTCGATATATTGTGAAATCTGCATCCAACATCCATTTCTCTGGGCCTTTAGTCCTCAAAGCCCCATCGGTGGAGATCCCTATGGTGGAAGAAGTAATCAATGATGCAAAATTCCTCTCAGAGCATGGAATGATATGTAGATTTCATGGATATTGGTTGTGCTTAGTTTATCTTCATTCATGGATTTATGAGCACTAGAAGTTGCTTATCTTTGATGAGTTGAATATTTACCCTATGGCTACAGGATTCTTTGTTTCAGTGTTTGACGAAGCAAAAGATCAGGAGATAATATTTGACTCTGGTTTGTGGCTTTTGGGAAGTGCATGGTTGTCTATGCAACCTTGGTCTGCCTCTTTTGAACCCCTTTCTACTTCAATTTCTACTGCCACTATATATGTAAGACTTCTTAATCTTCCTTTGCATCTCCGGAATCTTCCCTCTCTGAATACCATTGGAAATGCTTTAGGGCAATTTTCTCGTCGTAGTGAAGAGGTAATTTAGTATCTAAAACCCACATATGCTCACATTTACATAGAAATGGATTTTTGTAAAGAATTTCCTACAGAAATCATCTTGACAGGTCCAAACTACCTATGGGTGCAAAAGCTAGATTACGAAAATGTTTCCTTCCACTATAGAGATTGTTATGAAAAAGGAATTCCTTCAAAAAATTTCTTAGAGCTGGAAATATCAAAGCCAGGAAAAATATATGCAAACCAAGATGGTAGGATGGGGCCAAGTTTGAATATTATATGATTTTTAAAGAAGATATCCCCTCAGCTATTTTTAAAGAGGCAATGAAGTGTGGCAGGGCAGCAAGCCAAAAGATGGTGGAATGTAAAAATGGGGCCAATAACAACCCGAAGAATTTTGATTCCTCAAATGCTCTCTCGATCAAGGACAAATTAGAGTACTCCGGAGTCTCCACAACCTTCTCAAAAAACACAATTAAAATTTCATCTTGGGTAGATCAGGTAGAATAGGGTGAATTGCAAGCGATTCCTGAAGGTGCGGATAAGTCTTGTGACAAAAAGAAGGAAGATGAACCTCTAGATAAAGAAGATAAGACAAGATGGGTTCAAGTGAAGAAAAAATATATAAACACTTCACCAAGGAAAACAAGAAGTGAGACAAAGTGGATTGAGCAAAGGAAAAAGGTCAAATAAAGCAGATCATATAGGATGGATTCAAATGTGGAAGAAAGACAAAAACACTTCACCAAGGAAAACAAGAAGTGAGATAAAGAAGACTGAGAAAAGGAAAAAGGGTGATTAGACTGGAGTGGATGAAGTCAGGCTTTCTAAACCTGTTTAAATTTATGTGTGATAAATATATTGCAAGCATGTTTTATTATCGAGTTAGTTTCTTAGAGTCTATGGAAGGTTACAATGTAGAATTATAGTACAGAGAGTAGGTATAGGCAAAAAAAATGTTATGGATATACTGGAATGTTGAAGCTAAAGAAAAGATAGAAGCAAGTTTTGTAGTCATTGATGTAAATGGTTTTGGCCATGTAATGCAGCAAATATAATAAAAATCTAACCGTTTTGTTAAAAAAAATCATTATTTAAATTGAATTTTTGAATTTATAAGATGAATTCAAGGTCTTTAAATTTTTCTTGGAAACTTGGATTGTGTACATTACATCACTTAAGCTTGCAATTACAACATATATTTTCTCAATTTCTAACACAATGACCATATATATATATATATATATATATATATATGGGCCACAATGTAAAATAGTGAGATTACCTAAAATGTTTTAACCATAACAAAAATTATTTTTTTCAATTTCTTTATATAATGTATATATAGTTTTATTTAATCATATATAATATGTACACATTTAAATATTTTATTTTGTGGACTATTTTTCCACATTATAATGATTTTTATGTTATTAATATATTTTTAAATATAATTCCATATTAATTAACCCTCCTATTAACGTATTTGATTTATGATTCACATTGGATTTTTCATTATAAATAATAATTTTTAAATTCTACATAATAATTTAATACTAAGAATTAAATGAATTACATATCTCCTTCTAATTGATTTTTGTTTTTAACTTTTAATTTCTCTTATTGCATTGAAATATTTTATTATGATCAACACTAAAACACCTTTTTCCCATGGACGGTGATGGGGTGTATTGTTAAGTCACTCTTTGATGTGAAGGTCGCCATGGGAAAAAATCCATCCATGTTAAGGGCTGGTGTGGTCCATTGTGTAAGAGCCCCAAGTTGCCACCGCTGCCAATAGGCACCCATGATGAGCCAAAATAACTTAGGAGAGTAAAAAAATTGAAATTGTGCCAAGTCGGGTTAAGGTGCACGATGGGCACGCCTGCACAAAGGTTGGGTGCCCAATGGAGACACAAAACACAACTTGGTGGAGTTGGCGACGTGCCTGCCCAAGTCGCCTAAGAGGGCAAGGCAGGCAGACGCACGAACGTCGGGCACATTTAATCAAATGGGCGCATTGGGCATAACAGTCACTTTTAAATGAACAGATGTGCAAACAAGCAGGCAAGTCAAGGCGAGCATGTGATTCGGGTGAGCAAAAGTCAGGCCAGGAGGCGAGAAAGAATACATCGGGCAGGCAAGCGAGTGAGTGGTGTGCAATGAACATAGAGGGCATGAGAGCGTGGGCAAGAAGGCGACACACGACACAATGAGTTGGGTAGAACCAAGCCAAGGGTGAGCTCCCAACACTTGGGCAGCCAATGGGTGATGGCATGAAGTGTAAGGCATGTCGTGGATACCACAATATGAAATGGTATGTTAGTTGGAATGTGGAGTGATGGGTCGACTCAACAACGAAGCACGTTGGCTCACCCATTAAGGGTAGCGACGACCCATATAAGTAGAAGTGCGAGTTGGAGACTTCGAGGCATTCAAACTCAACTAAGAATAAGTTCAACCAAAATAGAAGATAAGATTGCAGAGGCATGAGCCTAGCAAGGTTCACTGATCACAGGAGAAGGAAGAAAATTTGCTAAGAAAAAATTGAGTTTGAGGCATGCTTGAGGTAAATTGGGCGTAGGTTGAGTTGTAGGCAATATGTTTGGGAAAACTAGGCATAGGATGAGTTGACGGAAGTACGCATGGGTAAACTAGGTACAGGTCAAGTTTTTGCAGGCAAGGGTCAAACACTTGGGCAGTTTTGACAGGTGAATTTTTGGGTTTCTTCGTAGGTGCGCAATACCTGGTTGGGTACAATTGTGGTTGAATTGAGTTGTGTGCATTGCGTAAGGGTGTGGAACATAACTTAAATTTGTAAATATTGACGGAAGTGCATCACCAAGGGCATGCCTGACCCATTGTAATATTTTTTACAAATATTTATATGACAGTTGGGGCAATCTACTTTGGGGAGTTGCCCCCTAACGTGTAAATATTATGTACATTGGTTAACATGTAAATATTATGTACATTGGTTAATTGACTGTTGTGTTTTGAATTCCATTGCATCATAATTAAGAACAAAAAAGACCACTTAACATAATTAAGAAGTGTTGGAAGTAAGGCATAGTAAAAAAACTCAAGTATTGTCAAACGAAAAAGTTACTCGGTGTTGTACAACTCGCTAGTTAACGAGGCCGAGCAGTCACCTTAAGAGTTGGGGGTGTGACAAATGACATCAAATCTTGGTTCTGGCGAGGCTGAGCTGACTTGAGTAGTTAGTTGTAGTGCGACATAGTTTGGCAAGGGTAAGGCAATAAGTCAGGGCCAAGCTGAATGATAAGCAATGGAAATTTGGCTAGAGTTCCATGAGAGACTTTTGTAGAACTTGTATAGGTTGAAACACATGAAAGAAGAGAAACCAAGGATTCGAGTTGAACTTGAAGTTTTGGAAGATGAATTTAAAGGAGAGATTCTTTGACTTGGATGGCCAATGGAATAGGATGAAGTTGTTGATTGCGATGAAAAAGAAGTTGTGATATGTGAAGAAGAATGTGTTACAGATGTTCCAGTGGAAGAGAAGGAAATTGGGACAACATTGCTTGCCCATTTTGAACTAGATTCATGCACAATGCAGAGATTGAAGTAAGGAGGCACACACATGGAGAGACCTCATGGAAATTTAAATATTGTTGTAACTTTTGTTTCATTGAATCTTTTGGAATATGGGCCATATGCAGAAATGGTTGAAGGAAGTGTTTGTTTGCCGATGTGATAGACAAAATTTCAGTGGAAAATTATGATGAGACCTTGTGTAGTTGGGCAGCAAGGAACATTGGTTATTGCAGGATTTGTTTGGGTAGTTTGTGACCTTGAGGTAGAAGATGTGAACGCCCATGACAAGGGTGGAATGTAATGAACTTTGCTATGGGTGAATCATGCTTAGCCAAACATAGAATTGGCTAAGTGCTCAACATGACTCATGGATAGAACGAAGGAAGGGCACACCAAACCGATGTGAAGGCAACTTGATACACAAACTTGGGTGGACTTCTTCATTGCAGTTTCATTGAGGCCAAGTGAAAGTCTTGGGTGAACCTTTATTGGGGGAGACAAGGATGAAGGAAGGGACCTATGATGCGTCATGAGGGTAGGGCGACCGAGGGCACCAACCTGAATGAAGGAAAGGATGCAATGACTGAAGTTATGTTGGGTCTGTTGAAGTGGATGATTTAAGATATCGAAGTTGTGGGCATTGAGTTGAAGAATAATGGCACATTGTAGAATTCATGCAGAGACATAAATCAAGAGCACTTGTAGAGATGTCGTATATTGACATCAACGAAAAGTGCCAAGGCAAGGATGTAGGTAGGATGGACTTGGCAATGCAACATGAGGATATTTTGCAGATGGATCAATGGGGATGTTGGGCATTCGAACA
Organism: Pinus tabuliformis; assembly: GCA_031772625.1. Taxonomy (NCBI): domain Eukaryota; kingdom Viridiplantae; phylum Streptophyta; class Pinopsida; order Pinales; family Pinaceae; genus Pinus; species Pinus tabuliformis. The sequence goes on along the minus strand of CM062817.1, from coordinate 502,968,066 downwards.
AGGCCATGACTAGTTTTGGAGGAAGACATGGGAAGCCTATGAGAGTGTTCATACAATGAAGAGGGAAGATGCAATTTGTGATGGAACTTGTGACCAAGATAAGTGTTTCTTCTGAAGTGTTGGATGAGAACGATTCATGGGAGCTTATGATGACTTGTGACAGAGTTGCAGTTGATGAAAACTTTATACTATGGTGGTCTTGGAGTATATAGTTCATTGAGGAGATGAGGTAAGTTTGACACTTGCCTTTGATGTAGTATGGGATGCATACCTTGGACATAGTATGGGATATGTTCATGAGGAGTGACTTGATGAATGCGATAGGAGAAGACACCTTGGAGTTGGATGGAGTTGCAGTGATGGAGGTGCCTTGGTGGGAGAACTTAGGCATGGGTTGAGTTTATGAGACTTAGCCATTTTTTATGGACATGGAGGTTGTTGGTCTATGACCATGGGCAACACATGGACGAGACAATGAGGCAGGTGTAGACTTGCTCCTTTGGTAACATTGATGGGAAACATATTGTAGATGACATGGAGACTTCTTCATGGACCTAGATATGGCACATTGATACATGGAGATGGAGAGAGTTATCAATCGTGTTAAAGATGTGACAAAATGTTGGAGAAATGATTGACGAAGGCATGAGGAAGTGCATTCTCATGGGTTTGAACACGATGGTTGGATTGATCACCCAACTAGTTTGAGTCATGGGGTCGCAAAATGTGTTGAGATATGTTGTAGCTGAGTTGGAGTATGGAAAACGGTAGTTCACGCAACAATGACACACGGTGGATTAGCACAATATGAGTTGCGACCATAGCATGCAACGAAGATGGAGGGAGCGACCTTCCATAAGTTGAGGTAGCATGGAGGTTTTCAACGAGTTGCGGTTATTACCATGGATTGAGGCATATTACCCACATAGATTCATGAGCCTTGGTGGAGGTTCGTGCAGTAAAGACAAGGAATTATGCAACAGGGACGCTTGATGTTGGTGTTGGTAGCAGTTTGTGACATTTGGTCTTGGCGATGGAGTTTGCTGAGATGGTGTTGTCGAGGGTGACAACCTTTTCAGAGTGTGGGGGGATGTCAGGGCCCTAAGTTGGCACCACAACCAATGGGCACCCACGACGGGATGCATTCAATTAGGAGAGTCAAAAAACTGAAATTGGATCGAGTTGGGTGAGGGCGCATGATGGGCGTGCCTGTAAAAAGGCTACGAGCCCGAGGGTGACACACAACATGACTTGGTGGAGTTGGCGACGTGTGCACTGAAGACACTGAAGTGGGAAAGGCAGGTGGGCACACGGGCGTTGGGCGCATTTCACCGAATCGGCGAGTCGGGCATAACGGGAATATTTAACTGAATAGATGTGTGAACAAGTGAACTTATCAAGGCGAGTGAGTGTGTAAGGGCCTGCGGTCCGAGAACTCACTGTCGGTGCAAAGTGCGATGGAGAACACACGAACGACTTGGAAGAATAATGTGAAAGTGTGAGCGGTCACGTATGTTTATACGATGGTGGAGCGTGGGCGTTCATGGAGTAAAGTCGACGGTTGGAAGTGATGGTTGAGGGCGTTGGTCGACGGGCCGACCAAGCCACAAGCATGGACAAACACATTGGTTGATAAGTTAAACGGGTTGGCCAAGGGAATGGTGTAACCGTGGACAGTGTATAAGTTATTCATGTGATGGCTCATTTGAACCATCACTCATCCAACAAAAGGAGAAGTGCGTGGGAATAAGAGGTGGACACAACAATATAAGGAGGTCACATGAGGTAATGCGCCCAACCTTGGGTGAGGCTACACGAAGGAGAAACGCGCTGTCTTAATCTTGGGTGAGGGCGCGGGCAAAGGTCGCCCACCGGACGAAGTGTAGGGTGTGCATGGGTGTGTGGCGCTCAGGTTGTGCGAAGAAGCGCCTAACGGTGAACAAGGGCATGGGTGCCCGGTTTGTGTGACAACTTGGCACGGGTTCTTGGGTGACTCGGGTGAAAGCCCGCCCGTCATGCAAGTGTGCATGGTGTGACTTGGTGAAGTGTTGATATTGTGAACAAGGTGTGACTCGTGTGGAGGTGCCCGTGTGTAGCGACTTGGTTACGATGAGGCACGCCCAAGTTTGGTAAACAACACGATCGTGCGACGAGGTGAATGAAGGGTTGGTGAGTCGTGCAGTGACCATGGGGAGGTGTCGTTGAGTTGGACAACCGAGTTTGCCGAAGTTGAAAATTGGCTAAGTGTAAATTTGGGGTTTCCCAAGATTTTACTTGCAAAGCTTTGTAACATTGAAGATTGTATAATATATTTGGGCAGACTCATATTGCAGGGAGTTGCCCCTCCCTTTATACTATTGTGCAATTCTATTGTATAGTGCTGTTATGTGAATGTTATGGGCTTTCACTTGTATAAAGGAACACATTAATAATACTTGGTTGTGAAACACAAACTAAGTAGGATAAGTGGAATGTTAGGCGTAGTCTACAATTGTAAGTATTGGTGAAAAGAAAACGATTGGTAGTGCCGCACCTCGCTATAAGTGGTTGAAAGACTACCGCAGGTGTAGGGGCATGACAGGTGGTATCAGAGTTGGTCCAAGTTTTGCAGGAAACTTGGTGAACTAAATCAAGGAGCTGATTCTACGAAGACCGAAGACTTGAAAGGGAGTTCAAGTTTTGCAAGTGACAAGTGGAATATCAAGGTGATTCAGGTGAATGGTGAAACAGGTTTAACAGAGGTGAAGCTTAGTGCTTGGATCAAGCTGAACAACGAGGCATGGCAAGTTTGGAAGAATGCGAAGGGAAGCTCTTGCTTACCTTATACAGGTTGAAGCGGTTGAAAGAAGAGAATCCCTGCATTCGAAAGGAACTTGAAATCTTGGAAAAGAATGTTGAAGACAAACTTCTTCAACTTGGTTGGACAACGGAGCAAGATGAAGTTGCAGATTGTGACGACAAGGAAGAGGAAGCCGTGATGTTTGAGGATGTTGCAGATGTGACAACGATGGAGGATGAACTTGAGATTGATCAAGTTGGACCAGGATCGTGCAGTTTGCAGACATGGATGGATGAGGATACTCACATGGAGGAGCCTCATGATCATGATCATGATGTAAGTACTATTGATACTTGTGTTTCATTTGAGCATTTGGTAGATGGACCGTATGCAAGGAATATCAAATTCAGTTTGCCGATGCAAGGGAGCATCTTACCATGGATGTCTATGATGAGACCTTGTATGGAGAAGAAAGGATTGTTGACTATTGCAGGACTTGTTGGGGTTGTTTGTGACCTTATGGTAGAAGGTACAAAGGCCCGTGACAAGGGAGGAACATGATGATCATTGCGGAAGATTGGGTCATGCTTTAGCCACATGGAAGAAATGGCTAAGTGCCCGGCATGACTCATGGACAGATTGAAGGGCACACACTTGGGTATGATGATGCTTGGGTGGACTTCTCATGGCCGAGACCAAGAGATAGTCTTGGTGGAACCTTTAGTGGGGGAGCTATGATGGAAGGAACTCGTGATGATGATGATATGGTTGGGTGACCGAGTTCACTAAACCGAAGATTGCAGACTTGGATGAGGATGACCGATTGTTGTGATGGGTCTACCTGGCTGGACTACATGGGCAAATTAGTCATGGACATCAGGTTGGAGACATGGAGCATGGCAGTCTATGCAGGGACATTATGTAGGAGAACTTGTAAAGGTGTCACTTATGGGCATCCAATGAGGAGTGTGAACGAAGGGATGTTGTGCAGGTGGATTTGCTGGTGTGACATGGAGATGTTTTACTTATGAGCCGATGGAGAGGTTGTGCACTCTTGTACAACAAGGCCATGGACTTGGATGGAGTCGTGAGCAGACTATGGAACATTCCTACTACATGGAGAGCTGAGGCATCTTGCAAAGACCTTTGGGTCGAGACTTGTATGCTTGCTGAGATGTTGGTTGGGGATGGCTTATGGAGCTCATGATGACATGAGGTTGTGACTTTTGGAGACTTCATATATGGTGGACTTGGAGGATCTGATGCATTGAGGAGCTGAGGTCAGGGACATTGATGCAGGATGGGGTGCATACTTTCAAGTGCATGTATGGGTGTGGCTTGAAAGAGCGACTTGATGTGGAGGATCGATATGAGACACTTTGGAGTGATGGGGTTACAATGATGATGATGCCTTGGTGGCAACACTTGGGCATGGGTTGAGCCGAGACTTAACCACTTTTGACACATGGGAGCTGATTGATCTATGATCATGGGTAGCACGTGGATAGATGAGACAGGTGTATACTTGTTTCTATGGCAGGCTTGAGGGATGGCACATACAGATATGATGGGGGTTACTTCATGGACCTGGATGTGGCACATCGAGAGTCGAAGTTTGATGAGATGGTCTCTTCATATTGAGGAGATACACATATGGATGGTGATGTTGGGATAGATTCGATTGATTTCATGCAGCACATTGACACCAAACATCATGGACAACATGTTGTAGATGAGATGGAGACTACTTCATGGACTTGAGCATGGCTTACACTTGTATGGAGATGGATTCTTGATCGAGTTGAGGATGTGATGGGATGTTCTGAGAAACAATTGATGGTGGCATAAGGATGTGCATTCTCATGGATTGAGCGTGACAGTTGGACTGATCACCCGACTAGTTCAAACATGAGGGAGCTCAATGTGCAGATATGTGTTAGCATTGTGTTGGAGTATCATGGCAACAGTTCACATGATGACGACACATGATGAGGTCGACACGATGTTACAGGAAGCATGTAGCTTGAGATGGAGGGACCAACCTTCCATGATAGGGAGTAGCATGTGGAGATTGCGACGAGATGGTCGATGGTCATGGATTGAGATGATTTCCGATGTATGACATACCGATGAGGTGTATAGCTTGGTATGGTGATCTTGGTAACAGATGGTTGCCGGGACGAGACATGATGGAGACGGTGGTTCTACATATGTTGCAAGATGGTTGTAGTATGTGGAGGAGTTGACATGATGGATGAGACAGATATTGATGATCTTGGTGGATGGCTACTAGGATGGTATGTTGTCAAGGATGACAACGACTTCAGGTGGAGGAGGATGTAAGGGCCTGTGGTCCGAGAACTCACAGCCGGTGCAAAGTGCGATGGAGAATGCACGAACGACTTGGAAGAATAATGCGAAAGTGTGAGTGGTCACGTATGTTTATATGATGGTGGAGCGTGGGCGTTCATGGAGTAAAGCTGACGGTTGGAAGTGATGGTTGAGGGCGTTCAAGCATGGACAAACACATTGGTTGATAAGTTAAACAGGTCGGCCAAGGGAATGGCGTAACTATGGACAACGTATAAGTTAGTCATGTGATGGCTCATTTGAACCATTGCTAAACAAGAATCTTCGCTCATCCAACAAAAGGAGAAATGCGTGGGAATAAGAGGTGGCCACAGTAATATAAGGAGGTCGCATAAGGTGATGCGCCCAACCTTGGGCGAGGCTACACGAAGGAGAAACACGTTGTCTTAATCTTGTGTGAGGGCGTGGGCAGAGGTCGCCCACTGGACGAAGTGTAGGGCGTGCACCGGTGTGTGGCGCCCGGGTTGTGCGAGGAGCGCCCGATGGTGAACAAGGGTGTGGGCGCCCGGTTTGTTCGATGACTTGGCACGGGTTCTTGGGTGACTCGGGTGAGCGCCCGCCCATCGTGCAAGTGTGAATGGTGTGACTTGGTGAAGTGTTGAGATTGTGAATAAGGTGTGACTCGTGCGGAGGCGCTTGTGTGTGATGACTTGGTTACGACGAGGCACGCCAAAGTTGGGCAAACAACACGATCATGCGACGAGGTGACCGAAGAGTTGGTGAGTCGTGCGGTGACCGTGGGGAGGTGCCGATGAGCTGGACAACCAAGTTTGCTGAAGTTGAAAATTGGCTAAGTGTAAATTTGGGGTTTCCCAAGATTTAACTTAAAAAGCTTTGTAACATTGAAGATTGTATAATATATTCGGGCATACTCATATTGCAGGGAGTTTCCCCTCCCTTTATACTGTTGTGCATTTCTATTGTATAATGATGTTATGTGAATGTTATGGGCTTTCACTTGTATAAAGGAACACATTAATAATACTTGGTTGCAAAACACAAACTAAGTAGGATAAGTGGAATGTTAGGGGTAGTCTACAATCGTAAGTATTGGTGAAAAGAAAATGATTGGTAGTGCCGCACCTCACTATAAGCGGTTGAAAGACTACCGTAGGTGTAGGGGCGTGACAGAGTGAGTCGAGTCAACGAGCATTGGGCAAGCGAAGGAGAAAAAGCATTTCGGGTGGGCAAGCGAGCGAGTGGTGTGTGATGAGCATAGTGGGCATGAACGCACAGGCAAGAAGGCGATGAGTGACATCATGAGTCGGGTAGCGCCAAACCAAGAGCGAGCACCCAATGCTTGGGTGATCGATAGGTGATGGCATGAAGTCTAAGGCATGTTGTTGACACCACAAAGTGAAATGGTATGTCAGCTAGAAATTGGAGCGATGCGTTGGCTCAACAAGGGAGCACATTGGCTCACCCACTAAGGGTAGTGATGACCCATATAAGTAGAAGTGCGAGTTGGAGACTTAGAGGCATTCAAACTCAACTAAGAAGAAGTTCAACCAAACTAGAAGATAAGTTAATTGCAGAGGCATGAGCCTAGCAAGGTTCGTTGACCGCAGAAGAAGGAAGAAAATTTACTAAAGTAGAACCGATTTTAAGGCACACTTGAGGTAGACTAGGCATAGGTCAAGTTGCAGATAGTGCGTTCAGGCAGATTGGGCACAAGACAATTTGAAGGAAGTACGTGTAGGCAGACTCAACACAAGTCAAGTTTCTATAGGCAAGGGCCAAACACTTGGGCAATTTTGACAGGTGAATTTTGGAGTTTCTCCATAGGTGCACCAACATCAGGATGGGAACAATTGTGGTTGAATTGAGCTGTGCACATCGCGTAAGGGCGTGGTACATAACTTAACTTTGTAAATAATGAGGGAAGTGCATCACCAGGGGCATGATTGACCCATTGTAAGACATTCGGGGCAAGCTACTTTGTGGAGTTGTCCCCTCCCGTGTAAATCTTAAGTACATTGGTTATTTGAATACTGTGTTTTGAATTCCACTGTATCATAATTAAAAAGAATGAAGAACACCTAACATAATTAAGAAGTGTAAGAAGTGTTGGAAGTTTCCCACAGGGCTTTGGATTGACGGTGAATGGGTGCACTGTTAAGGAACCCCTTGCGATAGGTCATTGGTTCAAATACCCCGTGGGTGCTTACCTACCCAAAAAAAAAGAAGTGTTGGAAGTAATACGTAGTCTGAAAACTCAAGTAGTGTAAAATGAAAAATCTAGTCGGTACTGCACGACTCACTAGTTAGCAAGGTTGGGCAATCACCTTAAGAGTTAGGGGTGTGACACACTAGGTGCGATCCTCGGTTGACTACTTGATGTAATCTGTGATGAACTCAAACCACTTAACAAACAAAAAAAATAATAAAATAATTTTTATTCTCTCCATATACACATCCATAACTTTGAGATTAAAATAAATTAGTCACATGCTTATTTTAAAAAATTGTTCAATTTATGTACTAAAATATTTAAAATATATATATATTTAACTTTGTTCTTTTTGTTACTTTATTTCTCCATAAAATTGATATAAGATTATGATATTTCATATGGACATTTAAATATTTCATTTATTGTTGAGAGGGAAAGTAAAACATGTATCTTCATTTTTGTACATTTCTTTTATATATATATATATATATATATATATATATATATATATATATAGAGACGGGTGTTAACTAGAGGTTGAGTACCAATGGAATAGTAGAATGAGTCTCTAGCTTCATTAATATTTTTTTAACCAACATAGATCCATCTTAAATACAGATCTAACATGAGTCGAGAGGGATCCAATTTCTTCACTTGCAAATTTTTTTATGAGCAAACATTATTTAAATGTTTTGTTTAGATATTTAATTTTTTTTTTCTATTTTTAGATTTATTTTTTTTAATTTTATTTTGGCTTTACATAAACAAAATTTCAACTTTGATGAAGTAAGAACAAACTTACACATCATAGTAAACTGTAGAATGAGCCTCTTGCTCAATGAATCAATTTAATTAAAAAAACAAAAATAACTTAACTATTTTAGAAATATATCAATCTTTTATTTGTGTATATTAGTATGAATATTTTAGAATAGTATAATTATTTTAGAATATTATCTAGAGATTAAATCTCTTTATCACACTTAAAATTTAAAATATTTTTTAATCTTTTAAATGAAAATTTGAAAATGTAAATTTTAAATAAATTTGTAATTATCAAATAAATAAATAAATAAAATATATATAAAACATAAAAATTATCATTAAAATCTCTGAAACTCATATAATAATATTTATATCTATATATATAAAATAAATAAAAAATTATGGTTAAAAAAAAAACCAAAAAAACCAAACAACCAAACCAATAATATCAATGTGAAAGGAAATAAGTGAATCAGCAAAATACAACACCATAACCCACATGAAACATGAAATTTACTGCAAAATAAAATCGCACACGCTTGAAGACATACTTTGGCCGAACCAAAGTTGCAAACCGATATTTTTTCTTTGTTTTGTTCTTTTCTTTTTCAGTATAAAAAAAGCAATATACTTATTCCAAAAAGATATATAAGCATCATATTGCAGCAGCATATATCAGGATCAGAACTGATACATGTTCATTTGACTGGGCGATCAAACATATTGCCATCATTTTTAGTTATCCGGTCTATCTTCACAGTTCTAGATATATGTACATAATATTCAAAATGCATGAAATGCCTAATAGTTCCTTGTTCAGCATGCAATTCCTGTAATAATCAAGATATTATGCGAAAGACATTACAGTGATTTAGAAAAATAGATAGCAAAAAGCTCTAATATTTCATTAGTAAAAGTAAAAGTAAAATTTGATGCATGGAGAAGTGATATTATCTTGATAATGGCACCACCCCTACATCTATGCAGAAGTCCCCATCTTGACAGCAATATGTATCCCATCCAGCTTGTCTTACAATCCTTGCTTTGGAAGTCCATCCGCAACTTGATTGAAATCTCTACCAATATGCTGAATCGAAGAGTCATTTTGAACATTCCAAAGAGTGGGTGGCGGCTCTATAACTTACAAATTGCTAATCTACCATCTTAAATTACTTTACTTACAACCTGTAAGTACTTGCCTAGGGTGCTGCTTCTTATACAATGTTATAGTAACAGAGTTTACAGGGTAAAATATTTTAATGGTTTATGTTTAGATGGTTTTTGGACTATAAAATAAATCACAATTCACAATTTGTAATTTTCTAAGTATTTGAGATTTTTTTTTTTTTAAATTTGGTAGGATTATATCTTTATCATGTCCAATATATTATATATAATTTTATATAGAGAAATATCTTAACAAAATACTAGATTATTGTGTATCCAAAACCCTTCAACAATTATTTAAAAATTTGAAATTTGATATTAATTTAATTAAATCATATCTAAAATTTATTTGTGTTCGTAATCTTTTTTTTTTTATCATTTTCCTTTAAACACTCCTTTAATGCACCTTTAAGTTTTGAATACATTTTAAATTTACTTAAATTATAATTTTATATTCTGAATTTATAATACAGACCACGAGCCCACGAATCATATGCCTAAATTATATATATATATATATAAAAGCGTGTTCTCCATATATTTCTGATACCAAATTTATTAAAATTAAAAAAGCATAGAACGGATTCGTAGAGATTACGTTCTTGATAGAGTGAACGTTCATAATAAAGGCTCGAACAATTGGGGACTTTAATTAATTTAGCGCTTTAAAGAGTAAAGGAAATGGCCTCATCTAATGAGGCAAGAAGTTATTGGTTGGAGCGTTAAAAGTGGTTGGAATTTGGATAAAAGAATTTCAAAAAGTTTGGTAGATACACTGTTTAAGTCGTGTGTTTGATAGTGAAAATAAATTTAACAACTATAACTTGGATTTACAAAAATCTTGACCAAAATTTCTCTAAATATAATCAAAATTTCAGTAACTTTCCGAGCAACTTCTCCGCCTAGTTAGAGTAGGCAAAGTCTAACGCAAAAGGAAAGAACAGGGGCCATGATACTCACCATACCTTGTTAGCTAGTGCTCTCGTAGTCCATGAATTATAAGAGTGCTCTGCATATTATTCTGCGATCTAACCTGGTATTAATTAAGCTTAAACTCCAGGCCTTACCCGTACACCTGTCTATATCCTCTTAATCCGATAATGAAAACAGGCTGGAGTGTAAACCCGGGGATATCGTGTGCACGAACCATCTGGAATATAAAAAAGGAAACGACATTTTATAAAAACTTTTCAGAACTTTTGTATATATATACCTTAACATATATAAATGTTGCTTCCACCCCCCGTCTTCCTTTTTTTTGGGATTAAATTTTATATTTAGATTTTTCGTAAAAAAAATCTTATATTAAACTTATTTTAGTAAATATTTTATTTTAATTTTTATAGTATTATTAATTTTATTTAATTTTTATAATTTAATTAAAAACTATATAATTCAAAATAAATTAATTATATGTTTATAATTAAATATTATTTAATAAATTATTTACTACGAGCTAATTTCCAATTTTGAATCTTTATAATTATATTATTTAATTCTTGTAATATTATAAATTAATTAATTTAATATATATATATATATATATATATATATATATATAATAAATAAATTGCTAATAGTTACTTTATAACTAAATAATGATGATGATGGTGGTGGTTAATGTCAATTGGGACCAAACTTTGGTCTATAGGACCTAAAGAAACAAATTATTTAGTTTGATTTAGATATTATTCCTATACTCAAAAAGCTTGGAGAGAAGCCTCCCGAGCTCACTATAATTTTGACATTGTAAAAGGCTAGGAAAGTCAGTATTGCGACAGTGATTATGACACCGAGATCTAATATTTTAGCAACTAATTCTTAACAACTAATATATCATATTATTTTTATTAATTTATTAACTGCGAATTTCCAATCGCTAACTCTGACCCATGATGCATCCATGCCATTAATTTTTTCAACTTTGATTAATATTTACAATAGAGATCACAAAAGTCTTAAATCTAAAACCATATAATACCAAAATATTTGCCATAATACTAACTTTCCAAATTAAAAAAAATTATATTAATTTTTTTTTTATACATTTCAAATATAAATATAAATATAAAATATAAGATAATCTTGATTAATCTTTCATCTTTTAAAATCCAAAACATCATAGTGAACATTAATCATCGTTATTTAAAATAATCCAATCATACCCAATAATATAAACCCACATCACTTTACTTTAAACCCAATAATATAAACACACATCACTTTACTTTAAGCCCTATAAATTTGAAATTAAACATCACATACATAGTAATTACAAATTGAAAACTTATATCATAAGAACATCACTATACCATATCAATTTAAAATTAAACATCACATACATAATATTTAAAAATATTTACAAGTTGAAAACACATGGAATATTACATAATTATTGCACATTGAAAATATAGAAAGCAATATTTACGAGTTGAAAACGTATGGAATATTACATAATTATTACAAATTGAAAATATATAAAGCAAAGAAAAAGGGAAGGTAAAAGTGTGTCATAAAAATTATCCTCTTTACCCATTTACATCATGTAATCTCTCCCTAATCTTAGGTAAATTAGCTATTAAAACCTTACTTCTCAGGAATATTTACCAATGCCAAGCTAAGTACATCATTCTCTGTGTTCCAAACATCTTTTGTTTTCCACACCAACAAACCCTAAATTCTCCATTCTTGATTTTCAAAACAAGATCTTTGTTTTCCACCCAACAAACCCTAAATTCTCCATTCTTGATTTCCAAAACAACAACGATCGAATCTCTCCAGCCTCGACGCCAAAGAAAATTCACAGTAATTGCCGGCCACAATCGTCAAGGCGGCGGCCTTTAGTTTTCGCAACGAGGCCTTAACCCTCTCTGGAACCGTCTTCTTGATGGTAAACTGGTAGCTATGGAGAAACATCTGCCTTTTCTTCCAGAAGTCCGCTCCACGACGTTTAGACAGTGACCGATATTGTTCGTTCCAGGATTCGAACTCACGATCCGCTTTGTAGTCGCGTGGCTGCAGGTTTGGCGGGGAAGAGAGAAGCCTTACAGAGGTCTCTCTCAGCATCCGGCCAGAGCTCCGTCTACTTTTGCTGTAAGAGAGAGGAACCTCCATGGCAGAATTAACAGGAAAAGAAATTAAAGAACAGTTCCCCCTCTGGCTCGAGATATGCAGATGAAGCCAGTGGAAGAAATTAAGAAATAAGAATCTGAAATCCAAGAAGCCTTTGAAGTCCAAATAACGTGTTCTGTCATAGATGTCCGCTTCTGGACTGTACCGTGCTCGAATCGAATCCTGTTATAACCAAATGGCGAATATAAATAAACGTTTGACCACTCAGATTTGCGATTAATTCAGTCAAAAGTATAACATTCCGCCATAGAAAATTAAATAGATCCCTTTCATACACCGATTTTCGAGGACGCTTCCTCACGGAAAATACTACTGCCTACATCACCGGGATGACTACGCATTCGCATGAGGATGAATGCGTACAAATACTTTAACCGGAAAAACATGGCGGTTTGAGTGGTGTTTATCAAACGCTCGCGGGGGATTGCAAGCGATAACCGTCCATAAGGCCGTTCTGATTCTGAAGAGACAAGCCCTCCCCTTCTGAGACAGAGTACTCCTATTATTACTCGTACTCGCCTCCTCGGCCTCGGTGGTGAAGTGGTAGCTGCGGAGGAACATCTGCCTCTTTTCCAAACGCTCTTTCGCATAATCAAATCCAAATTTCCCTTCCCTCACCATGCAATTACTTTCGCAGTCGTCCGCATAAAGACGGCATCTGAAGGAAAGGCTCTCACTTGATCTTCTCACGCCTCTTCTTGTTGCAGAAGGAGCAGGACCGCTGAGATGATAATTCACTCCCTGGAGATTGCTGCGGAAGGAGAGATGGTTCCCAGACACCGACCTCGACAACCCAGCTGCGGGATTCATCGTTTTGTTGCTTTCTACTTCGAAAATCCCCAGTAGTTGGCGGAATTCTGTGTTCACCTCGAAAGTAAGTGTATTGTTAGTGGTGAAGGGCTCAAGAGTTCCCCGAGGGATGCGTGAAGGACTGCAAGGCGACACAAGAATATAAAGGAAATTTGGTCCGCAGAGAAGAGTCGTGTGTTCGATTCGCATTTCCTTTCCGTGTAACTTACGGTACGCGGACTCTCTCACGCGGAAGCTTCATAACTTCATATCTAAAATCCAACGATTGATATAATATCCCGCCCATTAATAAATAAATAACCCCAGATATATTGATTAGGGATTGTGACTCCCAGTCGACGAAATATTCGTCTGCTCGCTTGAAGCAAAACGTATCAGCGGCCCTGGCTTGACTTAAAGTCAATGGTCACCTCTGAATAATGGTGGAAAGAGGCGGCCGAGCGGATTCATAGCGATTGAACGGTCAGTTGACCAATGAAATGAGAACGGCACTGGTCTCACTAATTGTGACAGTTGAACATTGAGAATCAAAATGTTTAGGTTTGGCATTTGAAATGGTCAGCAAGTGGAATTTGACAATGAAATGAAAATATTTCTGATCACACACTCACGCGGTGCTTCATCTTATCACTGACCAGTGACCAGGTCAAGGAACTCTGGTCAGCACAGCAGATGGGAATCTGTCCTTCATGATCGTGACTCCGCGTGCACGATAACTTCGTTGGCTCGCTGGAAGCCAAAACTAGGATGGTATTCATTTAATATGTCAATGGTCACCACTGAGCAAAGGTCGAAAATGGTGGAAAGTATTAGCAGCAATTAAAGTATCAGTTGGCTATTCAAGTGAGAATGGTTGTCACTTGTCGCGGGATGGAATTTGTCGCTCAAACGTTGCGTTCGTCACTCCATATCAAACTATTTAGGATTCTGTGATGATCTTGTCTAGGTTTGATTTTTCTTTAATTTTAAAATTATATATATATATATATATATATATATATTCTTCGGTGAAAGTGTTTTGAAGCTCGGTGAAAAAATTAAAAACATATTCTATATATTCTTGGCATATATTCTTACTCTATATATTCTTCGCATATATTCTTCGGTGAAAGTGTTCTGAGGCTTGGTGAAAGAGTTAAAAACATACTCTATATATTCTCGGCATATATTCTTACTCTATATATTCTTCGCATATATTCTTCGGTGAAAGAGTTCTGAGGCTCGGTGAAAGAGTTAAAAACTTACTCTATATATTCTTCGGTGAAAGTGTTCTGAGGCTCGGTGAAAGAGTCTGCGGGTTGCGGTGGGCACGGGCGATCTGCAGTCAGTTACCAAAGATTACCAAGGGCAGACGGGCGATCTGCAGTCAGGTTTTCTGATATCAGGTGCACACATTCTTTATCTTTTTCTTTTTCTAATTGCTCATATAATTTGAAGTATGAATATTTCACCACAGTTACCAAAGATTACCAAGGGAAGACCTAGCACAGTTACTCTACGAGGCTTTTATGAGTATATAGAGTCTTTAGAGAAACGTAGAGAGGAAAGAGAAGCCAAGCTACAAAAATAGTTAGAAGCCATGCTAGAAAATAAATTTGCATCTCTTGAAGACACGATCCAAAAACAAATAGAAAATAAAATAGAACTACTAGAGAATAAAATGGAGGCAATGGAGACTAGACTGCAGGTTATAGAGAAACATAACCAAGATACTAACCAACCATCCCAGCAAGGAGATGCTGATACTTTAGAAAGTCTTAAAATGAAAGACATTAAAGAACTAGAAGAAAAAGTTAATAGTCGTCTCACCCTAAATAATGTGGTAGATAAGTTAGATATCAAACCAATTAAAGATGAAATGAAAAAATTAATAGAATTAGACCACGAACGTAACAAAAGGGCCTTAAACCTTATAATATTCGGCTTAAAAGAGGAAGTAGATGAGGATACTTTAGCCTTAGCCCAGACAGAACTACATAATAGATTACAAATTGAAACATTATGTCTCACAGAAGCAACAAGGTTGGGGAAATTAACCGAGAATAAAGGAAGACTAATCCGCATAAAGGTGAGCTCCACTGATCATAAGCATGACATACTTAGTAAAACCTCAAGTCTAAAAGGAACGGGAATATTCATAAATGAAGATCTCTCCAGAAGACGAAGCAGAATTAAGAAAGGAGGTTCAAAAGGTAAAAGAAGCTAGAAAGGAAGGAAAATGGGCAATAATCAGAAATAGAAAAGCCTTTATTCGAGATAGAAACCAAAAAGATAGTAATCAATAGCAATTAAACATGCTCCGGATCCTTTCTTGGAATTGTCGGGGCTTCCCATGGAACAAAGGCCCCAAGCTAAGCTGGATTTCAAATGATATTGATATTATTTTGCTTGTTGAAACTTGGGAGCACGAAGAATCTAAGGTCCCTAACATAGATGGCTTTACGCTATGGTCTACCTGGAATAAACGATCCTCCCATAGAGGCATTGGGGGAATAACTTGTTACATTAAGAAGAACATCTCCCCCCATGTTAGGATTTATAAAAACGACCCTCACAACCAATATAGTTGGATAGAGATCAAAGACATTAATAATAAAAAGCCCTACATAGCAATATGTTATTTTGCCCCCATTAATTCTAACTTCTATAAGAAGAAGAATCTAGATAAAACTAACCCTTACAATGGTTTAGAGAATGATATTTCTAGCCTAAGGAATGACGGTAATATCCTTTTAATAGGTGACTTTAATGCTCGAACTTCAAACAACCAAGCTATTATTCCAAGCAATCATTCCAACCCTAATCCTCTTTGGTTAGATGAAGGCCCCACTCTGGCTAGTAGGTACAAAAGGAACTCTTAAGATCCTGGGGAAAATTTGTTTGGGTCGGAGCTAGTCAAGCTCTGTAGTGCTCAGGATCTCATAATTTGCAACGGTCTAAAGAAGTGGCCCAATTCTAGCAAGATGACCTGCATCCATGGACTTGGTAGCAGCGTGGTAGACTACGTTATTTCCGATCTCCCATTATACAACGAAATAATAAATTTTGACATCTTAAACGACCACGAACCTGACTCTGATCATAGGCCTTTACTTATAACTCTCAATTTTGTCATGCATAGAGTTCCCATAGAAAATAATACTTATAGCCAAAAGAACTTAATATTTGATAGAAATAAAAATGATCTCTTTCTAAATGAATTAAAAACTAATTTGCTTCCTTTATCTAATATAGACAACATAGAAGACCTCTATCATAATTTTACTACAACCCTCTCATATTCTATTAACAAGTTCTCAATTGAAGCTTCAAATAATAAAAGAAATAGCAAAACCAATCCATGGTGTGACAAAGATTGTAAAAGTGCAAGGAGAGCAATTAAGGAAGCTGTTGATGAATCTCTTAAAATGGACAAGATAAAAATATACAAAGCCCTAACTAAAAGGAAAAAGAGGCAGTACATCCGTCAAAGACAGGAGAATCTCTTACACCTCTCTAAGGTAGCTCCTAAGAAATTTTGGAGGCAGATTCTAACTAGGAAGACTAAGGATAATAATAAAATTGCTCTTCACGATTGGAATTCCTATCTTAAAAAGCTTTATGAGTCTCCAAATGTCATGGATAATTTGGAAACCCTTCTCACAACGAAAGAAGTTTTCTCTTTAGAAGACATTAAGTTTGGGGTTAATCGCCTCGCTAATGGGAAAGCTAGGGACATTGAAGGTTACTAAGCGGAAATCTTAAAAATTGGAGGTCCTGTCCTCATCCCCCACATCCACAAGCTTTTCAATCAAGCGGTCAAGCAAGGGTTCCCTAAACCTTGGACTGAGAGCCTCATTATCCCTATTTTTAAAAGTGGGGATACAAATAACCCCTCTAATTATAGAACAATTATGATCAACCCTCTCTTAGCCAAGTTATATGGTAATATTTTGGAAAAGAAGTTAGGCATATGGCTTGAAAGTGAAGGTAAGCGGGCTAAAGGCCAAGCAGGTTTTAGAAGGCATCACTCAACAATAGACCACCTTGTTACGCTTAGGATCATTGCGGAGGAATGTCGTAATGAGAAATCCAATTTATTTTGTTGCTTTGTGGACTTTAGAAAGGCTTTCGATACGGTTCCTAGATACAACCTTTGGAATAGATTAGAAGAGCTAAAGGTTCCTCTCGAGTTGAGAGCTGCCGCTATAAAATTATACGAGAATGTAATTGCCAAGCTAAAGAGCAATGAAGGGTGGTCGAATGATATTAAGTGTAACATCGGAGTTAAACAAGGTTGCCCCCTCTCCCCTACCCTATTTGGCATTTACATCGATAAGCTTGAAGGCTATTTAGAGGAAGCAGGATGTGATGGCACGATCTTAGCTGGGATAGTCGTCATACTTCTACTTTATGCTGACGATATTGTTCTTTTGGCAAGGTGCCCATCTGATCTTAATAAGCAACTCAGGCTTCTTAAGGATTTCTGCTCTACCATGGGTATGACTCTTAACACTGACAAAACAAAAGTTATGATTATCAAATCCAAGAAGGACACTTATGCTAATTTTATGTATGACAATAATAACTTGGAGGAAGTGTATTCTTACAAGTACCTAGGAATTGATATTCATCACAAGCTCAACTGGAACCATAGCATTGAGAAAAGGATTAATGCGGGGTGGAAAGATTACTTTGGTCTTGAAAATAATTGTAAAATAGCAAACCTTGTAATGTGGGATAAAAAGAAGTTCCTCTTTGAAACTTTAGTCACTCCTGTTATCTTATATGGCTGTGAGGTTTGGGGTTGCAGCATCTCCAGAGAATCATGGAGAAAGATTGAGCAAATCCAGAAGCGTTTTATAACTTATACCCTGAAAATTAAAAGTAATACACCCTATCCTATTCTCCTTATAGAAGCAGGTCTTTCCCCTATTGAGAGCGTAGCTATGCTTAGGTTTCTGTTGTACAAGCACAAAATCAGTAACATAGACGATCATAGACTTCCTAAGCTAGCTTTAAATTCTAGCCAAAACCACCTAAGGCTCAATCGAGGGTGGCATAAAGACACAAGGGCCTGGTTAAACTATTGGGAGATCAACGAAAATGATGCATTGCAAAACATAAATAACATTAAAGATATTGTTACTTCTAAGTTCAAAGAAAAAATGTGGTGTGAGAAAGACTTAGCGGCTAAAAGAAAATTAAGTTATTATAACAAAGTCATCAACCCCACCCTAGAAGATCAAAAGTATCTCTCTATTTTAACTAGCTCAAAGAAGAAAATTAATATAGCAAAGATTAGAACGAATTCTCATGAGCTCCATAGTGAAACAGGTCGTTGGGCAGTTCCTAAAACGCCATGGACGGAAAGGATTTGCCATATATGTGAGAATAGGAACATCGACGATGAAAACCACTTCCTCTTAGAGTGCCCCGCGTATAACCACATTAGATCTCAGTTTCACAATCTTTGTTATAATACTGACCTTCCTAGCCTTTTACAATGTCAAAATTATAGTGAGCTCAGGAGGCTTCTCTCCAAGCTTTTTGAGCATAGGAATAAAATCTTAAATCAAAATAGATAATTTGTTTCTTTAGGTCCGATAAACCATTATTTGGTCTCAACAGACGTTAATCATCATCATCATATATATATATATATATATATATATATATATAAAGAAGGCTTTTTTTTAATCTGCTTTCTTATCTAATTTATTTATTTTAATTTTTATTTATTTATTTATTTTTTTGACTTATTTTATTTTCTCATTTTTTTTTGTTATTTTTAAGTTGACTTAGGTTATATTTTTCTCATTTATTTATTTATTCATATTTTTATTATTTTTATTTTTAACCATTTCTTATATATATATATATATATATATATAGTATTTAATTAATTATGGTCTTGTTTTTAACTAAGTTCCATTAAATACTAATTTAACTTATAATTTTTAAATATTTATTAATAATTTTTAACTAACTGCTATCATAAATTATTTTTAAATACCAATTTAACTTATGATTTTTAATTAATTATTAATAATTTTTAACTAACTATTATCATAAATTATTTTTATATATTTTAAGGGATTGGTCCCCCTAGGATAACTTATTTCCCTTAAATTATTAAAAAGTTTTGATCCCGGTATATTAGTCAAAAGTAGCCGTTGGTCTAGTTAGCCGTTGGAGGCTCTACTTAATCTATTTAACTTGCTAAGCTGGATCTGTTTCTTCAACTTGTCCTAACGATGAACCACACTGGTTGGTTCGAAAGGCGTGGACAAATGGTGTTTCATGTGATCTTCGTCGAAAAATCTTTTGTAAACTTGATATGGATCACAGAAGCCTCAACTCTACTCTTATTATTTTTTAAAGTATTTTATTTTCATAAAATTATTTTTAATTAATCATTAATCATATTATTAAGATGTGATTAATTAAAAAAACATTTTCATATCAATATGAATCACAAAAATCTAAGATCTAACATATTTTATTTTTATTTTTCAATTTATAATTATGAATAATATTTTTAAAAATTTATAATAATTTTTTTTTAAAGTATTATAACAATATACTTTTATAAATATGTTACTAGCAATTGAAGTTAGGTGAGAGGATAATAATAATTCTTGTTAGTCACCCACAATAGATTTAGTTGACAAAATATATATTTGATTAAGTAAATGATGTTTACATTATCCTATATAAATTTTCAAAAATAATACTTAAAATAAATAAATAATAATAATATATATCAACCCAATATAAATATAAATATTTCTCTAAAAATAGATAAAGATTTAATATTATATATATATATATATATATATATATATATATATATTATTTTGGAATATTATAAAACATATATAAATATATCATTATGATACAGGGTGTTTGTCTTAGGTAGTAAGCTTCAGTAAAGTGATGGGAACATATTAAATATGAAAAATAGTTGCTTTTAAGTGTGATTTTTTGGAAAGTTTTCTATTTTATTTTCTAATCTAATTTGTTTAGAATTCTGCAGGGAATTACTGAAATCACAAATTTGATGGGCGAATTATTTACAATCTAAGTGCCCAAATTTTTTTGAAGATGCCTAATCCATATATATAGTGAAAAAACCAATTTAAACAACACAAATCAAAATTTGACTACAAACACTATCTCTAAAAAAATAAACATTTAAAATTTGGACAGAGTGATATAAATATCAAACCTTCACCATCATCTTTTGATATACAAACTCGCATTATTTAAGTTTTAAAATGTTCGCTAATATTCAAATTTCCTTCCGTTACATAACAAATTCATAGTAAAAGTCTTGTTCTTAATCTTTCTAAAAACTTCTTTCGAAAATACAATATTTTTTAATCAAACGGTCGGAATGAAAATGCAATATATTTTAATCAAACTGTCGGAATGATCACAGATGCCGGATAACGGCCAGAAAGTAGAAATTCTAACTTTCGAAGTTAGAAACGGAAAACAATACATGATATAGCTGCAAGCCTAACGCCTGCTGACTCCGTGGGAAAATGCACTAGCGAAACACAAAATGCCAGTGAATTTGTATGAAATATATGTTTGGACAATTGTGTATCCTCTTACAATTCTTTGCCAAGGCCATATCCTACCACATAGGGATGAAATTAAACTAAAATGTCATAAAATTGTACAAAACGAGTAGAAAAATGTACATTATGTTCGAAATAAGAGCACAGTGGTTTTCTAAGGCAAGAGCTAACCAGTCTGCCATAAGGCATTAAATGTCCAGTTATATGCATACTGGGTACCCTGATAACACGCGCGCAGTGATTAGATAAATAAAAAATAATAACGGTGTGTTATTGGGTTATGGACAGTTAATGCCTTATGGCAGGCTAGTTAGCTCTTACCGTCCTCTAAAACAAAAGTTCCGAACTCATCATACTATAGAGTAATTACACATTATGTAAATGAAGGCATTTCTGACCATTAATTCATTATCTGCTTTATTACCATATGTAGCCTTGGTTTCCTCATGTTTTTCCTATACTCAATTAATACCCAATAAATTAAATATGAAAATTGTTCCATGATTAGGTAGGCTAGAGTCACCAATACGACTGAGGAATTTATTAGTACAAGCCTATAATCACAATTCAAGCCAAATTACACGTTAAAAAATAGATTTTAAATAATTGAAAAAATAAACATGTTTTACTTATAATGTTAACATTACAAATGTGGTAGCCTCATAAGGGTATGCGAGTTGGTAATCATAATGCGGTGAAGTTCTTTAGAAAGACGGGCTCCGCACTGAAGGTCACGAGTTCAAATCCCCCGGACTAGCCCGGAAGTAGTGGAGAGGGGCGGGCGTAGTTTCCTAGAGGTTATAGTGGTAGTGGTCAGAATCGACCCTGTGTAACGCGAGTTGCGACGCTGCTCCAGTTGCCGATTCCTCTGTAATAAAAAAAACATTACAAATGGGGGTTTATTTTTTTTTGAATTAAATAAGAAGAAATTGAAAGTCGAGGAGGGATGATAATGATATCTCTATTAATATATTTATTTTTAATTTTTAATTATTTAATTTTAATTTTTAATTAATTAATTATAGAATTTATATCGATATATTATAATTTAAGTATTTATATTTAATATTATAATATAAATATATACACATTTATTAAAAATTACAAAATTTATATTAAAATAATATTATTACAAAATTATAATTATATAAAAGATATATTTCAAAAATATAAATCATTGCAATTTAATTAACTTAAATATATGTTAAATTTGTATTTATTATTTTATATATATTATTTTCAGGGCGAAAAAAAGCGAGATTGTATTATATAAGATATATAAAAGACAGATCAGTACATTTGCATGTAATTCTGTATATGGCCAATGTATGGCTCTTTGAAGGCCTAGAAGAAAAGGGAAGCATAATTCGAGCAAAAGAGCAAAATTCTCCAAAAAAAAAAAAAAATGATAGACCACAGGGCTGTCATTCATAAACAAAAAATTAACATTTCTCATAGAGATAACATAGGAGTAACTTTTCAGAAGATGGGAAGTACTCGATGGTAAATTCACATTATGCTTCAACCATTCATAAACAAAATTCAGAGGTACCATAGGACAAAAAGAGGAGCAAAAAACAGTGCATACCTGTGCTTCAGCTACTATGAAATTTAGAAATTTGGAAGGGAAAAATCCTGGATAGAGAAAATATCCCCTTCAGACGTTACCTTCATAGACCAAAGGCCTGGTTCTGATTGTAAACCCTCCTTTGACAAAAACTCTGCTTGCTGGTTCTGTGTCCTGTTGATATGGTGAATAGAATATCCTTCCATCCTTCTCCAGAAAAACCTGATCCTGTCCATCCATCCTACCAGGTGAGGCTTGTAGATGTTGTTTTTCCCTGATACATAATCCACCATTACTTTGGAGTCTCCATAAATTGAGAACTACTTGAATATTTAGAAAAAAGCAAAAATTTAGAAGGCCAGCAAGGGCCATCGCCTTAGCTTCGCTGTTGGAACCCATTCCCCCATTCCAATGGATGAGATATTGAACATTTTCATTCATTATAATGTGCACTCCGCAACCGCAGGAACCTTTCTGCTCGGCTCCGTCAAAATATGCTCTTGGCAACACTGAGTGAGGTTGTACATGTTCCTTATGATCCTCCTTTTTTGCTTGTGAGGCTTTTCCGGTAAAGAGTCGTAGATTGAGACAATATTAGATAAAATTTCCAAGAAAGGCACATTTCTGTCATTGAAAATAACATTGTTTCTCCATTTCCAGATGCTCCAGAGAGTGATAATAATTATTGGCCTCCATGAATCCTTCTGTCCACTCCACCACAGAAACGCTTCTTTTGTGGAAGCATGTGTAATATGTGGGATTCCATACAAATTTTCCAGAGATTGCCACAATAGTTGAGTTCTTTGGCAATTTAAAAACATGTGACAGTTGTTTTCCTCAGCTGATTTGCATATTAGATAGATACTTGGCCCTTGCCATCCCCGCTTTTTTAAGTTTTCCCAAGATAAATTTTTGTTGTGGAATGTCAGCCATGAAAAATAAATCATTTTGGAGAGACATCCCGATTTCCAAAAGACAGTTGGGAATATAAGATTGGGAGATGCATCCCTTAGACCAATCATATTCTGATAAATATCCTTAACACAAACCAGGTTGATACCTTTTGAATTCTTCCATATAAGACAATCATATTCCAAAGAGTGGAAAATGTCGCAGTTTCTCAAGCATGTCTTGATGATCTCCCATTGTCGAGCTATAGAAGCTGGCATCCCCATATTCTCTGCCTCTTTCCATAAAGGAATCGATCCCTGCCAATCTGAAATCAATTTATCCCAATAGAAGAAACCTTTTCTATGAAAAAAAATTATTAAAGTTTCAGGCACAAAGATCTCCTCGACACCACTTAGAAAATGGTCTCTTCCAATAAGGATCTTGCTACCAGATTGGAAGCGCCATGTTAAATTCTTCAAAAAATAACTTTCTATCTTGCAGAAGCTCAACCATATTGATGACCCATAAGAGGAACCTATCCTTCCAACCCTGTACCAGTGTGAGATATCCTTACTGCCCATGTATTTCTTTTGAATTGAGTTGCTCCATGGGCCTTCTCCATAAATCCCTCTCCACAAAGACTTACATAGAAGTGCCTTTCCGAAAGTCTGCAAGTCCAGCAGACCCCATCCCCCCATGCTCTTTGGCAAAGAGATATCAGATAATTTGGAGAGATGAAATTTCCTTTTTTTCGATTGGCCGCCCCATATAAAATTCGCAGTTAGCTTATTCATTTTTTGAATGATACTTGCAGGTAGAAAGAATAGATGGGCCCAGTATACTGCGAGTTGATTTAAGACTGATTGAGCCAAGGTCACTCTTCCTGCCAATGATAAGCATCTGTATTCCCAAACTGATATCTTTTTGTAGTATCTATCTAAAATCCATTGCCAGTCCTTCTTTGAATATCTGTTTGCCTTTAACTGGAAACCCAAGTATGTTATTCCATGCTTAATGGATTTCACCTCTATTCCAAAAAGTGAAGATAACCATTCTACTGCTTCCTTATTGACATCATTATGATAGATTACTGACTTTGATTTGTTAATTTGCAGTCCTGTAGCTTTTTGAAAGTTTTCAAGGATGTCATAAAAACATAACCAGGTGAGTCTGCACAACATACCAAACATAAGAATATCATCCACAAATAAGTTATGCGAGATGGAATTGTTCCTGCATATTTTCAATGGGCTACACCTGTTTTCCTTGACTGCCTTATTGATGTGGAGACTTAGGAAATTCATTGCCAAGATGAATAAGAGGGGTGACAGGGGGCAGCCTTGGCCAAGCCCTCTAGCAGCTAAGAAATAAGAAGATGGAATCCCATTAACAATGATAGCATAGTTCACCTTCTCAACACATGCCATGATCCAGTCAATCATGTTGGCCCTTAATCCAATCTTTGCAAGTAAACACCTGATGAAAACCCAATCAAGGCAGTCGTATGCCTTGCAGAGGTCAATCTTGAAAATGACAGCATCAATTTTTCTTGAATGCATGGCAAACAGACTTTTTTGTGTGTTTGCAACTGCGTCCAAAATATTTCTTCCCTTTAAAAAGTCGTGCTAATCCTTTGTTAAGAACCTTGAAAGAGTTTCTTTGATTCTTTCTGCAATAATTTTGAAAGAAATGTTACAAAGGGATATCGGTCTAAAGTCTTGGAAGGATTCTGCTTCTCCTTTTTTTGGAATGAGTGCTATATGAGTGGAGGAAATTATCTGGTTGATACTGCCTGATATCCTGGATCCTTCTACCATTCTTAGCAGATCAGTTTTTATAAGATCAAAAAAGTGTATGAAGAATTCTATCATCCAGCCATCTGGACCTGGACACTTATCCCTTTTAAAAGATTTCATTGTTTCTAACAGCTCCTCCTCGGATACCGGCTGGAAAATTTGATCATTTAGGTCATCATCGAACATCTGTGGAAGTAAATCAATGCCCCATAAAATGTCCTGAAACCTGCAGTCCTCAGCTCTCTTATACTGATTTTCAAAGTATCTTACGGCCTCGTTTGAAATGTCCTGTTGAGAGTATAGGAATCCTCCTCTTCCATCACTTATTTTCCATATAGAATTTTTTTCACACCTGGAACTCGCAAACTTGTGAAAAAATTTTGTGTTCTTGTCCCCCTCCTTAAGCCAGATCGCCCTACTCTTTAATCTCCAAAAAGCTTCCTCTTGTTCTAAGATTTTTAATTTTTTCTTTTGTAGCTCCTTTATTCGGCATCTCATTTTGAAAGTGAGGAGATGAGAAGCCAGGGTTTCGGAAGTGCTGTCCAATTCCTTTTGGATCTCCTAAAGAGTTGTTCTATTCATTTTCCTTTTCTTGATTTTCCATTCCTTGACCACCTTTCTAATGGCATCCAGCTTGTCCCTGAAGGTCAAAAAAGGAGGAATATTTTGCGTTGATGACAGATCTCTCTAGGTTCTTATAATAAGATCATTAAACTCCTGTTCTTCCAACCATGTCCTATTAAATTTGAAAGAGTACCCCTTTCTAAAACCCTTTTCTCTCCAATCTAAAAGTATCGGTCTATGATCTGATATGAACAAATTCTCAATTGTTGAGAACGGCATGCCCATCTTATCAATTATACGAGCATGTAGGATAAATCTGTCGAGTCTTTTGGCTATATAAGCCTCTTTGATCCTTCCATTTTCCCAAGTTGGGAGCATTTTGAGAGGGTTTATATCAATAAGATTCCTGCTTAAAAGCTCATATTTGATGCGGTCTGCAAGTGGATCCTTCTTCCTGCTGATACCCCATGTTTCATCCAAGTTTAAAGTGACATTTAGGTCTCCTGCAATCATCAAATATTCAATGTCAAAGATTTCTGAAGCAAATAATTTCTCCCAGAATGGCAATCTGTTTTTATAAGGAGCGTATATGTTCAGAATGTTGATGGGACAGTCATTTCCCCTGATTTGAGCTGAGATTAGAATGCCTGCCAAACATCTATATGCCTTTGCTTTGATCCAATCAGGATCCCATAAAACCGCTAGGCCTCCAGAAAGGCCATTAGCTTCCAAAGCGGTAATATGCTAGGATGGAAACATTTTCCTGAAATAGGAAATTGACACAGAAGTGTTATGCATGGTCTCTTGAATTAATATGATTTTAGGACTTGCTGAAAGCAAAAGATTCTTTAGGGACAAGGATTTTTGGTCTGCCCCCAGACCTCTTACATTCATAGATATGATGAATGTCATTGGGGATTCTTTTCAGCCATGCTTGCTCTAAGAGGCCATTCTTTAGTCATATCAATGATAGGGACATCTATAAGAGAGAGATTATGAACTCCTCTGCTTGCTCCATGGACCCTCCCCCTGAAGTGTCTACTGCCCCTATTATTTTTTCTCCTCACTGTAATGTTTTTTGCGGAATTTGGGCTTATTTGAGGAGAAGATTGTTTCCCCGACTTGTGAATAGTGAGGGGACTAAGTTCCAGCGATTTCTTGTTTAGAAGGTAATACAAGTCGCTGCCAATAGAGTTTGTGGGCGAGGAAGTTGGGGTGTTTAAAGGGGTAGCCATAATCATATGTTCTTTTCCTTTTCCAGATGGAGTCTTTTTCTTTTTTGGAAACGGGGAGGAGGATGGAATGAGGGTAAAGTGGTCCTCTTTGTTGAAGTATTTATAGGGCTAAGGGACCGGGGGAGGAAGAGGGATTTCATGATCAGAGGCTGGTTCTAGAGGAGGCATTGAAGGAGAGATAATATCCAGCGGATTTGGGATCTTGAGATGAAGTGGAGATTGTTGTTGGATTTCAAGGTTACTAACCCTTCGTTGATCATCTGACTCTGATGGAGATAGACTTTTTGAATTTGTTAACTTCTCTAGACTCGGGGATGGGGACTTTGTCCTATAAGTCTTTGCAGCAAAACGGGGAAGACCATGATGCTTTCGATTTTTTAAGCCAGGACGACGAGGGCAATTCTTGATTAAGTGTCCCGTCTGGTGGCATGCAGAGCACCTGAAGGGCACTCCCCAAAAGTCCAGCCTTTGATTTATTTTCAGCTCCCTCCAGAAAATATCAATATGGTCCGGGAACCCTCCTCTGTAAGCTTTTTCTATGAGAATCCAAGCCACACGCTTATCTTTTTCTCCTAGGCATCTAGGATCAACATATACACATCTTCCTATGGCATTTCCTATTTCTGTTAAGGTTTCCTTTGACCATAACTCCAGGGGCAGCCCGGGTAGCTTGATCCATATCAAGTTGTTGGTAGGAGTATTCTTCAACGGGTTATAGCCCATATACCACTTATGTAACGCCAGAAAACTCCTTCCATACACCCATGGCCTCTTTTGAATGGTTTCCAGATCACTGGTACTCAGGAAATGAAAGCAATACCATTCCTTCAATAATCTGGCCACGATAGGAACATAGCCTATCAGAGGTTTCCATTGCCGTTCGAGCCAGATTCTCATGTTGGATGATCCATCTCTGGAAAGTTCCATCGGTCAACCAGAGCATAATCTTGGAGGCTTTCTATGCGATCATACAAGTAAACACTTTCAAGCTTGATTTCTGCAGGCGGGGGAATAGTTCTGATAGGCTTCAGATTCTTTTTTGAATAGGTCGAAGGCTTGCCATAAGCCTTTTCCTATTGAAAAACATTGGTTTGACTGTCTTCGAGGCAAGGTATTGCCTTTGCGCGATCTTTTCCATCCATGTCATCATAGGGGTATGAGGGCCGGATAAACATATCATCCAGCACGGATTGCCATTCATTGGACAGCTTGGTGACACCCTGGTAGGATTCTACCTGAATGGCCGCATGGACCATGGCCCCCATGGCTGATGAGTCATACATAAGGTCCATTCATAAAAAGTCCACCTACCGTCTTTAACTCAAAAGTATTGATAAATCCAAAAGGGGATATGTCAGATTAGGCAATTAAGATTGTAACATGAGTGGACAAGTCACTCTCTGAATATAATACCCAGAAAAGATAGGATCAAAGGAGCAAAACGAGGTTTTCTGACAAAAGGACTGACAAGAAGAAGCCTCAGGAATAATCAGAGGGCCAGCTGTCTTCCAAATTTGAATGAGGATGACGATAACATGAGATAAGATATGTTAGATAGTGAGGAGTTTTTGAAAAACGGCGGCTTTTCTTGTTCTCAGATATCTAATCTCATCCTTCGAAATATTAATTGATCCTGGATCTCGTAAGATTTGAATCAATAATCTTTTCCCGAGACAGTCCTGGGAAAAAGGGATGTGATCAGGAGGAAAATTCGTTACCCCAAACTTGATTTCCGACACCCAGAAAAAGAGATCCGGCCCGGAAAAACCAGAGGGCCAATGGTGTCGAAAAGATGCCAGAGATTCTACCAGTCCTCCAATACAAAAAACCCGAAGATAGAAAATCTCATGTATTAGCGGTACTGAGATTATTCAGAATGTAACCTAAGGGCATACAATGCAGCAACAAAAAAATTCACAAACACACAACCAGGAGCCTAATTTAAACCTTATATCTGAGCATGGTTTGGTTATGACACTATAATTTTTTAGCTTGGAAATAGATAACCATGACCAGTCTGGTTTTGCTGGCCCCGACATGTGAATTTAAGTTATGCCAGGGAATTAAAACATACAGACCCTTCTAGGACAAAATCATTCTTTTATAACAGAAATTAGAAATTCGACTTCAGGCTGGTATCACAAACCAGAAATTTAAACCATTTTATATGTTCTAAAATTCTTTCTAGACACAATTCTTTATGAAAAACAGAAGAATGTAGGAGTACTGACCTGGAGCCGCAAGCATTCCGAGAGAAGGGTGCTGAAAAGAAATGCCAAACATACCACGGCCAGACCACCAAGACTAGAGCAAAAAAAAGCAGGGGAAGGGTTCAGGAGAACAAAGAAACCCAGGTAGAAAGCTCCTTCTAGAAACGATGACGAAAAACCACCACTGCGTAAAGAGTCGGGCAAGGAGGAAGAAAAGAGTTCTCCATAAAAATATTTTCCTTTTAGTCAGGGTAGGCTTAATAGATCAGGCAATGAATCAACTGATAGGAAGGAGGAGTGAACGTGTCATAGGGAGCAACTAGTGTGCAGGCTCCTTCCTCAATCAGGTGTCAGCATTGTGTAGGAGGAAAAAGAACGATATGAAGCTCATAGATGCATGGGGATCGTTTTAGGATAAAGTCAGTATGCAAAAACGTGGCATGAAAGTGGTCCGGATGACATGCATTGGTTCTAAAAGCTGCCCCGATAATGATATACACACCTGTAGGTTGATTATAGGGTATCCATTCTCCACCGCGGTCTCTGGTTGGGAGTTATCAGCAGCACACCTCCGCTCGGTAGCCAGCTCCCTTATCAGAAAAAAGTCAAATATTATATATATATATATATATATATATATATATATATATATATATATAATATTTTTGCATTTCTTTAAATCAAAAGTTTTTTGTGGTTAGTGTTTTAATGTTTGTTTTGGTCTGCTGCTAGGAAAATTAGACTAGAGATATAACTTTCGTAAGTTAGGCCAAAGATATAAAGCTAGTTGTTTCAAAAATGTAGAAGCTATGGTGCTAATGAAAATGTCTAGACTATTTGTTGTGCCTCCTGAATCATTTTTAGATAGAAAATTACATAACTGAAACATAAAAGGGTTTAAAACATAGAAACTAAAAGACATTTAGATTGAAATATTTTAATTAGTGGCTTCAACTAGAATGTGCTCCTTGTGGAGCAACCTAGATTTAGAGGAACGCTCATGTGCTTTTTGAAATAGCCTAACCTTCAATCCATTGCTACTATGGGTCGTTGCATTTCATTTAGAGTCACAAGAATGTCCTCCTTAATCTCATTTATATCCACCAAAACACTACCAAGGAGGAACTTTAGGTGCCAAAAAAAGTCCATTGTATACATCTATTGGTTATAACGACATCTAGTATGCCCTGCATCAGGAACCCAATCTACTACTTCCACCAACACCTTGATATCTGTGAGGGTGCATCTCTCGTCATTGAGTTTGCTATATGCTTACATAATTTCTTCTTGAACTGGATGGGAAGTGAACTCTTTGTACCTAGTTGTTAAGCCGTCATCTTTCACTTGAACTTGAGTACATCCCATTTCCTAGTAGTAAGCCACTCCATGATACAGTCGAGCTCACTGATATGGCATGGTGAGTGTCAAAAGAACAGTATAGGCTCAAGGGTAAACAAAGCACCAACTTGGACAAAATATTACAATAGAATTGATGCTCAAACTCTAAGCGGGACCACAGACAATTAGGGCCTCTTCTGCATGAGGTATCAAAGTACTTGTTTTCACCTCAAGTTACTATTTGCACCATAACTCTGGGAAGACCTACTCACAGAAAAGAGCTTATCCACTTCAAAAGTGTCTAGGATGATAAATAAAATAAGAATACAAAAATGAACCCTGTAGAAATGTGCACAGAGGAATATGGGCCAGGATCGAACCTATGCCACCTATCACTAAAACCACTTGTGGGCGGCTTGCTCAGAAGGTCCAGGATTCACTAAAAAGACTACATCTCGAGAATCAATTTCCTCCACACGCATGCCCTAATAGCATGGAAAATCCTAAGAAACCTGGAGTGAATTTGAGTTATGTAAGGGGCGAGGGAAACAACATGGCTTTGCCTAGTTTTCCTTTGGAACCCACCCACTCCTCCCTAAAGAGGAGCCTGAGTATTCAAAAATCCAATTTAGAAACCAAGTAGATAAGCGGATGGGAATGAACATTATCTAATGTGTTAATATAAATAAGAAGCACTAGACCGAAAAGAGTTGAAAGAGGTTCATCCCAATTTTAATGCACTATGACCAATGTCTGTTCTATGAGCAAAGATGAAAATTCGTTGCCCGACTCGAAATCTTCGAACTAAGACTCTCCACTTACATCTATTGAATGTAGAATTGATGAGTTGAGGCTATATGGAAGGCTCGCTTAGTGGTATGGCATTAGCTTCAATGTCATTTCTAAATTGTTCTATATGCTTTTCCATCCTTCTCATATTACAAAGATGAAGAAAATTTATCGTGCAATTCGAGCGGTAAATAAAAAAACTAACATGTATGCTTTACATGTCACATACTTAACAATTAAAAGAGCATGCTTCCATGTCCCATTGCTATATAAACTAGGGAATGGTGGCATTCTACCCCACACCAACTCCTATCTTGAATACCCCATCTCATGAAATTCCATGTCATATAATAATTCCTTCATTCTAAATAATTAAAATAATTATTCCATACTTAATAAATCTGAATTAAAAACAAATTTAATGACTAAACTAAATTTTTAAATATTATCTATTTATAATTATTTATTATTTTATATAATAATTTTTTTTTTAAAAATAAAATAATTAATTAAAATAATACTATAAGACAACAAACACAGATTCGATTCGAGAACACTATTCCTTCCTACTTAAAAAAAACCAATTGTAAACAGCCGCTCATGAGACTTTCTGGACTTTCTTTCTTCCCCATCCTTGGGAATGCAGCCAGAGAAACCAGTTCATTGAGACTGAGTTGGTTGGGAGAAAGAAGCTTATCCACGCACTAAAATCCATATTAGAATCCATATATATATAATTAATGTTTTCGTGGCGGCGAGTTTTATATAATCTGCCTAGGCTACTCCAGGTCCGATTTTTTTTTTGCTCTGGAGAATGTTTTTTCATTTAGTATTAATTATTTCAAATTTTTGTATATATCCTGATTTGTTTGTTTTGGTAAATATTTGTTGTTGGTGTTGGTACAAAGGACATGGAATTATTATACCAATTTAAATTAGTTAGTTGAAATTGTATTATGAATAATATTTTTAATGATTATTGTGAAATTTCTAAATATTAATATTTTTGATATGTTTTATTGGTGTTTCAATAATAAATTTGGAATTGTACTATGAATCATATTTTTAATGATTATTTTGAAAGTGTCGGTAAATTTTTTTTCTATATGGTTTTTAGGAAAAAAAATTCTTCTTAACGTAATATGGATCACAGAAGCCTCAATTCAGAGATTATTATGGAATTTCCAAATACCAATAATTTTGGTATGCTCCTTTGGTATGTCAATAACAAACTTTGTAGCAAGGCATATGCTTTTGAGTGTTGATTTGTGTTATTTAAATTGGTTTTTGAGTGTGTATATGGATTAAGTCCTCTGAAAAACCTTGGATTAAGCACCTTGAAAAACTCCTAAAGCACTTCGATGGTGCAAAGTCACCCATAAAAAAAAATTCCAAAAAATCTCGCTAAAAACAACTGATAAGCTTTTATGTAATTATATGTTATATAACAAAAACTCCATTAAAAACTATGCCCTAAATTTCCCCATACCAAAATTAAACACTTACCACCTCTTTAAAAATAACCTTAATAATGAATACACTTTCTTGCCAATATTATTTAGCTTAAAACAAAAATTTACTTATATTAACAAATTATTTTCAATGTGATTTTTTCGGAAAATTTACTTGAAGTAATATTTTCAATGTGATTTTTTCCGAAAATTTACTTATATTAACAAATTATTTATGAATCTTCAATCTAATATCGTACCATATTTATAAAGAAACACTTTACAAAAATTGTGAACAAAACATAACAAACATAGCCTTATAAATTAAATAGTTGGTAAACACTAATAAGAAACAATCCATAACAAAGATCAAACACTTACTTCATTATACATCTCAAATTGCTTAAATAAAAAAAAATAAAAAATAAAAAATCATGAAATCTAACTAAATTATAAGCTTTTATTTTAAACTATTATTATTATTATTATTAATTATAAAAAGAATTAGTATATAAGTTAAACATATACATATTAAAAAAGCATGGATCAAACTTCTTAGCCATGGAGATTTATTTCAGTTTACCATCCAGATTTTTAATCTACAAACAGACTTTATTATAATACAATGGACCAAGGCCATTGTTTATCAATACCACATGCCCAAAAAATCATAACTCACTTCATCTCACAAATTTTCATAGTAGTATAGATCCATCTCAATCGCAGATCTAGCAAGATCCAAGAGATATCAACTCCCTTGAGGTGAAAACCTCTTTTAAAGTGGGAAAATTGACTAGATTTGTAATTAATATATACATATGTGTGTGTGTGTGAGTGTGTAATTTTCATTATTTATTACTCGGAATGGCTTAGAGCGATGTTGTGGCTCTTGTCTGCTGTAATGGCTAGTGTTCAACCCTAGTTGACTCCTCCTCCTCCTCATCGTAGAGTATTGAGTCAGCAAATGGCTTTTGTGATATCTCCAATGTCTCTGGTCAATGCGTCTCCCCGTGCCACAATTCCTCTTCTTTCGACGGTTTGTCCTTTGACTTCGATCTTTATTATGGGGTTGATCCCACCTTTCTCCATTAAGACATCTTATCCCTCGGTTTCAGGTTTTATTGCTACCAAGGGTGTGGCCTTGGTCCCTACTACCATGCCCTTTGGTTAATTGAAGCCCCTTAGGATAAATTCTTTTGTCAAAAGTGCCACTCCACCCTCAAGTTTGGAGGGCATCCGATAGGAATTTTCTTCATAATATTTTCGAGATATTGTGAAATCTGCATCCAACATCCATTTCTCTGGGCCTTTAGTCCTCAAAGCCCCGTCAGTGGAGATCCCTATGGTGGAAGAAGTAATCAATGATGAAAAATTCCTCTCAGAGCATGGAATGATATGTAGATTTCATGGATATTGGTTGTGCTTAGTTTATCTTCATTCATGGATTTATGAGCACTAGAAGTCACTTATCTTTGATGAGTTGAATATTTACCCTGTGGCTACAGGATTCTTTGTTTCAGTGTTTGACGAAGCAAAAGATCGGGAGATAATATTTGACTCTGGTCCGTGGTTTTTGGGAAGTGCATGGTTGTCTATGCAACCTTGGTCTCCCTCTTTTGAACCCCTTTCTGCGTCAATTTCTACTGCCACTATATATGTAAGACTTCTTAATCTTCCTTTGCATCTCCAGAATCTTCCCTCTCTGAATACCATTGGAAATGCTTTAGGGAAATTTTCTCATCGTAGTGAAGAGGCAATTTAGTATCTAAAACCCACATATGCTCGCATTTACATAGAAATGGATTTTTGTAAAGAATTTCCTATAGAAATCATCTTGACAGGTCCAAACTACCTATGGGTGCAAAAGCTAGATTACGAAAATGTTTCCTTCCACTGTAGAGATTTTTATGAAAAAGGAATTCCTTCAAAAATTGTCTTAGAGTTGCAAATATCAAAGCCAGGAAAAATATATGCAAACCAAGATGGTAGGATGGGGCCAAGTTTGAATATTATATGATTTTTAAAGAAGATATCCCCTCAGCTAATTTTAAAGAGGCATTGAAGTGTGGTGGGGCAGCAAGCCAAAAGATGGTGGAATGTAAAAATGGGGCCAATGACAACCCGAAGAATTTTGCTTCCTCAAATGCTCTCTCGATCAAGGACAAATTAGAGTACTCCGGAGTCTCCACAACCTTCTCAAAAAACACAATTAAAATTTCATCTTGGGTAGATCAGGTAGAAGAGGGTGAATTGCAAGCGATTCCTGAAGGTGCGGATAAGTCTCGTGACAAAAAGAAGGAAGATGAACCTCTAGATAAAGAAGATAAGACAGGATGGATTCAAGTGAAGAAAAAATATATAAACACTTCACCAAGGAAAACAAGAAGTGAGACAAAGTGGATTGAGCAAAGGAAAAAAGGTCAAATAAAGCAGATCATATAGGATGGATTCAAATGTGGAAGAAAGACAAAAACAATTCACCAAGGAAAACAAGAAGTGAGACAAAGAAGACTGAGAAAAGGAAAAAGGGTGATTAGATTGGAGTGGATGAAGTCAGGCTTTCTAAACCCGTTTAAATTTATGTGTGATAAATATATTGCAAGCATGTTTTATTATCGAGTTAGTTTCTTAGAGTCTATGGAAGGTTACAATGTAGAATTATAGTACAGAGAGTAGGTATAGGCAAAAACAATGTTATGGATATATGGAATGTTGAAGCTAAAGAAAAGATAGAAGCAAGTTTTGTAGTTATTGATGTAAATGGTTTTGGCCATGTAATGCAGCAAATATAATAAAAATCTAACCGTTTTGTTAAAAAATATCATTATTTAAATTGAATTTTTGAATTTATAAGATGAATCCAATGTCTTTAAATTTTTCTTGGAAACTTGGATTGTGTACATTACATCACTTAAACTTGCAATTACAATATATATTTTCTCAATTTCTAACAGAATGACCAAAAATATATATATAAATGTGCCACAATGTAAAATAGTACTATTACCTAAAATGTTTTAACCATAAAAAAATTACTTTTTTCAATTTCTTTATATAATTTATATATAGTTTTATTTAATCATATATAATATGTACACATTTAAATATTTTACATAAAATATTTTATTTTGTGGACTATTTTTCCACATTATAATGATTTTTATGTTATTAATATATTTTTAAATATAATTCCATATTAATTAACCCTCCTATTAACATATTTGATTTATGATTCACATTGGATTTTTCATTATAAATAATAATTTTTAAATTCTACATAATAATTTAATACTAAGAATTAAATGAATTACATATCTCTTTCTAATTGATTTTTGTTTTTAACTTTTAATTTCTCTTATTGCATTGAAATATTTTATTATGTTCAACACTAAAACATCTTTTTCCCATGGACGGTGATGGGGTGTATTGTTAAGTCACTCTTTGATGTGAAGGTCACCATGGGAAAAAATCCATCCATGTTAAGGGCTGGTGTGGTCCATTGTGTAAGAGCCCCAAGTTGCCACCGCGGCCAATAGGCGCCCATGATGAGCCGAAATAACTTAGGAGAGTAAAAAAATTGAAATTGGGCCAAATCGGGTTAGGGCGCACGATGGGCATGCCTGCACAAAGGTTGGGTGCCCAAGGGAGACACAAAACACAACTTGGTGGAGTTGGCAACATACCTGCCCAAGTCGCCTGAGAGGGCAAGGCAGGGAGATGCACGGACGTCGGGCGCATTTAACCAAATGGGCGAATTGGGCATAACAGTCACTTTTAAATGAACAGATGTGCGAACAAGCAGGCAAGTCAAGGTGAGCATGTGATTCAGGTGAGCAAAAGTCAGGCTAGGAGGCGAGAAAGAATGCATCGGGCAAGCAAGCAAGTGAGTGGTGTGCAATGAACATAGAGGGCATGAGAGCGTGGGCAAGAAGGCGACACACGAAACAATGAGTTGGGTAGAACCAAGCCAAGGGTGAGCTCCCAACACTTGGGCAGCCAATCGGCGATGGCATGAAGTGTAAGGCATGTCGTGGATACCACAATATGAAATGGTATGTTAGTTGGAATGTGGAGTGATGGGTCGACTCAACAACGAAGCACGTTGGCTCACCCATTAAGGGTAGCGATGACCCATATAAGTAGAAGTGCGAGTTGGAGACTTGGAGGCATTCAAACTCAACTAAGAATAAGTTCAACCAAAATAGAAGATAAGATTGCAGAGGCATGAGCCTAGCAAGGTTCACTGATCACAGGAGAAGGAAGAAAATTTGCTAAGAAAAAACTGAGTTTGAGGCATGCTTGAGGTAAATTGGGCGTAGGTTGAGTTGCAGGCAATGTGTTTGGGAAAACTAGGCATAGGACGAGTTGAAGGAAGTACGCATGGGTAAACTAGGTATAGGTCAAGTTTTTGCAGGCAAGGGTCGAACACTTGGGCAGTTTTGACAGGTGAATTTTGGGGTTTCTTTGTAGGTGTGCAATACCTGGTTGGGTACAATTGTGGTTGAATTGAGTTGTGTGCATTGCGTAAGGGTGTGGAACATAACTTAAATTTGTAAATATTGAGGGAAGTGCATCACCAAGGGCATGCCTGGCCCATTGTAATATTTTTTACAAATATTTATATGACAGTTGGGGCAAGCTACTTTGGGGAGTTGCCCCCTAACGTGTAAATATTATGTACATTGGTTAATTGACTGTTGTGTTTTGAATTCCATTGCATCATAATTAAAAATAAAAAAGACCACTTAACATAATTAAGAAGTGTTGGAAGTAAGGCATAGTAAAAACACTCAAGTAGTGTCAAAAGAAAAAGTCACTCGGTGTCGCACAACTTGCTAGTTAATGAGGCCGGGCAGTTACCTTAAGAGTTGGGGGTGTGACAAATGACATCAAATCTTGGTTCTGGCGAGGCTGAGCTGACTTGAGTAGTTAGTTGTAGTGCGACATAGTTTGGCAAGGGTAGGGCAATAAGTCAGGGCCAAGCTAAATGATAAGCAATGGAAATTTGGCTAGAGTTCCATGGGAGACTTTTGTAGAACTTGTATAGGTTGAAACACATGAAAGAAGAGAAACCAAGGATTCGAGTTAAACTTGAAGTTTTGGAAGATGAATTTAAAGGAGAGATTCTTTGACTTGGATGGCTAGTGGAATAGGATGAAGCTATCGATTGCGATGAAAAAGAAGTTGTGATATGTGAAGAAGAATGTGTTACAGATGTTCCAGTGGAAGAGAAGGAAATTGGGACAACATTGCTTGCCCATTTTGAACTAGAATCATGCACAATGCAGAGATTGAAGTAAGGAGGCACACACATGGAGAGACCTCATGGAAATTTAAATATTGTTGTAACTTTTGTTTCGTTGAGTCTTTTGGAAGATGGGCCATATGCAGAAATGGATGAAGGAAGCGTTTGTTTGCCTATGTGATAGACAAACTTTCAGTGGAAAATTATGATGAGACCTTGTGTAGTTGCGCAACAAGGAACATTGGTTATTGCAAGACTTGTTGGGGTAGTTTGTGACCTTGAGGTAGAAGATGTGAACACCCATGACAAGGGTGGAATGTAATGAACTTTGCTATGGGTGAGTCATGCTTAGCCAAACATAGAATTGGCTAAGTGCTCAACATGACTCATGGACAGAACGAAGGAAGGGCACACCGAACCAATGTGAAGGAAACTTGATACACAAACTTGGGTAGACTTCTTCATTGCAGTTTCGTTGAGGCCAAGTGACAGTCTTGGGTGAACCTTTATTGGGGGAGACAACAATGAAGGAAGGGACCTATGATGCGACATGAGGGTAGGGTGACCGAGGGCACCAACCTGAAGGAAGGAAAGGATGCAATGATTGAAGTTATGTTGGGTCTGTTGAAGTGGATGATTTGAGATACCGAAGTTGTGGGCATCGAGTTGAAGAATAATGGCGCATTGTAGAATTCATGCAAAGACATAAATCAAGAGCACTTGTAGAGATGTCGTATATTGACATCAAGGAAAAGTGCCAAGGC
Source organism: Pinus tabuliformis (assembly GCA_031772625.1). NCBI lineage: Eukaryota > Viridiplantae > Streptophyta > Pinopsida > Pinales > Pinaceae > Pinus > Pinus tabuliformis. Next base: position 502,929,452 of record CM062817.1, on the reverse strand, counting down.
AAGGATGTAGGTAGGATGGACTTGGCAATGCGACATGAGGATATTTTGCAGATGGATCGATGGGGATGTTGGGCATTCAAACAAGGCCATGGCTAGTTTTGGAGGAAGATATGGGAAGCCTATGAGAGTGTTCATACAATGAGGAGGGCAGATGCAATTTGCGATGGAACTTGTGGCCAAGATAAGTGTTTCTTCTGAAGTGTTGGATGAGAACGATGCATGGGAGCTTATGATGACTTGTGACAGAGTTGCAGTTGATGAAAACTTTATACTATGGTGGTCTTGGAGTATATATTTCATTGAGGAGATGAGGTAAGTTTGACACTTGCCTTTGATGTAGTATGGGATGCATACCTTGGACATAGTATGGGAAATGTTCATGAAGAGTGACTTGATGAACGCGATAGGAGAAGACACCTTGGAGTTGGATGGAGTTGCAGTGATGGAGGTGCCTTGGTGGGAGAACTTAGGCATGGGTTGATTTTATGAGACTTAGCCATTTTTTATGGACATGGAGGTTGTTGGTCTATGACCATGGGAAACACATGGACGAGACAATGAGGCAGGTGTAAACTTGCTCCTTTGGTAACATTGATGGGAAACATATTGTAGATGAGATGGAGACTTCTTCATGGACCTAGATATGGCACATTGATACATGGAGATGGAGAGAGTTATCAATCGAGTTAAAGATGTGACAAAATGTTGGAGAAATGATTGACGAAGGCATGAGGAAGTGCATTCTCATGGGTTTGAACACGATGGCTGGAGTGATCACCCAACTAGTTTGAGTCATGGGGTCGCAAAATGTGCTGAGATATGTTGTAGCTGAGTTGGAGTATGGAAAACGGTAGTTCACGCAACAATGACACATGGTGGATTAGCACAATATGAGTTGCGACCATAGCATGCAACGAAGATGGAGGGAGCGACCTTCCATAAGTTGAGGTAGCATGGAGGTTTTCAACGAGTTGTGGTTATGACCATGGATTGAGGCATATTACCCAGATAGATTCATGAGCCTTGGTGGAGGTTTGTGCAGTAAAGACAAGGAATTATGCAACAGGGATGCTTGATGTTGGTGTTGGTAGCACTTTGTGACATTTGGTCTTGGTGATGGAGTTTGCTAAGATGGTGTTGTCGAGGGCGACAACCTTTTTAGAGTGTGGGGGGATGTCAGGGCCCCAAGTTGGCACCACAACCAATGGGCACCCACGACGGGATGCATTCAATTAGGAGAGTCAAAAAACTGAAATTGGATCGAGTTGGGTGAGGGCGCATGATGGGCGCGCCTGCAAAAGGGCTAGGAGCCCGAGGGTGACACACAACATGACTTGGTGGAGTTGGCGACGTGCGCACCCAAGACACCGAAGTGGGAAAGGTAGGCAGGCACACGGGTGTTGGGCACATTTAATCGAATGGGCGAGTCGGGCATAACGGGAATATTTAACTGAATAGATGGGCGAACAAGTGAACTTATCAAGGCGAGTGAGTGTGTAAGGGCCTGCGGTCTGAGAACTCACTGTCGGTGCAAAGTGCGATGGAGAATGCACGAACGACTTGGAAGAATAATGCAAAAGTGTGAGCGGTCACGTATGTTTATACGATGGTGGAGTGTGGGCATTCATGGAGTAAAGCCGACGGTTGGAAGTGATGGTTGAGGGCGTTGGTCGATGGGCCGACCAAGCCACAAGCATGGACAAACACGTTGGTTGATAAGTTAAATGGGTCGGCCAAGGGAATGGCGTAACCGTGGACAGCGTATAAGTTAGTCATGTGATGGCTCATTTGAACCATCGCTCAACAAGCATCTTCGCTCATCCAACAAAAGGAAAAGTGCGTGGGAATAAGAGGTGGCCACAGAAATATAAGGAGGTCGCATAAGGTGATGCGCCCAACCTTGGGCGAGGCTACATGAAGGAGAAACGCACTGTCTTAATCTTGGGTGAGGGCGTGGGCAGAGGTCGCCCGCCGGACGAAGTGTACGGCGTGCATGGGTGTGTGGCGCCCGAGTTGTGCGAAGGAGCGCCCGACGGTGAACAAGGGCGTGGGCGCTCGATTTGTGCGATGACTTGGCACGGGTTCTTGGGTGACTCGGGTGAGCGCCCGCCCGTCGTGCAAGTGTGCACGGTGTGACTTGGTGAAGTGTTGAGATTGTGAACAAGGTGTGACTTGTGTGGAGGCGCCTGTGTGTGGAGACTTGGTTATGACGAGGCGTGCCCAAGTTGGGCAAACAACACGATCGTGCGATGAGGTGAACAAAGGGTTGGTAAGTCGTGCGACGACCGTGGGGAGGTGCCGACGAGCTGGACAATCGAGTTTGCCGAAGATGAAAATTGGCTAAGTGTAAATTTGGGGTTTCCCAAGATTTAACTTGTAAAACTTTATAACATTGAAGATTGTATAATATATTTGGGCAGACTCATATTACAGGGAGTTGCCCCTCCCTTTATATTGTTGTGCATTTCTATTGTATAATGTTGTTATGTGAATGTTATGGGCTTTCACTTGTATAAAGGAACACATTAATAATACTTGGTTGCAAAACACAAACTAAGTAGGATAAGTGGAATGTTAGGCGTAGTCTACAATCGTAAGTATTGGTGAAAAGAAAACAATTGGTAGTGCCACACCTCGCTATAAGTGGTTGAAAGACTACCGCAGGTGTAGGGGCGTGACAGGTGGTATCAGAGCTGGTCCAAGTTTTGCAGGAAACTTGGTGAACTGAATCAAGGAGCTGATTCTATGAAGACCAAAGACTTGAAAGGGAGTTCAAGTTTTGTAGGTGACAAGTGGAATATCAAGGTGATTCAGGTGAATGGTGAAACAAGTTTAGTAGAGGTGAAGCTTAGTGCTTGGGCCAAGCTGAACGACAAGGCAGGGCAAGTTTGGAAGAATGTGAAGGGAAGCTCTTGCTTACATTATACAGGTTGAAGCGGTTGAAAGAAGAGAATCTATTGATTCGAAAGGAACTTGAAATCTTGGAAAATAATGTTGAAGACGAACTTCTTCAACTTGGTTGGACAACGGAGCAAGATGAAGTTGCAGATTGTACCGACAAGGAAGAGGAAGCCGTGATGTTTGAGGATGTTGGAGATGTGACAACTATGGAGGATGAACTTGAGATTGATCAAGTTGGACCAGGATCGTGCAGTTTGCAGGCATGGATGGATGAGGATAATCACATGGAGGAGCCTCATGATCGTGATGATGATGTAAGTAGTATTGATACTTGTGTTTCATTTGAGCATTTGGTAGATGGACCGTATGCAGGGAAGAGCAAAGTCAGTTTGCCGATGCAAGGGAGAATCTTACCATGGATGTCTATGATGAGACCTTGTATGGAGAAGCAAGGATTGTTGACTATTGCAAGACTTGTTGGGGTTGTTTGTGACCTTATGGTAGAAGGTACAAAGGCCTTTGACAAGGGAGGAACATGATGATCATTGCAGAAGATTGGGTCATGCTTTAGCCACATGGAAGAAATGGCTAAGTGCCCGACATGACTCATGGACAGATTGAAGGGCACACACTTGGGTATGATGATGCTTGGGTGGACTTCTCATGGCCGAGACCAAGAGATAGTCTTGGTGGAACCTTTAGTGGGGGAGCTATGATGGAAGGGACTCGTGATGATGATGACATGGTTGGGTGACCGATCTCACTAGACCGAAGATTGTAGACTTGGATGAGGATGACCGATTGTTGTGATGGGTCTACTTGGTTGGACTACATGGGCAACTTAGTCATGGACATCAAGTTTGAGACATGGAGCATGGCAGTCTATGCAGTGACATTATGCAGGAGCACTTGTAAAGGTGTCACTTATGGGCATCCAATGAGGAGTGCCAAGGCAGGGATGTTGTGCAGGTGGATTTGCTGGTGTGACATGGAGATGTTTTACTTATGAGCCGATGGAGAGGTTGTGCACTCTTGTACAACAAGCCCATGGACTTGGATGGATTCATGAGCAGACTATGGAACATTCCTACTACATGGAGAGCTGAGGCATCTTGCAGAGACCTTTGGGTTGAGACTTGTATGATTGCTGAGATGTTGGTTGGGGATGGCTTATGGAGCTCATGATGACATGAGGTTGTGACTTTTGGAGACTTCATATATGGTGTACTTGGAGGATCTGATGCATTGAGGAGCTGAGGTCAGGGACTTTGATGCAAGATGGGGTGCATACTTTCAAGTACATGTATGGGTGTGGCTTGAAAGAGCGACTTGATGTGGAGGATCGATATGAGACACTTTGGAGTGATGGGGTTACAACGATGATGATGTCTTGGTGGCAACACTTGGGCATGGGTTGAGCCGAGACTTAACCACTTTTGACACATGGGAGCTGATTGATCTATGATCATGGGCAGCACATAGATAGATGAGATAGGTGTATACTTGTTTCTATGGCAGGCTTGAGGGATGACACATATAGATATGATGGGGGTTACTTCATGGACCTGGATGTGGCACATCGAGAGTCGAAGTTTGATGAGATGGTCTCTTCATATTGAGGAGATACACATATGGATGGTGATGTTGGGATAGATGCGATTGATTTCATGCAGCACATTAACACCAAACATCATGGACAACATGTTGCAGATGAGATGGAGACTACTTCATGGACCTGAGCATGGCTTACACTTGTATGGAGATGGATTCTTGATTGAGTTGAGGATGTGACAGGATGTTCTGAGAAACAACTGATGGTGGCATAAGGATGTGCATTCTCATGGATTGAGCGTGACAGTTGGATTGATCACCTGACTAGTTCAAACATGAGGGAGCTCAATGTGCAGAGATGTGTTAACATTATGTTGGAGTATCATGGCAGCAGTTCACATGATGACGACACATGATGAGGTCGACACGATGTTGCAGGAAGCATGTAGTTTGAGATGGAGGGACCAGCCTTCCACGATAGGGAGCAACATGTGGAGATTGCGACAAGATGGTCGATGGTCATGGATTGAGATGATTTCCGATGTATGACATACCGATGAGGTGTATACTTGGTATGGTGATCTTGGTAACAGATGGTTGCCGGGACGAGACATGATGGAGACGGTGGTTCTACATATGTTGCAAGATGGTTGCAGTATGTGGAGGAGTTGACATCATGGATGAGACAGATATTGATAATCTTGGTGGATGGCTACCAGGATGGTATGTTGTCGAGGACGACAACGACTTCGGGTGGAGGAGGATGTAAGGGCCTGCGGTCTGAGAACTCACTGCCGGTGCAAAGTGCGATGGAGAACGCATGAACGACTTGGAAGAATAATGCGAAAGTGTGAGTGGTCACATATGTTTATACGATGGTGGAGTGTGGGCGTTCATGGAGTAAAGCTGACGGTTGGAAGTGATGGTTAAGGGTGTTGGTCGACGGGCCGACCAAGCCACAAGCATGGACAAACATGTTGGTTGATAAGTTAAACAGGTCGGCTAAGGGAATGGCATAACCATGGACAGTGTATAAGTTAGTCATGTGATGGCTCATTTGAACCATTGCTCAACAAGCATCTTCGCTCATCCAACAAAAGGAGAAGTGCGTGGGAATAAGAGGTGGCCGCAACAATATAAGGAGGTTGCATAGGGTGATGCGCCCATCCTTGGGCGAGGCTACACGAAGGAGAAACATGCTGTCTTAATCTTGGGTGAGGGCGTGGGCAGAGGTCGCTCGCCAGACAAAGTGTAGGGCGTGCACGGGTGTGTGGCGCCCGGGTTGTGCGAAGGAGCGCCCGACGGTGAACAAGGGCGTGGGTGCCCGATTTGTGCGATGACTTGGCACAGGTTCTTGGGTGACTCGGGTGAGCGCCCGCGTGTTGTGCAAGTGTGCATGGTGTGACTTGGTGAAGTGTTGAGATTGTGAACAAGGTGTGACTCGTGCGGAGGTGCATGTGTGTGGCGACTTGGTTACGACGAGGCGCGCCCAAGTTGGGCAAACAACATGATCGTGCGACGAGGTGAACGAAGGGTTGTTGAGTCATGCAGTGACCATGGGGAGATGCCGACAAGCTGGACAACCGAGTTTGCCGAAGTTGAAAATTGGCTAAGTGTAAATTTGGGGTTTCCTAAGATTTAACTTGTAAAGCTTTGTAACATTGAAGATTGTATAATATATTCGGGCAGACTCATATTGCAGGGAGTTGCCCCTCCCTTTATACTGTTGTGCATTTATATTGTATAATGTTGTTATGTGAATGTTATGGGCTTTCACTTGTATAAAGGAACACATTAATAATACTTGGTTGCGAAACACAAACTAAGTAGGATAAGTGGAATGTTAGGCGTAGTCTACAATCGTAAGTATTGGTGAAAAGAAAACGATTGGTAGTGTTGCACCTCGCTATAAGCGGTTGAAAGACTACCGCAGGTCTAGTGGCGTGACAAAGTGAGTGGAGTCAATGAGCATTGGGCAAGTGAATGAGCAAAAGCGTGTCGGGTGGGCAAGCGAGCGAGTGGTGTGTGATGAGCATAGTGGGCATGAACGCACGGGCAAGAAGGCGATGGGTGACATCATGAGTCGGGTAGCACCAAACCAAGGGCGAGCGCCCAATGCTTGGATGATCGATAGGTGATGGAGTGAAGTCTAAGGCATGTTGTTGACACCACAAAGTGAAATGGTATGTTGGCTAGAAATTGGAGCGATGGGTTGGCTCAACAAGGGAGCACTTTGGCTCACCCACTAAGGGTAGTGATGACCCATATAAGTAGAAGTGTGAGTTGGAGACTTAGAGGCATTCAAACTCAACTAAGAAGAAGTTCAACCAAACTAGAAGATAAGTTAATTGTAAAGGCATGAGCCTAGCAAGGTTCATTGACCGCAGAAGAAGGAAGAAAATTTGCTAAAGTTGAACCGATTTTGAGGCACACTTGAGGTAGACTAGGCATAGGTTAAGTTGCAGATAGTTCGTTCAGGCAGATTGGGCACAAGACGATTTGAAGGAAGTACATGTAGGCAGACTCAACACAAGTCAAGTTTCTACAGGCAAGGGCCGAACACTTGGGCAATTTTGATAGGTGAATTTTGGAGTTTCTCCATAGGTGCACCAACATCAGGATGGGAACAATTGTGGTTGAATTGAGCTGTGCACATCGCGTAAGGGCGTGGCACATAACTTAACTTTGTAAATAATGAGGGAAGTGCATCACCAGGGGCATGACTGACCCATTGTAAGACATTCGGGGCAAGCTACTTTGTGGAGTTGTCCCCTCCTGTGTAAATCTTAAGTACATTGGTTATTTGACTACTGTGTTTTGAATTCCATTGCATCATAATTAAAAAGAATGAAGAACACCTAACATAATTAAGAAGTGTTGGAAGTTGCCCACGGGGCTTTGGATTGACGGTGAATGGGTGCACTATTAAGGCACTCCTTGTGATAGGTCACTGGTTCAAATCCCCCGTGGGTGCTTACCTACCCAAAAAAAAAGAAGTGTTGGAAGTAAGACGTAGTCCGAAAACTCAAGTAGTGTAAAACGAAAAATTTAGTCGGTGTTGCACGACTCACCAATTAACAAGGTTGGGCAGTCACCTTGAGAGCTGGGGGTGTGACGCACTAGGTGTGATCCTTGGTTACTACTTGATGTAATCTGTGATGAACTCAAACCACTTAACAAACAAAAAAAAATTAATAAAATAATTTTTATTCTCTCCATATACACATCCATAACTTTGAGATTAAAATAAATTAATCACATGCATATTTAAAAAAATTGTTCAATTTATGTACTAAAATATTTAAAAATATATATATTTAACTTTGTTCTTTTTGTTACTTTATTTCTCCATAAAATTGATATAAGATTATGATATTTCATCTGGACATTTAAATATTTGATTTATTGTTGAGAGGGAATGTAAAACATGTATCTTCATTTTTGTACATTTCTTTTATATATATATATATATATATATATATATTAAAGACGGGTGTTAACTAGAGGTTGAGCACAAATGGAATAGTAGAATGAGCCTCTAGCTTAATATTTTTTTAACCAACATAGATCCATCTTAAATACAGATTTTACATGAGTAGAGAGGGACCCAATTTTTTCACTTGCAAATTTTTTTATGAGCAAACATTATTTAAATGTTTTGTTTAGATATTTAATTTTTTTTCTATTTTTAGATTGTTTTTAAATTTTATTTTGGCCTACATAAACAAAATTTCAACTTTGATGAATGACTAACAAACTTACACATCATACTGAACTGTAGAATGAGCCTCTTGCTCAATGAATCAATTTAATTAAAAATACAAAAATAACTTAACTATTTTAGAAATATATCAATTTTTTTTTTTGTATATTAGTATGAATATTTTAGAATATTATCTAGAGATTAAATCCCTTTATCATACTTAAAATTTGAAATATTTTTTTATCTTTTAAATGAAAATTTGAAAACTTAAATTTTAAATAAATTTGTAATTATCAAATAAAAAAAAAAATTATATAAAACACAAAAATTATCATTAAAATTTCTGGAACTCAAATAATCATATATATATAACAAATACAAAAATTATGGCTCAAAAGACAACCAAAAAAAATAAAAATTAAAAAACTGATAATGTCAGTGAAAGGAAATAAGTGGAAAAAAAAAAAAGGACCACGGAAAATCTAACACACATCTGAATCAGCAAAATACAACACTATAACCTACATGAAACATGAAAATTACTGCAAAATAAAATCGCACAAGCTTGAAGACATACTTTGGCCGAACCAAAGTTGCAAACCGATATTTCTTTTTGTTTTGTTCTTTTCTTTTTCAGTATAAAAAAAGCGATATATTCATTCCAAAAAGATATACAAGCATCATATTGCAGCAGCATATATCGGGATCAGAACTGATACAAGTTCATTTGACTGGGCGATCAGACATATTGCCATCATTTTTAGTTATCCGGTCTATATTCACAGGTCTAGATATATGTACATAATATTCAGAATGCATGAAATACCTAATAGTTCCTTGTTCAGCATGCAATTCCTGTAATAATCAAGATATTATGTGAAAGACACTACAGTGATTTAGAAAAATAGATAGCAAAAAGCTTGTAATATATCAATAGTAAAAGTAAAAGTAAAATTTGATGCATGGAGAAGTGATATTATAAAGCCTGTAATATTTTATTAGTAAAAGTAAAAGTTAAATTTGATGCATAGAGAAGTGATATTATCTTGACAATGGCAGCACCCCTACATCTATGGGGAGTCCCCATCTGACAGCGATATGTATGCCATCCAGCTTGTCTTACAATCCTTGCTTTGAAAGTCCATCCGCAACTTGATTGAAATCTCTACCACTATGCTGAATCGAAGAGTCATTTTGAACATTCTAAAGAGTGGGTGGCGGCTCTATAACTTACAAATTGCTAATCTACCATGTTAAATTAATTTACTTACAACCTGTAAGTACTTGCCAAGGGTGCTGCTTCTTATACAATGTTACAGTCACAGAGTTTACAGAGTAAAATAATTTAATGGTTTATGTTTAGATGGTTTTTGGACTGTAAAATAAATCACAATTTACCATTTGTAATTTTTTAAATATTTAAGATTTTTTCTTTGTAAATTTGGTGAGATTATATCTTTATCATGTCCAATATGTTATATATAATTTTATATAGAGAAATATTTTAATAAAACACTTGATTACTGTGTATCCAAAACCCTTCAACAATTATTTAAAAATTTAAAATTTAAAATTAATTTAATTAAACCATATCTAAAATTAAAATTTACTCATGTTCTTAATATTTTCTATTTTTATCATTTCCTTTCAAACCCTCCTTTAATGCACCTTTCAGTTTTGGATACATTTTAAATTTACTTAAATTATAATTTTATATTATGAATTTATAATACAAACCAGGAGCCCACGAATCATATGCCAAAATTATTTATATATATATATATATATAAAAGCGGGTTCTTCATCTATTTCTGATACTAAACCAATATATATCTATTAAAACTGAAGAATAGAACGGATTCTTCGAGATTACGTTCTTGATAGAGTGAACGTTCATAACAGAGGCTCGAACGATTGGGGACGTACTTTAATTAGTTTAGTCTTTTAACGGCTAAAGGAAATGGAATTGTATAACGAGGTGAAGGAATGTCTTGATCGCTAAAAGTGGTCAGAATTTGGACCAAAGAATTTCAAAAAAATTTGTAGAGGTATTGTTTTAATCGTGTTTTTGATGGTGGAAATGAATTCACCAGTATCAAAAACCTCTAAGACACCTAATATTTTGAAATTTAACAATTATAATTTGGATTTACAAAAACCCTTGCTAAATTTTCTCTAAATATAACCAAAATTTCGATAACTTTCTAGACAACTCCTCAAGGAATAACAGGGACCATGATACTCGCCTAATTTAAGATACCTTGTTAGCGAGTGCTCTCCTAGTCCACGAATTATAAGAGTGCTCTGCATATTATTCTGCGATCTAACCTGGTAAATTAAGCTTAAACTCCAGGCCTTACCCGTACACATGTCTATATCCTCTTAATCCGATAATGAAAACAGGCTGGAGTGTAAACCCAGGGATATTTTGTGCACGAACAATCTGGAATATAAAAAAGGAAACGACATTTTATAAAAACTTATGTGTACTTTTGTATATATATACCTTAACCTATATAAATGTTGCTTCCACCCCCCGTCTCCCTCCTTTTTTGGGATTAATTTTATATTTTGATTTTTCCAAAAAAACAAAAGAAATTATATTAAACTTATTTTAGTGAATATTTTATTTTAATTTTTATAGTATTATTAATTTTATTTAATTTTTATAATTTAATTTAATAAAATATTATATAATTTTAAAATAAATCAAGTATATGTTTATAACTTGGGAGGTTTTTACGATGTCAAAATTATAGTGAGATTGGGAGGCTTCTCTCCAAGCTTTTTGAGCATTGGAATAAAATCTTAAATCAAACTAAATAATTTGTTTCTTTAGGTCCGATAGGCCAAAGTTTGGTCTCAGTGAACATTAACCATCATCATTATCATCAACTAAATAATATTTGTATTATTTCATAAATTATTTACTACTAACTAATTTCTAATTATATTATTTAATTCTCGTAATATTATAAATTAATTAATTTAATATATATAATTAAAAGAAATAAATTGCCAATAATTACTTTATAACTAAATAATATTTTAGCAACTAATTCTTAACAACTAATATATCATATTATTTTAATTAATTTATTAATTGCAAATTTCCAATAGCTAACTCTGACTCATGATACATCCATGTCATTAATTTTTTCAACTTTGATTACTATTTACAATATAGAAAAAAAAAATCTTAAATCTAAAACTATATAATACCAAAATATTTCATAATACTATTTTTCTAGATTAAAAAAAATTATATTAATTTTAAAATATTTTTCTTAATTCATTTCAAATATAAATATAAAATATAAAATAATTTTAATTAACTTTTTTATCTTTTAAAATCCAAAACATCATAGTGAACATTAATCATAGTGAACATTAATCATCATTATTTAAAATAATCCAATCATACCAATAATATAAACACACCACTTTACTTTAAGCCATATAAATTTGAAATTAAACATCACATGCATAATAATTACAAATTGAAAACTCATATTATAAAAACTTACCATATCAATTTAAAATTAAACATCACATACATAATATTTAAACATATTTACAAGTTGAAAACATATGGAATATTACATAATTATTACAAATTGAAAATATATAAAGCAAAGAAGAAGGGAGGGTAAAAGTGTGTCATAAAAATTATCCTCTTTACCCATTTACATTATGTAATCTCTCCCTAATCCAAGGTAAATTAGCTATTAAAACCTTACTTCTCAGAAATATTTACCAATGCCCAGCTAAGTACATCATTCTCTGTGTTCCAAACATCTTTTGTTTTCCACACCAACAAACCCTAAATTCTCCATTCTTGATTTTCAAAACAAGATCTTTATTTTCCACCCAACAAACCCTAAATTCTCCATTCTTGATTTCCAAAACAACAGCGATCGAATCTCTCCAGCCTCGACGCCAAAGAAAATTCACAGTAATTGCCGGCCACAATCGTCCAGGCGGCGGCCTTTAGCTTTCGCAACGAGGCCTTAACCCTCTCTGGAACCGTCTTCTTGATGGTAAACTGGTAGCTATGGAGAAACATCTGCCTTTTCTTCCAGAAGTCCGCTCCACGACGTTTAGACAGTGACCGATATTGTTCGTTCCAGGATTCGAACTCACGATCGGCTTTGTAGTCGCGTGGCTGCAGGTTTGGCGGGGAAGAGAGAAGCCTTACAGAGGTCTCTCTCAGCATCCGGCCAGAGCTCCGTCTACTTTTGCTGTAAGAGAGAGGAACCTCCATCGCAGAATTAAAAGGAAAAAAAATTAAAGAACAGCTCCCTCTCTGGCTCGAGATATGCAGATGAAGCCAGTGGAAGAAATTAAGAAATAAGAATCTGAAATACAAGAAGGCTTTGCAGTCCAAATAACGTGTTCTGTCATAGATGTCCGCTTCTGGACTGTACCGTGCTCGACTCGAATCCTGTTACAATCAAACGGCGAATATAAATAAACGTTTGACCACTCAGATTTGCGATTAATTGAGTCAAAAGTACAACATTCCGCCATAGAAAATTAAATAGATCCCTCTCAGACACCGATTTTTCTGTGTCTGTTCCCGAGGTGGGGCTCAAGCCTAACTGCTGCCATCTTTATCAGGTATCGATCGAGATCTAGATTTTTGCGATATGCGAAATATTTGGACCATAGAAATGGATTTGGAGATTAATTTTTCTTTTTCATATGCAGTCCAACCTAATCCCATCTGTATCAGGTCTCTATATGCATCTTGCTCCTATATATTTGAGGTGTGACTAAAACCGAACTCCACAATTTTGGTTACAGGTCTGAAATATTTAGGCTATGAACGGGAAGTGCTTGAATAATGTTACATTTTTTTTTAATATTTGGAGATGTCGTTTATACATCTTTATATCGGTAGGTGTAAGAGAATACAAACAATATGAAAGCAAGTTAAATCACTAATTCTGGTCTCTGGAGTTTTGGTGTTTGGAATGGATTTGCAAATAGTCGTGTATCAGTGTTCCCTCATAAAATGTCTCAAATTTGTGCGCTGTAAGTTGACATTTTCTATCAGTATTCCCTCACAGTTATAGAATAGTAGGGTTTAGTTTTATCAAATTATCTATTCAGTTTGTGTAACTTCTTTTACTATCAATCGACCTTATAACTTTTTTTTTATGACTTATCAACCATTTTCAAATTAGAATTTTAGTATTTGGAATAAATTTACAAATAATCCTATAGGTATATTAGTATTCCCTCATAAAATGTTTCAAAATTTGTATACTGTTGGCATTTTCTATCTTTATTCCCTCACAATTATGGAAGGGTGGTATTTAATTTTTTGAAATCATCTAATCAGTTTGTGTAACTTCTTTTACTATCCATCGACCTTGTAACTTCTTTTAATGACTTATCAACCCTTTTCAAATTGGTGCAGCTGACTGGTTTTAAATTACCATCCTAATCCCTCTCTGCAGCAATGTAATAGCATTTGAAAACAATCTAATTTTATTAACTTTTATGGGAAATTTGAATTTTTAATTATTTTTATTAAATTAAATTAATGGGTTGATGGGTTCTTTTTGTCGATTCAGTTTATCTTTTGCAAAAAATCAAACCAAAGATCTTCTTAAACAATTTAGGCATAAATTATTTTCGGAGAATATCAAGCATGAGATTTTCTTTTCAGAAAATATCAAAGCATAAAATTTTAAAAGAGAATATAGGAACCACTCTTGTTTGATTGATGTTTTGGAAGATTGTGAACTCATTGTTGCAATCAGAAGAGAATTTATGAATTCAATTTCAATTTTTTTTTATGTTGGTATAAAATAATTTGTGTGGGCATTATTGAAATGTTATTATTGTTTTATGAATAATATTATTTTTTAGTTTATAATTATTTTTTAAAATATTATATTAATAATATAATATTATTTTTTTATGGGTTTAAAATTTCGTTTTTAAGAATAATTATGGATATATGTATTGTTGATATATTATAGTTGAGTTTTTTTTTCAAATTTTTTATTTGTAAAAAAAATGTGTTTTTTTTTGTATTTTATTTATTTTTTGAAATATTTTTAAGTTATTTCTAAAACATATTATCATATTTTACATAATTTTATAGGGGATAGAATAGATGGTGATAGGTTGCTCTCTTAAGGCACTACGTGGTGTAAGGTCACTAGTTTGAAATTCCATTGGAAAAAATCCAGTCATGTTAAGAGTTGGTGTAGCCCAGACTAGGTGCAATCCTCAGGGATTTTGACGACTTAAATACCTCTAGGTCACAGCTACTCAAACCACAGGTTAGTCGTGCAATCATATCATGACTCACATAAACTAGCAAGAAAAAAATGTAATATAAGATGGAGTTATTCTTCACATAGTTTTTGACAAACGTCACATTCATACATTCCCTAATGAGTAAGTCCTTTATACTTGCCTTCCATCCACGCGCACATAGACCCTACCCACAATCGCACCCTAATTGTGCCCTTTCATCCCATACAACACACCACTAATACAAATGAATTTGTGGGTTATGGAGTGTGGAGGTTAAGCCGACCCTCATCCCTTTTTATCTCCATCCCACAAGCTCTCCCCACCCCTTTCACTCATAAAAGAATGGTTGGGTGCCACTAAAGGAATACCTAGAAAATCACAAGACAAAGATAGTATTTTATTGAGGACATCCAAGTAAGTTAGTTAATGGCCAATTTTGCACTAACATATGACACTAGCAAGTAAAATAATAATAATAATAATAATAATTATTATTATGTAAATTTTACAAACATGCTTAAATTTTTCACATTCTTGTATTGAATGATTACATCTTGTACTATTTGATATGTCACTCAATATTTATAGTACTAGAAACTCAATCAAACTTAAGAGAAAACTAATTATTTGTTGGGGATAATAATATAGTGCACATGGCCTCCCATGATAGATTGATACAATAGTCATTGGTCTTCCTAGAGTATTTAGCACTACTAAAGGAAAGTAGAAAATCTAGAAAAGTTTGGATAGGAAGCTTTGTTCAAGCAACTTGTTTAGAAAATGTTTTAAAAACTAGTGACATACAATGTCAATATTTTTTACACTAGCTATATATTTATTTCGTTAAACCATAGGGATAGAAAGCGACTGAGCTTTTAATTATCCTTCTAATTTGTTAGGAAGACAACAAAAGGTCTACTCATTTAAATATCAATTCAAGATCCATTTGGAACTTGAAAACTATTGTGCACTATGTATGCTAGTGAAATATGTTATATGTCGTGATGTTGTAGTATTCTACATGTTATTACAATGGCTGGATAAGGATGATTTCAAAAGTCACCATTAATTAAAACACATTACATTTGGTAGAAAGTAAAACACTCTTGCAGGAAAGTAAATAGTAGAAAGTAAATCACACTACGAATTTCCAATAACTAACTCTAATTCATGATACATCCATGTCATTAATTTCTTCAACTTTGATTACTATTTACAATATAGATCACAAAAGTCTTAAATCTAAAATTATATAGTACCAAAATATTTATCATAATACTAACTTTCTAAATTAAAAAAATTATATTAATTTTAAATACATTTCAAATATAAATATAAAATATAAAATAATCTTAATTAATTTTTTATCTTTTAAAATCCAAAACATCATAGTGAACCTTAATCATCATTATTTAAAATAATCCAATCATACCCAATAATATAAACACACATCACTTTACTTTTAAGCCATATAAATTTGAAATTAAACCTCGCATACATAATAATTAGAAATTGAAAACTCATATTATAAAAACATCATTATACCATATCAATTTAAAATTAAACATCACATACATAATATTTAAAAATATTTACAAGTTGAAAACATATGGAATATTACATAATTATAACAAATTGAAAATATATGAAGCAAAGAAGAAGGGAAGGTAAAAGTGTGTCATAAAAATTATCCTCTTTACCCATTTACATCATGTAATCTCTCTCTAATCTTGGGTAAATTAGCTATTAAAACCTTACTTCTCAAGAATATTTACCAATGGCAAGCTAAGTACATCATTCTCTGTGTTCCAAAGATCTTTTATTTTCCACACCAACAAACCCTAAATTCTCCATTCTTGATTTTCAAAACAAGATCTTTGTTTTCCACCCAACAAACCCTAAAATCTCCATTCTTGATTTCCAAAACAACAGCGATCGAATCTCTCCGGCCTCGACGCCAAAGAAAATTCACAGTATTTTCCGGCCACAATCGTCCATGCGGCGGCCTTGAGCTTTCGCAACGAGGTTTTAACCCTCTCTGGAACCGTCTTCTTGATGGTAAACTGGTAGCTATGGAGAAACATCTGCCTTTTCTTCCAGAAGTCCGCTCCACGACGTTTAGACAGTGACCGATATTGTTCGTTCCAGGATTCGAACTCACGATCGGCTTTGTAGTCGCGTGGCTGCAGGTTTGGCGGGGAAGAGAGAAGCCTTACAGAGGTCTCTCTCAGCATCCGGCCAGAGCTCCGTCTACTTTTGCTGTAAGAGAGAGGAGCCTCCATCGCAGAATTAACAGGAAAAGAAATTAAAGAACAGCTCCCCCTCTGGCTCGAGATATGCAGATGAAGCCAGTGGAAGAAATTAAGAAATAAGAATCTGAAATCCAAGAAGGCTTTGAAGTCCAAATAACGTGTTCTGGCATACATGTCCGCTTCTGGACTGTACCGTGCTCGACTCGAATCCTGTAACAATCAAACGGCGAATATAAATAAACGTTTGACCACTCAGATTTGCGATTAATTGAGTCAAAAGTACAACATTCCGCCATAGAAAATTAAATATATCCCTCTCAGACACCGATTTTTCTGTGTCTGTTCCCGAGGTGGGGCTCAAGCCTAACTGCTGCCATCTTTATCAGGTATCGATCGAGATCTAGATTTTTGCGATATGCGAAATATTTGGACCATAGAAATGGATTTGGAGATTAATTTTTCTTTTTGATATGGACTCGAACCTAATCCCATCTGTATCAGGTCTCTATATGCATCTTGCTCCTATATATTTGAGGTGTGACTAAAACCGAACTCCACAATTTTGGTTACAGGTCTGAAATATTTAGGCTATGAACGTGTGTTTGAACTGGAAGTGCTGGAATAATGGTACATTTTTTTTTTTAATCTTTGGAGATGTCCTTTATACATCTTTACACCTACCGTACATTTTTTTTTTTAATCTTTGGAGATGTCCTTTATACATCTTTACACGGGTAGGTGTAAGAGAATACAAACAATATGAAAGCAAGTTAAATTACTAATTCTGGTCTCTGGAGTTTTGGTGTTTGAAATGGATTTGCAAATAGTCATGTATCAGTGTTCCCTCTTATAATGTCTCAAGTTTGTGGACTGTAAGTTTGACATTTTCTATCAGTATTCCCTCACAGTTATAAAATGATAGGGTTTAGTTTTGTCAAATTATCTATTCAATTTGTGTAACTTCTTTTACTATCAATAGACCTTATAACTTTTTTTTAACTTATCAACCATTTTCAAATTAAAATTTTAGTATTTGGAATAAATTTGCAAATAATCCTATAGGTATATTAGTATTCCCTCATAAAATGTTTCAAATTTGTATACTGTAAATTGGCATTTTCTATCTTTATTCCCTCACAATTATGGAAGGGTGGTATTTAATTTTTTGAAATCATCTAATCAGTTTGTGTAGCCTCTTTTACTATCCATCGACCTTATAACTTCTTTTAATGACTTATCAACCCTTTTCAAATTGGTGCTGCTGACTGGTTTTAAATTACCATCCTAATCCCTCTCTGCAGCAATGTTATAACATTTGAAAACAATCTAATTTTATTAAATTTTATGGGAAATTTGAATTTTTATATTATTTTTATTAAATTAAATTAATGGGTTGATGGGTTCTTTTTGTCGATTCAGTTTATCTTTTGCAAAAAATCAAACCAAAGATCTTCTTAAACAATTTAGGCATAAATTATTTTCGGAGAATATCAAGCATGAGATTTTCTTTTCAGAAAATATCAAAGCATAAAATTTTAAAAGAGAATATGGGAACCACTCTTGTTTGATTGATGTTTTGGAAGATTGTGAACTCATTGTTGCAATCAGAAGAGAATTTATGAATTCAATTTCAATTTTTTTATGTTTGTATAAAATAATTTGTGTGGGCATTATTGAAATGTTATTATTGTTTTATGAATAATATTATTTTTTTGGTTTATAATTTTTTTTAAATATTATATTAATAATATAATATTATTTTTTTATGGGTTTAAAATTTTGTTTTTAAGAATAATTATGGATATATGTATTGTTGATATATTATAGTTGAGTTTTTTCTTCAAATTTTTTATTTGTAAATAAAATGTGTTTTTTTTGTATTTTATTTATTTTTTGAAATATTTTTAAGTTATTTTTAAAACATATTATCATATTTTACATAATTTTATAGGGGATAGAAAAGATGGTGATAGGTTGCTCTCTTAAGGCACTACGTGGTGTAAGGTCGCTAGTTTGAAATTCCATTGGAAAAAATCCAGTCATGTTAAGAGTTGGTGTAGCCCACACTAGGTGCGATCCTCAGGGATTTTGACAACTTAAATATCTCTAGGTCACAGCGACTCAAACCACAGGTTAGTCGTGCAATCATATCATGACTCACATAAACTAGCAAGAAAAAAATGTAATATAAGATGGAGTTATTCTTCACATAGTTTTTGACAAATGTCACATTCATATATTCCCTAATGAGTAAGTCCTTTATACTTGCCTTCCATCCACGCGCACATAGACCCTACCCACAATCGCACCCTAATTGTGCCCTTTCATCCCATACAACACACCACTAATACAAATGAATTTGTGGGTTATGGAGTGTGGAGGTTAAGCCGACCCTCATCCCTTTTTATCTCCATCCCACAAGCTCTCCCCACCCCTTTCACTCATAAAGGAATGGTTGGGTGCCACTAAAGGAATACCTAGAAAATCACAAGATGAAGATAGTATTTTATTGAGGGCATCCAAGTAAGTTAGTGAATGGCCAATTTTGCACTAACATATGACACTAGCAAGTAAAATAATAATAATAATAATAATAATAATAATAATAATAATAATAATCATTATTATTATTATTATGTAAATTTTACAAACATACTTAAATTTTTCACATCCTTGTATTGAATGATTACATCTTGTACTATTTGATATGTCACTCAATATTTATAGTACTAGCAACTCATTCAAACTTAAGAGAAAACTAATTCATTGTTGGGGATAATAACATAGTGCACATGGCCTCCCATGATAGATTGATACAATAGTCATTGGTCTTCCTAGAGTATTTAGCACTACTAAAGGAAAGTAGAAAATCTAGAAAAGTTTGGATAGGAAGCTTTGTTCAAGCAACTTGTTTAGAAAATGTTTTCAAAACTAGTGACATACAATGTCAATATTTTTTACACTAGCTATATATTTATTTCGTTAAACCATAGGGATAGAAAGCGACTGAGCTTTTAATTATCCTTCTAATTTCCTAGGAAGACAACAAAAGGTCTACTCATTTAAATATCAATTCAAGATTCATTTGGAACTTGATTTCTATTGTGCACTATGTATGCTAGTGAAATATGTTATATGTCGTGACGTTGTAGTATTCTACATGTTATTACAATGGCTGGATAAGGATGATTTCACAAGTCACCATTAATTAAAACACATTACATTTGGTAGAAAGTAAAACACTCTTGCAGGAAAGTAAATAGTAGAAAGTAAATCACACTTGCATGAAAGTAAACATTTGAAAGGAAAGTAAAACACCAACAATTATGAGGTTACTTGCTCCATTCTAATAATATTCTTGTTTGTTGTAACAATTTATGAAGTAGCACACGCTTATGATGTAGTGAATGATAGACAAATAATCAGAAATAACGTGCATACATGAACATATTAGATTCACACAACTCTCAATCGTTAAACTACTAATGTGTTGAAAAAAAACATAGTTACCGATCAAACATGAACTATTACCTCAAAACGGGTACCCTAGTCCAAAAACCCAAAAAAAAACATGAAAAAACAACTCAAAAAATGAAAAATGTGTATGCAGAACAATGTTTTTTTTAGGGTAAATTTTCTACATTTTTTTTAAAGGGAAGTAAAAACCATTTTTGTTTTCCAAAATGGATGAAAAAAACACCCTTAAGAAGATAAGTGTTGATTATAGAATAACAAAAAAAAACAGGTTACAATTTTGACATTTTTTAGCAATGGAGTTAAAGATAAAATATCTGGACTTTGAAAAACTGTAAAATTCCAACAATTCTCAGAAATGATGTTAAAGATAAAATATCATGTTTCAAATCTTGATAATTCCAACAATTTCCATCCATGTTGTTAAAAATAAAATATCTTAACTCTAAAAAACCTTGAAATTGTAATTGTTTTCAACCATAGCATTAAAGATAAAATATCATAATTCAGAAAACCTTAAGATTTTGACAAATTTTCATCCTTATAATTAAAAACCTTCATTTTTTAACACATTGTAACCATGAAATTATGGACAAACTATATGACTAAAACACTTTTAAAAAATGAACAAGTAAATGAAAGATTCATTATTCCAAGAGTAATTTTTATTTCAAAGGCTAAAACTATAGCCTTTTCAAATTTTAGCCTAAGACAACTTATCCTATTGCAAAAAAAAACCTAAAAATCAACCATAGAAAGAAGTGTTCCTTTTAATGAGGCATTAAAATTTTAACAATTTTAAAACTATCTTATACCAAATGATAACAATAAATAATATCATGGCAATATCACTGTATAATTTAAAAAATCAACATTAATTTCTAATCTTTATTTACTTTTAATCAAAATATCAACTTTCGTAGATTGAATATCACATGCATTAAAGACTCATGCCAGCCAAATCGCTCTAGTGCTAAGGTAACTTAGATGTGGGTCAACCAAGATGGACCTTTGTTTCACTCCTCTTCGTTCAGGGCTAGGGTAAATCCTGAAGTTTTCACCGCAGCACGACCTTTTACCTTGCAGTTTCTTTTCCAGCTGGCCTCCCATTCGCGTCCGCCTCTGTAGTAGTTGCCTCCTGTCGTCGGTTGTCCCTAGGTGTTGTTTTCTTCTGTTTGCGATGGATGTGGACATAGAATTCGAGGCGGTGGACTATAGCCATATCCCTTTCCTGGTCAGTCCATTTTCGGCTGACCTAACCCTAGCCAGTCTCTCACTGCATCTCTTGTACACTCTGTATCCGCATCGGCCTGCTCTGCTCCTGTGGTCACTCTCTCGGGGCTCTCTGTTTCCTCCCTTCATTTCGGAACACTTTCCATTGACTCCCCTGCCCTTGATTGTCCATTGCTTTCACCGAGCACTCTACATTTTCTCTCCGTGGCCTATCCGTCCTCTCCATCCTTTGATCCACACCCTCCGAAGACCATATACCAGAGGCGACCCTCCCCCTCTCTTCGTGAGCAAGTTTTGACAGGTGCGGCTGCAAACCCTACGGTGGGGCCTTCTCTCCAGGGCTGCGGCACATCCACCTCGGCCACAATCTCTCACTCTGGGCATTTTGAGACTCTTGTCATCAAGGTTAAATCAGCAGCACAACAGCAACAGGAAGGAGGCTCTCCCCTAGATCCATTACAGGACCATCCCACTGCGCCGCGAACCTGCAAATGAAAGGTAAAGTGCATTAGAGCTACAACCAAGGACTTTACGATTAATTTCGATGAAGGGTTATCAATGGGGAAATTGCAGATAAGTCAAGTACTGTCCTGGTTGGCCATGTTCGGGGAAGGGCATATTCGGCAGAGCGATTAACACTTTGGGTTCAAGAAATTTGGGGAAACACCTTGCAAGAGCTATCAGAGGTGCAACTTCTACCTCGTGGTTGGTTTGCATTACACTTCTCGAAGGAGGAATACACACATCTAGTTCTAGCATGCTACTGGCATATTCAGATGGCTTCGGTCCTCCTCAAGCATTGGAGCCCAATGTTTGATCCAGAACGGGAACAAATTGGTGCTGGTCCCCTTCGGGTTCGACTTCTGGGACTCCCTCTGCAGTATTGGTCGGAGGATGTTTTCGTGCGGATCGGGAACACGCTTGGTACCTATCTGGATTATGACAGATCCTACATCCAAACGAAGAATCGAACTCTCGCACGAATACTTGTCTATTTGGATACCAGAGAGGGCCTGGAAGAGAAAATCACTTTATAGTGGAAAAATGTTACTTGGGTGTAAATTCTGGACTACGAGGGAGTCCCTTTCCGTTGTAGGAGATGTCACAAGGTTGGACACGTCTTCAAGGAATGTCCTCTGGTTAAAAAGGCTCCAAACTCACCGACCAAATCTGCTGAGGCAAAGGGTCAATCAACTCCTCGCTCGGACTGTCCTCCTATGTCGACGAAAAGGGCCTCTGCTCGTGTGGTCTCCCCTCAAGATGCAGAATGCTCACACAGAACACCGTCACCTCCCATGACATGATCCAGGGCAGCTGCTGATACCGCGAGGAAAGCGGGTACTTTCTCTAACCCCATATCCTCTGCATTTGTATCATGTATTGTCTCTCATGCTATATCATCACCTTTTCATTTCATCCCCTCCATTCCATGTTCGCTCTCCATCCCTCCTCCTTTTTTCTCCACTACAGCTCCATCATTCCCATCTGTCACATCATCCCCTCCCACATCCTCTATGGATGGGTCAGAACCCTCACACTCATATAATCTGCACTGTTGCTCCCATCTCTCTGAAGCACCACATTTCGAATGAGGGCTAGGATTCTCCACTCCTAGCCCCTCCACTAAATCTACTCGAGGACGCAAATCATTTTTATCCAAAGCTATTCTCCAGGCAGGGGCCGAGATAGTTTCAGGGAGGCAATCATCCATTGATAGGGTACTTAGAGCGATGAATACCCAGGAGCAGTTCCCCTCATGAAGTGTCTCTCATTTAACTGCAGAGGTATGGCTAGTACCTCAAAAAAACTAGCCCTAAGGAGACTTTTTGAGTCTGAGCCTGTAGACATCATCCTGTTACAAGAGACTCTGGGGGAGGCAGATATCATTACTAATACCCTGACATCTCTCAAACTTGGCTGGCCCTTTCACTCTGTGGGAGCCTCGGGTTGATCTGGTGGACTTGCTATTGGGTATAAACCTAGATCCATAAAAGCCCTATCTGCTTGGGGCAGCCCAGGGTTTATAGGGCTAGAATTATTTTCAGCAGAGTTGGGTCGAGAGCTCTGGATCATTAACATCTATGGCCCCTGCCACAAACGAGAGGATTTTTGGCACAGGTTTCTTAATCTGGCTATGGTCTCTGGCGATAACATCATATTGGGAGGGGATTTAAATTTCTCTTTTGGGTTTGGAGAATTGTGGGGTTTACAAGCACAAGTGGATCCTCTCTTTGAGTACATGCTGAACATTTTAGAACTCCACAACCTTGCTGATATTCCCATGAATAAACCACTCCCCACCTGGAGGAATCGAAGAATTGGGGAGGCAGCTTTGGCCAGAAGGCTTGATCGATTCATGATCAAGATACCTTTGATGCATCAACTGCACAGATACAGACAATGGGTGGGTGTGGGGGAAGTTTCGGATCACTCTCCCATATTCATGGAGATCCTTGGACCATACCCTAAGCCAAAACCTCCCTTCAAGTTCAATCACATCTGGCTACAGGACCTGGGTTATGTCAAGCTTATCACAGATTTATGGAATACTAACCCTATAACGGGCTATCACTCCCTTGCTGAGGGGTTTTGTCACAATCTCTCCCAGTTGAAGAGATTATCTATTACCTGGGCAAAAGAAAAATCACAGAGGGAGGATCAGGCCCTCTCTCAAATTGAATCTGACCTGAAAAATATATTGGATGACAGAAATAAGGGATTTGAATCCATGCAAGACAAACTACACCTTATTGAGCTTGAGAAGTCCAAGGATAAGATTCTTAAAGAGAGAGAGGAATCCTGGAGACTAAAGAGCAGAGCTCTTTGGTTGCAAGCTGGGGATGACAACACAAAGTTCTTTCAGAATTATGTTAAGGGCAGAAGGGTATCTAATACCATCTGGAACCTTCCATTACCTGAGGGAGGTGTGGCTAAAACTTTCAGTAAATTATCTCAACGGGGCACCATTCATTTCCAAAACCTATACAAGTCTCCTCCAGGGACAAACTTAGCTGATATCATACAACTGGTTGGAAAATTTCCACGTTTTGTCGACGAAGAAATGGAGGCAGAACTCACCTCTCTTGTCTCATCAGCTGAACTAGAAGGAACCTTGAAATGGTTCAAAAAGGACAAAAGCCCTGGACCGGATGGATGGATGGTAGAGTTTTACCTTTCTTTTTATGAATTATTGGGAAATGACTTGGTACATGTGATTGAGGAATGCAGAACTTCTGGGAAATTATATAATGCTATTAACTCCACTTTCATTGCCCTTATCCCAAAGTCGGACTCTCCCTCTTCTTTTAACGACTTCAGGCCCATTTCTCTGTGCAACTTTCTTTACAAGATCATAGCCAAAATCATTGCAAATAGGATCTGACCCATCCTCTCACAGCATATTTCCCCTAAACAATTTGCCTTCCTCGAGAACCGACAGATTCATGAAGCCATTCACTCCTTTCAGTCAAAGAAACTTAAGGGCATCATATTAAAAATTGATTTGGCCAAAGCATTTGATCATGTCAGCTGGCTATACATCAAAATGCTTCTTATGCATTTTGGATTCCCCCACAGCTTCATTACTTGGATCATGGCCTACGTTACCTCAACTACCTTCAACGTCCCCATTAACGGTTCTGCATCCCACTTCTTCCATGCCGATAGGGGCCTTAGACAACGCTATCCCCTCTCACCCCTCCTATTCCTAATTGTCATGGAAGGCCTCAGCCGAATCGTTATTCATGAAAAGAGAATTGGTAGACTTTTGGGGCTCAAAATTACAGAGCAACGCTATCTCACTCATCTATTATTTGTGGATGATGTCCTTATCTTCCTTTATGGAAGCATCAAAGACTCTATATCTTTTGAAAATGCGCTCTCTCTATTCTCTAAGGCTATGGGAATGCTTGCTAATCAGGCGAAATCCACTATCACCCTTGCCTTCACCACCATTCAAGAGTCTCGGTTTGCCCAACACCACTTCCCTTATATCATCATCCCTCTTGACCAGGGGTTCAAATATCTGGGCTTCTGGATAAAACCCTTGAGTCAGAAAATTGCGGATTGGATTTGGTTGGTCATCAAGTTGGAAAAACAGTTGACTCACTGGAGTCACCGGTTCTTATCCCGAGCTGGAAGATTGGTCCTTATCAAATCTGTTCTGGAGGCCACACCAGTATTTTGGATGTCTCTAGCATGGATCCCCAGGAACATATTGGCCCGTCTTCAACAAATCTGCTGTAGATACCTCTAGAATGGGCATCAAAATATTTGCTTGGGTGAGCTGGAAAAAGATTGCGCTACCTAAAAAATGGGGAGGCTGGGGACTAAAAGATCTCAGCCATTTTGCTCAGGCATTGGCTGCAAAAATGGGATGGACTCTACTTACAGGTCAGAATCTCTGGACTACGGTCTCCTATCACAAATATATTTGGCCTATGCAGATCATGGATTGGGTGCGCCTACCTGTTTGGAATAACACAGGTATCTCCTCGGTATGGAAAGCTCTGATTCATTCCCTCCCCATCATTCGAAACAATCTGGTTTGGAGAATCATCGATGGCACAAGAGTTCGTATTGGAATGGACCCCTGGGCAGGTGGGGGAGCCAGATACTATCTCCCGAGAGATCTTATTCTATTGTTAAACCAGAGGGACATAACTGTCATTGCTCACAATGTTGATCATGACAACACTACCATCCTCTCCCAAGGATGGAAATCTGTTGATGCTCTCCACGTTCCACCACAATGGCACCGTGACTGGCAAGAATATATCGATGCTTTAACCGAATCCCATATCAGAATCCTCGAAGGTCCTGATGATCTTAGATGGAGTATGGCTGATAATGGAATATACACGCCCAAAGATGGTTACCTTACTATCAGTTCTCATAGACAACCTGAGAACCCTCTTGATTGGTGGCATTTGATATGGAAGCTAAATGCTCCCCCGAGGACCAGACTCTTCTTCTGGTGTGTGCTTAGTAATAAAGTCCCTACGAGGGATCTATTAGCTCATCGATCATTCCAAGGCCCAAGCTAGTGCTTCCTATGTAAACAGGACTCCGAAACCTTTGACCATCTTTTCCTAAAATGTGATTTCTCAAAAAACCTTTGGGAATCTATTGCATCTACATTACAATCTGGCAAATGGGAAGCAGACTGTATAATCAGTGCATGGCACAATTGGAGCACAGTCAACCATGGATCTAAATTGCTAAACCTCCCCTTGCTTTTCTGCTGGTCCATATGGCTGACGAGGAACATAATCATATTCGAAGAAGGGATTGCAAATGGGGTTGTCATGGCTGCCAAAATACTCACAGTCTTCCATGAAATTCCTGAACACAAACCCTCTGCACCGTGCCATCCTATTGCCCCTGCTCCGATCGACAAAACCACTCCCTGGGCCTACTTTGATGGGGCTACGCAAGAGCAAGGATGTGGGGGAGGTTTTATCCTGCATATAAATGAACAACACTATTACAGTGTAAAAATGGGACTTGGAGGTGGCACTAATAATTATGTTGAACTCATCACTCTTCGTCATCTATTGCATTTTTCATTGGGACATGAATGCATCAATCTGCAGATTTTTGGTGACTCAAAAATCATAATAAATTGGTTCAACAATGTCTCTACTTGCCATGCACACACACTTAGACATATTCTGGATGAAGTGATATTATTCAAATCACAATTTAACAAAATCTCATGTCATCACATTTACAGGGAATATAACTAAGGCGTTAATAGGCTTTCCAAGGAGGCCACGATATTACCCAGAGGACAGTGGCTAATTCAGGAACAGATTGAAGCTGAGCAGTACCAGTATTATCACCGTCTGTACATAGATCAGGCATATCATAGGGCAGACAGGCCCTAGTTTTCAATTTTGTTACATTTTTTAACTCAGATTTTTTGGACAGCTACATTGTATATATCTTTGCATGATTTTCACAGACTCTTATTGCACTTGCTATGTGTGGCGAACATCATTGTAATTATTTCATTTATAGTATATATCAGACTACCCTGCGTGGTATGTAGACCAACAACTAGCTCTTTTTTGAGACATGAAGATGTAAATATTCTCTCATAGACATGGCTGCAAGCCATAACTGCATATGCTGCTCAGCATCTACTATATGTAATTTTTCAAATATAAATGGAAGATTACAATTTTTCCTGGTTGAAAAAAATCACATGCATTAAAGCTTATAATCCAAAAAACATAGTGTTATGTAGAATTCTTCTCGAAGGTGTACGAACAGAAACTACTTTAGGTTGCGGATGAAAAACTACCCTAACAATGAAAATGACTATTAAACAGTGTAGATCTGCAGCAAATGATAGAAACAAAACCTGCCAAAGCCCTGACCTATGCCACAGACATGGTTAAACAACAAAATGGAATAGTAAAATAAGCGCAAATAACTCCAATAATCCAATGGAAACTAGATAATAAAAAATATATTTTATTAAACAACACCTGTGAAGGGAACAAATAATGTTACCAACCCCCCACTATGGGATGGGTCCTTGGCTATCCTCAATATCTTCATATTTTGTAGAATCTCTCTCCTCTATAATGTGTAAAACCCAGCAAACAAAATGTTTGAGCTCAATGAGAACTCAAATGAAAAAGAAGATGGTGTGCAACAGTGATAATAGTCAGAGTTGTGAAGAAGAACGAAAGATCAAAAAATATCAGGCAAGGATGAAAGCGTTGCGGGGGAAAGCACAGAACGAGGGTTTGGAACAACAGGGGATTGCTGGTTACCATGGAAGGGCGAGGAGGGGGGAGTTCTACTCCCTCCTATAGCCACGTAGTGGCGAATAGAAACAAGGAAGCGGGCTCGAATTGCTTCAAAAAGCCAAAGGAGGTAGGAACAGAGAGGATCAGAACGGAAAAGTAGGAAAACAACAGTTCTCATGAGTAGGAAAAGAATCATGAGGAAGTTAGAGGAGAGAAGAGAACATAAAGCAACAGTCAGAAAGCTGAGAATAGGAGTGTGATAGGACTCTGCAAACCTAGGTCAACCATTAAACCCCGGGTTGTTTTAAATAATTCGGCGCTACAGGAGCACAGGGATCACATGGCGGCATACACAGTTATATGTAAATTTATGGGGATATGGCCAATAGAGAAGGAGTTGCAGGTGTGGATAAGAAACCAATGGAAACCTAACGGGGAAATAACCCTCCACCTTGGGTCCAAGGGTTTCTTCACAATGGTATTCACAAACCTAGAGGACAAAGATAGAGTGTTCGAAGGAGGACCACACTTCTATGCAGCGGCTGGCCTCTACATGTGACCATGTGTGATGAATTTTGTCCTAGAACAAGAAACATTCACATCAGTACCGGTATTGATACGACTCTACTCCCTACCTTTATATTATTGGCTGCTTGAATCCTTAAAGGCCATAGGAAACAAATTAGGTCATTTTTAAAAAATTTCAGAGGCGACTTTGCGAGGAAAATACACCTCCTTTGCGCGCATATGTGTAGAAATGGACCTCTCAGGAGCACTTCCGGATAAAATCATTCTATAAGTTTAGGATGAAGAATGGGTGCAGGTGGTGGACTATGAACATGTCCCATTCAGATGCCGCAAATGTCATGACCATGGGCACCTCATCAGAGATTGCCCTTTAAAAAAACTGGAGGACAATATGAAAACCAACAAAGGCAAAGACCCCAAAGGCTTTACCAAGATGGGAGGCAAAGGGGAAGGGGGAAAAAAGTACCAAAGGGAAACTAACAAGGATAAACACCCAAGTCATAATAGTTTCAAGGTTTTAGAAGAAGAAGATGAGAACAATGCGATGAACCAAGCATCGAAGGATAATCCTGCAGAGAAGGAAAAAGATGCCATCATGGAGGATGTACCTGAGAACAACAAACTAAAGGAAGATATGCCAAACATCATGGAACTTGGCAGGGACCATGAGATGACCCCAAGTGAAGTGGGAATAGAGGACCACAAACTACAGGAGATTCTTGAGAGGGAGAACCTCGATCTAGAAAAGTTCTTGGAGCAGGGAACCACCAAAGGGGTTGATTCTCTACCACAAGAGGAGTTTGACAGAGTACAATAACTCTTCCTCTGGAGATCTCAAGCAAAGGGTTCTGGAATCAAAAGAAACCATGACAGCTAGGAAAATAGAGGGGTTAAAACGATGGAGGCAACATCAGGACACACTTCCAAGAACCCAGGCAGGAAAAGAGGAAGGAAAAGACAGAATGAGTTGCTGACAGAGTGTGGGACACTCATGATTAACTCAGGTAAGATGAAAGATCTTACTAGTTACTCATTTACAAATCTTTCATAATGAAGCTCACAACCTGGAACATTAGGGGTCTAGGAAGCAAAAGGAAACAAAGAAATCTTAGCAATAGAATAAAAGAAGAAAAACTAGACATGGTGTTTATCGAGGAGACAAAATGTTCAATAGATAAAATCAGAGAGATACATAGCAAATGGCTCATTAAGTATGAGTATCTAGAAGTTAAAGTAGACAACACGGCAGGCAGGATTCTCACTCTTTGGAATCCCCAGAAACTTGGAATCTTGGATGCTGAGGCATCCAGGAACTACCTTTCAATGGTGATCCAACCTTTGGGTGATAAGGAAATATATATGATCACAAATGTCTATGGTCCTCAAAAACTAGAAGACAAACTCAGGCTTCTCACCTCACTGGAGGAGTTGAGAGGGAGACATCCTATTATGCCCTGGATTTTGGGAGGGGATTTTAATATGATCAGATCTCTTACAGAAAAAAAGGGATTTTAATTAGAGTTAGCAACTAATTCTTAACAACTAATATATCTGTTATAAGAAGAGCTTCGGCGTAAATCACATATAGAAATACCTTTGTCGACGCGTTTCGAACCAGCAAGTGTGGCTCATCGTCAGGACAAGTTGAAGAAACAGATCCAGCTTTGCATGTTAAATAGTCTGAGCAGGGCCTCCAACAGCTATCTAGATCAATGGCTAGCTTTGACATAGGGACAGTGAAAAAGTCAAATTGATTATTTAAAAGAAGATAGTTAATGACCATACCTATATAAATATATAATTATGTAAATGAAATAATTTTAGAAGCGGTTTACGTTAATAATTAGTTAAAAATGTATAATTTAATAATTAAAATTTTTTATTAAATGGGAATTGGTTAAATTGAAGACCTAACTTTTTATAAATAAGGTAAATGTAAGATGATAGTTAAATAAAATAAATAATAATAATAAAAATCAACAAATAAATAAATAATAATAATATATATTTGTTAATAGATAAATAAATAAATAGATAAAAATATATATATAAATAATAATAATAATAATATATATAAATTAGTTACGAAAGAAATAATAAATAATATTATATATTTATTTATTATTATTTATTATTAATAAATAATAATAATAATAATATATAATATTATATAATATTATTATTATTAATAAATAATAATAATATATAATATTATTTATTATTTCTTTCGTAACTAATTTATATATATTATTATTATTATTATTTTTATATATATTTTTATCTATTTATTTATTTATTTATCTATTAACAAATATATATTATTATTATTTATTTATTTGTTGATTTTTATTATTATTGTTTATTTTATTTAACTATCATCTTACATTTACCTTATTTATAAAAAAGTTAGGTCTTCAATTTAATCAATTCCCATTTAATAAAAAATTTTAGTTATTAAATTATACATTTTTAACTAATTATTAAGGTAAACGCCTTCTAAAATTATTTCATTTATATAATTATATATTTATATAGGTATGGTCATTAGCTATCTTCCTTTAAATAATCAATTTGACTTTTTGACTGTCCCTAAGTCAAAGCTAGCCATTGATCTAGATAGTTGTTGGAGGCCCTGCTCAGATTTAACATGCAAAGCTCGATCTGTTTCTTCAGCTTGTCCTGACGATGAGCCACACTTGCTGGTTCGAAACACGTTGACAAAGGTCTTTCTATATGTGATAAGCTCTTCTTATAACTGTTATGGATCACAGAAGTCTCAATTCAACAACTAATATATCATATTATTTTAATTAATTTATTAACTACGAATTTCCAATAGCTAACTCTAATTCATGATACATCCATGTCATTAATTTTTTCACTTTAATTACTATTTACAATATAGATCACAATAGTCTTAAATCTAAAATTATATAGTACCAAAATATTTATCATAATACTAACTTTCTAAATTAAAAAAATTATATTAATTTTAAAGTATTTTTCTCAATACATTTCAAATATAAATATAAAATATAAAATAATCTTAATTAATTTTTTTATCTTTTAAAATCCAAAACATCATAGTGAACCTTAATCATCATTATTTAAAATAATCCAATCATACCCAATAATATAAACACACATCACTTTACTTTAAGCCATATAAATTTGAAATTAAACCTCACATATATAATAATTAGAAATTGAAAACTCATATTATAAGAACATCATTATACCATATCAATTTAAAATTAAACATCACATACATAATATTTAAAAATATTTACAACTTCAAAACATATGGAATATTACATAATTATTACAAATTGAAAATATATAAAGCAAAGAAGAAGGGAAGGTAAAAGTGTGTCATAAAAATTATCCTCTTTACCCATTTACATCATGTAATCTCTCCCTATTCTTAGGTAAATTAGCTATTAAAACCTTACTTCTCAGGAATATTTACCAATGCCAAGCTAAGTACATCATTCTCTGTGTTCCAAAGATCTTTTGTTTTCCACACCAACAAATCCTAAATTCTCCATTCCTGATTTTCAAATTTTCCAAACAAGACCTTTGTTTTCCACCCAACAAACCCTAAATTCTCCATACTTGATTTCCAAAACAACAGCGATCGAATCTCTCCGGCCTCGACGCCAAAGAAAATTCGCAGTATTTTCCGGCCACAATCGTCCATGCGGCGGCCTTGAGCTTTCGCAACGAGGTTTTAACCCTCTCTGGAACCGTCTTCTTGATGGTAAA
The DNA here is from genome assembly GCA_031772625.1 of Pinus tabuliformis. Taxonomy (NCBI): domain Eukaryota; kingdom Viridiplantae; phylum Streptophyta; class Pinopsida; order Pinales; family Pinaceae; genus Pinus; species Pinus tabuliformis. Next base: position 502,897,008 of record CM062817.1, on the reverse strand, counting down.
CTGGTAGCTATGGAGAAACATCTGCCTTTTCTTCCAGAAGTCCGCTCCACGACGTTTAGACAATGACCGATATTGTTCGTTCCAGGATTCGAACTCACGATCGGCTTTGTAGCCGCGTGGCTGCAGGTTTGGCGGGGAAGAGAGAAGTCTTACAGAGGTCTCTCTCAGCATCCGGCCAGAGCTCCGTCTACTTTTGCTGTAAGAGAGAGGAACCTCCATCGCAGAGTTAACAGGAAAAGAAATTAAAGAACAGCTCCCCCTCTGGCTCGAGATATGCAGATGAAGCCAGTGGAAGAAATTAAGAAATAAGAATCTGAAATCCAAGAAGGCTTTGAAGTCCAAATAACGTGTTCTGTCATAGATGTCCGCTTCTGGACTGTACCGTGCTCGAATCGAATCCTGTTACAATCAAACAGCGAATATAAATAAACGTTTGACCACTCAGATTTGCGATTAATTGAGTCAAAAGTATAACATTCCGCCATAGAAAATTAAATAGATCCCTCTCAGACACCGATTTTTCTGTGTCTGTTCCCGAGGTGGGGCTCAAGCCTAACTGCCATGTTTATCAGGTATCGATCGAGACGACGAGATCTAGATTTTTGTGATATGCGAAATATTTGGACCATAGAAATGGATTTGAACATTAATTTTTCTTTTTGATATGGACTCGAACCTAATCCCATCTGTATCAGGTCTCTATATGCATCTTGCTCCTATATATTTGAGGTGTGACTCAAACCTAACTCCACAATTTTGGTTACAGGTCTGAAATATTTAGACTATGGACATGTGTTTGAACCGGAAGTGCGTGAATAATGTTATTTATTTATTTATTTTTGGAAGTGTCATCCATACATTTTACCAACAAACAATATGAAAGCCAGTTAGATTACTAATTTGGGTTTTTGGAGTTTTTGTGTTTAGAATCTATTTGTAAATAGTCTCGCCCATGTATTAGTGTTCTCTCAGAATGTCTCATGCTTACATGCTGTAAGTTAGCATTTTTTATCAATATTCCTTCACAATTATAAAATGGTAGGGTTTAGTTTTGTCAAATTATCTATTCAATTTGTGTAACTTCTTTTACTATCCATCGACCTTATAACTTCTTTTATGACTTAGCAACCATTTTCAAATTAAAATTTTGATATTTGAAATCTATTTGCAAATAATCTTACCCGTGTATTAGTATTCCTTCCTAAGACAGTAAGTTGACATTTTCTATGAGTATTCCCTCACAATTAGAGAATAGTGGTATTTAGTTTTGTCGAATCATCTATTCAGTTTGTGTAACTTCTTTTACTATCCATCGACCTTATAACTTCTTTTATCACATATCAACCCTTTTCAAATTGGTGCTGCTCACTGGTTTTAAATTACCATCCTAATCCCTCTCTACAGCAATGTTATAACATTTGAAGACAAAATCTAATTTTATTAACTTTTTATGGGAAATTTGAATTTTAAATTATTATTACTAAATTAAATTAATGGGTTGATTGATGGGTTCTTTTTCTCGATTCAGTTTATCTTTTGCAAAAAATCAAACTAAAGATCTTCTTAAACAATTTAGGCATAAATTCTTTTCGGAGAATATCAAGCATGAGTTTTTCTTTTCAGAAAATATCAAAGCATAAAATTTTAAAAGAGAATATAGGAACCACTTTTGTTTGATTGATGTTTTGGACGATTGTGAACTCGTTGTTGCAATCAGAAGAGAATTTATGAATTCAATTTCAATTTGTTTATGTCTGTATAAAATAATTTGTGTGTGCATTATTGAAATGTTATTATTGTTTTATGAATAATATTATTTTTTTGGTTTATAATTTTTTTTCCGAAATATTATATTAATAATATAATATTATTTTTTGTATGGGTTTAAAATTTTGTTTTTAATAATAATTATTGATATATGTATTGTTGATATATTATAGTTTAGTGTTTTTTTCAAATTTTTTATTTGTAAATAAAATGTGTTTTTTTGTATTTTATTTATTTTTAAAAATATTTTTAAGTTATTATCAAATTTTAAGTAATTCTATAGGGGATAGAATACATGGTGATAGGCTGCTCTCTTAAGGTACTACGTGGTGTAATGTCACTAGTTTGAAATTCCATTGGAAAAAATCCAATCATGTTAAGAGTTGGTGTAGCCCAGACTAGGTGCGATCCTCAGGGATTTTGACAACTTAAATACCTCTAGGTCGCAGCTACTCAAACCACTAGTTAGTCATGCAATCATATTAGAACTCACATAAACTAGCAAGAAAAAATGTAATATAAGATGGAGTTGTTCTTCACATAGTTTTTGACAAATGTCACATTCATATATTCCCTCATGAGTAAGTCCTTTATACTCACCTTCCATCCACACATACACACACCCTACCCACAATCGCACCCTAATTGTGCCCTTTCTTCCCATACAACACACCACTAATACAAATGAATTTGTGGGTTATGGAGTGTGGAGGTTAGGCCGGCCTTCATCTTTTTTTTTTCTCCATTCCACAAGCTCTCCCCACCCCCTTTCACTCCTAAAGGAATGGTTGGGTGCCACTAAAAGAATACCTAGAAAATCACAAGATGAAGATAGTATTTTATTGAGGGCATCCAAATAAGTTAGTGAATGGCCAATTTTGCACAAACATATGACACTAGCAAGTAAAATTATTATTATTATTATTATGTAAAGTTTACAAACATGCTTGAATTTGTCACATCATTGTATTGAATGATTACACGTCTTTTACTATTTGATATGTCACTCAATACTTATGGTACTAGCAACTCATTCAAACTTAAGAGAAAACTAATTCTTTGTTGGGGATAATAACATAGTGCACATGGTCTCCCATGATAGATTGATACAATAGTCATTGGTCTTCCTAGAGTATTTAGCACTACTAAAGGAAAGTAGAAAATCTTGAAAAGTTTGGATAGGAAGCTTTGTTCAAGCAACTTGTTTAGAAAATGTTTTCAAAACTAGTGACATACAATGTCAATATTTTTTACACTAGCTATATATTTATTTCAGTAAACCATAGGGATAGAAAGTGACTGAGCTTTTAATTATCCTTCTAATTGCTTAGGAAGACAACAAAAGGTCTACTCATTTAAATATCGATTCAAGATTCATTTGGAACTTGAAAACTATTGTGCACTATATATGCTAGTGAAATATGTTATATGTCGTGACGTTGTAGTATTCTACATGTTATTACAATGTTTGGATAAGGATGATTTCACATGTCACCACTAATTAAAACACATCACATTTGGAAGAAAGTAAAACACTCTTGTAGGAAAGTAAATAGTAGAAAGTAAATCACACTTGCATGAAAGTAAACATTTGATAGGAAAGTAGAACACCAACAATTATGAGGTTACTTGCTCCATTTTAATAATATTCTTATTTGTTTTAACAATTTATGAAGTAGTACATGCTTATGATGTAGTGAATGATAGACAAATAATCAGAAATAATGTGCATACATCGACATATTAGATTCACACAACTCTCAATCGTTAAACTACTAATGTGTTGAAAAAAACATAGTTACCTATCAAACATGAACTGTTACGTCAAAACGGGTACTCTAGCCCAAAAACCCAAAAAAAACATGAAAAAACAACTCAAAAATGAAAATTGTGTATGCCAGAACAATGTTTTTTTAAGGGTAAATTTTCAACATTTTTTTAAAGGGAAGTAAAAACCATTTTTGTTTTGCAAAATGGATGAAAAAAACAGCCTTAAGAAAATAAGTGTTGATTCTGGAATAACAAAAAAAAAAAACGGGTTACAACTTTGACATTTTTTAGCAATGGAGTTAAAGATAAAATATCTGGACTTTGAAAAAATGGAAAATTCCAACAATTCTCGGACATGATGTTAAAGATAAAATATCATGTCTCAAATCCTAATAATTAAAACAATTTCCATCCATGTTGTTAAAGTTAAAATATCTTGACTCTAAAAAACCTTGAAATTGTAATTGTTTTCAACCATAGCATTAAAGATAAAATATCATAATTCAGAAAACCTTAAGATATTTTGACAAATTTTCATCCTTATAATTAAAAATCTTCATTTTTTAACACATTGTAACCATGAAATCATGGAAAAATTATATGACTAAAACACTTTTAAAAATTGAGCAAGTAAATGAAAGATTCATCATTCCAAGAGTAATTTTTATTTCAAAGGCTAAAACTATAGCCTTTTCAAATTTTAGCCTAAGACAACTTATCCTATTGCAAAAAAAAACCTAAAAATCAACCATAAAAGAGAAGTGTTCTTTTTAATGAGGCATTAGAATTTCAACAATTTTAAAACTATCTTATACCAAATGATAACAATAAATAATATCATGGCAATAACACTGATAATTTAAAAAATCAACATTAATTTCTAATCTTTATTTACTTTTAATCAAAATATCAACTTTCGTAGATTGAATATCACATGCATTAAAGCTTATAATCCAAAAAACATAGTGTTATGTAGAATTCTTCTCGAAGGTGTACAAAAAGAAACTACTTTAGGTTGCGGATGACAAAGAACTCTAACAATGAAAATGACTATTAAACAGTGTAGATCTATAGCAAATGATAGAAACAAAGCTTGCCAAAGCCCTGATCTATGCCACAAACATGGTTAAACAACAAAATGGAATAGTAAAATAAGCGCAAATAACTTCAATAATCCAATGTAAACTAGATATATAAAAATATATTTTTTATTAAACAACACCTCTGAAGGGAACAAATAATGTTACCAACCCCCCTCTATGGGATGGGTCCTTGCATATCCTCAATATCTTCATCTTTTGTAGAATCTCTCTCCTCTATAAAGTGTAAAACCCATCAAACAAAATGTTTGCGCTTAATGAGAAGTCAAATGAAAAAGAAGATGGTGTGCAATAGTGATAATAATCAGAGTTGCAATAGTGAGTGCAATAATGAAAATAATCAAAAGTGAAGAATGAATGGAAAACCCTTCTATTTATAACAAAATATTATGGTATCCTCGAATAATGACCAATAATAAAATATTATTAACCCCATTCTAGAATTAACCGTTTGGAATATTCTATTATATTTGGTTAGAGGGAAAAAGTATTAAAACTTTTATTTAGAAATAATAAATAAATAAATTATTTATTTATCATCTCAAGAAATATGGTTAAGGAATAATAAACAAATAATGATTTACTTAATTATTCCTAAGGGATTTGGTCAAACTTGACAAGGAACAATAACTAATTAGTGATCAATTAATTATTTCTAGAGCAAAATAAGATAATTAATGGTTTATCTATTTATTTCTCATAATTGGGTCAAATGTGACAAAGAATATTAATTAAAAAATGGTTTAATTAACTATTCCTATAAGATAATTAAATAAATAGTGTTTTATTTAATTATTCTTCATGAGTTTAATTATAAATGACTTAATAAATGTGGTTTATTAAGTAATTTCTCATAGTGAAAGTAATTTTACTATGGTAAAATTGGCCCTACATGGTGTACTTCAATCCATATAGTAAATTATGGCTAGATGATCAATTTTTTGTGATAACATATTGCCCCCCAATGTACGAGGGTTAGGAGCAAAACATATGGCCGAAGTACATTGTAAGGACACAATCATTAGACAACGAAGTGGAGAGAGAGAGAGAGAGAGAGAGAGAGAGAGAGAGAAAGAGATTAATGGAGTTGAAGTGAAAGAGGATAGTGACAGAGGGGTCGAGACCAATGCAAGTCTCCTTCTAATGTGGTACCGGATCTCAGTGAGGTGGGGGAGGCATACTTATAGCTCATGATCCTCGATAACAAGGGCTCACCCACCCTCATCAATGGGTTCTCTACCAACTTGAGAACCCCGTAGCGAACCAACACCCCTCGAACTCCTTGATCCCTCTGAATGTCAAATTGAAGGGTGTCCAAATCTCGCTCATGCCAGTTAATTTCAACTCTGCCATACCTACAAAACACTACATCTCTTGTCAATTGAGAGAAGAAAACACTGGCCTGGACTGATCAACCTATAGCCCCCACTAGGCCAACAAACCACTCTCCCTCTTAGCTCCAAATCATAGTTTTCTACCCAAAAAGTGTGAGCTCACAGGTTTTCACTGCTTTCCTGCGAGCCAGATCACAGTTCTGGGCCCAAAAAGTGCAATCCGGCCAAGAAGAAGAGCAGGGTTCTCCCAGGGAGTTGCAGGGTACAAAAATCAGGAAATAAACCATTGAAACTGAAGAGATAAGTAAGGCCACCTACCTGAAAGTTGTTGATCATGATTCCAATGGTCAGTTTGTCCGCTATGATCTCCACAAGATTTACGGCCTTTTCCTCCTCTTTAAATTCACCACAGCTCACTTAGAAAATGAATTCAAATTGGAGAGAAAACATCCTTTTAGAGAAAAGACCACAATTTTTCTGTCACCCGTTGCGACCAAACCGTAGCTCAGTTTGACGAACCATTAATACGATTAGAAATCTCTCATCGAGTACTATAATGGGTCTTTCTTAGCTTTTGATGATTTGACACGTCACCAGGAAACCATTTTTCCAAGAAGGGTCACTTTGTCGCCTCCCAAAATTGAATTTCTTCATAAGAGACACTTGTACTTTCGAGTCCACCTTCCCTTGGCACTTTTTGTCTCACATGTGGATTTTCGTCATGATTAACCATCATTTGCTCAAGTTTTCATGGTCCCCACCAGGCCTATTTTGTGTGGTAGCATCATCGAGTCACCCTTATTCATAGCATCCGCTATGAGTCACCCTTGTATCCATGGAGTCTATTTCACATCCCATTATATTATGTCATAGTATTCCATCCATTTTTGCATACCATTCATCATGTGTTATCTATTTTGGTCTTCAGTCATAATGTCCACCATCCCCTCTAGAGTCGAGTTAGTCGCTGCTAGGTCAAACATACACTTTATGCTCTGACAAGGGAAGTTGTCTGTTTGTCCCTCAGTCATATTTTTCCCATTCTCCTTGGTGTCTGTCCATCAGTCACATTACTATTTTCCCTCATGCCTTATCTGAGGATCCTCATTGCCTCACCTATGGGAGGCCCTATTTTGTCGACATCAGCACGTCTATTCTAGAAGAATGGCCTAGAGGTCATTGTATCTTGGTTCTAGCTTCCACTCTTGTTCGATGCCTCGGATCAAGCAAAGGGAATCACCATTGCCCTTTGACTTGGTTTTATCATGCTCTTGATTCATACACACAATGGTCCAGTGATGCAACAGATTGTACCGGTGATTCCCGGGTGTGTGAGATGTTTTAGACCTCATGAGGGGTTGGCCATTTAGGTAGCCCCCCACATGCCCAGATGCCTTTATATTATTCTACAACCTTAGATGTTGTTCCACAAATTTGGTGGGTTCAGTTCCTGTCACTTGCATCATTTATATCATGCATGTCTCCTTCAGATGATCCATTCAGTTTTGTAGAGCCCTTTCCTGTCCAGCAGGGCTTCTTTGGTTGTTCTACCCTCATTCCCACCCACTTTTGAGGTAGAGGCAGTGTGTGAATCGTGTTTTTGATGTTGGAAATGGATTCAGCACCATCAAAAACGTGTAGGACACCTAAAATTTTGAAGTTTAACAACTATAACTTGGATTTACAAAAACCTTTGCTAAATTTTCTTTAAATATCACTGGAATTTCTATAACTTTCCAAACAACTCCTCCGCCTCATTAAACTACACATATTTTTCAAACAATTCAAATAATACATCTAAATATCAAGCCCTCTTCAAATATTCTAAAAATAAAAGAAAAATAAATATTAACTAAACACCATGCATCACCAAATCCTATATACGTACATTATAATTCTAGGTTTTTAAATTTATAGTGAAATGAAAAGGCTCAAGGACAAAACAGAAGATAAAATATCTAACAATAATGCGAAATGTCAATCACTTTTTTCACCTTTTCCATAACATTATGAGAAAATGTTATCATTGTCAAAATTAAAATTGTGGCATATACCCGGTGCACATATGATACTCCACAATAAAATATCACCGTATCATTTTCAAATCAATTTTGTGACATGGTAATATTTTAATAGTTTTTTTAAATAATAGTGTTATTATTAAGTTTGTGGGATTTTGAATGGATGGTCTTTCGTTTTTTCTGTTAAGATACTTTTACCGAAAAATATTATTGTTTCACATCTTTTTAGGTGTTACTTAAAAATAATAATATTATTAAAGAGTTTCGAAATCAAAAATTAAAATTATTATTAGAAAGTTTCTGAAAAATAATTTAAAGTGTAAATTAATTAATTTATATAGAATTTAATTTTTAATTAATTAATGTACAAAATGTTGGTAGTACTAACCCTATACGAAAAACAAATTGTCTCGCTAAATTAGATTAAGACTCTGGATTTAAATGCTTATAGAAGTATTAGTATAATAATCACTAAATATTTATAATAAAGATTATTCTATTAAAATTAAAATTAAGTAATTATTAATAATATTAAAATTAATTAATTAATTTCAATTATAATAATAATTAACATAATAATAATTTATAATAATTTAAATCAATTAATTAACTCATTAATAATTAATCAAAAATCTACAATTAATATTATTGAAACAAAGTTGACATTCATCTCATCCCAAAATCTACTCTCCTCATTACTATTTAATCCCTCAATTAAGCTCTTCTACTATCAAGCATTCAAGAAGTCCTGATGATGGATTCCGGTTGGAATTTGAAACGTTGATAGAAAATGGTTTTTACTATGGATTCTCCGGTAACTAAGTCAATAGATTAAGACTCATTTCAATCTATACTTAACATGATTAAAAATAATTTTTTTTTTAATAAAATATTAATTTTAAATTTTAAAATTGATAGCTATAACTTAGATTTCCCAAAAAATTTACGAGATTTTGGCAAAAATCGTACTAAAATTTCCACTATTTTCCTAGCTAAAAGCAAATTTATAACCTTCAGAAACTACTCTTTAATTTAATGCAATAATATTTTAAAAAATCAACATCTTCTTGCACAAAAAATGACTTGGAAATGTGATTTAACCTATTTCAACTATTTTTAAATAATAAATAACAAAAAATGACTTGGGGAATGTGATTTAACCTATTTCAATTATTTTTAAATAATAAACAATTAATATATCTAACTAGCATGTTGTGCATTTAACACCTTAAAACTCCTTTTAAATAATATAACCAATGGATTTAATCCAAAACCTAACCAAGGATAAGATCACTCTGAACAATGGCCAATTCCATCATTAAAAAATAAACAAAATAATGATGTATTAGGCTTCGAGGGGGGGAAATGATCGAGTCTCTCGTGGGTCGCATGATCGATTCTTTCTATGTTTTCAAGAGTCTCTAGTTGAGTCACATGATAGATTTTTCCTTGGGCATCCAAAATCTTAATCTCTTGTTGGGTTATATGATAGATTCTTATTTTTCTACATTTTCATGAGTCTTTTGTTGGATCACATGATAGATTTCTCCAGAGGACATCCAAAATCTTAATCTTTAGTTGGGTCATATGATAGATTCCAACCCACCGCACCAAAAATTTTAAAATTGATAATTATAATTTAAATTTTGGTCCCAAGAGTCTCGTTAGGTCACATGATAGATTCCTCCCTTTAAGATCTAGACGAGGAGGTTTGTGGTGCAAGGGTACAGGATCGAGTTCACTTTACAGGATGTTTACTTTTTGACCAAACTCCCTCCGCTAGGGGTTGTGGGGGGTATACATCAGGTGTTGTCTTGTGGAAGGAACATTACCGAGTTTGTGGAGCGCCACTGTCCATGGGGTGTTTGTGTGAAGGGCATGACCATCCCGTTCAGTGATCTAGATATGCTAGAGACATGGGTTGTTGCCGCAGTAGTGCTATGGGTCCTGGGAAGCCGGGCATTCCACCACATCACTGGTGGGTAGATGATGCTTATTGAGAGCGTATTGGCAGGGATCTACTATGGGTGGGCCCAAATGATGTTGTCGTCAGTAAAACGACAACTGAGTCTAGGTAAGAGACAAGTGAACGATGATTGTTCATTTGGTACAGTGCTATGTGTTTTATTCTTTGAGAAGATATCCACCATCCACCCTCATGTACAGATCCGAGATGGGGGCCCACAGGAGCCTAGGATGCATTACTAAGAGTAGCTATTGCAGAGAGGGGGAGGAGGGGGGTCAGGTGGGTGTTCCGACCCAAATTTTTTGCACACCAGGATCAGATTCCCCTTTACATTGACGATTATCCTTATAGTGGGATCAACTATTAGGGTGATCCTAACCTACCACTTCCACCCAGATGAGCATGGGGACCAGACGGTAAGTGTTAAGTTGCTATTTTTATGGTGCATTTCAGAATTTAACACGTGTATATGGTACTGAGTGTAAAATATGTGGTATGAAGATATAATATTGTAAAACTGGTAGGATATGTAGGCGGATCCATAGCATTAAGGGCTGTAGATCAAGGAACATCATCATCACGTGAGGGTCCGAATGATAGTGCTCTACTTTTTAATCTATGTTGTAGGTGTGATGTGCTCTTGACTGGAGTTTTTGAGTGCGGGTGGCATGAGTTAGATGATCGGTACACTAATGAGTGTACAAACCTTCCCTCAGAGTGGCGAGGGATCATGCGGCACATGGCGATGGTTGGTCAGGCAGTATGTAATCTATGGGCAGGTGGAGCAGAGACTTTGGCATGGGATCTGCCAGACAGTGACTAGGGATGGGGACATGTGGGTCCCCTTTATTTTGATTTTTGTAACATGCAATGGGCATGTCGAATGTATTTAGAGCTATGGGCTCTGAACACTTATATGTTTTATGTGATACATAATATGATTATGCATGATTTATGTGACGATGATGGTTCACCATGTGTTTTGTTTATGGTTTTCTTCCATGGTATACATGTGATAAATGCCAATCGAGAATGTTATTTGCAATGGTATCTACATAGTTATTTTGGGTTCTAGGAACATGACTAAAAGATATGGTTTCAAGTTCACGTACCAACAAATTCACTCATAAATATTTTCTAAATAGGACTTGGTTATGCACATGATACACACCATTCAATTGCATGACAAGCAACAAGGAATCTAAACGAACATGAAGATGGAGGATGCGATGATCAAGGGCATTGACTAACAAACCTATCACTGCATCATATGCAGCCTAGTTATTGGTGCTGGATCCAATGCACACGCCATTTGAATGGACTAACGTATGCATGGAGGTGAAAATGGACCAGGTTGCTGAGGCTAGATTCTTGGAGAAGAGACTTGCACCGTCGGCATAATCGATACACGGTGTGGCTGATGGATCTATTTGAAAGGTGCAAAAGACAATAGATGAGATGATGAAAACTACCTAACTTCATGATAGAAATAAAGACACAAAAATCAATGGGATATGCTATGAGTGAAATTTATTAAGGTAGAGTGCATTGGGAGAATTAAAAGGGAGGTTGCTTTCAAAATCCTCCAGAAGATATGCCCCCTTGCCTAAATGCAAAGGTAATAAGGGGTAGACATAGCTTCCATGATGTCCTCATCAGAATGGAAGATGGGCGGGAGGGAGGAAGACTAACTACATGATGTGGTGGTGGTACTTGGTGCATCATCATGAGAAATAAGGCTCACATACTCATCATTCGGAATGGTAGACAATGAGCTAGTAGATGGAAAATCTACCGATGTTGAGACGTGGGTTTCCGACGAAGGAAGTTTGATAGAGGCACACGCAGAAACCTGAGAAATGTTTTCCTATGAGGAACTCAAGGATGATGACAGGTAAAGGATATGGACTATGGAGGCCGTCATCTTGACATCGAGGGGAGGGATAATGATGATGGGACCAGATTCCCCCTATTCTGGTCACGTTCTGGTGCACTAGTGGTACCAAAATCCATAGGTAGAGGAGTAGGTTATCCACTACGAGTGGCCTCGACGAGGATGGAAAATTTTCTTGAAGTTTAAAAACATTGGCGAATCTCACTAATCCCTAATATGCAAACTATAAATTTTTTAATGATATATTTGCTAAATTATTCAAATTTATAATGATTTTATATATGGTATCTATATAATGTTGGCGATTTTTAAGGTAAAATAATTTTATATTCTAAAATTTGGGCGAATCATCTTTTATAAAAATTGGAAATTGGCGAATCGTTTTTTGGAAAAATCATGGAAAATTAGCCCACTGGGCGAACATTAGCCCCTAAAATTTTCCATGGGCCTCGTACTCACAAAGCGCTTGAAGGAAATCACGAAATTCGTCAAGACAAGGGAAACAATGGGAATAATGACCATAATGATCGCAGAAGGCATAAGGGTGATTTGTGCGCAACGTTTTGAGTTTCTTAGGTGGTCCCGGTATGGTAACTTGGACCTCACAGATGGTTTACTCAGGGAACGTTTCATGAACCAAAGGTTTGAGATGAGGAATTTTAGGACAATTATTGGTGGCATGCCCAACAACCTCACACACGGCTCACAGAGTTGTTAGATTTAGCGCTTTTGGAGCATAAGGTGCTTGGGAAGCCTTGTTTTTAGGTTCTTTTTTATTGGCTTTTCCCCCCTATCTGAATGCTTTCGCAACGAGAGTGGGTTCCTGTTGAGGTTGCAGTGGAATTAGAGTAGTGACAGGGGTTGTAGGGACCGGTTGAACCAGGGTCAAAGCATGATATGGTCTGAGCTGACCAGGCAGAGTGTTCGCTGGGGGATTAATGTACCACACTAGGATCCCAAAATTCATATTAGGGAGAATTAACGAAGCCATGATAGGGACAAAAGAGATTCCAGGAGGAGGAAACAAGAAAGGTATATGTTCTATAGAGTAATGTCCCAACGGAACAATTCTTGGATGGTTGAGACCTGGAGGAATAGTTCCTAGTGGGAATAAAGGAGAGGCACCTACAAAAGAAGGAGGTCCTGGGGGGTGGATCCGGATGGCTTGGTTGAGATGGTAACAACAGGGTGTTGAGGATCTAGTTGTTGATCAAATGTACCAGACTTCTTTTACGGAACCCATGATGCTTGTAACATGTAAACACTCAAATAGCTAGGCTTGGAGATAGGAGGGGGAGGACTAGGGAAAGAACCCAACAATGAGGAATCTTTATAGACTCCGGGGGAGACACTGGTGAGAGAAGTAGAATACTGCTTGTTAGACATGGACGAAATAATGGAATCAGGGGATGTCAAGGATGACAGCTTGTAGTATGTCAACTGATTGATTGTGACGATCTTCCCTTCATGGGGGAAACACAACTTGTAGAAAATCGTAGATGCGACAACTTACATGACATAAGTGTAACTACGGCCCAAGAAAATGTTGTAATCTATAGGGGCATCAATAAACTCAATGTCTACATGGACAGTCTTACCTGCAAGAGTCACTGGACAATTGCGATACATGCCGAGAGGCTGGGAGGAGTGACCATCCCAAGCATGCAAAGTGATGGTGGATGGGGATAGTTCATGTGACTTGAGTTGCTTCCAAATGACAGTGGATATCATGCAGATGGATGCACCTTCATCAATAATATATCAGGAGATGATGGCATTATGGACTCGAATTGGTATCTGGAAAGCAAAAGATGAAGGTAATGGAGGATGTTCTGACATATCAATAGGAAAAACAATAAAACAATCCTCTGAAGGATCTACTGCACCCAAAGCAGTTAATAGAGTTTTCTTCTAAGATGGGCATGACTAGAGGACTTCCAATGTCGACATGGCAGCAGGGGATTGTGCCAAGTCATCTACTATACTGAATGCATGGGTAGCTCAATTAGAAGTCGCGTTACGACTTAATGGTTGATCCGGATTTAAACAGGAATGCAATAGATTACAAATATAACCATAAATACAGATATGCGATAACCATAAAAACAGAGATGCAGCGGAAATAGTACTTCATTTCATTAATGTAGAATACTGAAATATGCTTACAAATAGAAATAACCCAGCTAGGGCGATGGTAGCTTATCTCTGAGAAGAGATGTGTCGGCTACATGCCTCTGAACTGTTCCGAATTGTGTTACAATGAGGCTTGAAGGCCTATTTATTATTGAGAAACAATGGAAAACACTTCGCATTCCAAAACCTAACCCTAGAAGATGAAACGCCAAATTGTGGGCCCCGTTTTGGGGTGAGTTGGACAACCAACTTCCCGGGGTCACGAATTGGTCGTATTATCTCCGTTTGACGCGCATGATAGCCCGTTGGAAAGATCTCTCCGAGGACCACGACGGAAAGGACGATTTTTATTAGAAAAATCGCTGGCGGTGGATTTCCCAAAAAACGTCATTTAGGGCCTCAAAACGGCTCCGGAAGTTTAGGACACGAAAAACTACTAAAAATAGTAAACTGTGCTATAATTAAGGAAACTGAAAAACTGAAAGAGACAGTTTTGGGGGTCCAAATAGGATAGGTGGGTGGCCACCAACATCCACCTGGATCATTCCTCCCCCCTTAGGAAGCAATGGTCCCCATTGCGTTGAGTTCCTCCCTGAGATGAGGAAGCTTCTGCTGAGCTGGGTCTCTGGTGAGCTGTTCTACAATCTCTGATGTGTCCAGAAATGGTGGGGAGCATGGTCGACGACGGTCCAAATTGAACACCCGGTGCAGGCAAAGGAATGGAGGAATGTTGTGCTTCAAAGCATTGTTTCCCGTAGCCTTTTTACTGGTGTAAGGACCATGTCGAAGTGGTCTGAGTTTCTGATGGGTTCTGGTAAGGCGCTCCCTCTGCAGATGTAACCAAACTTTGTCGCCCACCTGAAACTTGTGTGGTACCCCTGTGGGTGAGGAGAAGTTGTTCCTGTGTTCGGTCATGACCGTATCCCTTTACTGCTGCCGCTGCATGGAGGAAACCTTTGTGGGGGTCATGGATGTAGTAACGATCTTCCCCTTTCTTTGGGAGTGAACCAAACAGGAAATAAATTTCCTAGTCTGTGATATGAGCTTGCTACCTTTCTTGCTAGTGATCAAAGAGGTGGCGGCAGGTGGGACTACCTCGGGTATCCTGTATAATGAATTATCCAAAGAAATAATGACAACATGAGGCCTTGACTCATACACAGCATGTCGCTTCCACAAGTATGGTTGTCCTAATAACACATCACAAACTTCAAGGGGAGCAATGTCACACAATACCTCATCCGTGAAGGGCTTGATGTTGTATGGAAGGCGACACTGTTGGCTCACGCGAAGATCCCGTCCTTGGTGCAGCCACCCGATGGTGTATGGTTGTGGATGTGCTGTGGTCGGTAAGCCCAGCCGTTTCACGACCTCTGCCGAAATGAGGTTCTTTTGGCTCCCGATGTCGACAATGAATTGTAGCGGGGAGCCCTTTACCCACATCTGGGAGTGGAAGAGACGCTCCTCCTCCTTTGGATCTTCAGGTTCCTCCTTCTGGATCTTCGTGGTGGCAACGGTGGCGTTGGGCTCCGCATCGATAATCTGCTTCCTTTTGTCATTCCCCTTATCGGGTTCTGACTCAGAGTCAGAACATGCATCTGATTCTGAAACCTTTAGCTCGGCCACCAGTGACTGCTTGGCCCGACACTCACTTGTGTTGTGAGTGGAGCTCTTATGGAACTCACACCACTTTCCGGTGTCCTTTTTCGGCTTCGCGACGCTGTTCTTTTCTTGTAGCTTTGGCGGGTTGTCTTGGGCCGCCCCACCTTGGCTTTGTCCTTTGTTCTGCGGTTTGGGGGCACCTTTCCCTTATTTCGGATTCGCAGACCCAAAGTCTCGCTTCTTCTGTTTAAACTTTTGCTCGACCTTGATGACATATCGGTATGCCGTGCCGAGCGAGGAGATGTTCAGGAATTCTATTTCTTCTTGGATGTACTTGTGCAAGCAGCCACGGTATTTGAGTACCAAATGCTGCTCTGTATCCTTGATACCCAACTTTGTGCGAAGGGTATGGAAAATATTGGTAAACTCTGGTACGTCTTGGTCCCTTCCTTGCCGTAGCGTGGTCCACTTTATGTATTGATCCTCATAGCTTCCGACAGGGTAGTACTGCTCCTTGATGGCATCTCAGAATGAATCCCAAGTCGGTGCGACTGAAAATAGTGAGCCTGTACTTTCATCCTTCTGCTCGCAGTAGGTTTCCCACCAATCCTTGACGTGGGGGGCTGCTTTGAGAAGAGCGAAAATAATCTTTTCCCGACTGGAAAAATCATGAACAGAAAAATAACCCTCTAGCACATTTAACCATTTATCGACGGCATTTGCGTCTATCTGACCCTCGAATATGGGGATTTCAAAATTAACTTGTACCTTAAATGGTGTGGCGTTTCCAGAGTTGTTGTTGGAAGCCGATGCATCGCCCCTCGGTAGCCGCTGAAGGATTTGGGCAAAGTTGTCCATCATCGCATTCCTTTGTCGCTCGAGGGCTTCTTCGAGCAAGATTTTGATAGGATCTCCTGCCCCCTCGTCTTTCTTTTCATCCGCCATGGGAGGTCGTCGAGATTTGCGAGGCTGGTCTTGCAAAGGTTCGACCAATTCAAGCCCTAACTCCTTATATCCCGACCTCGTTGGGGACATGCAAAGAAAAACAGAGAAAAAGCAGACCGCTCTGATACCACTGATCCGGATTTAAAAAGGAACGCAATAGATTACAGAGATAACCATAAATACAGATATGCGATAACCATAAAAACAGAGATGCAGCGGAAATAATACTTCATTTCATTAATGGAGAATACTGAAATATGCTTACAAATAGAAATAACCCAGCTAGGGCGATGGTAGCTTATCTCTGAGAAGAGATGTGTCGGCTACATGCCTCTGAACTGTTCTGAACTGTGTTACAATGAGGCTCGAAGGCCTATTTATTATTGAGAAACAATGGAAAACCCTCCGCATTCCAAAACCTAACCCTAGAAGATGAAACGCCAAATTGTGCGCCCCGTTTTGGGGTGAGTTGGACAGCCAACTTCCCGGGGTTGTGAATTGGTCGTATTATCTCCGTTTGACGCGCATGATAGCCCGTTGGAAAGATCTCTCCGAGGACTACGACGGAAAAGACAATTTTTATCAGAAAAATCACTGGCAGTGGATTTCCCAAAAAAGCATCGTTTAGGGCCTCAAAACGGCTCTAGAAGTTTAGGACCTGAAAAACTGCGAAAAATATTAAACTGTGCTATAATTAAGGAAACTGAAAAACTGAAAGAGACAGTTGTGGGGGTCCAAATGGGATAGGTGGGTGGCCACCAACATCCACCTGGATCAATGGTCCCTTTGGGATCTTAGGAATTGACTCATATTTAGGTTGAGGGATCTGTAACAGACCATTTGGTATTGTAAGAGGCTCAGTAGATGCTTTGGTTTTGGATTTAGTGGCGGAAAAAGTCGATGGCTTGTCATATTGACGTGACCAAGTTTGGAAGTTGATATCAAAGCTATTGACCTCGTCAGAATTCATATTGAGGATATAGTAGTCACGAGGACTAGAGGATTGGGGAAGGTGGGCTGCTTGACCTTGCTGAGGTTGAGTAGCAAAAAATCCTTGCTAAGGGAAAGGATTTGTGAGTATGGCTCGTTGAGATGGCGCAGGATTCTGAGGCTATTGTTGCATGGGCATTTGACCTCTAGAAGCTGCTTGTGGTTCCCTCATTTGGCGCATATGGGGTAAGAGGGGACACTCATGAGTATAATGGCCATGTACACCACAACATGCATAAGGCTTGTTATTACGAATAGCCTTTTTTTTCTTGGGCTAGTCACCCTGTTACTGGTTGTTGGTGTTAGGCTAGTTCCCCTGGGGTTCATTAGGTTCGTTACCTTGGTTACCCTTGTTACCTTTCCCCTATTCTTTTTCTTCGAATTTTGGGGATTGGTTGCACTCTGTTGTGCAAACACTTGACCCTGATGGGTCGATGGCTGCTGGGGCTAAGGATGCATGGGAGGCTGCAACACTAATGCCTGAGGGGCTAGAGCGCTCAGCGGTGCATAGGTATAAGATGGTGAAGGGGCAACAGTTTGGCAGATAGGTTGTGCACTAACTGTCCCTGACATTTTTTGATGTCATTAGGTAAATATGTAAGAGGTGCTTTGTCCTGAATACACGTTGTTGGAAGGAGGGGCATAAGTGTTCGAGGAACTTGTGCTCCCTACGGATAGCCATAACTTTGTTGAGTATATGGTGAAAGATATGAAATAACTCCAATGATACCATTGGTGGTGTGAGATGCCCTTGGTGCATTGGCACCACTAAGATAGGGGGTTCTGGTATAACGGTATAGACATAACCGGATTGAGCATAAATCAAGTCATATCTCAGAGTAGTTTGGAGAGCCTCTTCCTCTGTCTGAGGAAAGTGAGACGTGACATCTTTGGCAATAGGTGCTAAAATAGTCCTAAGAAACCAATCGAGGTAGACATGGTCTTCGAAGGGTGGAGCACGACACATGCTCCTCCTTCTATGCCATTCCTGAACATGATCGGAAAGACGGGTGGCAGAGGATTGATAGAATGCGGTCAAGAGCTCTGTACCAATGTCGTATCGAAGAGGTAACTGAAAATATGAAAGGAACACTTTAGCAAGAATCATGAAAGTGTAATGAGAGGCAGTGAGTTGGTCAATATAATACTTCAAAACATCTCCAGTAAGCATGCATTGGAACAACCTAAGACGAATGGAATCATCGTCGATGGAGTTGGATGAACACCACATATGGAAGGAGTAGACGTGATTGGTGGGGTCCTCTCTAGAATTACCCTCAAACTTGGGAATCTTGGAGGGAAGCTTAGTTGGCATAGCTGGCCAACCAACATCGTGGTGTATAGGGTCATTAATCAACTGGCTAAAATCTGGGAGGCTTAACCTAGCCATGAAAGGTAGCATGGGAGATGCCGGAATGGTTCCTGAGACGATTCCACTAGATGTGACCACTGGGATAAAATTGGAGCCAACACCAGGTTGGTTTCCTACACCTATAGTGGGTCCTGAGATGATGATGGTATGCAGTGAAGGAGGCTCGAAATCATATGAATCAGGAGTAGAGTCAGTATGGGGACTCAGGGGACTATGAACTAGAACCTTGTGGGGAGAAGTAATATGCCAAGCGGGAACTGGGGATGAAGGCCTAAGAGTCTCTAAAAAAAATTCCTTGGTGGCACAATGGTTATAAGACACAAGTGACACGGAAATGGTGAAGGGAGATCAAAAAGATGTTTTTGTCTCTGTGTGGGGAAATAAATTAATTAAGTTAAGTCTTGGCTTGACAGTGTAAACCAAGCGCCCTTTTCTTAAGGTGTGCTTGTGTGTGTAAGTGTGTTTATTAATTAAGCCCATATCATGTTTGAAAAAATAAAAATATTGTTGAAACAAACTGAAATTACAAACAGAAAATGAACAACAAATCAACTCTCTACACCCCACCCAAACTAGGTTTCCAAACGCTCTGCTGATTAGTTGCGAAATTAACTGAAAACACACGAAAAAGGCTAATATATCTAAGCATCAGTGTGACTGGGTTCAAGTGATACTATACTACTGAAAAGTGGTGCAACAACATCAACAAACCAGGGGGGAACTCGCTGCAAACAGATAGGGATATGGGTGTGAAACCTAGGGCAAACAATGGGACCCTAAGGAAAATCACCAAACAAGGTTTAAGATGAAAATTAGCCTATCTTTGAAGATATGAAACAGGAAGGTACAAATCTTGAAAATATGGCTGAAAGCTCTACAAAAACTTAGACTTCTTACTCAGCTAAACTCCTCCTATAAAGGTGGAAGCGTAATAGAAGCCCTAAGGGGCTAAATTCCACTTCAACAAGTGAAATAGAGTGGATTAAGGACTAAGTGGGCTAAGACAGTGGTCAACCAACCCAGTAGACAGCTGTCAGCAAAACCTAAAAATAGATCAGAAAAAATCTCAGAAACCCTAAAATGTCAGGTACTGACGTGTTTAGGGGGATATCGTACTTTTTGGGCTAGAAATTGCGCTTTGGACCTCCACATTGCACTTTTGGGGTAGAAAAGTGTGATTTGTGCTCCTCAGTTCGTCGGCGGAAAGTCTCAGAAAAAATTTCGTCTTTGTCACGGCTGATTCTTGTGACTTGCAGAAATGACCATAAAACTTATGGAAGTTAGAAATTTGACTGATCTAGGGTTAGAATGCTAGTAAACAACATTAAGAGACTGAAAAATAAAAAACCTAAGCTAAAAAATGAAGGTCACCCATGTTTTTGGATCAGAATTAAAAACGCAGTGGAGTTGCCAATTATTATGTAGAATTCTTCTCGAAGGTGTACGAAAAGAAGCAACTTTAGGCTGTTGATGACAAACAACCCTAATAATGAAAATGGTTGTTAAACAATGTAGATCTACAATAAATGAAAGAAAAAAAACCTTCCAAAGCCCCGATCTATGCCACATACATAGTTAAGCAACAAAATGGAATAGTAAGATAAGCGCAAATAACTCCAATAATCCAATGGAAACTAGATATATAAATAATATATTTTATTAAACAACACCTATGAAGGGAACAAATAATGTTACCCATTCCCCTATATGGGATGCGTTCTTGGTTATCCTCAATGTTTTCATCTTTTGTAGAATATCTCTCCTCTATAATGTGTAAAACCCAGCCAAAAAAATGTTTGAGTTCAATGAGAACTCAAATGAAAAAGAAGATGGTGTGCGACAATGATAATAATCAGAGCCGCAACAGTGAGTGCAACAATGAAAATAATCGAAAGTGAAGAATGAATGGAAAACCATTCTATTTATAACAAAATATTAGGTTATCCTCGAATGATGAGCAATAATAAAATATTATTAACCCCATTCTGGAATTAACCATTTGGCATATTTTGTTATATTTGGTTAGATGGAAAAAATATTTAAACTTTTATTTATCATCTCAAGAAATATAGTTAAGGAATAAGAAACAAATAATAATTTATTTAATTATTCCTAAGGGATTTGGTCAAACTTGACAAAGAATAATAACTAATCAGTGATTAATTAATTATTCCTAGAGAAAAATAAGAGAATTAATGGTTTATCTATTTATTTCTCATAATTGAGTCAAATGTGACAAGAAATATTAATTAGATAATGGTTTAATTAATTATTACTACAAGATAATTAAATAAATAGTGATTTATTTAATTATTCTTCATGGGTAGTTAGCAATTGCATGGGAAGAGAAAAAACAATGTTTTTGGTGGCAATAATAGTGCCTTGATCTCAAATCATGGTCCCAAGGAGGGAGAAACGAGATAAAGACCTGTTGGTAGCCTTTTTGGATCTTTTTCTGTTACTGCAGCAACTTACTTAAGCAACTTGAAGCAAAAACAACTATTCTAACCATCAAAAGCAACCTAATTAACAAAGCAAGATTTAACCTAAACAACAGAAATTATCTCATAAATGTAAGCAAAAGCATATAAATACACAAAGGAGGTGCTGGGTAGCTTGGGTTGGGCCCTAACCCAAGAGCTTCAACCCTCTAGGGAAGATCAGTGTTGGTTCAAAATTTGATTCATCTTCATTTATCAAAAAATAGCAGTTACATCACAAAACTCTCTTAAAAAAGAGCTCGAAAATGAGCTGAGTACAAAGCTGCACCAAAGTGCAAAAATATAATATGAAATGGCTAACCTATTGAGGCTTGAAGCCTTCTTATTTATCCAAGTGGGGACTCCCAACAGTCCTTCTAAACTTAAGGAACTCGGCTGCCTAAAACTGAAGATAATAGCAGCTCTACTAGACTTGCTCGGCTGCCCCTTGGAATCATCATTGTGGGCCTTTGTACTCTGAGCTGCTGATGGAGAACTCGAGGAAGGGGTCATTAATGAAGGAGACACCCCTCCTATAAGTCATCAGCCCTGTTTCCTCAAGTTTGGCTACCAATCTGCTCATAAATGTCTGGTCCTTGTTAAAAAATGTCCAAAAATCTGCAATAAACACTCATTAGACTATGTGGCAAAGTGACTATCCCCATTCACTCTATTAACATAAATATATTCAAAAACATGCACAAAACTATTGAGAATGGTGGATTAAATGAAAATAATAGGCAGAATGAGCCCATATATTACCCATTTCTGGGGCTCATCACATAGGATCTGACACACCATTAGAATCTACATCTTCATATGAATGATTAGATGAAAATGAAGATGATCCATATTATTCTCTTTCATCAACTAGAGCCCCATCTGAGTCAACATGCATGCCCACCATTTCAGGTTTCAAAATTATTCTAGATCTACGACTAAGTTCAACAGACTCCCATCTCAACATTGTTCCTTCTGGTAGCAACTTCTTCAAAATATCTATGGTCTTGAAGCGAAGAGTTCCTCTCTTTATCAAATTGAACTCATAGACAAGTATGTCAACATCCTCCAATTTTAAGAGCTCTGTGCGGCGACAATTTATATTTTTACCCTTTCTTTCTCTCTTTTTGGAATATTTGTTATCAATTACCATCTCTAGCTTGTACACACCATTGAATAGGTGGGTATTTGTGGCATACCAAT
This sequence comes from Pinus tabuliformis, assembly GCA_031772625.1. Classification (NCBI taxonomy): domain Eukaryota; kingdom Viridiplantae; phylum Streptophyta; class Pinopsida; order Pinales; family Pinaceae; genus Pinus; species Pinus tabuliformis. Next base: position 502,874,431 of record CM062817.1, on the reverse strand, counting down.
GTACCTCAACAACCGGTACCTCAATAGTTGTAATATCTTCATTTTCCTTAATGAGTTTTATAACCTTCGCAACCCAAAATGGATAGCCAAGTGGATCTCCATATGTTAATATTTCTATCATGCAACCCTCCTTAACATCCTGCATAGAACCCCTGTAAAAGTCTTCCATGGCTTCACGTTGTGCACATGATCTTCTAGAACCAATATAGATTTCTCTTTCCTCTTCTTGTTGAAAAATAATAATGCCTTGAGATTGTTGTTGTTCAACAATGTGTCTTTCCTCCTGTTCATTTGTCATATTTTGAGGCCAAATAAATGGAGTCTTAAAAAATGTATATTCATTTCCTCATATTGAGATGATATCACTTTGATCATTGAAAAAAGACTCCCACCAAACTGAATCAGTGACATCAAAGTACTCATATGTATCTCTAATACATGTTTTTATTTCTTCTAGACATTCAAAATAATTTATCTCTATCTTATTCCTTCGTGCATTATGGAGTTCAACATCTTATTTTAATAATATTATCTTTGATGCAAATATTGGATGATCTGGAATGAACTTCAAAAATGCTAAACCTGATGACGGCCCCCATTCTGCAACAGTTCAATACTTCTTACCCCATATAAGTGTTTTTCCATCAATTTTTTTGATACGAAATTGATGCTGGAAGCTAATTTCGTTAAGTTGTTCAATGCATTTCTCCTCACCATGTGATCACAGAATAAACCTTCACATGTCAATAGTTTCTTCCAAGACATGAAAGATAGGCTCTGGAATGTATGATTTCTTAATACATTCAATTAATGATGACATGATTCCAACATTCTTCCTCCGCAATGTTACTGAAAAATGACTAAACATTTGATCAATATGGTCATGAGTGTGCCCAACAAGAAGGAAATCAACCTTTACCTTTTTAAAAATTACCAATTGAACAAGCATGTTTGAATATCCAAAAAGAACTTGATTTTTATTTTCACGCCTTGTGTTGTCCAATTGCAAACACAAAACTTCACGAAGAATATCAGACCAATGAGAAATCACATAATGGATTATAGTTATGGTAATATTTGCATCATTATGAATATTTGGAGTTGTGAAGTAAACCCTTGGCAAAATCTTTCCATTAAAGACCATACAACCAACCAAGTGAAACTAAATAAAATTTTCTTCTTGTAATTTTTTTGGTGTGCGGAAAAAATGTGGCAGAAGTGTTTTATTTTGGTCTATACCATCAATTATCAAACCCAAATATTTATTTGGATTATCATAACACTTTTTTATATGCTTATACAATTTTTGTCTTTCACTTGTTTGCTGATTGAGATGCTCTTGAAGTGCTTTGACAATGAAATTTGCACATCAAATAAAATAAATCTATTAATAAATATATTTTCATAGTTGATAGCTATCTAATTTTTAAAAATAATGTTATGAATGCATACCTCTTTCTGCCCCTTGAAATTTATCCCTTTTTTATTTAAGAGAAGTACATGTATTGCAAAACCCCCATCCTTGTCTTCTTAGGAATACGAACATTGTTGGATTCGTTCTCCCATATCCTTGTAAAATATGAATATGTAATAAAATTACCATATCCTTCAGCACCTTTTGCATATTCTCTGTATAAGTTGTAGATTTCTCGTCTTGAGAAATTATCTGGAATATGTATTTTGTCTTTATTTGGTATACACTCTCCATGCTTTGAAGAGAAGTATTTCATCCATGACATTGCAGTAACTGTTAATGGTCCAATCTCTCTTTTATAACATACTTCTGAATAATATGTAGGGTCTTCTTCCAGTCTTTCTTGGATTCTTGACAAATGAAACTTACCAACTGAATGCAACATTTTGAAATCCTTTCTACAGATCAATACATTCCCAATATGATAATCATAGCATGCGAGTGTAGATTGCATGAAACCCACTAAAAATGAATTTTGCATGCTTTTATTCATTGACAAATATGTGTTACTTTGCTCCAAAGCAAACTTGAAATCTATATGTTTCAAGCAATCCGTTCGAAAACATTCACTTGAAATCAGATCACTGATATAACTTCTACTTGTGAGATATTCTGTCCTAACCCTTGTATAACTGGAGTATTTTGGATTGATATGAAAAGGCCTACTACTACTCCTAGATATAATATTTGATTGGAACGTCTCCCTCATTACATTATTATCTATAGAAGCAATTTCATCATCATTAGGAGGAATATTATACTGATGAACGTGGTTAGAAAATTCATCATCATCATTTCTTGGAAAATATTCGTGTAGATTATCTTCCGGATTCATCTCGCAATAGGTTTTTGTTATGATCGATGTTTTGAACCAGCAATGGCGGTTCATCTTTAGGATGTGAAAGATTTATGGAAGACTGGTCTTATTATTCAGTTCAATAAATAGATGTTTGAGATGCATTGACGATAGTAGTCTTAGGGATTATTAATTTATTAGCTTATTGTTAAATTATAATTTATTAGGGTCATAATTATTTAGTTATATTTCATTTTAATTGTTTTGTTTCAATTATTTATTAAGATTAATTATATATATGGTTCTTTAAAATGAGATTAAAATTATATTAATACTTGTTATGGAATTAGTTATTGTAGTTTTGAAATTTATATGATTTAGATATGTTTAATAATTAAATTAAAGTTTGTTTGAAGTTTTTATTATCAATTTGTTAATTTATTGTTAAATTATAATTTATTAGGGTCATAATTATTGTCAATTTGGAAAATATTCATTAACCTCCTCACTTGAAGGAAATTATTCACTACCAACATCTGCGCTTTTGAAATCTTCACTCAGACAAAATTCTTCACTATCTCCATCCCTACTTTTGAAAACCTCCCTTCGAGGATTGAATTCATCATCACCATGACTACCTTTGAAACACTCACTTAGATAAAATGCCTTATTCACATCTGTGCCTCTAAAATTTTCATTTGCAAGAAACTCTTCATCCTCCCCTTCATCACTGGTGTTGGCATAATCCTTAGGATTATGACTAAGTGGAAAATATGACTCTCTATTCATAGTCAAATTATCATTTGCACGGAATTCTTCATCCTCCCCTTCATTAGTGGTGGTATGGTAATCCTTGGGATTAGGAAAAAGTGGAAACTTTGAATTTCTATTTAATGGAGATTCTTCATCCTCCCGTGCGTCAATGGTTCTCTCATAATCCTTAGGATTAGGACTAAGTGGAAACTTTGAATCTCTATTTACTGGAAATTGTTCATCCTTTCCCTCCCCTTCATCAATGGTTCTCTCATAATCCTTAGGATTAGGAATATGTGGAAACTTTGACTCTGCAAATTCTTCATCCCCCCCTTCATAAGTGGTGCTCTCATAACACTTAGGATTAGGAATATGTGGAAACTTTGACTCTGCAAATTCTTCATCCCCTTATTCATTAGTGGTGCTCTCATAATCCTTAGGATTAGGACTATGTGGAAAATTTGACTCTGCAAATTCTTCATTCCCCCCCTTCATCAGTGGTGCTCTCATAATCCTTAGGATTAGGACTATGTGGAAACTTTGACTTTTCAAATTCTTCATTCACCCTTCATCAATGCTACTCTCATAATCCTTACGATTAGGAAGAAGTGGAAACTTTGACTCTACAAATTCTTCATCCCTCCCTTCATCAGTGATGCTTTCATAATCCTTAGGGTTAGGACTATGTGGAAACTTTGACTTTGAAAATTCTTCATCCTCCCTCTCATCAGTGGTGTTCTCATAATCCTTATGATTAGGAGGAAGTGGAAACTTTGACTCCGGAAATTCTTCATGCACCCCTTCATCAGTGGTGCTCTCATAATCCTTAGGATTAGGACTGTGGAAAATTTGACTCGGGAAATTCTTCATCCCCTCCTTCATCAGTGGTGCTCTCATAATCCTTAGGATTAAGAGGAAGAGGAAAAATTGACTCTTTATTCAAAAGAAATTCTTTTTGCTGCCCTTCACCAATGATGCTTTCATCATCCTTAGGATTAAGACCAAGTGGAAAATTTGTCTCTCTATTCTTAGTGAAATAATTCCTATTACATTCATCAAAATGAATAGAGTTGTTGCATGACAAAGATGTTGATGCTAAAGAAAGAAAAACTTCACTATCAGAAGAATCCATGACCTTCAGCCAGAAGATGTCAAGTGATACAAATGCACCCTCTCCCAATGACAATTTATAGTTTAGAAATCGAAAATTTCCCTCTAAAGTTTCCCCCCAAAAATTTTTCGCCGAATTTTTTCCCTCCAAAGTTTCCCCCCAAAAAATTTCGCTGAAAATTTTCCCTCCAAAAATTTCGCTTTTAAATATTTTCCTCCAAAATTTTCATCTATAATTTACTTGAAAACATATTACTAAACTTTTGGTTTTGAAAAATTTCATCCTAGCTTCTATTCAAAATATTGACAGAAGCCTAAAATAATTTTTCTATTTAAATTATTTAACATTGACTATGTAACTAAATTAATTTTTATAATTAATATTTTATTTTTATCCCATAATGAATGAAAACTAACCTAAAGTTATAATATTAGCTATAATGTTTTTTTTTTAAGTTTAATCCCACATTCAAGAAACGTTAAATTAATCCCACAATCATCGCTATAAAATTAAATTCATTGTTTCTATTCATCACATCACATCAAGTCTTCTGGGTCTTGTTAAAACGTTTGGACCGATTTTGCGGAGGAGATGCATTTTCATAGATAGTACATTCAACGCGAGTTTTATGCATTTTAAAGGTTAGTTTTCTTTCTATTTCGACTATTTACAAATGAATTTGGGGAATTTTTGTGTTTTTACGGGAAAAACCACATAAAAAAGCTCATTTTTTAAATATTTTTATAGGGACGAAAAGGAAAAAAAAAGCTCAAATTTTTAGGATTTTTAGGAGAAAAATTAAGAATTTTTTAGTTTTTATGAAAAATGTTAGGATATTCCGACACATAGGAAATAGTTAAGTATAACTTGGTCTAGCGTAGAGTTAGGTAAAGTGTGTTTCTTTAATATGTACATTTGTAACTTACAATCCGACGATCACAATATGTTCTAGACATGAAATGATTCGACGGTTCATTGTCTCCTCGGTATTACCGACACTTGATCCGTGGCTTAACTCTCGATTGGTCCATGATCTTTATTTAAAGAGCATGAAGGGTCACTTGTAGGGTGATCGTTCATGAGAGAAGCTTATGTAAATTTTCATTTTTTATTAATAAATTGCCTGAAGTGGCCACATTGGCTCAAGCCATGCATTGTTTCCCTTTTTGAGGGTTTTAACCATGTCAAGAATACTAGTGTATTGATCCGTGATCTGTTTCTGAGCGGTGTCCTCTGGTGTTCTATCTGAGGAAATTACCCTATAAATTCCTACATGGTATCATAGTTATTTGAGAGCCGCATCTATTGGTGATCCAAATCGGAAGTCGGTACAACTGCATCCAATTGTCGTTTCCTAGATCTACTATTTTTGATTGGTTTCAGGCTGAGAGGACTACTCTATTGTGTTAGCAGTATATGTTCCAGTGAGAAACCCCTTTCATTTCACGCAAAAAGGTTTCTAGTAGCCCTATCTACGCCATTTTTAAGATTTGGAGGTATACACTTTTTTTTGCAGTTCTAGTTATTCATCTCTCTGTTTATTTCGGTTTATTTAGCTCTCTGTTTTTTATTACCGGATCTATACCTTTCATTTCTGCGTATACTCTTTTCCCTGCGATTCTGTGCGATCTGGGCAAATCAGAAACAAAAAGAAATGCTTTTTCTCATGCGTATGCTCTTGTCCGTTGCACCTTAGTGTGATTTTGGAAAATCAGAAACATTGAGGAAAATATTTAGTTTCCAGTGAAAGCTAATTTCAAGCCATAAGGTTTGGTTTTTTTTCCATGTTCGTATTGGGTTGTGTGGATTTTTGTTTTGTAGGCAAAAAGAGGTTTTCCAAGTATGAACCCCAAATCTTCAGTGACTAAAAAAAAAAAAAAAAAACTTCCTCTTTTCCAAAAATTACAAACCTTTTAAACTAGCTCGCTTGGTGCAAAGTTGCTTTATGAGAATAAAAGTCTTGGGTTCAAGTCTTTCTTTTTCTTGAGTTACTTTTTCAAAAATATCATGTAACTTATTTTTTAAAGTTACTTTATTTTGTTTTCCCTTGGAAAAAGTGATTATTTCTATTAATTATGAGAAATTACACCTTGTAGATGCCATAGCATATGCATAGTGAGGTTGGTTGCCTCCCAAAAAAACAGTTTGTTGTATCAACGACAATAAAAAAAGATTTGCGGCAGTCTCCACATAGGGAGATCATGAAAGTCTCAGAACTACTGTAACCGACTAGGAAAGTAGCTGTACCAAATTATCCTGAATTCTCCATGCAGGGAGATCATGAAGGTCTCAAAAAATAATATCAATGAAACAGTCCTTGCTAAGTGACTGTCAATATTTTTTCAAATAGAGTTTGTAAAACCATATGTATTGAACTATAAACAGCATTGAAAAAACCAGTAACGGAACCAAAAAGATAACCAGAAGTATATAAAAAGAGACAGTGTGATTATGTCTCCTGGTGTAAGTGTAGATCTATGAACGGTTTGTGGTAGTATTGATGGAAGGTTCCATCAACTTCTTCCTGAATCAACCAGTCCTCTTCCTGCCTACGCACTGCCTCTTTTGATAGGTAGTCTGCCCCTGTGTTGCGCTCCCTGTAAATGTGATGACAGACAAAGTTATCAAAAGATGTCGTAAGTCTATGAGCCTCATCCAATATATGTCTCAACGTGAAAGCAGAGCAATGAGAAGTTCTGTTGAGCCAGTTACAGACAAGTTTGGAATCCCCAAACAGTTGGAGATGTGAGCAGTGTTTCTCTAGGGCGAAGTGGATGAGATGTTTGGCAGTGGCTAGCTCAGCGTAGTTGTTTGTGCCTCTTCCCAGGTTCATTTGGATCTTGAAGCAGTGGGATTCCCTCAGGTAGAGAATGCCCCCCCCCCCCCCCCCCCCCCCCCCTCAACAGCCCTCTGCTTGGGCTGAGCCGTCAAAATAGGCCCAAGGAAATGTTTTATCTATGAGCTCAGGTTGAATGTTTCTAGAGGGAGTCTGTGAGGTGTCTTCAGGCAGAGAGTCAAAGTCTGCAAGGATACGAGATCTGATGGAGAGCCAGTGGGGATCCTTATGGTAAAAAATGGCCCGGTTCCTTGCTGTCCAAAAAGCCCAGCACATCAGAAGGGGCAGATTTCTGTCTCTTCCCCTGTGCCTCTCTAGCCAACCCAACCAGGCCTCCTTGATCGACCTCCCTTGCCAGCGCTGAATGGTAGGGAAGGGAGCAAGAACAAGGTTCCATTGCTCGGAGATAATAGGGCAGTGCAGGAATAGGTGTTTTGTGCTTTCCTCATTGTTCCTGCAAAGGTGACACCAAAAAGGACCATGGAAGGATCGCTTCATTAAGTTTGAGCCGGTGGGGATTTTGTTGAAAAGGATGGTCCACATGAGCAATCACGTTCTAGGGGAAACTTTAAGCTTCCAAAGGGCTTTCCACCAGGGCTCTGCATGCTCAGGTTTGGCGATCTCCATGAGTTTCAGATACCCTTCCTTGGGCGAGTATCTCCCATTTTTTGCATATGCCCACACAATTTCATCCTCTCCTTCCATTATCCTGATGTGAGCTTGAGTAAGAGCCTCGGTGAATCCCTCCCAAGCCTGATGCCAATGGGCTGGAAGGTGGAGGTCTTGTGGCGACTTCCAGGCCTGCTGAAAAAGAGTGGTGTTTGCCAGATCAACAATGTGGCATAGATGAGTATGTCCTTGTTCCGCTAGGAGACCTATCACCTCTGCTGGGAGCCTGTGAGTATTCCCACATCCAATCCAGGGGTCCACACCTATTCGGACTGCATTCCCCTCATGAATCCTCCAAGTTAATCCTTCCCGTATAAGGGGAAGGGAGTTTAGCACCACTTTCCATATTATGGAGAGGTTACTGCTATTCCTATGATCCCTCCGAATCCAGTCCATAGTGTTTTCAGGGAAGATATACTTAGCATAAGCTACTTTTGTCCATAGACTTTGTGTGGTGATAAGTTGCCAACCCAATTTTGTAGCCAAAGCTTTGGCAAAGATGTCCAGCCTTTTTATGCCCCAACCCCCCCATCTCTTGGGCCTAGCTATAGTATCCCAGTTTACCTAGGCGAAGAGATTTCCCTGCTTGTTGCCTTTCCATAGAAACCTGCTGCAGATTTTTTGAAGCTTGGCTAGGATCCCCCTTGGGATCCAGGCCAAAGTCATCCAGTATACTGGTGTCACTTCCAGCACAGCTTTTATGAGGATAAGCCTGTCAGCTTGAGAGAGATATATGTTGAACCAAGTGTTCAATCTCTTTTCCACCTTGGATATGAGCCAAGTCTAGTCTGCAATTTTGTAGCTCGATGGTTTCAGCTAGAATCCTAAATATTTCAGCCCCTCCTCTAGAGGATGTAAGGTAAAGGGGAGGCGGTGGAGAGAAAATTGTATTTCGAGCTGGGAGCATCCTGCTGCAGTTAGATCTGACTTGTGAACATTACTAATAATGCATGTTTCCTTTTGGAAGAGATCAAAAACATACTGTAAAGTTGTGGTGTCACCAATACTACCATTCAAGAAGATGAGCACATCATCCACAAACAATAAGTGGGTAAGGAAGCAGTTATCCATGATTTTTATACCCACAATTCTGCCCCTTCTATGCTTAGCCCCTATAGTTCTACTGAGTCCTTCCATGATAAGAAGGAATAGCGGGGGTGAGAGGGGGCATCCCTACCTAAGGCCCCTTTCAGCCGAGAAAAATGGAGTGGGAGCACCATTGAGAAGAACACTGTATGAAACGTCAGTAATGCAGCTCATGATCCAGTTGATGTACATGTAAGGAAAGCCCAGATGTGTAACCAACAAGCGGATATAGAGCCAGTTTGCTCTATCAAAAGCCTTGGATAGATCCACCTTTAAGATCATCCCTTGCAGGTTCTTACATTGCACCGAGTGGAGGAGTTCTTAGGTTGTTCCCACAGCTTCATGAATCTGGCGGTGCTGAAGGAAGGCAAATTGTTCAGGGGAGATATGGGCCGAGAGGATGGGCTTGAGCCTGTTAGCTAGAATTTTAGCTATTATCTTGTAAAGGCAGTTGCACAGCGAGATGGGTCGAAAGTCATTAAAAGAGGCAGGCTTGTCAGATTTGGGGATGAGAGCAATGAAAGTGGACTTGATAGCCGGAGACATTTTTCCAGAGAGGCGGCAGTGCTCCACCACCTTAAGTAGATCCAGGCCCAAGATGTCAAAGAATGCTAGGTAGAATTCTATGGACCAGCCATCAGGTCCAGGGCTCTTATCTCTTTGGAAGCCTTGGATGGTTGCCTCTAGCTCCCCCAAGGTTACCTCTTTAGTTAGCTCCTCCCCTTCCTCTGCATCCACAAACCTGGGGAAGAGCTCAGCCACACACATGATTTCTAGCATATTGGCCTCCCCAGGGGCCAAGTATATACTCTTGAAATGTGAGCTGGCTAAAGAAGCGAGCTCTCTGGAGGTACTGACCTGTTGTCCCTGATCATTTTGAAGCTCCTAGATAGAGTTGATAGCTTTCCGCCCATTGGCAAAGCGGTGATAGAACTTTGTGTTTTCATCTCCTTCCTTAAGCCAGATCGCTCGGCTTCTTAGGCGCCAACTTTCTTCTCTATCCTTGAGGATTTGGATCCTCAGCTTGGTTAAGTGTGCATATTGCTCTTTTTGTTCCAAAGAGGTGAATGTGCCCTCCAATTGATCTTCAAGATCTGCGATGGCCTGCTCTGCTTGGATTAAGCTTAAGTCTTCCTGTTCCCTCTTCTTGTGCGCCCATTCTCTGGATAAGCCCTTAAGATCCTTGAGATTACTGACAAAGCCTTTTGCTGGGTCCTCCTCCTCTGAGATTGGATGGGATTTCCAGAACTCCGAGACTAGCTTGATATAGGAGGGGTCCCGAAGCCAGGTAGAATTGAATTTGAAAGGAGCTGAGATCTTGTGGGATCGATCAACAACTTCCAGAAAGATAGGCCGATGGTCCGAGATTCCCCCATTGCCTACCCATTGCCTGGACCGGGAGTGACTAATGTGGAAAGCCTCCTTAATAATGAAACGGTCCAATCTCCTGGCCAGGCTTTGGCTTCCAGTGCGATTGTTTTTCCAAGTGTGTTGGATCTTGGTAGAAGGGATATCAATCCAGTGGTGATCCTCTAGCAATTGCTCGAAGAAATCAGATAGTGGGTCTATCTGCGCCATGTGGCCCCATGATTCCATGAAGCCCAGAGAGAAGTTCAGGTCCCCGCCTAGGATCACATTGTCAGCTTGGAGGAGAGAGGAGCTAAGGAGCCTTCACCAGAAGAACTCTCTGTTGTGGCAGGGTCCGTAGACATTGATGATCCTCATCTCATCCTCCAAGTCCTTGGAGTAGATGTCCGCTCCCATGAAATCCCCACCACCCTAGTTGTTCTTTGAAACAATAGATATGTTCCTAAACCCTACTGCGACCCCCCCAGAATGACCCGAGACATCTAGAGCATGGAAAGTCCAGCCCGACAGCCATGAGTTCAGGAGGGGGATGACCGATTCCACCTTGCTTAGGGTTTCTTGTAGAAGGATCACATCGACCAAATCAGATAGGAATAGTTGCTTCAGGGCTAACTTTTTCTCAGGGCTAGCCAACCCTCTGCAATTAAAGGACAGGAGCTTCATGGAGGGGGAGGGGGAAGGGTGTCCTTTGCTCTAAGAACCCTTTCGATGGTTTGTTGCTTACCTTGTACCACCTCATCGCCAGCTTTTACTTTTTCCTTGTTAAGGCTGGATGGTCTGCCTCTTCCTGGTCTGGGGGAGAGAAGGGAAGGAACTACATCCAGCCCTATGGCATCCGGCTCTCTTTGCTTAGCTTTGGAGCGGGTAGTATACCTCGGAGTTGAATTTACCGAGGGGGAAGGAGGCGGGTGGGAAGAGATCGGGGTGGAGGAGAGGGAGCATGAGGTGTATATGGGTGACGACATTGGGAGGGAGCTTGGATTCAGGAGCAGGATCGGGGGAGAGCACGGCGGGGGGGAATCAAAACTAGGGGAGGCAACTGGGAGGAGAGCGATAATAAAGATGCAGAAAGATGTGAAATAGAGGCATCAGTAGATAGAGACATACCAAAAGAGAAGACGTCGCCTTTTGCTGCCCTGGAGCACGTCAGTGGTGGAGAGGGAGGTCTGATAGGGTTCTTTCCTCTCTTCTTCAATGCAGGTGCAAGTGGTGCCTCCACTATATTTGAAGTTTTGTTCTTCTCTGCCATCTGGGTCACAGCTGCCTATAGAGGGGGCTGTTCAGTCACCAGGTATTGATCCAACTCTTGGAGGTCCTGCTTGTGCTTCTTGAGGAGGGGGCAGGCTTTGTAGAGATGACCCGCCTGATGACACCTCCTGCATCGATAGGGGATGCCTTCGTAATCCAGCAACTGTTTCCGTGAGAAATATCTCCATTGGATGATGATATTTTCCTGAAGACCACCTCTGGTGTCTAGGTGTACAAGTATCCTTGCGTAGGCCATCATTCCCATGGTCTGGTAAGACTTGTCAAACTCCATGAAAGTGCCCAGGGAGTTCCCAATTTTCCAGAATATGTCCTCTGACCAGTACTGAAGAGGCAGCCCCGGGAGCCTGATCCACACTAGCCCAACCCCAATTTGTTCAGTCTCCGAGTCAAAGAGTGGCGTCCACCTCTTGAGGAGTACCGACGCTTTTTCAAAATGCCAAAATGAAGAGAGAACCCAACTCATATGGTCAGCCCTAGAAAAACGTACAACAAACCATCCACGAACGAAGGTTTGGACGAAAGGGATGTCTGCCAAATGTTGTCCCCAGATCTCTGTGGCCCAAGATTTCAGTCTGTCTACGGAATAATTCCTGCCTCTGATACATCCCACCAAGACTCTGTCTGCATAATCCATCACGTCCCCCCACTGAATGTCTTCTTCGAGCCGGAGGATAATGTCTGGGGGCCTGGATTTGAAGCACCTTTGTTTCTTCGTGGGCTGGGAGGACATGCGCTTAGGGTTTGTTGAAACCCTTGCCTCTTTCGGAACTTTGGGCATTGGAATAGGGTTAGGGTTTGGGGGGGAGATCGAGGATTGTTTCAGAAAGGATGGGGACCAAGGAAAAACTTCCCGAGGGGATGGAGGGAGCCGAGGTCGGGAGGGGAGCTGCCGGTGGGGGGACTTCAGGTAAGGCTCCAGACAACGATGTAGATGGGAGACCTGTCGGCTCAGAAGGTCCCATGAGGTTCGGAGAGGAGTTTAGGCAGTCCGAGAGAAACCCCAGGGTAGCTAGGGAAGGCATAGCTAAGGGCGTCTAGGAGGAGGGTTCATCTGGTAGAGCAGTAGCAGAGTGAACAGGGCAAGATTACTGAGGGAAATCGTTGAAATTACCAGACAAAATTTCACTGTACAAACCTTTGGAAGCCGCAAACATGGAGTGCCAGATGGAGCCTTCCACCAGCAGAAAGTCTAAATAATCCACCTCGTCTGTGTCCATCGTGACAACTGCGTTAAAAAGGACAAACCACCTCGGAACCAGCGAGCCGTCGGAAACCAGCACTGAAAGCAATGGTGAACGGAACCAGTCTTGAGCGAGAGACGCGGAGGCAAAAAACCAATATGGGGGCTGGATAGTAATAGTCAGGTAACTGTCGGGGAGGGGGCAAGAGCGACTTGTGCAAAGCTCTCCTCTTGCAAACGAAACCTTGGGCGGTGAAAACGACGGAGTAAAAAGTAAAACCCCCTGGGCGAGGGTGAAATATTAAATGGCTTTTCCTACAACCTGTTGGGCTCCAAAAATGTCATACAAATATCACTCATTACCATACAATTTTCACCTATGCTTCGATTATATCACTCACTATTCACCACTTTGTCACTCCATTTTCCCTACTATTCACCATTAATGGGTCTCATTTATATTTTCCAAATATTGTTTATTTTTAAGCATTTTTGAGAGAAATTCTTGATTAAATATTAGAAAATAATATATTTTACTTTATATATGGAAAGTGGGTTGTTTTTGTGACATGTGTAGGTTCCAAGGAAGCTTCCAAGACACCTTTATGTGGCCTTGAAGGATCAAATTCGAATTTGAGAAGATAAGCCTCATGGAAAATATCATGATCTCATGGAGAAGATCATGGACCTCATGGAGGAGATCATGGAGGATAGGGTTATGTGTCTAGATGGTTGAGAAATGTATGGAACTATAGAGAGATTAGTGGATCATCATTATGAGTTTGTTATCTCATCCTATTGTATAAATAGGAGTACCTCCTCCATTCCAAAGAGAGGACTCTTGGAGCATGTATCCAACTTATGATGGAATAGAATAAAGCTTCATTTTACATATATTTCCATTATGTAGTTTTAGATATAAATTGTCTTAGTGTAGTAAATGGAATAATTTGTCACTTTGTTCTTAAAGAGAATTGAGCTCACTCTAAAAGGATGAAAGAAACATTTTATTTCATAATAGATCTTATTTCATTTAATTGCTTAGATGTTTGAGGATTTGTTTGTGATTGATGAATGAGTTTTAATATTATTAGCATATGAGGGGATAACCAAGGGTCTAAGTTAGGCTCTCTCTCCATTTGATTTGTATGATAATTGAAATTCATTCTTTTGCTTTTATGTTTCAAGTCATTTCATTTCTTATGCTTATGAATGAATCTTAGTTTATTTTGGATTAGTATATGAGGGGACAATCAAGAGACTAAGTTAGTCTTTCTCTCTCTTTTAATCTGAACAACAATTACAGTTCATTCTCTTGTCTTCATTTCAAGTTTCTGGTTTTATGTAATCAATGATTTCTCTATGATACTATAGGGAAGGACAACCAGGACCTCCTTAATTAGGAGCCTCTTCCCTTGCATATTATATTGAATCGTAAATAATTTAGCTAGACATAGAGTTAGTTGCCTACTCTTGCATATATATTGCTGGCACCATCACAAGCTTACGAGTTTCCCTTGGTTGATAATTTAATGAAAGCAATTTAAGCAATTAAATTGCCCAACATTTTGGCACCGTTGCCGGGGATGGTGCTAAGGGATTAGGCATTAGGAATTTAATTCAGTTCCAGTATTTTTCTTTAGAAAAACTAACTTGTGAAACCTGGTGACAGCAGGATCTTCATAAAGCAGTTCAAGTTTGAGTTTTCTGATGTTTTTAGCTAGTTTTAAAATCAGTTTTTTAAAACCCCCCCTGCATAAATAAAAACAAATCAAGTGATTAGTATGCTCTCTTCCCGCACTTCGTGCGATCAGGAAGATCAGAAAATCTATTGATTTATTCCAAATAAAAATACTCTTGCTGGAGAACTAATCTGCAATGCGACAATAAAGAATTTTGTAAATGAGTGAAAAATCATCTTAATTTTTTTTTTAAGATAAAACTTGATCTTTTTAAATTTTAGTTTTCTAAATAATAAAAAATAATAAAAATAATAAATAAAAAATTAGAAAATCGATTATGAGAATCATTAGTTTGTGTTTCCGAGGAAGTGCACATCAGATCTATGGTGCGTTGAATATCTTGTGAACTTGCAGCTTGAGAGCCTCTGAAACTGCTCCCCTGCAGCAAGCCAAATATATTTCCTCCAAAGTTTGCCATTTGGCCTGCATCGGAAACGAGTGGATGACCTTGGTGCTGCTTATCCATATAATTCACAATAGCTGCAGGGAACCCACCTGTTGCAAGATTAGTAGAGGACTGGGGATACATTGTTAGTAACTTGTCTTCTGCAAAAAGACCAAAGTTGTGTTGTACTCCTTGCATCAATGGTGCTTGGGCCATAAGAGGTTGATCCTCTAGTATAAGTTGATCCATTGTGAGACCTGACCACGTGGTCATATCAAATGAAGCTGATCCTGAGGACCTTGGGCCCCCGGATTGAATTGACAGAAGAGAGAGAGCACAACCAGAGTCCGAGACTCCTGATAAACCATGTGGGGCAGATATAACATTTAAACCTACTAGATTTTCTCCCGAGGAGGATGACAAGGTCAAGGATTGGCTCACATGATCCCTGGAGCTTTGCCTGTACTGATGAATGCCTTGATTAATAGCTCCACCAGGTACAGTCTTAGAACCCTGTAAAAGGAAAAGCAACCTTTCAGCATTATGACGGGAGAGGGTATTTGCTGATAATTGCCCATCATATGATGATACATCCTCTGCCTTAACCCTCGGCCAAGCTCCTTTTCCATATCCTCCAAGTTTGAAATCGAGCGAATTCTCCTCCAAGTTTGACGCTATCCGTGGATGCATGAAAGGTGATCTAGCCATCAGGATGCTGCTAAGTCGCCCGTCCCCGTCATCATAGAAGGTGGAAGCAAATCTTGCAGCTTTCATCACCGTTGAATTAAGTTGGGGTTTCCTACGCCGCTGGTTGTGGCCAGCTAGACGCCTCCGACAGCTCCGCTTCCCTTCATCAAACTCAGACAACGTATGAAACCTGCTACAGAAGCGCTGCTCGATCCCATTGACGATGACCTTGGAAAACTTGGAGTGGAGCTCGCAGACCTTGTGGCGGCGGTGGTAGAAATCCGGAGGGAAGAGAAACGGAGCAAATCACAGCGTGGGCATCATGGCATTGACGATGAGGATGAAGGGCACTTTGCACAAAATAAGCAATTGGCTGGGCACCAAAAATTGCACAGCAATAAGCAACTGGCACACTAAATACGGTCGTAGCTACGAGTGGGATCAAGCCCACAACGCGGAGGCTTGCAATGAGAGCATAAAGCGTGCAGTCGATCTTTCCTCGAATCAGCAGCTGCAGGCGGCTGCAGCATTTACTTGCAAGCAAAATCAGAGTGGAGGCGACTCTGTTGGCATGAAGTCATTGAAGGCTTTGGCGCTTCTTGGGGCAGGGGTGTCTGGCTTATTTGGATTTGCAGGTATAGTAGCTGCTAATGAGGCAGAACATGGCTTAGAGTGCCCAAACTACCCATGGCCCCATAGGGGAATTCTAAGTTCCTATGATCATGCATCAATTCGGCGTGGACATCAGGTCTTTCAGCAAGTTTGCGCATCTTGCCATAGCATGTCCTTGGTTACCTACCGTGACCTTGTTGGGGTTGCCTATACTGAAGAAGTGCCAATCATTGTCAAGGGTAATCTTTGATAAGGGAGCCCCACTTGTTTGAAGTTGATTATCCTGGTTATTTGCCTCGTGAAAACTCTCAACCAACTGGTCGTGACTTACCAGGCTATCTACCTCGTGAGAGCTCTCAGCCAGTTGGTCGTGATATTCCTGGTTATCTGCCTCGTGAAAATCCTCAGCTTAATGACAAAATTGCTCATTCAATGTATAGGGCATATGACCCACTTGCTCCTTCTGAAACTCTACGAAATGGGATATCTCCATATGGTTCAGGTGGTTTAACTGCAAGTGAGATTGGCAGTTTGGGTGGCAGTTCTGGAATTGGGTTGGGTGGATTATCTGGTGGGTTAGGTCCAGGAGGTGGTTCTAGGATTAATTTAGCTACAGGCGCAGGTTTGCTAGGACCAGCACCTCCTTTGGATGATCCAATTTTGATGGGGCAGAGGCAAGGAGGGGTTGGCATAGATCCTGCTCTTGCTGGAAAGTCTGGGAGTTCAGAATTTTACAGTGCCAGGACAGATGCGGCTTTAAAACTGCCTGACAGTGCAATGTCCGGTTCATCTTTCAAGCTACCTGATCATCTTAAGCCTGATGCAACTGCCAATACAATATTTATTGAGGGGCTTCCTCCCAACTGTACTCAACGAACAGTGCAGCAGGCATGTTACACTTTCTCCAAGTTCGCAGTTGAAGTTATTGGAAGCCTCAAACATCAGTAGCTATCGAAGAATGTTGCCATTTTGCACTGAAATGGTGAAGGATCTTGCAAGGACTTCGGTTTCTCACTCCAAAAATGTTGTCAACAATTGTACCTGCGGTTTCCGTTTCATTTGCTGAGATGGGGCAAATGCTCAATCCATCCAAAATATTCATATGCCTGCAATCCCGTTTTGTTTTGCATTTCTTTTGGTTTGTTTTGTATTTTTAGGTTTATTTTGTTTCTATTTATTTTGTTTTGATTTCGTTATACATAATTTCTTCATGTTTGTTGTAATTTATTAATGTTTGTTATTATAATTAATATATTGATATATTAATTGTATTAATATATTATTATAATTGTATTTTGTTGTTATTTATATTTTTAAATTCATTGTATATATTAATATTTGTTAATTGTAATTTGTTATATATATATATATATACATATTTTATAAGTTGTTGTATATATTTGTTAATTATTTTATTTAATTATTAATTAATGTTTGATATAAAAATTGTATTAATATATTAATTATATTAATATATTAATATGTTTTATAATTGCATTAATTAATATAGTTATAATTTCTTGTTATTTGATTATTGTTATGTTGGTTATTGATTTTTTTTTATTATGTTGTTATAATATATGATTGTCTTAATACATTGTTAAAAAAATAAATAAAAATTGTTAAGTGTTTTGTGATTGTTTTTGGCATAAAACAAAACTTTGGTGGCATGTAAATTGAGAGAATCATGAGAATTACAAAAATTGGATGAAACTGCAAAATTTGGTACAAGTACAAAAATAAAAAAAAAAAATTAAAATTTCCACAAAATTCACGCAGGTTTGAAAATAAATAATGGAACATTTGGAAGAATAATCTAAAAGAACATTTGGTGGATTTGCTGATTAAATTACTTAGAATTGGCAATTTGATATTGTTGTATGCTTTTATAACGTACTAATCCGTAGGACACAACAAATGCCAAACTTTTCGCCATGCACAAAAGTCATCTGACACAAATAGGGAGTATTACTTTTCATGGTTATTTTAAAAAAATGGATGATACTAATATCATGATTAAGTCAATTTTAACACTTTCTCTGTCCTTAATTTGTTTTATTTGGTATGAAATTTTTGCGTAAGAATCATGAAGAAACTGGCCATTTCTTCTAGAGCACACTTATGTTTTCTTTGTACCAAGTTTTTTATAGGTTACAGGATAATCAAGTGATCATAAGGAGATTACATTGTGACAACAATTGGTCTTCCAAAGACTAAATTCATGAAAAATTCTAACGATAAATCCAACTCTACAACCACTCCTTTGCAACTCCCTTTTTGCAAAAGATTTTCAATTCCACCAATTGTCAAACCATAAAGCATGACCTTTCCATATCCATTTTTCACAGCAAGAGTTTTTATTCATACACCATGCATTTCCTTCCATCCATTCCTTACAAGCTTATTTTCATTTTCCATGTCATTACCATTCCCCTTCATTTCCGCAAATAAAACCTTGCTTCTATGGATATCATTGAGTCAAAGTCCTAGAGTCCAATTAACTTTGTAAAAACACCTAGAGGCTTGCATGCCTTAATGGCAAGTACTCTTGCCAATGAACAATGGGAGTACATTAATATCCCTTGTTCGTTGGATCTTGTAGGTGACTCGACCACGACAAATTTATTCGTACCTACAAAGATGTGTTAGGCATCCTGACTCCCATTGGAATCAATGGTGGGAGCTCTTGTGTTGGCTAGGGGCATTCATTAACGGCTACTAAGTCAATAACTTCTTGCTATGTTCGACATCGACACATTTAATCACATAGTAAGATTTGTGCCATCGAGCGTTGAAGACTTGAAGACCCATATTTTGTAGCAGATGAAGCCAATTTCCTTTCATTGCTTTTCAGTTTGTTATGACTTGAGGACAAGTCAATAAATAAGGCTGGGGGGGAAATGTAACTTATATATATTTTGTATACCTTCCAAGCCTTATAGTTTTTCAGCCGTATTCAGCAGACTCATCAGATTCATCATCCAGCAGGAGATACGACTTTCAGCCATGTTCAGCACACTCCTCAGATTCATCATCCAACAGCCGATACAACAATACAGATCCATCTTTCATCCACAACTTGAAGAAGAAGCTTCAGATCAGAATTGTGGTAGCTGAACATGCATGATTCATCCACTTCCTGAGGTAAGTAAGGTATGATGTTTTCTAACCTTTAATCTTGAAATTATTTTTAGATGCTAAAATGAAGATATTTGGAAAATATTCCACTATTTCACTATTTCCTTTCTCATTTAAAATTGCCAAAAACCATCACTTGGGGAGGGGGGAATTTCACACTTCATTTTTTTCCTCATTCATATTACATCTTAAGCCACATAGTCTTCCCACAATAAAAACTACTACAAAATGATGAGCATATGATTGATCTCAACAAAGTAAATAATGATTGTAAACACAAGGACCAATCATTAAAAAGAGATCTCAACAAAGTAAATAATGATTGTAACACAAGAACCAATCATTAAAAAGAGATATCAACAAAGTAAATAATGATTGTAACACAAGAACCAATCATTAAAGTTATCCAAAGATATGCAAAGTTAAAAGGAAGCTCATTTAAGAATCAAATCAAATAAGTCATTGTAGTAGCTTGCATGAGGACATGCAAGAGCTTCAGTTGGGGAGTATGTTGGGCTCCAAAAATGTCATACAAATATCACTCATTACCATACATTTTTCACCTATGCTTCCATTATATCACTCACTATTCACCACCTTGTCACTCCATTTTCCCTACTATTCACCATTAATGGGTCTCATTTATATTTTCCAAATATTGTTTATTTTTAAGCATTTTTGAGAGAAATTCTTGATTAAATATTAGAAAATAATATATTTTACTTTATATATGGAAAGTGGGTTGTTTTTGTGACATGTGTAGGTTCCAAAGAAGCTTCCAAGACACCTTTATGTGGCCTTGAAGGATCAAATTCGAATTTGAGAAGATAAGCCTCATGGAAAAGATCATGATCTCATGGAGAAGATCATGGACCTCATGGAGGATAGGGTTATGTGTCTAGATGGTTGAGAAATGTATGGAACTATAGAGAGATTAGTGGATCATCATTATGAGTTTGTTATCTCATCCTATTGTATAAATAGGAGTACCTCCTCCATTCCAAAGAGAGGACTCTTGGAGCATGTATCCAACTTATGATGGAATAGAATAAAGCTTCATTTTACATATATTTCCATTATGTAGTTTTAGATATAAATTGTCTTAGTGTAGTAAATGCAATAATTTGTCACTTTGTTCTTAAGAGAATTGAGCTCACTCTAAAAGGATGAAAGAAACATTTTATTTCATAATAGATCTTATTTCATTTAATTGCTTAGATGTTTGAGGATTTGTTTGTGATTGATGAGTGAGTTTTAATCTTATCAGCATATGAGGGGATAACCAAGGGTCTAAGTTAGGCTCTCTCTCCATTTGATTTGCATGATAATTAAAATTCATTCTTTTTCTTTTATGTTTCAAGTATCATATGAGGAGATAACCAAGAGTCTAAGTTAGGCTCTCTCTCCATTTGATTTGTATGATAATTGAAATTCATTCTTTTGCTTTTATGTTTCAATTCATTTCATTTCTTATGCTTATGAATGAATCTTTGTTTAGTTTGGATTAGTATATGAGGGGAAAATCAAGAGACTAAGTTAGTCTTTCTCTCTCTTTGAATCTGAAAAACAATTACAGTTCATTCTCTTGTCTTCATTTCAAGTTTCTGGTTTTATGTAATCAATGATTTCTCTATGATACTATAGGGAAGGACATCCAGGACCTCCTTAATTAGGAGCCTCTTCCCTTGTATATTATATTGAATCGTAAATAATTTAGCTAGACATAGAGTTAGTTGCCTACTCCTGCATATATATTGCTGGCACCATCACAAGCTTACGAGTTTCCCTGGTTGATAATTTAATGAAAGCAATTTAAGCAATTAAATTGCCCAACACAACCTAGGGTTCAGGTATCGAGGAGTGTCAGGGGCAGCTGCAAGACCGATGCTAGCCTGCAGGACCCTGTACCCATGACCATCGTCCTTCTCAAGCCATGCCGTTCCATTGTAGGGTCACCATCGTCTCTCCAATTTCCCACCTCATTAGCCTTTTAAAGTTACTTTATGTAAAAGTGTTCTCACCTATTATAAAAAGTGAGTCATTTATAATTCTAAAGTCTTTATCTTTTATTTAAGTTACAATTTAGTGAGTAGCTCATAAAGTACCATTGTAAAAGTGACTTTCACTTATTTATAAAAGTTGGTCACATAAAATATTTTTTTAAAGTAAGCTAATTAGATTATGTTTGGAAAGGTGGGGATTTTTTTTTAAATATAACATTATCATTCACTTCCACACATTCACGCACTTCGTTAGTATCTTCAACAACTTTTCTTCAAAAAGCCATAACTTCTTCATCCGGAAGCTGTTTTTAGAGCCTTTTTTTTTAATCAACCTAATTTTTTGAGATATTTCTGTTGGAACACTTATTTTTAGCATCTATAGCTTTAGTTTCTATTAAAATGGAAATTTCATGCCAAGTTATTCTTGACAACACCAACCAATTCCAATGGTGGTCCTACATTGTGGATTTACTTAGAAGTAAAGGTCTTTACAGAATAACCTCTAGCCAAGAAGTAAACCTAAATATGAAGATAAGATAGCCAAATGGGAAAATAGGCAAGATCAAGCACATTGATTTTTTAGGTTTAACCCCATATAGAAATTACTTGCATATGAATTCTAAAACACAGAAAATAAACAATGCAAGAGCATAACACATAAAACACATATACACAGAGATTTTTCCCTGGATCCCAAAACTGGGACTACCAGCTTGATTTTTCACGATGTTCCTTTTAATGTTACAATACATATTTATACATGCCGAAGCATCCAATACCATGGACCGAAAACCATCGCGTCCAAAACAATGGACCAAAAACCGTCGCGCCCAAAATCATGTGCAAAAAACATGCACAAAACCATAGGTAGGTTTGCCCAACCTAATATAGGGTCCAAAAAACAAATTTTTTTAGGGCGCTGCTCCAAACCCCATAGAGGGGGGTTACCTGCACCCCTCAAAACCCCTATGAGCCCCTCGCTACACAATCGGTGCAATGAAGGGGGGACTCTGCCCCCTCTCTAACCCTCCAGTTAACTACATGGGCTAGTCGTGGAAAGAATATAACACAACCCAACATTCTCCCACTTGTTGTTTTATTTCCACAGGGGGCCACAAGAGAGCTTAGTCATTTATCCAGCCCTGCAACACCCATTGTTTCTCTACACCAAGAGAAATTCTTAGAGCTCACAGATTTTGTCAATGCATCTGCAGTATTCTTCAAAGTGTCCACTTTTACTAGCAACAACTTTTTGTCTTCTATCATATCCCTCACAAAGTGATACTGGATATCAATGTGCTTTGTCTTTGAATGATATGCAGGGTTCTTTGCCAAGAAAATTAGACTTTGACTGTCACAGTCTATCCTTATAGCTCCCTGTACTAACCCCATACTTGAACACAATCTCTGTAACCAAACTGCTTCCTTGCTTGCATGAGTGGTTGTCATGTATTTTGTCTCTGTAGTTGATAGTGCCACTACAGATTGTTTCTTACTCATCCAACTGACTGCACCTCCAAATAGGTTAAACACATACCCACTTGTAGATCTTCTCGGATCCAAATCTCCAGCCCAGTTTGTATCAACAAAGCCACGAATATCCAATACTTTGTCCAATCCCGGTCTTCCTTGGTAGCACAAATCATAATAACTAGTGCCATGCAAATACCTGAAAACCCGCTTCACTGCTATCCAATGCTCTTTCCTTGGTTTTGACATAAAACTGCTCAATACTCCCACTACATGTGCAATGTCTAGTATAGTACAGACCATTGCATACATCAGGCTACCGACTACACTTGCATATGGAACGCAGGACATGTCCTCTTCCTCTTCTTGTGTCTTGGGACACTGTTTAGCAGATAACCTCACACCTACAGGAATAATAACCTTCACCGGTTTACTATCTTGCATATTAAACCTCTGCAGTATTGTCTCGACATACTTCCTTTGGTTTAACTAGAGCTTCCTCTTTTCCTGGTCTCTTTTAATTTCCATGCGCAAAATATAGTTTGCAACACCAAGATCTTTCATGTCAAATTTGGATGACAATTGGGTCTTCAAATCCTGGATAATTTCTTTGTCATTTCCAACTAGCAACATATCATCCACATACAATACCACATAAATAACATGGTCACCAATTAATTTAAAATACACGTTATGATCTGCTTTGCTTCTGGTGAAACCAAGTCCTCGTATAAATGTATCAAATTTATGATACCACATCCTTGATGATTGTTTTAACCAATATAGAGACTTCTTTAACTTTCATACCATTTCTTTCTTACCCTTCACCGCAAAACCTTCAGGTTGCTTCATGTAGATCTCCTCTTCCAGATCCCCGTGAAGAAATGTTGTCTTCACATCCATCTGTTCTAGCTCAAAATCAAAAGAAGCAGCAATAGATAAAAATAATCTAATAGAATCTACCTTGGAAATAGGAGAAAAATATCACCAAATCAATTCTTGGCACCTGGGAATAACCTTTTCGTACCAATCAAGCTTTGTATTTATCCACCTTTCCTTTTGCATTTGTCTTCTTCTTGAACACCCATTTGTTGTCAATGGGTTTCCTTCCAACTAAAAACTCCACTAGATCGCAAGCCTCATTTTTGTGCAAAGATGCAATTTCATCAACCATGGCCTCTTTCCAGAGTTTTCCATCCTCTGAATCTCCTACTTCCTTCACAGTTCTGGGATCATCATCAGTAACAGATAAAACAAATTTTGAACAGAAAGAAGATGGATTATACCTTTCTGGCTACCTTCTTTCTTGAACTGATCTTCTCACACTCGGAGTTTGTGGCTCTTCATCTTCTGATTCCTCCTCTGCTGTAGAGTCTGATTCTTCCTCCTTAAGCTCGAACCCTATCTTCTCAGGTTCATTTGGTTGGACTTCATGTTTAATAACATCTTTCACCACTTTGAAATCCACATCTCAGTTGTACACAACCTTCCTTGTTACTGGGTTCCAAACCTTATAACCCTTTAAACCATCCTTATACCTAATAAAGATACACTTTTCATATTTACTATCCAACTTGGTTCTTTTCTCCTTTGGAACATGTACATATGCGTCACATCCAAATACCTTCAGATGTGAAAGAGAGGGTTTCTTACCAGTCCATACCTCTTGTGGAGTCTTATCCTCCAACGTTGATGAAGGTGATATGTTGACCAGGTAACATGCTGGCTCCACCGCCTTTGCCCAGAATTCCTATCCTAACCCGGCACCACTGAGCATGGTTCTTGCCCTTTCCATCAACGTCTTGTTCACTCTTTCTGCAACTCCATTTTTCTAAGGTGTGTATGCAGTAGTCTTCTGCCGTGCTATACCAAAATTATTACAAAATTATTCAAATTCCTTGCTGCAAAACTTTCCACCGTTATCTGTCCTCAACACCTTTACCTTCTTCTCTATCTGGTTTTTTACCAGAGCCTTGAATTCTTTAAACCTGTCAAAGACTTCAGATTTCTTCTTAAGGAAATATATCTATGTATTCCTTGAGAAGTCATTTATAAATGATACATAGTACATGTTAGGCCCCTATACTACTAGTGTAACCCCTTATTGTTATTAGTACAACCCCCTTATTATATTGTTGTACCTATGTAGTCCCCATATTGTAATTATTGTGCCCTTACATTATTATTTTTATGTCGGCTTTGATTATATTATGACCCCTTAGACTCCTATATATAGAAAGGAGGTCTTGTCATTTGTATCATTGAAGAATTGTTCATTTGTGTAATGTAAAGGAGATTGCCCCCTAGAAGAGGCTGAATTCTAAGGCGTTGATATTTCTTTTCTATCTTTTTGTGAGCTCGTTTCATAACATTTGGTATCAGAGCTTTGGATTCTAGGGTTTTGCTGCTCCAAACATGCCATTGTGTCATTTGCGCTATAACTTTGTTTCTGCGACATTTCAGATGCTAAAAAAAAACCCATTTGGACTGAAATTGTGATGAACCTCGGTTCCAAATTTCTGATCTTTTCATGCTATATTTGCAAAGATATGATTTGAGGAAGTTGGCCTTTTTGCAGACTCCCGAATTTCATTCCAAACAGGTGATATGGGGAAAATAGTCATAACTTTTGTTTTGAGCATTAGATTGAAATTTCGTCAGAAGTTAAAGAAAGAGGTTGGACTATAGTTTTCTGTGAATATTTTTTAGATAAGGTCGAAACAATGAGATGTGGCATGTTGTACAAGTTCGATCTACTGAATTAGTCTATAATTAGGTCACTGTGGGATATTTGGCATAACGCTTTCTTGGATAATTAAATTCTGATCAGACTTATGGGGTTAGAAAGAGAACTCAAAGAGCTACAGAAGGAAGAAATTTCGAAACTTGGAGATCTTAAATTACAGAGTTACAGTCGTTTCAAGATCGAGCTCCTAAAATCAAGAAAAATCGAGATGAGGAAGTTTGATGGTAAGGATTCGGTAAATTTGATACTACAGATGGAGAAATATTTTGATCTACATGGTGTACCACTGTTACAAAAGGTATGTATTGCATCTTCATATTTCGAACAAGATCAATTTTTATGTTATAAAGGGCTTTGTTCTCATAGCCGCTTGTTACGTGGTCAATTTTCACGAAGGAAATTATAGCACATTATGAGGATACAAAGAGAAACACCACAACAATTGGAAGAAAAAAGAGAAAAAGGGCTTTGTTACAAAGTGGAAAGAAAAATTATGGCAACAAGGAATTCTACCCCTCACAACTATAAAGATGTAAGTGTTGTTTCTCCTAGCCTTCCACAACCTACAAGGGTTACAACACAACATTTGGAAGAAAAAAGAGAAAAAGAGCCTTGTTACAATTGTGATAAAAAATACATTAAAGGTCATAAGTGTGCTGAGAAGAAATTATTTTACATTTATTGTGGAGAGGAGGAAGAAAGGAATCGAGAAACATCAAAAGAAGAGTATATACACCAGGGACCAACCCTGGAGAAAGAAGAAATGAATGCGACCACATCTTGTAAAGAATTGGAAATAATTACTACTCCTCAAACTATCAAGATAGAAGGACATATCAAGAAGAAAAATGTTCAAGAAGTGAAAGATCACATCGAGCATCAAGAAATGAATCTGACCATATCTTGTAAAGCACTGGAAGAAATTACCACTCCTCAAACTCTCAAGATAGAAGGAGATATCAAGAAGAAAATGGTTCAAGCAGTGAAAGATCACATTGAGCATCAACAACAAGTTCTCCAACTTTTAATGGATAATGCCACTTTGGTGTAGAATCGAATGAAACAACAGGTAAATCAACATTGCAATGAAAGAATTTTTGATGTAGGCGATTGGGTATTTTTATGGTTACATACATACAAACAAATGTCCCTTAAGAAAGCTATTATGAGAAGGAAATGTTGGAAATACTACACTCACTTAAGAAATGGCAACCTTACCTAATGGGAAGACACTTCAAGGTAAAAATGGATCATGATAGTCTTAAATACTTTTTAGAACAAAGATTATCTTTAGAAGAACAGAAAAAATGGGTCACAAATATGTTGGGTTATGACTTTGAAATCATCTACAAAAAAGAGAATCAAAATTTTGTTGCAGATGCACTCTCAAGAAAGGATGAGGATGTGGAAGCATTGTTTTGTGCTATTTCTATTATCCAACCAGATTAGATACATGAAGCAAGGGATGATTGGAAAAAGGATGAAGAAGTGTGGCCACTCATTCAAAAGTTGCAGAAGATCCCAGTGCAATCAATATTGCTAGAACTTGAAGAGGAAGGAAAAATCATATTGGAACCTAGAGCAGTCACAGAAATAGGAACCCGACAACTACGAAATCAATCAATTTCATATTATCTCATCAAGTGGAAGAACTTACCCGCTGAAGATTCCACATGGGAGGACAAGAATTTTATACAAAAGCATCAAGAACTACTCAAGCATTGAGGACAACACGTTTTGAAGGAGAGGGGCATGTTAGGCCCCTATACTACTAGTGTAACCCCTTATTGTTATTAGTACAACCCCCTTATTATATTGTTGTACCCATGTAGTCCCCATATTGTTATTATTGTTCCCCATAGAAGCCCACTATTGCTATTATTGCCCCTACATTATTATTGTTATGTCGGCTTTGATTATATTATGACCCCTTAGACTCCTATATATAGAAAGGAGGTCTTGTCATTTGTATCATTCAAGAATTGCTCATTTTTGTAATGTAAAGGAGGTTGCCCCCTCGAAGAGGCTGAATTCTAAGGCATTGATATTTCTTTTCTATCTTTTTGTGAGATGGTTTCATAACAGTACACAGACTTACCCAGTGATGGAACCTTCACAAGTCCGAACACATCACTGTGCACAAGTTCTAATATATGTTTTGCCCTTTTACCACTAGAGGGCAAACTCACCCGATTCTACTTCCCATATACACAGTTTCCACAGAAATCAAAATCCATAGAGCTATTACTCATACCTTTACCATGAAGTATTCGAAGGCCCTTCTCTCGAATATGTTCAAGCCTTTGATGCCACAACTAGAGACCACTAGATTTTCTGCTCCACCTTTAGGAACCATAGAACTATTGCACCCATCAACAATAGTGCTACCTTGCAGCTTGTACAGAGTACCAATTCAAACTCCCTCCATCAATACCAGTTCTCCCCGAACCATCTTGCAGGTATCCTTCTCGAACACTATTTCTACACCTGCATCATCCAACTTGCTTACAGAAATTATATTTCTGACTAATGCAGGAATGTGCAAAACACCCGAAAGTGTTCTAACCCTTCCACCTTGCAAATTCAACTTTACTTTTCCGCGACCAATGATTCTAGCCTTCTTGTTATCCTCCAAGAATACATCATGACCATCACATTTCTCATACTTGTTGAACCACTCTCTATGGGGAGTGAAGTGAAAGGATGCACCAAAGTCAATCAACCATGCCTCATGATCTACATGTGTACTTGAAGAAGCCAAGTACACATCCCCACCTTCACCTGAGGTGGTTTTCGCCCCTACAGAAGGAGCATTATCAGGAGCTTTAGATTTAAAGTCCCTTTTGTAGTGCCCTTCCTTTCTGCATTTCCAACACACCACCTTTACAGGTTTTCCTAGAGATTTAGATCTCCCCCTAGATTTAGACCTCCCACTCGATGAATTGTTTTTGTTTATGTTCTGGGACCGTCCTCGTACAGACAAGGCATCACCATTCTGGCTTTCCATATTTTTCTGTCTCATTTCCTCTGTTAGCAAGGATGAGACTATTTCATCAAACTACAAGGCAGTCGCATTGCTACCTATTGCAATAACCATGCTATCCCATGAATTTGGTAGAGAACACAACAAACTGATGCACTTATCTTCATCTGAAATTTTAATATCAACAGATAACTGACTTACCACAATATTAAATGCATTCAGATGCTCTGTCACCAAGTCTCCATCTTTCATCCTTAGGTTATACATATTTTTTCATAGGAACAATTTATTCACCAGAGACATAGATTGGTACAAAGTCCTTAACTTGTCCCATAAAGCCTTCACCGTAGCTTCCCCTGATACATTCAACAATACTGAATCTGAGACACACAATCGTATTTTTCTCTTTTCATTTCGATCCAACTTCTTTCATTCTTCATCAAACACTCCCATTGGTTTAGTACCTGGATCTATTGTGATCCACTGATCTTTATCCACCAACAGATCCTCCATCTTGAGTTTCCATAACTCAAAACTCTGACCATTAAATTTCTCGATCTTTATCTTTCCACTGCTTGCCATCTTTTTTCACCCCCAGAATCGATCCCGTAGATCTCCCACTGAATAGGGTCTACCACAGGCCCGAGCGAAACCCCTCAGCAACAAAGGCATCCCCTTGAAGCCAAAATAGCTCGGATACCAAATGTAGGTTTTAACCCCGTATAGAAATTACCTACATACAAATTCTAAAACATAGAAAATAAACATTGAGAGAGCATAACACATAAAACAAATACAAACGGAGATTTTCCCCCTGGATCCCAAAACTAGGACTACCAACTTGATTTTTCATTATGTTCCTTTCAACGTTACAAAACATATTTATACATGCCGAAGCATCCAATGCCATGGACCAAAAACCATCGCGTCCAAAACCATGGACCAAAAACCATCGCGTCCAAAATCGTGTGTGAAAAACATGTACAAAACCATAGGTAGGTCCGCCCAACCCAATATAGGGTCCAAAAAACAAAATATTTAGAGGCGATGCCCCGAACCCCATAGAGAGGGGTTACCTGCACCCCTCAAGCCCCTTGTGACCCCCTCTCTATGCAATCGACACAATGAAGGGGGGGCTCCACCCCCTCTCTAACCTCCTGGTTAACTATGTGGGTTAGTCATGGAAAGAATATAACACAACCCAATAGGTTTATAGGGATGTCTATTTCTCGAGACCTTACATTCCATATCGCAGAACTTGATACCCCTAATGAAGCAATGAAACAACTCGCAAAAGTTTTTGGAATTAAAAATCAAATTAGAGTGCATCAACTTGAAAATGAGTTGCTTGCATTGGACCTGAATAATTTTTCTTCCATTGAATATTTTTTGTCCAAGTTCAAGACCCTTAGACTTCTGTTGGAAGGTGTTAAGGTTAAGAAAGAAGATGGTAGCCTTATCTATTACATTCTTACTAAGTTGGGACTAGCCTACTCTGTGTTTGTTTCCACCTTCCATTTTACTAGAGAATCATTTATTTCTCTCAAGGACAAGACTACAAGTCCCCCTCTTTTGATTCCTTTTGTGATTCTTTAATAAGAGAACAAGAAAAACTCTTACATCTTGGTCTTCTTAATCTTGGAAACTCTTATAAGAAAGCCTTAGCTGCCTAGAAGCAACCAAATTCAATGAATCCTAAGAAGCGGTATCCTAAAAGGAATGGTCATAAACCAAACAAGGGTCATAAGAAATTTCAGTCTCAAAATGAAAAATCATTTCAAAAAAATGATAAGGAAAATAAAAACAAAGGGAAGAAGACTGATAGACATTGCCACTTTTTTATTCGAGATGGCCACTTATAATCCAAATTCTTTAAGAAGATGGAAGCCTTGGAAGCAGCAATGAATAAGCATAACATCCATTTGGAGCACTCTTTAACTTCAACTTCATCTTCAAGAATAACACTTTCCACGTGTGGTTGTCAAGCATCTCGGTCTGGTTATGCACTAAATGTGTCTTCTTCTTCTCATTCTCATGAGTGGCTCATTGATTCTGGAGCTTCTTATCACATGGCCAAAAGAAAGCCATGTTTTCTTATTTAAATGATTGTAAGACCAAAAATATGTATGTTGGTGTTCATAGATCTATTAGTGTTGTAGGGACTGGAACTGTTCATCTAGACAATAGTCAATTTAATGATTTATTATGTGTTCCAACCTTATCCTGCAACCTTTTATCTTTATATTAGACAACTCATTTAGGTTAAGGTAAAACTATTGAATTTTCACCTCACGATGTTGTAATTAAGGACCTAAGAGATCCTAAATAGATTTTAGCTACTGCCATTTCTGATGATTCTACAAAGTTATATAAGTTTAACAACTTTGGCTCATCAAATCTTCCCTCGGTTTTTGTTGCTCATAATGATGAAGTGAGCAAAATTTGGCATAAGCGATTTGGTCACTTAAACTATCGCTCCCTTCAAAATCTATGTAAAGAAAATATGGTGCCAGGTTTTCCTATGGTATCTTGCAGAGATGGTGTTTGTTTCGGATGTGTACTCGAAAAACATCATTGAGATAGTTTTGAAAAATGTGCCTCTTGGGACGCCTCAGCCCCTTTACAGCTTGTGCATAGTGATTTATGTGGTCCACTTCCAGTTGTTTCATTCTTTGGCTACAAGTATTTCTTAACTTTCATTAATGATTTCTCTAGACGCACTTGGGTATACTTCTTAAAACTCAAGAGTGAAGTATTTAACATGTTCTTGGACTTTAAGGCCTTTGTTGAAAAGCAATCTGGACATCATATTCTTAAGCTAAGATCTGATAATGGGCACAGAATATGTTAACAACCAATTCATCAACTTTTGCACTAAGAATGGAATCCAAATGCAACATACTGTTCCATATACTCCACAACAACATGGTGTAGCTGAAAGGAAGAATCACACCTTAAAGGAAATGGCTAATTGTATGCTTCAATCTAAAGGACTTAGTCTTAATTTTTGGGTAGAAGCAATTCACTGTGCAAATTACATATTAAATGACACTCCTACTAAGGTTTTAAATAATATCACTCCAGAAGAAGCATGGAGCTCAATTAAACCAGATGTAAGTCATTTTTGTGTTTTTGGAAGTGAATCATGGGCCAATATTCCAGATGAGAAACATAAAGCTTTAGAACCTAAGAGTGTAAAATGTATTTTTGTTGGATATTCTCAAGACGTTAAAGGATATAGACTTATTCCACTTAAGTCCAAAAATGTTATCATTAGAAGAGATGTAATGTTTGCTGAAAATATATCAGCCTACAAGCCTAGTTCGGCAGATGTGCCACCTCTCTCTATCCCTTCTACTTCTGAAAATATTTCTTCTTCAGATGATGATAGTGAGGATGAAAATCCTCCTCCACCTTCTCAGGACCCTCCTTCAACTCCTCAACTTCTAAAATGTGTCCGTGCTACTCGGGATGCAGCAAGTTCTCTTCCAGGTGATCCCACAGATCAGCGATGTACACATTCTTATTTCAATACAACCTTTTCTTTACTGGCTCAAGCTTCAGTGAATTATGATCCTCACACCTTTGCAGAAGCTTCATGACATCCAGATTGGGATACATCTATGAATGAAGAATATCGTTCATTATTGGCAAATAATACATGGGATCTTTTTGCTCTTCCAAAGGGACGAAAACTTTTTAGATGCAAAAGGGTTTATAGAACCAAGTATGGACCCGATGGAAAAGTTGATAAACATAAAGCTCGTCTTGTTTCTAAGGGTTTTTCAAAATATGAAGGCATTGACTATACAGGAACCTTCTCCCCTGTTGCCATAATGAACTCTATCTGCCTCATTCTTTCCCTTGCTTCCTCTTTCAAATGTGAAGTCCATCAAATGGATGTTAAATCTGCCTTCTTGCATGGGGACTTTCATGAAGAAGTCTATATGGAACAACCTACTGGCTTTATACAAACAGACTCCAGCCTTGTATGTTGGCTTAAGAAATCCCTTTATGGTCTCAAGCAAGCCCCTCGGGCTTGGTATACCAAAAAGGATAGCTTTCTTTTAGGTATTGGCTTTTCTAAGTGTCATTCTGACAATACCGTCTACACCAAGAAAGTGGGTAAGTCTTTTATCATTCTTGTTCTTTATGTTGATCATCTTATCCTTACTGGTAGTGATCCCAACCTTATAAACCATGTGAATTCCAACCTTAAAAAGAAGTTTGAAATGACAGACTTAGGACACTTGCATTATTTTCTTGGTCTTCAAGTCTTGCAATCAAAGAAAGGTATTTCCATTTCTCAGTCCAAGTATGCCTGTGATCTTCTACGCCACTTTCACATGGAAGACTATAAGCTAGCCCCTACTCCCTTTCAGTCTGGAGCCAAACTTTCAGTCACTTGTACTTCCCGTGAAGTTGATGCTACCTTATACCGTCAACGTGTAGGAGAACTTTTGTATCTGACCCATACCCATCCTGACCTTTCCTTTGATGTTGGACTTATCGCTTGGTTTATGAAAAACCCACATGAAAGTCATTGGAAAGAAGCTAAAAGAATACTTCGTTATGTTCGAGGTATAGTTTAGTTTTTGATTCATTACAGTGCATAAGCATCTCCTCTATTGGTTGGTTTCACTGATTCCAATTGGGCTGGTGACCCTGATGATCGGAAGTCTACTGCAAGTTATGTCTTCACTCTTGGTTATGGACTTATTACATAGGCTTGCAAGAAACAAAGTTCCATTTCTCTTTCTTCAGCAGAAGTAGAGTATCGTGGCACTGTAGAAGTTAGTAAGGAAGCCATGTGGCTTCGTCAGATCCTGTCAGAGTTTGGTTTTTAGCAGCAGCATCTGACTACACTTTGCTGTGATAATCAAAGTGCCATTCAACTATGTAAAGATCTAGTCCAACATCAGCACAACAAACACATTGAACTACACATGCACTTCATCATAGTGCTCATTCATGACCATGTTCTTGAAGTGAAATATTGTTCAACTGATGATCAAGTTGCAAACATCTTTAAAAGGCTCTCACAGAGGCGAAGTTTACTAAACTTCAATTTGTGGTTGGAGTTCAGGAAGTTGTCACTAAGGGGGGATAGGCTGCCTCCTTCCTTATCCTATTGTGTCATATTTGTACATCCTTCAATCCTATCCCAAGTTTTTCTTAAGGGGGGATGTTAGGGTATTCCGACACATAAGAAATAGTTTAGTATAACTTGGTCTAGTGTAGGGTTAGGTAAGGTGTGTTTCTTTACTATGTATATTTGTAACTGACAATCTGACGGCCATGATATGTTCTAGACATGAAGTGATCTGGCGGTTCATTCTCTCCTTAGTATTACCAACACTTGATCTGTGGCTTAACACCCGATTGGTCGATGATCTCTATTTAAAGAACATGGAGGGTCTTTTGTAGGGTGACCGTTCATGAGAGAAACTTATGTAAATTTTCATTCTTTTATTAATAAATTTCCTGAAGTGGTTGCGTTGGCTCACGTTGTGCACTGTTTCCCTCTTTGAGGGTTTTAACCACATCAACAATACTAGTGTATTGATGTGTGATCTATTTGTGAGCGGTGTCCTCTGGTGTTCTATCTGAGGAACTTACCCTGTAAATACCTACAAAAAATGTGTGTCACCTTTTTTTTTTCTATTTTTTATTTTTATTTTTATTTTTATTTCATTTGGGGAGCATTAAAATTCTTGCATGGAAAAAAAAATTGTTCAATTAGAAAAACAAAGTCCATATATTGTTTGTTATATATTTATTATTTTTAAATTTTTTGTTTTTTTTTTTTTTGGGTTTTAAATTGAAATTTTATTTATTACACTTTATTAATAAGGATTTATTTATTTTTTAATTAAAATATATCTTTTGAAAATATTCAATTTTTTAAATTTAATTTAATTTAAAAAAGAATATTTTGAGTGGTTTTATTTTTTTAATTAGTTGTTATTTATTTATTTTTTAATTACTAAAAAATATTAGTTGTTGTTGTTGTTGTTCCCTTTTTTTTAATTAAATATTATAAAATAGAAAAATAAAAATTATTGCCCCCTTTGACCAGGAATCGGTCTGCGACCCTTTGGCTGTTGGTCGGGGGCTCGGGTCGGTAGAGGGGGATACGTGCAACTCCCCTCTGATGCCCGGGCCCCCGGCCAACAACCAAAGAGTGGTTTTTAATCATTTTTTTATTTATAAAATTAAAATATTAAATTTAAATAAAATAAAATAAAAACAAAAAAAATAATTTAATTTTAATTATAAAAATTTAATATAATTTAAAATTATTAAAACAACTTTTATATATTAAATTTTGAATATTAATTTTTTTTATATAATATTTTTAATTTTTTTATATATGTAGTTTTTATATATAATTTAACACACACACATATATAATTTATTGATTTTAATAATTTAAAACTTAATATATAATAATATTTTTATAAAAGTGTCGATATAAATCATTTAAAAAAAAAGTTAATTTTCTTTTTAAATTTAAATTTAATATATTTTTAATAATTTCAAAATTATATATATATATATATATATATATATATATAAATATAATTTGTATATAATATTTTTTTTTTTAAATTCGTATATATAAATTTAATAACAATTTTTAAAAATTAAATATAATTTAACTTATTTTTATATTTAAATAACAATTATAGTGTCAATTTTTTAATTTAATTTTAAAAAATTTTAAGTAATATATCTCGTTTTTTATTAAATAATATATATATATATATATATATATATATATATATATATATATATATATATATATATATATATATATATATATATATATATATATTCAGGAAGATGGCATCAAAGGTCTCGGTGAATATGTCTAGAACAAGGACAACAATTCAATCATCTAAAGTTGCAATTAAACATGCTATGAAGACTGCTGAACATACCCAAACTGAGAAACATCGTAAAAGTCGACCAAATGGCCCATCAAGTACAACAAATATTATTTTTGAGTGGATGAATTCACAAGAAATAAATAAAACAAATGTTACATGGCATGTTAAAGATGTTGAATTTGATGATAGTACACATCTCTATCTATATTGTGGTATGATTTACATGGGTGAACCGTATGAGGTGATAGGCAGAGTACGAGACATATGTTTGGTTCTGAATTCAAACATTGTTTATGTTCTTGCAAAATTGCCCAAGTCACATGAAAAGGTTAAATATTGTCTCTCAAACAAAAAGTATGACACAGATGAAGAATCTACACCATTGTGTGAAGAAATATCATCCAACATTTCAAATAACTTTGTAAGTATGCTTATTTATATTTGTGTTATGTATTATTGTAAGGATCATTAAATTTTTTATAAATGATTGCTCATTGACATATTGTAGTTTCTTTCATAGGATTTTGCTGAGAATTTTTCAATGATGTTGCAGGGTATTTATTATGTAGAGACAAATATTATGAATGTGATCAACAATTTCCATATAGAGTCAGAACAAGAAAAAATAATGAAGAAAAGATCAACAATCCATGACACTACAATGGTAAATATAGGGGATTAACAACGAATCCATATGGTGGGTTAATCTAACAAAGGTGAACATGTTTCTTTTGAAGATGTGGCAGTTGTAGTTGAAGCTAAAGCTCAAAAATATGTTTCCATTAGTGAGGAGGAGGTTAGAACTGTTGTTGAAAATGAGAAAAGAAATAAAACACCGAAAAGAAAAATTCCCATGGATGTATCTCTTCCACTTGATGATGAGGAGATTATTTATGTAGAAGAATATATGTTAACTAGGAAGAAGAAGAAATAAAAAATTGGTGAATCTGTTAAAATCATAAACAACAGTGAAGAACAAAGTGAAAGTTCTAAAGGCAACAAATAAATCATAACACCAGGTGTTGATTTAGAGGATGGCATTATGAAAACAAAACAAAGTTCCATTCAGAATCACTCAAGGAAGAATAAATTAATTAATGGTGGCAAACCATTTGAGCTTAATGTCACCCAATTCTATAGGTCAGATAAAGGACAATCTCAATATCAAATTAGAAAGGCACATCACCCACATGTCCATAATTTGAAAACATTTTTCAGGTACAATCCATATGCACATGTGGCGGAATATGTGGTTCTTCTTAATCCAAATCAAGTTCCCAACAAGGAGGAATTTGATAGGACACAATGTTTTGACTATAGATATTATGTAATTGGAGGGAACCATTCAACAGAAGCCAAAAGACAATTGATCGAGGAATATCCTGGAAACAATCTTTTTGAAATAGCAATATGCATCATTTATGTTGGTTTAACAGAAACAGAGGAAATTTATTGGCATGGGATCATAAAGCAGATAATGAGTATAGAGTGATTATGACTTTCATCCAAAGGTTCAGATTTATTCATAATGAATTTGTAGAAAAATGTGGTGGGGATAAGACAAAGGTTAGTTTAAGCTTTCAGAAGGAATGTTGTATGGAAACAGGTTATCAAATTGAGGATAGAATCAAATCAAAAGGTGGAAAAGTAAATTCAGAACTATTTAGAGGCATAGCTAACATTTTCTAGTTGGCATTTAGAACAGGGGAGGTATGGGAATTGATTGATGACATTTTCGACATGTGGGAGAATATTTCCATAAAAAATCAGAAGGCTAAAAATTCTAAACCCATAATATGTACCAATAGTAAGACGGGTCCTGAAATGAAGCAAATTCTGGATGATATGACTATCACACCTTGGAGAAAATTGCAAGGAGTGAAGGATGACAAACTAGTCAAATCAATATTATGTTGTGTGAAGTCGTGTGAATTTTCATTGGAGTAAATGTGCTCAGAATTTCAAAAATAAGTTTGTTGAATTATTTTTACTTTTTTTTCGGATTATAATTTTCTTTTAAATATAACATACTGTTTTTGGTATTATTTTTTTTTACATATCACTATATTAATAATTTTTACTTTATTTATTCAGTCATAAGATTTATATGAAAATACAAAAACATATGATTAAAATGTTGAATGAAGAGAGTTGCAATGATGTTGTACTCAACTACCCAGAATCAAATTCTACAACAACACTTAAATATTTTTATCTTGCATTCAAAAAGGTATGTTGATTTTTAGATTCATTTTATTCATATAATTTTTTATTTTATTTTATTACTTATACTTATATTTGTTTATTTTATTAAATATGTCGAAGAAGGATGTGAATGGAGTACCAAATGCTTTTAAAAGCTTCATTGAAAAAATTAAGTTGGAAAGGCTGAGAAAGTAGCGTCTTAGGAATGTTCAACTTGATCCCACTCTTATTCATTTCATTTGGAATGGGTTGGACACTATACAATATCAAATAATACAAGGTTACTGTGAAGACATTGCAAAACTCATACCTAAAAGGGAATATTCCTTGGTTATTGCAGACATTCCTCATGGTTTCAATTTTCTAAACATTAGATATGATAGTGAGCCTTACACCTATCAAGCTTTTAATAAATTGGTTACGGACTTGCAAGAAGTCACAACATCACCACTTTGGAGATTTGTGACATTTCATTCAGGCACACAATTTGCAATGTTATTAACAAGCTTCAAGGGAAAATCAAATTCAAGGATGCAACTTACATGGTAAGACATTGAAATTGTATGTTTAATTAATGTAAAAAAAATATGTACAAAGTGAATTGAACTTTTACTATGGCGTGTTATAGACGAAAGTCAAATCTTATTTCTTTCGAAGATCAACCAATTACAAGTGATTGTGAGTTCATCCATGTTGAATGTGGGGAAAAATATGATAGCTATAAGTCTATTCTTCTTAACCAAGTAGATGGAAAGAGTCATAGCCAAGTACTGGTTCATGATGCTGTCGTAACATGCAAAAGATGCAAAAGGAGAGATAGTTAACATTTATAAAAAACAACAAACATTGATTAACTATCTTATAGATTTATGTTCAAACGAAGGAGATTGGGTTTTGGATTTATTTTCAAGTTCAGGTAAGTTTTATTTTCCCCTTTTTTTGTAAGTTTGGTAGGACTACATCTTCATCATGTCCAATATATCACCCCAATTGGGGTAGGGAATTGAACCGGTGACTTCACAACAAGGAGTGCATTAACATAGCACCCAACCACCCTCTATCCAAGACCCCATGGACGTTCAGGTAAGTTTTATTATATAAAATTGAATTTTAATACTTTCTTTTATTGTTTTTATGTGTTTATACTAATTTAATTACTTATTATTTTTGTGCTTGATAATTAGGTGCAACACTAGCATGTTTCCTACAAAAAGGAAGAAATTGCATTGTGATTGAAAGAGACCCACTACAATGCAATTTTATTCAAAAAAGAATTAATTCTCTTCAATTTCTTCCAGATCTAGTGCAAGAAGTTGGTTTGAGGAAAATATATTTTAATGAATCACGTGTGGAAAAAAAGGCAAAGAAACCTCAACCACCATTATATGGAATGATTGGAAAATGACACTTTGGGAGATTTTCAAACATAAAAGATCCACTAGAAGAGGAAAATGAGGAAACTCAAGCAGAAAATATTGTAGAAGAAGAAAATAATGAAGCTAAAGAAGATGATGAACGTGGATTATATCATATTGTTGATGACATTTAAGTTATGATTGCAAATCAAGCTCAATTTTGAGAGACCTTCATTAGTTTTACTTGTAATGTTTTGACTTTGACATTTTATGAGAAGAATGGACATTTGATTGTTGTTGTTATATGTTCAATATTTATATTATCTGTTTTCACTTTAATTTTGATGCGAATCAATTTTTTTGTAAAAAAGCAATGATTACTATTATTTTTTAACATAAAGTTCATAAAAGGTACTATTTTTTAAAGTTTTTTATTAGGATTTTCCCATAAAAATCATTTATTTGACATGTCATTTTTGACAAAAAGTATGAAAATGTGTATTTTTCATTAAATTTATATTGAAAATGTGTTTTTTTGTCAAATGTTTAAAATTATTGGTTTTTAAGTGACAATTATTTGATTTCCATTGAAATATTAGTTAACATCACATAAACAGATATAAAATACTAACTTTAAAATATTAACCATTTTTTATTTTTATTTTTTTAACTACGCGAAAAAATTAAGATTTCATTACAAAAAAAATTGAAAAGAAAAATGAAAACACAAAAATACATAAATACACTTTAAAAAGTCTTATTGGAAGAAGAAGGCATTAGAAAATTTAAAGTGCCAAAAATATGCTAAAAAATGGTGTATTCTGCATCACTACTTTTCAAAATCGGGTGATTTTTTGCTAACTCAAAAAAACGGGGACTAGGTAATTTTCTTGTTTGATTGGTAACTATGTTCACATTCAAATAACTCAACTCTTATTATGGAACAACCTTTATTATATGTTTCAAAACCACCTTTTCCTGAGAGAATAAAAATTGATGAAGGGAGAGAAAAATAGATTTTATTGCCTGATTATGACATGCTATATGAACTAAAGAATGTTTACATAAAAAATATTTTACTACAAGCCATTAAGGAAAACCAATTTTCGTCAAGAAAATTAGGGAATTGAGCATAAAAAGACGAGGGAGAAAAAGAAAGGAAGTCAAAAGAATCTAACTAGTTGGAAAAATTGCAGATATCATGATGGGTACGACAACAATTCATAAATATCTTGATCCGGGAAGTCCCATTGTGAAAACACACATCAATGTTGTAGAGATCCCAAATCCATTGATTGATCTAGGAGTAGTTATAAACATCATGAGTAAACTAACTATGAATCAATTAAAACTTTCTAATATTTAATATACACCTACATTATTACAATTGGTAGATAGATATGTAATCAAACTTGATGGCGTATTAGAGGATATATATGTATCCTTAGATTCTTGGGAATACCCCGTCGATTTTATGATTTTAACACCCAAGAATAAATTAGGAGGACATTCATTGATTCTAGGAAGACCATGGCTAGCTACAACCGATGCTTTTATAAGTTATAGATCCGGTGATATGTTCATTTTTGATGGGAGCTCAACAAAGAAATTAACATTGTAGCCACCTACAAAAACAAAAATAGAGGTTGAAAGTGAAGAATGGATAGATGATGACATTGATATAAGAGCAATCTTTGCTACTTCACAAAAAGATGAGGAAGATAAAATTT
This sequence comes from Pinus tabuliformis, assembly GCA_031772625.1. NCBI lineage: Eukaryota > Viridiplantae > Streptophyta > Pinopsida > Pinales > Pinaceae > Pinus > Pinus tabuliformis. The sequence goes on along the minus strand of CM062817.1, from coordinate 502,833,940 downwards.
TGAATTTAATGGAAAATAATGAATCTTCATCAAATTGTGAATCTAGTCAAAATTTTCAAGAACAATGCAATATTGAATATTTATCATCTCGTCAACTATCCTTGTATTCTATGGAAAAATTTGGCAATTCTACAATTGAAATCTTTCAAGGAAAAAATTTGAATATCAATAATAATTTGGAAGAATTTCGAAAGAAAAAATTAATAAAAATGTTACAAGAACATTCCTCTGCCTATGCATGGGAATATGCTAACATGAAGGAAATTGATCCTAATACTTGTATACATCATATCTATATTGAAGAAATTCCAAACAAATTTGACAACCTCAAAGAAGAATGAATCCAATTATAAGGGAAATTGTTAAGGAGGAAATAAAAAACTGTTGAATGTCAATTTCATCTATCTAATATTAGATAGTCAGTGGGTTTTACCCTTAGTAATTGTTACTAGAAATAGTGGAAAATGGAAAGTATGTATTGACTATAGGGAATTAAAAAAAACCACTTTAAAATATCATTTTCCACTTCCTTTCATAGGTTAGGTTTTAGATACATTGGCAGGAAAGAAATATTTTTCATTCTTAGATGGTTTTAGTGGGTATAATCAAATCCATGTAGCCCTAGAAGACCAAGATAAAACTACCTTTACCTGCACATGGGGAACTTATGCTTACTGAGTACTTCCTTTTGGATTATGTAATGCACCTGAAACATTCCAAAAAGCAGTATTAGGCATTTTTTCTTATATAATTCATGATTGTGTGGAAATGTATATGGGCGATTTTATAGTTTATAGAAATTATTTTGAAGAAGCTCTTAAAAATTTGGAAATATTTCTCATTAGATGTAAAGAGGCAAATCTCTCATTAATCCATGAAAAATGTTTTATGATGTTTACTGAGGGAATTGTTTTAGGACACCATATTTCAGGAAATGGAATTAGATTGGATGCATCTAAATTAGAAGTTATTTCTAAATTATCAATTCCAACCTGTCAACGAGATGTTAGAAGTTTTCTTGGTTTCACTGGTTATTATAGAAAATTCATAGAAAACTTTACAAAAATTACATCTCCACTTTTCAAACTGCTCACAAAAGACTGTGAATTCAATTGGAATTTTGATTGCCAAAAGACCTTTGAAACACTAAAAGAGAAAATCTCTGAAGCACCCATTCTTAGAAGACCAAATTAGAAACTACCTTTTCACATTTCAACTGATGCTTCAGACACATCATTAGGAGTTGTACTAGGAAAACAGGATTTAACTCCTTATGCCATTTATTACACCAATAAAAATTTGACTCCTGCAGAGTTAAATTATAATGTAACAGAAAAAGGAGTTTTTAGTTTTTGTCCATGTTATTAATAAATTCAGACATTACATAACTGGCTACAAAACCTTTGTACATATAGATCATTCTACAATTAGGTACTAAATGAATGAACCTGTCACTAATGTTAGAATTACAAGATGGTTGTTGTTTTTGTGAGAGTTTAACATTACTATTTTGGATCGACCTGGGAAACCAAATAGAGTTGTTGAATTTTTGTTTAGAATTCAAAATGATAATAATGATGTACCTATAGAAGAAAATTTCCCTGATGAATATCTTCTTATAGTATCTACTAAATCATCTTTGTTTGCAGATATTGCTAATTATTTGGCTATAGGGAAGTTACCATCATATTTATCTCCTCACGAAAAAAGGAAGGTAATTCAAATTAGTGCATCCTATTAATGGATAAATGAATAATTATATAAAACATGGCTAGATCTGATCATCCGAAGGTGTGTTAGAGAAGATGAAGTACCAGAGATATTGAAAGCCTTTCATGATGAGCCATGTTGAGGACACTTCGTTGACAAAATAACTTCCTACAAAGTCCTTCTCTTAGGATATTATTGGCCTTCCCTTTTTAAAGATGCCAAGGAGTATGTCAAGAGATGTGATAGTTGTCAAAGGATGGGGAAACATGTTCCCTCTGATGAAATACCTCTACAGCCTTAAGTACTTGTTGGACGTTTTGAAAAATGGGCTCTAGATTTTGTTGGTCTAATCAATCCACCATTGAGACAAAAAAGGTACATTCTTGTTTGCACTGATTATGTTACAAAATGGGTAGAATATAAATCACTTCCTTTTTCTACCGAAAATACTGTAGTTTCATTTCCTTTTGAAGATATCATTACTCATTTTGGTGTCCCCAGGGAAATTGTCATAGATCAAGGTACTCAATTCACATCCAAGTTGGTACAAAAGATCATGGAGGAGTAAAAAATCAAACATTTGAAGTCCACTCCATACCATCCACAAGCAAATGGACAAGTAGAGTCCACTGATAAAGTAATTGAAGCAATTCTCACCAAAATTGTGCATCTATATAGAAGAGACTAGGCAAAAAAGCTTCCAGAATTTTTATGGGTATACCGTACCACATGGAGAATGTTATGAAACCAGCTCACAAAAAGATAGAAAGGAGAGATCCACACCTTAGAATTCAACCTCTTCGAGGGGGCAACCTCCTTTACATTACATAAATGAACAATTCTTGGATGATACAAATGAAAATACCTCCTTTCTATATATAGGAGTCTAAGTGGTCCCAATACAATCAAAGCCTACATAACAATAATATTGTAGGGCACAACAATAACAATGGTGGGCTTCTATGTGGCATAATAGTAACAATATGGGCACTACATGGGTACATCAATATAATATGTGGGTTATACTAATAACAATAAGGGGTTACACTAGTAGTATAGGGGCCTAACATGCCCCTCTCCTTCAAAAAGCGTTGTCCTCAACGCTTAAGTAGTTCTTGATGCTTCTATATAAAATTCTTGTCCTCCCATGTGGAATATTCAGCAAGTAAGTTCTTCCACTTAATGAGATACTCTGAAATTGATCGATTTCGTAGCTGTCGGGTTCTTGTTTCTGTGACTGCTCCAGGTTCCAATATGATTTTTCCTTCGTCTTCAATTTCTGGCAATATTGCTTGAATTGGGATCTTTTGCAACTTTTGAATAAGTGGCCATACTTCTTCGTTCTTCTTCCATTCATCCGTTGCTTTGTTTATCCAATTTGATTGGATAATATAAATAGCACAAAACAATGCTTCCACATCCTCATCCTTGAAGCGTCTTCCCAGTCGGTAAGGTCGCCATTTTTTAAGTGCATGTAGTATTGCCAACATTTCCTTCTCATAAATAGCTTGCTTGAGATGTAGTAGTAAAAATACCCAATCACTCACATCAAAACATTTTTCACTACGATGTTGATCTACCTGTTGTTTCATTTGATTTTGCACCGAAGTGGCATTATCCTTTAAAAGTTGGAGAACTTGTTGTTGATGGTCGATATGATCTTTCTCTACTTCAACCTTTTTCTTCTTGATATGTCCTTCTATCTTTTGAGGAGTGGTAATTTCTTCCACTCCTTTACAAGATATGGCCGGATTCATTTCTTGATGCTCGATGTGATCTTTCACTTCTTGAACATTTTTCTTCTTGATGTGTCCTTCTATCTTGATAGTTTGAGGAGTGGTAATTTCATCCATTGAATTACAAGATATGATTGGATTCATTTCTTCTTTCTCGATGTGATCTTTCACTTCTTGCACCTTTTTCTTCTTGATATGTCCTTCTATCTTGAGAGTTTTAGGAGTGGTAATTCTTGCCAATGCTTTACAAGATATGGTCTGATTCATTTCTTCTTTCTCTGGGGTGGTGTCCTGACGTATATCCTCTTCTTTTGATGTTTCTTGATCCTTTTCTTCCTCCTCTTCATATTCTATGTAAAATAATTTCTTCTCAGCACACCTATGACCTTTACTGCATTTGCTATCACAATTGTAACAAAGCCCTTTTTCTCTTTTTTCTTCCAATTGTTGTGGTGTAACCCTTGTAGGTTGTGGAAGGCTGGGAGAAACAACACTTCCATCTTTATAGTTGTGAGGGGTATGCTTCCTGGTTTCCATAATTTTGCTTTCCATTATGTCACAAAGCCCTTTTACTCTTTCCAATTGTTGTGGTGTTGCTCTAAAGAAGCTGTTGCTCTTTATATCCTCATAATGTGCTATCATTTCCTCCGTGAAAATTGACCACGTAACAAGTTTTTTACGAGAACAAAGCCCTTTGTACCATAAAAATTGATCTGGTTCTAAATATGAAGATGCAATACATACCTTTTGTAACAGTTGTACACCATGTATATCAAAATATTGCTCCATCTGAAGTATCCAATTTACCGGATCCTTGCCATCAAACTTCCTCATCTTGCTTTTTCTTGATTTTAGGAGCTCTACCTTGAAACGACTGTAACTCTATACTTTTGGATCTTTAAGTTCTAAAATTGTGACCTGTAGTATCCCTCTGTGTCCTCTTTCCAATGCCACAAGTCTGATCCAAATTGGATTCTCCAAGAAAACGTTATGCACAATCTCCCGCAGTGACCTAATTATAGACTAGTTCCGTAGAGCGAACTTGTATGAAGTGCCACATGTCACTGTTTCAACCTTTGACTATGAAAAATATATAAAAAAAACCTACAGTCCGTCCTCTTTCTGTACCTTCTTACGAAATTTCAATCCGATGCTCAGAAAGAAAGTTATGACGATTTTCCCCAGGTCACCTGTTTTGAGTGTAATTCAGGAGTCTCCCAAAAGACCAACTTCCGAAGATCATATCTCCGAAAATATCGCTCGAAGAGATCTGAAATTCGGACCCAAGGTTTAGCGCCAAGTCTTCTCAAATGGGTTTTTTTTGTGACGTCTGAAACATCACAGAAAAAAAGTTATAGCGAAAATTCCATGATGACCTGTTTGGAGCAGCGAAACCCTAGAATCCAAAGCTCTGATACCAAATGTTATGAAACCAGCTCAAGAAAAGATAGAAAAGATAGATCAACGCCTTAGAATTCAGCCTCTTCGAGGGGGCAACCTCCTTTACATTACATAAATGAACAATTCTTGGATGATACAAATGAAAATACCTCCTTTCTATATATAGGAGTCTAAGTGGTCCCAATACAATCAAAGCCTACATAACAATAATATTGTAGGGCACAACAATAACAATGGTGGGCTTCTATGTGGCATAATAGTAACAATATGGGCACTACATGGGTACATCAATATAATATGTGGGTTATACTAATAACAATAAGGGGTTACACTAGTAGTATAGGGGCCTAACAGAGAAACACTACAAGGCATACTCCCTATGAAATTGTTTATGGGAATCAAGTCCCTTTTCCTATTGAGTTTTAAGTAAAAACTTTCAAGACAACACTTAAATTGGGTCTTGATCTTTCAGAGGCACAAAAACAAAGAATGGAGCAGCTAAATGAACTTGATGAGATAAGACAAGATGCAATCCAAAGAACCAATCTAGTTCAACAACAGAGATCCATATGGCATGAAAAATATATCAAAGAAAGAAAGTTCCAACTAGGATATTGGGCATTACTTTTTGATTCAAAGTTCAAAGATTTCCAAGGGAAATTTCAAACTCATTGGCTTGGGCCCTATGAGATTGAAACAATCTTTGATAATGGTGCAGTTAGGATTAGAACTATTGATGAAGAAAGGACCACTTTTCTTGTGAATTGTCAGCGGTTAAGAATCTACCATAAGTCATTAACAAAGGAGGGGTCTATCAAACATTTGCAAGACAACATTGATTTCTAGTTTGTTAAGAAGGATTTTCCTTCTCCTCCAACTTGACTTATAAGTCTTTTTATTTTCTAAAAAATCATAAAATAATAAAAAATAATAGAATATATATATATATATATATATATATATATATATATATATATATATATATATATATATATATAAGAATAAAATTTGTATAAACATAAAAATCAACATTGTTGGCATATTTATATAGAAAATTTAGGGTGAAAACCAAGTAATTTTGGCATTCTAAATTTTCTTTCCCATTCCCATTTTATTTTTGTCCCTCTTTTTATTTCTAGAATAAAATAGTTATAGAATGGAAGACCTTCTTGAAAAACCCATGTATGGATATCATTATTTTAAGAAAGGAATTCCTGGTATAACACATAAGGATAAATGGAGAAATTTGTTGCTAGTCATTCAAAAATTTGTCACCTGTGAAGGAAGATTTGGTTGTATGTTCTTTTAACACATTCATTTGATGATGCATTTTCTTGAAGAGAATGAAATAAATCTTCCCTATTTTCTGTTAAATAGCTTAAGGAAAATGTCCGGAAATGTTCAGAAAATGATTCATTTCATAGAAAACACTTTCTATCACCACGACCTTATAAAAATAATCATATAATTTCACCTTGAAAGACTAGGAGATAATTGGGATAACTTCCTAGTTAGAAATCATTTTAAGGAGGAGGATCAAGAGTCACCTAGCAACAACAAATAAAAAAGAGGAACGAAGAGAATATCTGAGAATCCTATTAAAAACTTACCTCAACAACAACCACAAGAATAGTTAGAGGATGAGACTCCTATTGCCAAAATTTTAGGAAGTTTTAAAAGGAAATCTATTAGAAGAAAGAAAGCCAGTAAAAAGGAAGAAAACACATCCAAGAAAACAGAGGAAGATTAAATAGAGAAGAAAAGAGTTAAAACTAAAAAAACCTTTTCCAGCATATGTAAGAAGAAGCATTAGGCTTAATAAAAAACCATCTCAAAAATCTACAGATGTGGTTAATTTGGAGGAAGAAGAGAAAATAGAAACTCTATCACATACTATCATCTCACCTGTTAATATCTGAGGTAAAAAAACACCAGAAATAGATCTAGTACAACAAGAAATCTATGACTACATTGAGTCTCTAGAGAGGAGAGATGTAGAAAAGGCATCTTGTTCTACAGTCCATGAAAAATAAATCCAGTCTAATAGTCCACAAGAACCTCCACTCGTAAAAAATATGAAACAAGAAGTCTTTGAGTTGGAGACACTAAATAGACATCTTAAGAAAGAACATGAGACATTAAAGATGTAGAATGATATACAAAGGATTGAGAATGATTACATTCTTCTAAATATGATCAGAAAATGATCGTACATGACGTTTTTCTCAAAAATGAAAGTCAAAGGATGCTTTTAAAAATAGTCCCATTGCATAGATCTTTTTAATTTGAATCTAATTCAATTTGAATGGGCTAAAAATGAACTTTGGATGAAGAAGTTATTGAATAAATAAGTTTTCCCATTGTCCTTTGAAAGGAGGTAAATTCTTATAAAAATGGCCTAAAAGGCTCATTGAAGAAATTGCATTTGAAGGGTTAAAAGGAGGACTTAGACCAAAGGCCAAAGGACTCACCTGATAGTGATCTCCGACATATTGCATCTGAGGAAGGCCTTAGTGCAATATCGAGACCCCAGGTGGAGCTGATTGTGATATGTGATGATCGGCGTTGGCGATCGGCGATTGGCACAGTCAAAAGGAAGACCCCCAGGGCCGTTGTGACAATGATATTGTGATATGATGATATAGCAATGGGGCTGATAGCGATACACCGATATCAGCGATCGGCGATCGGTGATCTCTGATACAAAGGGTTGTTACAAATGAAATATGTCGATAGCGATATGAAATGCGCCGATACCAACGATCGGTGATCGGATCGCACAAATATAAAGGGGCCATTGACACAACATGATTGCGATTAGCGATTAGGGCGTGGACCCGATAGGGTTTATAAATGCGGCTACATAATATTTGAAATCTGGATTTACAGGATTTCTTTGTATTACTGTGTATTTGGGTTTTTGGCCTACGAAATGCGATTGCGGTATTGCAATAAAGGGATGGACGCGAAAGGGTTTATAAATGCGACTACATATTATTTGAAGTCTGGATTTTCAAATTTTCAGTGTATTCCCAGGTCTAGTCACAGCAAAGACAAAACAACAATTGATTCCCTTAAATAGTCATCGTTGGAGGCCTACCTCAGACCGGTGGTTGATGAAGTTCCGTTGTGCTGCTCCAGCTTCTATTTCTTTCTCTTTAATGAGCGCTCAACTTGAAACACCACAAGAAAACAATAGAGCACGTAACCAAGAACAACAATGATCTATTTACTCATAAAGTCAAGAAATCATGAGCTATAAAGTAAATTACATACAACACATAGGAAATCATCATTGATTGTATTAATAATAAATCAAGAGCAAAGCTTACAACCAAGTTTTGATGTTGCAAGCCTTCTCGGAGGGTCCAGCTAGTATGTTTCTTCAAGCATTCACTCTCAAGAATGGGTCTTCCAAATAGACAATATCTCTCTCTCTCATTCACAAGCTTCAATACAAAGTTAAGGGCACTCCACAACCTCCTATCAAACTATTAACAATCCCACACTTGTCACACTCACACCAAAGCTATCTACAAAGCTCAAAAGCACTAGCAACATTGTCTAACCAAAAGAACTCCAAAACTAGTAACTAAGGAACTAGCAGATCATAGCAATGGTGAGTGATTTTATAGGAGAAGGAGTCTCCATGAAATGAGGAAGAGGGAGCTTATCCTCAAGGAAGGCAGCACAAAAGACGGAACTACCATCCCAGAGGGGAAAGGGCGACCCAAACTGACCCAACAACCAGGTCTAGAGACATCTAGAAGGCCGACTGTTGGAACAAATTCACCCAATCTGGATCGTCGTTGGTCGTGAACTAAGCCTCAGCGACGACATTGCTAGGAAGCAATGTATGAAGACCGATCGTCATTGTAGATGGTTAATAGAAAATGGTTAATAGCCTCGCACCGGGGCTTGAAATTTGACCATTGCGAGAAATAGGTGTACACTTGTGATAGAGTCGCAATGGGACCGTTTATGACAGAGGTCCATCGCATATATTAAGTGTACTCTCACGGCGAGGCAGAAAACTTAGGAAAATGAGGGTCAATTGGCAGTGTTATAGACATTTTTGTGCCTTACAGCATTGAGCATGAAATGTCCATAATCTAAGGGATCCAAAGTCCCTAAACATGTTGTTCCTACCCCTAGAGGAACAAGGCTAACAAACCACAGCAATTCACAAAAGTTCTCCACCAGAAACTGCTCAAAAACAAGTCAATTCAGGATCATTTCAGTGGCTACACTAGCTGTTTGCGCTGAATGTCAAAGCCAACACTGGCTACCTGCGATGAATGTCAAAGGGAACACTGGCTACCTGCGCTGAACGAGAGTGGACATGTGGCAAGTTCATTTCTCAAGGTGTCAAAACCCAGGAAGTTTCCAAAATGACACTTGCCTCAGGTAATTCGACTGGTGATGAGTAATAGGTTCCAAATCTCCAAGTGGAAGCAAGAAGCTCCAAGTGGAATCAAGAACTGACAGAGGGAGAGGACACTAGTCAGATCTCAAGCTGACTTATCCTCTCTCCAAACATCTATATATGGATCTCTCCTCCATGAGATCTAGGGGTTGGAATTTTGTTATTGCAAAGAATTGCTGTTGGTTTGAGATTGGAATCATTGGGTGCTTAATGCTTTGAAGGGGGTGAAGATAGGAATTCCATTTGCTGGGAAGGAGATGCTGGATTGGAGCCCTCTGGGTTGTATCTCTTCCTGAACCTTGTTATTCATCAATAAAGCTATCTTGGTTTCTCCTATATACTGATGTGTCTTTGATGTATGATTGCATTAGTGTATTTGGTTTATTTCTAATCCTAAACTAGTTATGAATGTGAATATCTGTCTTTGTGTAGTGTTCTTCTCTTATCACAAGTAGCTGTTCTCTTGTGATCTTGCAGGAACCCGTTGAAGCTGGACATGCAAGAAGGCAAGTAGCTGTTCTCTTGTGATCTTGCATGAACCTGTTGAAGCTGGGTGAGTGAGAAGGCAAGTAGCTGTGAACTCCCAAAGAGAAGAGAGACCGTATCGAGGGACAAACGGAAGACACCGGTAAGTCTATTTATCTCTCTTCTTTCACATTTCATAAAGGAAGAAACCAGAATAGTTGTCCTTGTTTGTTGCTAAGGCACTATCACACCTTAGGTGGATAGGATCGTCCTGCATAGGCATTTTTCCCCACAACAAATTGGCGACTCCGCTGGGGAGATTTGTTTAGTCATTTTATTTGTGTTTCTATCATTGTTTGTTTCATAGACTTGACAGCAACAATCAAACTGCATCTGTTATTCCCAGATGCAAAGTAGACAGTTGCTGCTTTGATCCAATCACTGGACTTGTCTATGACTTGAACAAATGGACTCACAAATGATTTGATGATCCTTTGTGATAGATCTTAGTACTTCCTCAAATCATCCCTTTGATTGCACCTTTCTTGTTGCTTTTATTTGGCCTGAAACAGTGGATTAAATAGCAATCTGTGACCCAGAACCTGTAAGAAACGAGAGTTTCTCCTTCAGCGCAGACCCAGTTAAGGGATTCTGCATTTCAACGTAGGTCCCGTGAAGGCTACCTGCGCTGAATGTCAAAACCCCTGTGTTGAGGTTGTGCTGAACCAGTTTGCCCTTATGCAGCTGGGGTTCTCTGCTCTGTTTTGCCTTGTTTTGATCTCTGATTTTTCTAGCCTGTAACCAGCATAGGTACCAATCTGATAACTCCTTTTCTCTGCTTAGATTCCGTCTCCTTTTGTACAAAAAGACTGTGAGTGTTTTTATGTGTTTGTGGCATCATTTGCAGTTTTCCTTTGCATGAGTGAAATAATCATCTTGTAGCCCTTGATTCAAATCTGTTGATTGTGATCTTAGGAGAGAGTCCATTGACTATTTGCAGTTGATTATACATTTACTCTTGCTTATTGGTTTGAGTTTGTCTCTTTTAAGTGTCGAAACAAGTATTCATTTCGAAAATCGTTAAGTGTTGTAATCTCTTCTACCCTCTCTGATTTCGAAAAAGTAAACTTGTTTGTATTTGTCATTTAAAAGCGAATTCAAAGTTGTACAAAAAGCTTTCTTTGTAGGCATCAATACTAAGAAAGCGGAAAACAAACACCTGCATTGTGCATTTGCATCTTGATAGTTTGCATGTTGGATTTAGGAAAAGTGCATTAGAGTGTGCTGATTGCTCTTTGAGAAAAGATGGTGTCTTTCTTTTCCCTTAGTAGCTAGGATTTTCAAAGTTGAAAAGATATAAAGCTTGCTTATCATCTTTAGACTGCATTTAGGAATTGTGTCATACATCTCGTGGTGAACCTTGAAAGGCAAACTTCTAAAAAGATCAACCTAAAATAAATTGAATGAACTTAACAACGCTTTGTAACTTAACGCACAACATAGAGGTCTAGGCTAGAGACGTGTTCCGGCGTCGTTAAGCCTGGTGACTGTCGATCTCATGGATGGTGGGTGATTCCTCCTGAGGGACGATAGCGCCAGTACGGATTGTGCTCCCACGTATCGTCACGTATATATTGGGAGACCCCTATAGGCATAAAACCTTTATCCTTAGGAAGCCGTGTCGGCCGCCCTACTGATCGCAATGCACTGAACACAGCATTCAGGAAGATCGACCACCCGTACCCTAAAAAGTATTCTGCGGTTTTGCGAAAAGTTTGGCACACCCTCTGCCTAGAACTCCAGAGCAGTTCCTTTTGGCCTTTTTCAGACTCTATAACAGAAAAAGTCCATCCGAGCATTTGTCACTTCGGGCTCGTTAAAACATCGAAGGAGACTAGAGTCATCTTTAGCTTTTTCTTGACTCTTTAAAATTGAAAAAGCAAGTTGTGTCTAAGCGTCGTTAAAAATTTATTTTAAACGGAACAATCACCCTTTATTCCTACGTTGATCTTTAGGTTGAAAAAATGGAGCACACCAACCAAGGAGTTCCCCTTGGTGGAAATCCTAATCCCTTCTCCTCTTGGGGAGATGTTGGTGCGCTCCATATGGCCACATTGTCGCTTCCAGGACTGACAATTGGCCTGCCGGTCTGGCTCTTTTCAACCAATGTCGTTCAAACCACCACTATTCCTGAACAGTCAAGTCAACAGTTAGACCAGACCAGAGTTGCCAACCAGCCTTCTACTTCATCTAACTCTTCCTCTCCTCCTTCCTCTTCGCTTGACAGAATTGGTAAAACAAAAAACCAAGTTCCTAAGGAGAAGAAGGAAAAGAAGAAGAAAGAGAAGAAGAAGAAGGAGCCAAAAGCGACTAGGGGCAAACAAGTGTCGTCTGACAAGAATCCACACACAGCACTGACTAGGCCTAAATCGCCATGTGTCATATGCAAGGGAGACCACTTCCACAGAGATTGTCCCTGCATCCCTCGGATACTAAGGGACTGGTCTCCCTGTTTGCACAATTCGGTAGCATCAACCTCTGATAGCCATGTTGACTGCTCACCGTCAACTAGTGAAAGTGAAGCCACAAGACAGAGAGGGAAAGCTAGATTTCCCTGCAAACTGTGTGAAGGCAACCATGCCATCCACCATTGTCCCTTCTTAGATGAGGCTAAAAGAGTTCTGGAAGATCGCCCGATTTTACGAGCGCAACTTCCTCCTGGATATCAAAAACTCCTGCCAAGTCCTTCACTAGTTGAGAACCCGGCCGACCCGCCCAGGTGGTCAGCCGAAGCACCTATCATTGAAGATGAACCGTCTGGATCCATGCCTGACGAAAGTCAAAAGGTTGAGACGGCAGTTGACCCGGTTTTGCCTTCAGAGGCTCTATCTTCGAATGATACCATCACAGAAGAGAATAAAGACGACACCGTCCAAATTCTCTTCATCAACACTGACTCTGATGAACACAGGGGCAATGCACCCATTCCTTTATCGCAGGAAGGAAGTTCGTCAGAGCGATATCCGGCCGTTTATTCGGTCCCACCACCAAGCAACCTAGTTGTCTCGTTCGACTGGAACCAACTAGGCAGACCCAGGTTGCCAGCAAGCATACCATTCAGAATTATCGTTCAAATATACAGAATGGTAATGGCTGGCACTATCATTGATGAGAGGGCATCTGTGAGTATCCTTTCCTCTATTGCTTGGAAAGCGCTTGGCTCGCCAGCGCTTTTGCCTGAAATGAGAAATCTGTCAGGCTTTGATAAAGGAACGAGTCGACCTTTAGGGATCCTCCCCAATGTGCCCATAACATTGAAAGGGAAGACCGTTCAAATGAACGTGATGGTCGTTCAAGGACCCTTGGATTATAACCTACTCCTTGGATGAGACTATATATATTGCATGGGAGCCATCGTCTCCTCACTCTTTAGAGTAACGTGTTTTCCGCATGAAGGAAGAATGGTCAAGCTCGTGGACCAACTTTCATTTCCCAGATCAAGCATCGCAAATAGTCATGTACCATCCCTAAATGGTCTTTTCACGCAAGAAATGTCTCAACCCACGGTCCGTCCTCCTGATGAGCGCGAGTAATCCGGGAGGATATGACTGGAACCCAGGGGGCATGCGTCCTGGTCTGCTTCGGTAGGAAAACTTTGGGTATAGGGTAGGTTTCCGCGGGAGAATATGACTAGTCTGTACCCTGCCCATGCTGGAAGAGGGTTATTCTAGAATAAGATTCTCTTGTCAAAGTTACATGTTTGGCACTAAGGTCATTCACCTTTGTCTATCTCGGTAGACACCGCCGAAGAAGTGTTTTGTTTGAAAGATTAACGGAACAATCTTTGGGTAACCTGAAAGAGGTAGGCCTTTCCTGGTAGAACAAATGTTTTACTTGCAAATTGAGGGGTAACTTCGAAATCATACTTTATACCTGGGGGCATGCAAACCTTTTGGAGTGCAAGCAAGGGGCGGCTATTTGTTTTTTTAAATTTTTAGGTCCTTCCCTTTAAACCTGTAGGTCTAACCCTTTAAACTTGTAGGATTAGTTGTTTCCGAACTTGCATAACGAAAGGATCCGGAGCAAAGCCTCGTGAGATGAAGCTCCATAAAAAATAGCATCTTCACGGAGACATTCTTATCATATGATTGGGTAATCGAGCAGTTTTAGCACACAGTTCATGCTCGTTAAAAAATAAATGCAAGATTCGAGCAGTTTTAGCACACAGTTCATGCTCGTTAAAAAATAAACGCAAGATCCGAGCAGTTTTAGCACATAGTTCATGCTCGTTAAAAAATAAACATAAGATCGAGCAAATGTTTCCACCCGCGTTTAAGCTCGTTAAAAAATGAACTATCCCGGTAAATAACCACTGTGAATGTAATATTATCAGCCATTAAAGCCTTGGTCGTGTTTGCACCGTCACCTCCACTTTTCCATTGGCCGATCGTTCACCTCCATATGATTGTTTACCCATTTTGAGGAACAGCTGCGAAGAGTGATTTCACCTAGCCATCCTTGTGACACTGCCGTGATTGGAAAATTCCAACCTGTACCTGGAATCAGCTGCTAGCCCCGTTTATCACTCGTTCCTCAAAAGACGAGTCTTCTTTAAGCTCTTTTCAACTGACTCGTAAAATATGAAAAGATTGCCGAGTCCTTGGCCTTCCAGATCGTTAAAGGGACAGGAAGAGCTATCCCTCCTCTAGATTTTAATCTTTTGGACCTGAGGGATTATTGCACAAAAAGATCGAGCGCTTGTTTTATTCGGCTCGTTAAAACTATCGAAAACCCATCCCTTTTGTATTGTTTTATACTTTTTCGGACTTAAGGGATTAGATGACGAAAAAGGACTTTTGGAGTTAACTTTATGTACCTTTTCAGACTCTCTAAAAATGAAAAGGACCGAGTTATCCTTGTCGTTAGACTCGTTAAAATCATTAAATAGCGACAAACTTGTCTTTAGACGAGAACGAGTTTCACTATCGCTAGGCTCGTTAAAATATAGCGATGGGCTTGCCCGAAGGGCAGGTTATAGAACAAGCATATGTTATCCTCCTCAATCTTGACAAAAATAAAGAGGTACTGGTCAGCAATGACTGGGGAAAAATTGGGAGAAACTCAAGAAAATTTTGATGGTAGCAAGTCGCTCTTGAACATGACACTTTTCCTCCGTACCACAATCGGGTTGGGTTGTTTCATTCACCGATCACATCCATGGTCTCGCCATACCATCCATATTTGGGGTAATGCTACCGATCCATCGTATCAGTGTCGCCACATGTTCAAGAGAAGTCGTTCAGAAAAGTCAACCGTGTCCCATCCACTTCCATACATTATCCTTCACCCTTTCATGACCGCCACCCTGAATCATATGTCACAGATCGTTTTCACCTCCATTAAAATCATTAGCTCCATTCCGTGTCACTGATGTGGGATTCATTAAGGCCCTCCTGTGACGGATCGCTTCTTGTCGACATCAGCTCATTATCCAAGAAGTTGATCTAGGAACAACCCCTTCAGTACTTTGAAGCTTGCATGCCTCAATGGCAAGTTTCTCACTTCCGGCGACAGGTATACATCAATGACCTTCGACCGAAAGATTTTGCGTGGTGTTCGACGCCAAGTCCTTTATTCACACCACGTGAATTGTACTGCAGTACCTTGAGGGTCATTATCATTATCGGTGATTCCTCTCGCGCTTGTTAACGGTTTACATCATTGACCGGTAATCAAGCGATGTCTTTCCATGTTCGACTTCAGAACATTTCTCACATGGATCGACTTGTACTTAGAGTGAAGATCGAACGAGTTTGAAGACCTCAGATCTAGTTTCATCCATCCGGGCTGCGATATATATTCAGGAAAGATAAAGACATTGACATGTACATCATTGCAGCAGATAATCATCCTACTCAAAGGATGATAATTTCATCAAAATTATCAGTCTACCATCAGACGATTGTCTGTTCTATGTACAGAAAAATGAATTTATAAAGCTGAGCATGGGAATGCCCGCCTCAGCTAGATCATGAAAGCAGTATGAAAAATAATGTATTGTATTGTATCTTATTACAGGTCTCCTCCCAGCATTGGATGAACTTCAGATCCCCCTGATAAAGCATTTCACCCGATAAACAGCCTCATACTTTAGGGGGCAACTGTTATAGACATTTTTGTGCCTTACAGAATTGAGCATGAAATGTCCATAATCTAAGGGATCCAAAGTCCCTAAACATGTTGTTCCTACCCCTAGAGGAACAAGGCTAACAAACCACAGCAATTCACAAAAGTTCTCCACCAGAAACTGCTCAAAAACAAGTCAATTCAGGATCATTTCAGTGGCTAGACTAGTTGTTTGCGCTGAATGTCAAAGCCAACACTGGCTACCTGCGTTGAATGTCAAAGGGAACACTGGCTACCTGTGTTGAACGAGAGTGGACATGTGGCAAGTTCATTTCTCAAGGTGTCAAAACCCAGGAAGTTTCCAAAATGACACTTGCCTCAGGGAATTCGACTGGTGATGAGTAAGAGGTTCCAAATCTCCAAGTGGAAGCAAGAACCTCCAAGTGGAATCAAGAACTGACAGAGGGAGAGGACACTAGTCAGATCTCAAGCTGACTCATCCTCTCTCCAAACATCTATATATGGATCTCTCCTCCATGAGATCTAGGGGTTGGAATTTTGTTATTGCAAAGAATTGTTGTTGGTTTGAGATTGGAATCATTGGGTGCTTAATGCTTTGAAGGGGGTGAAGATAGGAATTCCATTTTCTGGGAAGGAGATGCTGGATTGGAGCCCTCTGGGTTGTATCTCTTCCTGAACCTTGTTATTCATCAATAAAGCTATCTTGGTTTCTCCTATATACTGATGTGTCTTTGATGTATGATTGCATTAGTATATTTGGTTTATTTCTAATCCTAAACTAGTTATGAATGTGAATATCTGTCTTTGTGTAGTGTTCTTCTCTTGTCGCAAGTAGCTGTTCTCTTGTGATCTTGCAGGAACCCGTTGAAGCTGGACAAGCAAGAAGGCAAGTAGCTGTTCTCTTGTGATCTTGCATGAACCTGTTGAAGCTGGGCGAGTGAGAAGGCAAGTAGCTATGAACTCCCAAAGAGAAGAGAGACCGGATCGAGGGACAAACAGAAGACACCGGTAAGTCTATTTATCTCTCTTCTTTCACATTTCATAAAGGAAGAAACCAGAATAGCTGTCCTTGTTTGTTGCTAAGGCACTGTCACACCTTAGGTGGATAGGATCGTCCTGCATAGGCATTTTTCCCCAAAACAGGCAGCATTAGAGAGCATTTGCTTAATCTTCTTGTATTGGTGGGAAGATATGAGCATGCTTATTTGACACATGACACAGTAAAGGGACTGGGATGAGGACAGTGACAAATTATTGTGTAACAGATGCCCCCTACAGCATGAAGCCCGAGAGAGTGGGAGAGGTGAAATGCTTTACGAAACTGTATGAACTGGAACAACACCTGGAAGAACTTGTAGGCGCAAGTACAACTAATATCTCTGATAGTGAAATACATGTAGTCTAGGCATGGGCGCAGCCATCCAAAAGACATACAAAACTTGGTCTGTGGTATGGACGCAGCCACCCAGCTGATAAGACCATGATAATGATAAAGGTATGGTCATAGCCATCCATGAAGACTCACATATGATCGCAGCCATCCATCATAGAGTCATGTATATAATCACAAACCAATCCATGCAGCTCGAACATGAGTAATCTTAGTTCGGGGTCTTGAAACCCAACCGATCATAATACAAATTCTAGCATGCAAATAGATGTGCTGAAATTGAGCATGATAGAAATTCGCTTGATTGCTAGTCAAGGATGAAAACCGTTAACAAGCGCAAGAGAAACCACCAATAATGCCAATGGCTCTCAAGGTACTGTATAGTACAATCCACTAAGTGTGAAAAATGAGCTGAAGTCGAACACCCGTGGAATCACCTAATCAAAGACCAATGATGAAAGTCTATCGTCAGGTGCGAAGAACTTGCCATTGAGGCATGAAAGCTCCAAGGTACCGAAGGGGATCTGTAGATCAATCTCCTAGATAATGAGCTGGTGTCGACAGGAGACAATCCGTTGCAGGAGGGCCATAATGTTTCCCCCATCAACGACATGAGACGAGGAACAAGTGGTAGATGGTGAAGCAGAATATTAGAGGAGGAAGTAAGGGTGTGAAGTGCAGAAGGATTTTACTCTTGAACATATCGGCGACATGACTCTGAAATGTGGCAGCATTTTGATACCAAGGGATCAGAGGCTTGATGGAGACAACATGGATCATATGGAATTAAGCAAAATGACAACTCAAAACCCCGGAAGGCCAAATGATGATGTGTGGATGTCCCAACCTGACAAGAAGCAAAAAGTGTCGATGTTCAAGAGTGACTAGCTACTGCAGGTAACCAATGATGACTTCCAAATTTTTCCCCCACCATTGCTGGCGAGTACCCCAATTATTTTTGAAAACAAGCTTGAAGGGGATAGCATATGCTTGTAATATAAGTTTGACCTTCGGACGAATCCAACCTAGTGATAGTTTAACGAGCCCTAGGGAGGAGAAGCTCGAGTCTCGTCATGGTGACGAGTCCAATGTCGTCAGGGTTTAACGAGTCCGACATAGGTAAAACTCGGAGTCTTTTTCATGTTTAGAGAGTTTGAAAAAGACACGGAAAAGAAAACTCCAAGGGGGTCCTTTTTCGTAAATTTGTGTCCCTCGAGCCCGAAAAAGTAGAAAATAATACTCGAGAGAACCGCTTAACCATTACGATCAAGGAGTACTTTTCGTAATTAGTGGCCTCAATCCAAAAAAGTAGAAAAGCGATCGAAGACACGTCGTTTCATAACTAGTATCGAACCCAAAATGACAAAAGTCCGGCTATCTTTTCACATTTATATGGTCGGAAAAGAGCTGAAAGTGGACCACATTTTTTATTCCGTTTAACGAGTTAAAAATGAAAACTCGGCAATCTTTTCATTTTTTACGAGTAAGAAAAGAGCTAAAAGGAGACTCGTACCGGAGGAACGAGTGGTATAAAGGGTAGCAACTGGTTCTAAAAATGGTGGAACTGCTCAAAACATGTAATGGTCAAGAGGCTGGCTAATAAAACCACTTAACATTGTGGTTCCTCAAGAAAGGAAAAACAACCAAGTGAAAGCATATGATCGGCCAAAGAGATGGTGGAGATGGAATGAAACAACCAAGGCTCATCTAGTAGAATTTAGTGGATAAAAAACAACAATCACGAGATGTAAATTGGGTATGGGTTAATTTTTACACAATCTTGAACCATGGAGAACTCTGCTTGGATTCGGTTTCATGTTTACACAAGCTTGCAATGAAAAACTATGCTTGTTATAAGTTCAAATGCCCCCAGCATAATGACACAAATCGAGGTGCATGCCCCCCAAGCTTCATTGCATTCAACGAGGTGGATGGAATGAAGGTTCACTGTCGAGGATCTTGGAAAGACTCGACTCAAATTTTACAAGATCTGAGTCAAAGACTCGATTTGGAAAAGGGAGTTATTTCATTTTTTAATGAGGTTGACACAGTAAAAGAACTATCCTCATAACCGTTGTTTCATTTTTTAACAAGGTTGACACAAGATCAAGAACTTTCCTCAAGACCCCTTGTTTCATTTTTTAATGAGCTTGACACAAGACAAAGAACTATGCTCGATGATCCTTGTTTCATATTTTAGTGAGGTTGACACAAGAACAAGAATTCTCCTCGGCCTTGCTTCATTTTTTAACAAGGTCGATACAAGATCAAAACTATCCTCGGCACTCCTATTCATAGGCCATATGAGAACATGGCTCCCAAGAGGTCTTCGCGGGATGGAAGAAATGCACTCTGAGAGGAATACATGTCATGAGGCACCAATGACAGATTGGGTTCCAATGCCCCCAGTACATGATGTACGAGACCATCTGCATTATCATCAGTAGAGGTGGAGACGAAAAGGGTAGCCACATAATTGACATGTGGCAAGGAAGGTACTACTTGCGAGCAAGAACCAATAGGGGATGACAGCTACAAAGGAGGCATCGGGGGACTAAAGAATGATAATTGATCTATGGTCACCATTCTTCCATTGTGTGGAAACAAACCACATGGAAAATTGAAGAGACAAGGGCTCCCATGGCATAAACATAGTCACGGCCAAGGAGAAGATTGAACTCTAAAGCACCTTGGACAACCATTATGTCTATATAGACGGTTTTTCCTCCCAAAGTAATAGGGAACTTCGGAAGGATCCCTAAAGGTTCATTGGTTCCTTCGTCAAAGGCCAATAGATTCTGCATGACTGGCACAAGTTGTAGGGATCCCAAAGCCTACCAAGAAGTAAAAGGCATGAGGCTAACCTACACCCTCATCTAAGACAGTGCCAGGTATTTCCTTATCATAGGCATGTACTGTAGTCTGGAAAAGCACATAGGATGGATGGCGGAATGCACTCAAATGACACCAGTCGAAGGAAACGACTGAACTACTCGGTGGGGGAATCTTATGATTGCCCCACTGCTCTACAGGAACTAAAGAAGGACTCTTTTGATCAGCGGGGATAGGAGGATCATTCTCGGACTCAGGAGAATCTGACGAGACGAGAAGAACATGAGCATGATGCTCTTTCTAAATAGAGTGATCGACAGGTGGGGAATCCAACTCGACACTCTCTCCGACCAATGGTTGGTCTAGAACAGGCTTAGCATAGCCAGGTTTAGGAAGAGAAGGGTGGGCAAGAGAATAATCTAAGTTAATCTCTTTGTCAACCAGGAGAGGGTCTAAAGAGAGCCTCTGATAACCAACTGAAATTAGATGCGAAGATGCTGTAAGACTTTCCAAACTGACGAAAGCTTTATCCATGAGCGGACAAAGGTGAAGGGGATGGTTGCCTTCACACTGTCTACAGGGGAATCGAATCTTCCCTTTCTTCATACCGCTGCCATTTGATAGGGTAGCATCGCCATGAGCTTCATAGGACGACGAGGGATGAGCCAGATCATGAGACCATACTTCCAAGATCCTAGGAATTCTAGGACAATGACGAAGAAGATGGTCACCCTTACACAATTTACAAGGAAACTTAACCTTTCGCGGAGGAGCAGAGGGTGTTCTGACCTAAGATGTACTCGGAGCAATAGCTGGACAGGTGACCTCACGCTTATTGGACTTCTTCTTCTTCTTCATCTTCTTCTTATTTTTCTTAGTCTCCTAGTTACTCGATGTGAAACTTTCACCAGGCGAAGGAGGAGAGGAGGAGGAAGAAACAGGGGAAGAAGGCGTAGGCTCAACCTTGGAATCAAAATGTCGTGGTTCAGACGAAGGAGACGGTGGAACAGGAGTCACGACACTCAGGACCGCTGAGGTTGAAAACAACCAAACGGGAAGACCAATGGTTAACCTAGTCAAAGACAACGTTGCCATATACGAAGCACCAACATTTCCAAAACGCGGAAACGGACCAAGATTTCCATCCGGGGGAAGAACTTGGCTGGTAGACTCGGGGAATGTTGCCATTGGGAACGAGCCTGAAAAACAGTCTTATCACAAACAAGAACTCGAACTATTACCAGAAATATTTCGTGGGAGTAAATTTTATAACGTAGGAACAAAACTTGACCTTTCATGTTTCAAGAGTCGAGAAAAGGACGAAAAGGTGACTCTATCTCTTTCAAGGTTTAATGAGCCTGAAAGGACAAGTGCTCAGATGGACCTTTTATTTTAAGGAGTCTGAAAAGGAACGAAAGTGACTACTCTAGAGAACTAGGCAAAAGGTTTACCAAACGACCCGTAAAACTGCATATACACCTTGGCGATCATATGAAAACCAAGGACTTTCTGTACGGTAGTCAATCTTCCAAAATGCTATGTTCGGTGCATTACGATTTGCAAGGTGGTAGACATGGCTTCCTGAGGATATAGGATGATAACCTAGTGGGGTCTCCCAACATATACTCAACTGTACTGGGAGCGCAAGTCCGTACTAGCAGCTATTGAGTCACAGATAGAGGAATCACCCAACCTTAAGTGAAAGCAATAGTGACTAGGTTTAATGACGCCGGAGCACATATCTAGCCTAGACCTCTAAATAATGTACGTTAAGTTCCAATGTGTTGTTAAGTTCATTCAGTTCATTTTAGAGTTGATCTTGAATTATATTTCAATTTCCAGGCCTTACCGTATGTATATCAAAAAACCTAGGATGCAGCTAGAATGAGTAAAGCATCTTTCATTTCAATGAAAAACTACTTAAAGGAAGGTAGAAAGTTCATTCCCAAGCAGACACAAGCGAATGCAAACACTAAGAAAAAAATGCATCAGTACACTAATCTCATGATGCATTGATACTACTAGTGAAATATTTAGAGTTCTCTTTTCAATTTCTCAAACATGAAAATTTGAAATGCACATATACTTTCAATTTCGTATATCAAATGAATGCAATCCTTTAATTCTTTTTTGTTTTGAATTTAAAGAGACAAACAAGCAAGTGTGAATTGATCGATCCAAACAATTTTGATCTATGCTTGGTAGTGAAGAAATCGAATCAACATAAAAAATCGGTTCAATAATCGACACTAAAAATCAACCAGCAAGAAAACAAGCAGCAGAAAAGCCTCAAGCAAATCAATAAGATGGTTGCAGATGAACCTTGGATAGACAAGCAACCCAAGAAAACGGTTTGAAATGCTTAAGAGAGCTAGGTCACGGGGTCTAAAAACATAAGATTCACTCAAATGAAATCAACGAGACAATACCTTAACCAAAAGAAATCAAAACAAGCTAATGAGAGACAAGAAACAGCAGGGGATAAACAAGACTGATGGATTCAGGAGGTAAAGTTGTAAAAACAACTTTACAGGAATCGTCGTGGGTGTTACACTGACAACTAGAGACTAGTCGCTAGTGTTACACTGACAACTAGAGACTAGTCGCTAAAGTACACTTGTTTTCAGCGACAGTCTGATTTCAGGAGTCGTCGCGGGAATTAAACTAGCAACCCGAGACGAAAGCCAAATAGTCACGGGTACAAAGCTATAACATCAGTGACACTATTAGGCTATCTTCAGCGACGATCTTAATTAAGCAAAAAACAAAGTAAAATCACCTAAATGACACCAGATTATTCTTCCAGACAGTAAAGGGATTTCCCAGATTGACCCAGGTAACCCAAAAGATTGATGGTTTAACCCCAAAATTAAAGAGACACTAAATCAAAACCAAAAAAAAGAAATCAAGAGAGAAAACATACAAAGGATTCCCCAGTGGAGTCACCAACTTGTGATGCAGGAAAGTGTTCCCTCTGCGGACAGAGGAAACCCCTCTAGCCCTAGAGTGGGTCTAGTCACAGCAAAGACAAAACAAGAATTGATTCCCTTAAATAGTCATCGTTGGAGGCCTACCTCAGATCGGTGGTTGATGAAGTTCCGTTGTGCTGCTCCATCTTCCGTTTCCTTCTTCTTAATGAGCACTCAACCTGAAACACCACAAGAAAACAACAGAGCATGTAACCGAGAACAACAATGATCTATTTACTCATAAAGTCAAGAAATCGTGAGCTATCAAGTAAATTACATACATTACATAGGAAATCATCATTGATTGTATTAATAATAAATCAAGAGAAAAGCTTAAAACCAAGTCTTGATGTTGCAAGCCTTCTCGTAGGGTCCAGCTAGTATGTTTCTTCAAGCGTTCACTCTCAAGAATGGGTCTCCCAAATAGACAATATCTCTCTCATTCAAAAGCTTTAATACAAAGTTACGAGCACTCCACAACCTCTTATCAAAGTATTAGCAATCCCACACTTGTCACACTCACACCAAAGCTATCTACAAAGCTCAAAAGAACTAGCAGCACTATCCAACCAAAAGAACTCTAAAACTAGTAACTAAGGAACTAACAGATCATAGAAATGGTGAGTGATTTTATAGGAGAAGGAGTCTCCATGAAATGAGGGAGAGGGAGCTTATCCTCAAGGAAGGTAGCACAAAATACAAAACTACCATCCCAGAGGGGGAAGTGCGACCCAAACTGATCCAACAACCAGGTCTAGAGACATCTAGAAGGCCGACAGTTGGAACAAATTCGCCCAATCTAGATCGTCGCTAGTCGTGAACTAAGCCTTAGTGATGACATCGCTAGGAAGTAATGTATGCAGACCTGATCATCGTTGTAGATGGTTAATATCCTTGTGCTAGGGATTGAAATTTTACTATCGCAGGAAACAGGTGTACACCTGCGGCGAAGTCACAATGGGACTATTTATGACAGAGGTTCGTCGCGTATATTAAGTGTACTCTCGCGACGAGGCAGAAAACTTAGGAAAATGAGGGTCAATTGTTAGCATTAGAGAGCATTTGCTTAATCTTCTTGTATTGGTGGGAAGATATGAGCATGCTTATTTGACACATGACACAGTAGAGGGACTGGGATGAGGACAGTGACAAATTACTGTGTAACAATCAGAGAGGCTAGAAGCTCAAGAAGCTTAGAGCACTAACTGAAGGAGTCAAGTCCAGAGAAGCCTATATTTGTCTGTAGAGTATGGACAACTAGCGGGATAAGATGGTATTCTGAACCCATAGGTTCTGTTTTAAACCAGTGGAGTTGAGTGTGGAGCTTGTAAAAGAAAGATTACCATAATCCCAAAGAGCCTAATCGAGTTGATTAGAGCTCAAGGAGACGTAGCCCAAGATATCGGGGTGAACTCCATATTAAGCTTGTTGTCTTATGGTTTGTTTACTTGCTGCATCTTGTTGCTATGTGTATGATGTTTATTTGCTTCTTTTATTTACTGTTATCTGAGTTTTATTTTAACATAAAAAATTGAACTCAAAGCCCATAAACAGTTAAGGACAATCAAAAGCATATACCTACTTCAAGTTCTTTTAATTTTGCAAATTGTTAAGCATAAGATAGATCTTGGGAATATTTAAGCTTTGGAGTGGGAGAGGTTCTTGTAAGTTGACAAGAAACCTTTAGTGCTCCATTTCAAATCAGGTGGTATCAAAGCCTAAGGTTGATTAACCCCACCTTCAAAGAAGGTGATATCAAAGCTTAGGTTATACCAGAGAAAGTGGTATCATGATGTAAGTGATATCAGATTAGAATGTTTGATTGACAGAGCAATTTATATGATTGTTTGACTTGAAAGGTGTTCAAGCAATAGCAAGGATTTTGTTGTTTTATTGTTTGTAAACTAACTACTGTTTGAGTTTACATAAGTGAAAGCTATTGATAGCTAAGTCCAGGAGAGGACAAGAATGAAGAAGGGTTGAAGGCATTCTTCTTATCCCAAAGGACCTCAAAGCAATCCTTGAAGCACAAGAGATTTGTTGCAAAAGGTTGCTTGAATAAGCTCTTTGTTAATCTTGTTGAAGTTCTTTTTTTCATTTTGATAATGACAACTTCTACAAGTGAGTCCTCAAATTCTTCTTTCTTCACAAGATTCTTTGATGAAGACATGAAGCAAGACTTGTTCACCATGATGGATATGGTGAGAGAAATGTATGAGGATGGAAGGAAGAGCACCAGACTTAGAGAGCAGTTGAATTCCATGAAGAAAGAGAAGTGGTTTCTTTCTGACAAATTGTAGGAAATAGAGAGGCAAATTCATATTGCAAATATGAACCTAAAAAAGATGCATGAGTTAGAGACACAACGCTTTGTTGCCAAAGAAGCCTTGGTCAATTATTAGCTTGAAGAAGAGGTAAACAATTCCTATTTGTCTTCAATTTCCTCTAAGAATGTTTATATTGGTTCTTTTGAAAAACATACCAGAGGCATAGGTTTCAAGTTAATGTCCAAGATGGGCTATGAAGGAAAAGGCTTGGGCAAACATGCACAAGGTATTGTTGAGACAATAATGGTTGAGGAAAGGCCTAAGTATTTGGGTCTTGGCTATGGACAGTCTTATGTAGAAACTTCCAAAGCTACCATGAAGGCCATTGAAACAGTTCTAAGAAGGAGTTCCATTGCAGGTCTTCTACCTCAAGAGTGTGAAGATTTTATTCTTGGGGAATGCAATAGCGTGAAGCATACTTTGCAGAAAGAAGGTGTATATCAGCATACACTTGAACTAGAGAGTTGTGGAAACTCTGAAACCATTGGAGAGGTTGATGGTGTTCCAAAGGGAGCTACTTCTTCATTCAATTCACCTCCTCAAGAAGGAAATAAAGGTGAAAGAGAAAGGTATAAATCTGGTTCTAATAATATTCCTTTTGATTATGTTCAGCATGGTAAATTTCCATGTAAGTATGGGAAAAGAATTGCATGTTCCTTTTGTGGTTTGGATAACCATAATGTTTCTAGATGTTGGAAGAGAATGACCACATATAGGAAAATTTTGAAGGAAAGGAAGCAAGAAGCCAAAGTTCCATTAGACAAGGAAAATCATGCTGTCAAGAGAATGCACATGTGTTGCACTTACTGCCATAAGCAAGGACACATTGCTGAAAAGTGTTGGACTCTGAATCCAACAATGCTTCCACGAAACTTGAAGAAGGTGGAAAGAGAAAATGGTAGGAATGGAAAGGAAGTTTCCATGATTGATGTGTTTCAGGAGGATTCACATGTTGATGTTGATGTGCAAACGAAGGAAGGACCTTTGAAATGGATTGGTAAGAAATGGTTAGAGTTCTTATCCAATTAAGGTTACATGTCTTTTTGAAAATGCATTATATCAAGTTGCATCTATTTTCATTTCCTTGTTAATGGAATGTAAGTTGCAGGGTTTTACCAAGAAGGTGAATGGAAAAAGTTGAGTAGGAGACTCACTTGATTACTACAACATTATATTTCAATTCAGCTTCGAATGTACAGTGTGCTTAAGCGAAAGTTGAAAGATGAAATGCATGCATAAGCTTGATATGCATGAACACATGGATGTTGATGATTTCCTTGTATTTGAACATGTATGTGTGATTAACTTGAAGGGTTGATTACTTTGTTAAACATGCATGTCATGCAATATTGACTTGAGAAAAGTTGATTTGGTCTCCAAGATGGAGATAATGATGAGGTATTTCATCTTTGAAAAAGAATTCTAAAGATCTTTTTCTACATGCTTGACTTGAAGGGTCATTTGTTTTAAAGGATCGTTTTGTTGGCTTGTTATCTAGTCAATCATTTGTATGTAGATGTAAAGACATGGAGGTGTTCATGTGAAATCTGTTTCTTTTGTTGAAGCAGGAGTTTAGGCCATCTAGTTGTTGTTTGTAATCCTGTTGTGGTTAACAGTTGTTGTTGACAGTATGTCAAGTAGGTACAAATGAAAATTTTGTGAAGTAGATGTAACTTCACATTGGTTTGAGCCACCTTGGATCAATGATCAAGGCAGAGAAGTTCAAACTACCTTCCGTGACCTTCTTAGTAGGAGTTTTGCATAACGTCAAGGAGGAAGATAGTTCTTCCCAGGAGGACCAACACATCTAGGAAGGAAAGTGGTCAAAGGCTTTGGTTCAAAGGCATTATGCAAGGAAAGTGTATGGATGCTAAAAGAAGAGGGTGATGTTACTCTCATCTACCGTTCAGATTAGTAGATCAGACTTTTAGAGACCAAAAGATTTTTAGTGGGAAGGTGTGATTAGAAAATGATCCTAGATGACTTTTTAACTCAAAAATGGAAGTCAAAGGATGCTCCTGAAAATAGTCCCATTGCATAGATCTTTTGAATCTGAATCTAATGCAATTTGAATGG
This sequence comes from Pinus tabuliformis, assembly GCA_031772625.1. Classification (NCBI taxonomy): domain Eukaryota; kingdom Viridiplantae; phylum Streptophyta; class Pinopsida; order Pinales; family Pinaceae; genus Pinus; species Pinus tabuliformis. The sequence continues at coordinate 502,806,461 of CM062817.1, read as the reverse complement.
GCTAAAATAGAATTCAGATGAAGAAGTTATTGAAGAAAGAAGTTTGTCCATTGTCCTTTGAAAATGAGGAAAATTCTTATAAAAATGGCATAAAAGGCTTAATGAAGAAATCGCATCAGAAGGGTTAAAAGGAGGACTTAGACCAAAGGTGGAAGGACTCCCCCGATAGCGATCTCCAACATATCGCATAAGAGGTAGGCCTTAGTGTGATATCAAGACCCTAGGTAGAGCCGATTGTGATATGCAATGATCCGTGTCGGCGATCGGCGATCAGCATAATCAAAGGGAAGACCATCGGGGCTGTTGTGACAACGATGTTGCGATATGCTGATATAGCGATGGGGCCGATCGCAATACGCTTATATCGGTGATCGGCGATCCCCGATACAAAGGGCCATTACAAATGCGATATGTCGATTGCGATATGCGATGCGCCAATATCGGCAATCGGCGATCGGTGATCGGATCACACAAATATAACGGGGCTGTTGACACAACGCGACTGCGCTTTGCGATTAGGGTGTGAACCTGATAGGGTTTAAATGCGGCTACATAATATCTCAAATCTGGATTTACAAGATTTCTTTGTGTTCTTGTGTATTTGGGTTTTTGGCCTATGCAATGCGATTGTGATATTGTGATAAAGGGATGGACCCGAAAGGTTTTATAAATGAGGTTGCATATTATTTAAAGTTTGGATTTTCAAATTTTCAGTGTATTCCCGTGTATTGATGTTTTTTGGCCATTTCTTGTGTTTTAAGAACCCTGCTTGTGCGATTGTGATTTGCGATGACAGGATAGACCCGATAGGTTTATTAATTCGATTGCATGTATTTTGAGTTCCAGTTAAATGAATCATGATGTGTTTTTCTTGTGTATCTCCGTTATGCTGTTGTTTTTGGGATGACTGCAAGAGGATGCCAAATGACTAAGTTTCCTGTACCCGCCGGTGCATTTCAATGGGAAAACAGATTCTTTAATGAATCGATCGGTCTTCCATGCTTGCAGAGGTGAAAACCAATGCACGATAAATACGCACAGGGAGCTCAATTGACAGGGCTATTGAAGGTTGTTGAGATTCGTAGGGGATGAGAGGTAACATAGAGAGCACAATTGAGAAAGGGTCGCTTGGAGGTCAAGAGAACCTAGAAGCTCATGAGAGCTAGAGCTAGAGCCAAAGCCAGAGCCAGAGAGCCAAGAGCCAGAGCCAAGAGCCAGAGCCGAGAGCAGAGGTAGAGCCACTAGAGGTTGGAGGCAGAGCTGTAGAGCCAGAGAGCTCAAAGTAAACTTCTAAGAGCCATGATGCTGTAATGAAGTTGCAGAACAGTAAAGGCATCGAAATGATCAAGTTGTCATTGGTGTTTGAAGTGTGCTGAAGACAAAAGAAGGATTCCAGAGATAATACAGAATTCTAAGGGAGTCAGAGAGGCCAAAAGCTCAAGAAACTCAGAGCACTTACTGAAGGAGTCAAGTCCAGAGAAGCCTAGAACTGTTTGCAGAGTATAGACAACCAGCGGGATAAGATGGTATTCTAAACCCATAGGTTCAGTTGTAAACCAATGGATTTGAGTGTGGAGCTTGTAAAAGAAATATTACCATAATCCCGAAGAGCATAATCTTGTTGATTAGAGCTCAAGGAGACGTAGCCCAAGACATCAGGGTGAACTCCATATTAAGCTTGTTGTCTTATGGTTTGTTTACTTGCTGCATCTTGTTGCTATGTGTATGATTTTTATTTGTTGCTTTTATTTACTGTTATTTGAGTTTTATTTCAGCATAAGCAAATGAAATCAGAGCCCATAAACAGTTAAGGACAATCAAAAGCATACACCTATTTCAAGTTCTTTTAATTCCGCAAATTATCAAGCATAAGATAGATCTTGGTAATATTTAAGCTTTGGAGTGGGAGAGGTTCTTGTAAGCTGACAAGAAGCCTTTAGTGCCCCATTTCAGATCAACATATGGGCTTATGGTATGAAAATAACAAAAAGTTAAAGAAAAAGATTGAATCACTAGAAAATAAGGTCATGAGTCTAAAATGCAGGATTTTGATGAAGAAGCCCAGAATGACAATTGCAAGAAAGAAGATAAAAAGGACAAACTTAGATGTTTTGGCCCAAGTTTATGAGAGAGAGCAGTGATAGAAAAATATTTCCAGTTTTGAATTTTTTTCATGAGGACATGCAATGGCCTCCAAGTGGGGGAATGTTAAGCCTCATGATTGCTTCATTTTGACACTCTCCTTTACTTATTTTTCCTTTCCTTGACCATCATCATCAACACAGTAGGAATCAAACTACAATTTTTTTGACATGGTAAGGTTTTTAATCGCCTTATATTTCATATTTCGTAATGTTCCTTATTATTGAGTTAATATTTGTATTCGCTACCAAATTCAGATGATTCTACAACTAATCTATGTTTCTATAGCCAATTCCATGGTTTACTAGGATCAAAGGTGCCAATTAAGAGGAGAAATATATGGATAGGTGGAGATTGACCCCCTTAACAATTTCCTCCTATTCATCTACACTAGATCATCAAAATAATTGTTTGATTTCATTGTCAAAGGGTAAATTCAATGTGGTTGCTGAACATGTGAGCAAGAGCTCGAAAATCCTACGCTTCATGATTTGATTTATCAAATAGAAAATCATGAGCAACAATATCTCAATAGTTGTTAAAAGCTTAGTTTAGAATTTTGTTAGATAAGGCATGCGTAGAAGCCTCAAACAATTATTGACACAGGCTTTTATAAATTTCATGCAACAAACATGAACAGAAGGTTGATTTTTATGTATGCGACAATGATGTTTTGAAACTCTGTTTTTTCCCTATTATTGAAGAAAATACTTTGAAGTTTCAATGTGTAGCTAACTGTTCGATTGAAGTTTTATGAACGCCTATTTGGCCCCTACAAACCATGAAGGTTTTTCATTCACATATCTTTTTCATTTGTTACCGTTATTCATACGTTTTAGAATAGGTTTGTAGTCTTGATTTCATTTAGATAGTGATGGCAATATTTCATTAATCGTTCCTTTTTCAAGTTAATGTATAATGATGTTAATGGTAATTTAATTTCTTTTGATATATTTCTTTATGATTGTAGAGCGTTTCATTTCAGGGTTAATAGATTTCTTTATAATTTCATTTTATAGTATTTCATTTTGAAGTATGTGTGATTTCTTTATGTTTTTTCATTTCAAAGCATTCAATTTTAGAGTATGACTGATTTTGTTAAAGTTTCCTTTCAAAACCTTTTCAAATATGAGTGATTGATAATGATATATGTGTGGTTTTTTCATTTTGAATAAAAGTTAATTTCATTTTGGTTTTTTTTATGCAAAGGATTGCTAGAATGTTAGATGATAAATTATGCTTTAGAGATTGAATTTGTGTTTCAATAGATAAGTTAAAAGTTTTCTTAATAAGATAGTATGAGTTTGCTTTAAAGTTTCATTTTAGAAAGCATATAGCATTTTTTATTTCATTAGAAAAGAGCAAGAAGATTTAATGTGTTAAAATCCATTTTCTTTGACGAGTAAGATAGGAATAAATTGCATCTTTAGAAGTAAATCTCAATAACTCAATCATGCACATTTACAATGTAATTTAATAAAAGGACTTCTAGCATATATAGTGAACTTGCACTTCCCAAGCTTACCAACTCTGGTTGATAATTCATGTAACAATTTAAGACAATTAAATTGAAAAACAAATGGATTCCTGGTTCGAAAGTTATGGCTTGTGGATGATCATGGACTTGAAGTCCTAAGAAGGATCGAATATTTGAGGTCCAACATATCAAATATAAGAATATCGATACATCATCACATTGACACATCGATGATTGGAGGTAAGCATATCGGTGCATCGGCAATCAGAGGCTAGTATATCGGCTCATCGTTGATCGGAGGCCAACATATTGATGCATCGACGATCAGAGGTCAGTGTATCGGTGCATCAAGAGATCAGAACCCCAGAGATCGATGTATCAATGCATTGGAATGTCAGAGGTTGACATTTATATGATATCAAAATATTGGAGGGTTGATACATCGGAGAAGGCTATATCAGAGGTTGGAGAATATCGAAATCCTGAAGATCAGCATATCAGAACATCTGCATATCAGAACTTTGCAAAGTTAGGAACCTTTAAAATATTACGATATAGATAAGTTTCTATAAGTCTTTAAAAGCACCAAGGAATGCCAAAAGAGAATTAAAAAAGGATTTCGGTGCAAAACCAAGGTTGACGGGTCTTCCTCTCTCTCCTCTAGCAGAACACATGGAAGTATGTGATTATCTCTGATAAGGACACATGGCAACATTTGATTGGCTGTGATAAGGTACACTGGTAGTTGACATCAGCATGATGTGGCAGTACGACAAGACACATGGTAGGAATATTCAACCTTATTAGGTAAGCTAATGGTCTAGAACCAGGTGACATGTGTCACCATTAAGGAGTCGCCACATGGAGTGATGAGGTCATATCAAAAGTCAAGAATCAGAGGATTAGAATACCAAAACTTTATAACAATTGGTTATTGAAAAGTTCCAATGGAGAGAGCTTCCGATATTGGGTAGGCTCTTGGTCATGTAAATCCATAGAGCTAAGCTCAGAGTGATAGCAAAGGAATATGGCCCTGGCAGGAACATTGCATTATTATGGAAGTAATAATGTTAAATGTCTCCGATAAGGTAGTACAAAGAGTTAAAGGCGTATGGGTTGGCAACTACAAGATTGAATGCGAAAAGAGAGGAGTTGGTCTCAGGATTAATGGTGATTGTTAGAGATCGATGGGTTAAGGCAGCAAGGACCATGATCTTTGGGAAAGAGTGTTAGGTCTACCTTGAGGTGAGACAAGCCATATTTGTGCTCTGATGCATGTCTTCAGTGAGTTAAATGAAAATATGGGACTCATGAAGTAGTGTTCAAGTCATCTGAGAATTAATTTCTCAGCATGAAGCTCCAGGCAGTCAGGCGATGAAGGACTGCAAGGTTGATCATTGTTTTTGCACTATGACAAGAAATCGACAGGAGACGCAATAGTGGCAAGGAAGGCCATGCCGAAGTTCACAAAGAGTCCATTCCAAGGTACATCCAAGACTGTGCGAAACCATGAATAAGTATGGAGAGCTTCAGTGACAGGATTTTTGTTCATAGAGAGGATTGTGCCTCATTTGAGTGTGCAGGTGGACTGAGAATTCATTCTCCGTTTGGAGAAACTATCAAGTGCCCATTCTTATGGTTAATGGAGTGGTAGAGACCAAGCCAGATGCAACAACGAAATGGAAGAGCCATGCCAAGGTACACTCGTGTAGTGTGAACACAAGATAGTGTGGAAACATCAAGCGGGAGAGCAGCAGAGGAAAAAAGCCCAGAAGCTCAGATGATAAATGTGGGGGAAAGTAGCATAGTTGTTAGAGAGATAATCATAAAATCTCTTAGTGTATGCATTGTTGTGTAAGGTTGAGTGATATCGAGTTATACAGAGAAAGGTTGAGAGTGCATATGCAGAGGTAAGAGACCCCAAGAGTTGTGTTGTTGTGTGTAATGCCAAAAGTTTCTTGTGCGCTATGTGAAAGGCTGAAGTCACATATGATGTGTAAGAAAAGGTCGAAATTTCTTGTGCTGTAAGAAAGCCTAAAGGTTCCTGTGTAGAGAAAGAAGGCCAAGAGCTAAGCCTATGATGTGGAAAGAAATAGGTCGAGAGTTGAGTGCATGTCAATTAAGAGCAGAAAACAAAGAGCTGCATGGAAGGTGATGGGTGACTATTGTTGAGCATATCAGTGGGCTGCTGCAAAGTGAGCAGTGTGAGCATAAAACAAAGATTTTATTAGGAAAATTGGCTACCAAATTACAGAGAACCTATAGTTCCTATTTGAGTGTGGGTTGGTGCCTGCATACAGGAAGTTGGCGCTTCCATCTCTAGTGGGTGCTTGAGAAGTCTTGGGGGTTGGTGCCTCCTAAAAGTTGGCTTGAAAAAATCCAAGGTGTTGCAAGTTGGTGCTTGCAAAAATTCTACGAGATGGGTGCCTCACATGGTGCTTCTGATAAGCTGGATAGGTGTCTACAAAAATAGGGATTCAGTTCATCCTGTTAGTTGGTGCTTCCTGTGAGTGGGTGCTCACAAAACATATTGATGTAATAGAGTAGGTGCTTTTATGTACGTCAATGGAAACAACAAGCTTTGGTTGTTTTTTCCCGAAAGTGTTTCCATGTAAAACCTTGTGTCTCATGTGTATGATGCTCATGGTGTGTATGCTTGTATGTTGAGTTAATGTTGTTGCCATATTACATATTGATGTTGATTATATGGATGGGTGCCAAGCTTGAATATGAAAAGTAAATAGGCTTAAAAAGTTAAAATTAGCCTTAATATTGATTCACCACACCTCTCAGTAATATCATTGTTTCCAACATGGTTAACATCAATTCCAACATGAGCTAGTTGCCATCATGAACCAATTCCAACATCAACTAGTTGGATGCATGCACACCATAATGGAAACACATAATTGATGACACCAATTTAGGTGAGATAATACTAGATTTCTATCATTGTATACTTGGTTTATTTATCTTAATATATGATAATTAAGGTAAAAATATGTTGCGTTTGTGAGATCTAGCGCATTTATTTTCTGTGATTTATTATTTACAAAAAAAAAAAAAAAAACATTCATGGTTGGTTGGCATTATAAATAGCATCTTATACCACTCATCCCTTTCGACGCCTTTTCCTTTCTACATCCATAGGACAAGAACTATTCACAACTTAGACCTATGCCACCACCATACTAGATCTCAGCTTTGGACAGCTGCAGTTACCTTCACTTGAAGAAATAGAGGAAATAAGCTTACTTTAGAACGAACATAGATAGAATTCTTGTTATCTAGCATAAGTAAGATCTCTCTAAATGGGAAAGAAATGAAGATGAGTTATGTTGGTGGGCCTATGGACATTACTTGCACCAATTTTGATTTGAAATTGATCCGAGGTGAGGCTTAGAGAGCCTCACCTCTCAGCTAGATCTTCCAAAAACTCAACTTAGAAATAAATGAATCACACACAATACAAAATATAATATAATAGACTCTAAATTTCACTTGTATTATCACAAGGCTTGATAGCCTTTTTAACTAGATTAAAAATACATATTTATAACTTGCCTCATTTGTTGTGAGTTGCCAAATAGGAAAATCTAAATACATTATTTAGATATTTCCTTTCTTGATATAAGTTTCCTTTTTCTTCAACCATTTTCATCAAATTACTTAAACCATTTTCTCAATGAAGACATTTGACCATTTTAAATATATTTTCCCACTCTAAACAATATAATAAAGTATTCATAATGGTTATATCTTGATTTGGAAAATAATATTTAATTATTTTCCAATTTCGAATTTAGCACAAATACTTTTTTATAAATAAGAGGATTTTCCATTCATTCTTCACCATGATCACTATCATCATCACCATTATCATCTCATGCCATTTGAACTCCCACTTGAGTTATATCTTATTTTGGGTTTTCTACATATTGAGAGAGAGAAATAGATTGATGAAGCACAAGGACATCAAAGGACCAATCCCACGGATGGGGATTTGCAGATCCTTGTTGTAAATCTCATTCACCGGGTGTTTTATAATAAAATATTATTCATTTAAAGTCTTATTTTATTGGGTTATTGCATAAGTTATCTCTTGTTGTTATATGTTTTAGATTGCATATGATCTTTTTGATGCAAGGTTTTCTTCTTTTTTCATTGCAGATATGAAGCATAAAAAACCACATCTTATTGTTAGGGTCACTTGTCACTAGTGACTTAAGTGAAGTATTTTTGGTATACCTTTCTGAAATATTTACACTAACAGTAGAACACCTTTTCAGCTGCCCACTTTCAAGCTTTGACAAGAAAAGTGAAATGACTTTCTACCCCCTCAATTGTTACACTATTCATTGTAATGGTCACTATTTCAGTAGTTTCAATAGTAGCAGTTGTTATCATATCACCTTTTACATTAGTTTCAATATTTTCAACAATAATGGGTGTTACAACATCAACTGCTACACCATTTTCAACATATCTAAAATTGACATGTTGTTATGGCATTTGTTCTTACAACATCTATTGTTACAACATCCGATGTTACAAGATTTGCTTCTCAATCCATTATTACCATTGTGTGTGCCTCCCAATTTGTTTTCTTGATCTCCAAGTACTGTTGTAGTGTTGGGTGGTAGAAACACCTCTTTGACTGCCCACTTACAAGATTTGACAAGAAATATGGAATGGCTTACTATTAAAACATTCGTTGTTACAACATCTGTTATGGCTTCAATTGTTATGGCATCTGCTGCTACAACGTTTGATATTACACCATCTACTGCTACAACATCCGATGTTACAACATTTGCTGCTACAACATCCGATGTTACTCTTATCACTCAGATTTTCCTTGAAGTTGTTGGGAAGAGGAAAGGGGTCCAAGGTAACCATAACCCAACTTTTAGGTACAGAATCTAGCCAATCTGTACCTAGAGAGGGCTCTCTCTTTAAGTTTTAGCTTTGTTTTGAAAGATATTAGGCTAGTTATGAAAGTTTAAGAGTTTTGATTGTGTTTGGTGGTGAAATTCAATAGTAGAGGGGTAGGACTGAGTAGTTTTAGGCCATTGGGCTAATGGAGTCAAAGAAGATGGCTTAACCGGATTTGGTTTCTAAATAAGGGATGATTTCACATGGCAAGATAGTAAAACTGGGAACAAATAAAGACTTAAAAAGATGGAATGGGCTCAAAGGGGATGAAGGGAAATTAAGAAGTATTCATCATATTTGAAAGGGGGAACTTGAATGATTATCAATAAAGAGAAATTAAGAATTCTCTACCAAATAATCAAAATGAATAAACTAGGAAACAGGAGCAATTAAGAATTCAATGATTATGCTAGTTATAGAGGAAAACATTAAGAATAACAACGATTGAAAACAGATTGCACTCAAGCACTTTTTGAATTATTCTTTTTCGTTTATCATTCAGATATGAAACACATATGATATAATAAACAAGAAAACTTTAAAACACAAGATATAGAAAACTTATTGATCCGGTCTCTGACGCAAGAATCCTATGAAAAGTCCTTTGTATCAATTCTTCATCCAGCTAGCCATACAAAATTTTGTCCAACTGCACTTTATTCCAAAATAATCAGTGTTACAGCAATAACTAAGAATCCACCCTCAATACTCCAATTGAGGGAGTATTTATACAAAAATTTTACAAAAAATATCTCATAACAGAGTGAGATATATTCTAGGATGACTATGAATAAGTTACAAGAAAATAGAGACAAATGGTCTCGTAGATAGGAGAAAAGGTAAACTGATGTTGTGTTGTTCCTATTCTTGTGAATGTGTTGGAGGCAGGCCCTATGATTTGGCTTGTTGCTGTCTTCTTTGGTAACTTTGTGCTGGTTGCCCTGTTTTCACTGATACTCTTTACTTGTTCTGATACTCTTCAATCTTTTTTACCTCTGTTTATCCTTTTTACCATTACTTACTACAGTAAATAACCAAAATTTACCCAAGGATAATTTTACAAAATGTCTAACATTTCTTCCCACCATTGTTTTTTTGGTATTCTGGTTCGTTGAAGCTTTCTTATGGTATCATCAGTTTCTGTGTACCTGAAAAAGGTTGGCTGAATTGGAAACAAGTGCTTTATCTCATGCTCGACATAGAATAATTTTTCTAGACTGTCATAGAGAACTTTCCCTGTAGGCAATGCTTTTGCTGCTGATGCACTTTTTGATGGATCGACCTGGTTGCTTGCATATTGATTCAATTTCTCCACATAGTCTAAATGACTCATTAGTTTATCATTCATAACCAAAGGAATAGGCAACCCTTTACTTCGCAAAATATCAAATCTCTTCATGAAAGCATTAATTTCTTCCAGCATGTCATGGCACCTTCTTTCTAAATTTTGCATTAGAGTCCTTTTAGTAAAAACCCTTTTGACCTCCAAAATTGTTCCTGTTCTATCTTGAATGCCCAGCTCTTCACGCTGGTACTTATTCTTGTTATTCAAAAATTGTATGAGCCTACTGGCTTCCTCAGGCATATTCCCTAACTCTGCCCTTGCTTTTTGAACTTCTTCTTGAGCTAGCTTCACAAAATCAATTTGCTAAAAAATTATTTGGATTGATGGCTTGTTATAGACATTTTTGTGCCTTACAGCTCTAAGCATGAAATGTCCATAAACCAAGGGATCATAAGTCCCTAAAAGTGTTGTTCCTACCCCTAGAGGAACAAGGTCAACCAATTACAGCTTCTCCCAGAAGTTCTCCACCAGAAACTGCTCAGAATCAGTCAAATCAGGATCATTTCAACTGCTCCACTAGCTAGCTGCGTTGCATAGCACCCAAGTACACTAGCTAGGTGCATTGCAATGCACCTAAATGCACTACCAGGGTGCGCTGAGCAGGAATTGACAAATGGCAGTGTCATTCCACGAGGTGGACAGACAATGGAAGCTTACAAAATCTTCCCCAATGACACTTGCCTCACTGAGTTCGACCAAGGATGAGTAAGAGGCTCTCAGTCTCCAAGTGGAAGCAAGAACTGACAGAGAGAAGCCACTAGTCAAATCATAAGCTGAATCATCCTCTTTGCATACATCTATATATGGATCCATCATCCCAGAGATCCAGAGGCTGGAATTTTGTACATTGCAGAGAATTGCTGTTGGTTTTGAGATAGAGATCAGTGTATTGGGTGATTTATGCTTCGTTGGAGGTGAAGAGGGGATTCCTTTGCTGGGGGGTTGATGCTGGATCAGGAATCATCGGTTGTAACTCCTCCTGGACCTTCTTCTTATATCAATAAAACTATTTGAGTTTCTCCTACATGCTTGTGTATCAATGATGTTTTGTTATATTTGCATGTTTAGCTTAAATCTGATCCTAAGCTATTTATGAATATAAATCCATGTCTTTGTGTAGTTTTCTTCTTCTGTGATCTTGCAGGAACTTGGTGAAGCTGGGCAAGTATGGGAGCAGGTAGCTGGAAGCTATCAAAGAGGAGAGAGATTGGATCAAAGGACTAGCGCAAGACACAGGTTGGTTCATCCTATGTCTCTTCGTTTATAGTTCATAAAGAAGAATACGAAAGTCGTTTTCTCTGTTTGTTTCTAAGGTACTGTCACACCTTAGTGGGATAGGGGCGTTCTCAGTAGACACTTTTCCCATTAACAAAATGGAAACTCCACTGGGAATCGTGTCTAGTTAGTTTGTTTGTGTTTCTCTTGTTGTTTGTTACATAAACACAGAAGTAGCAATCGAACTGCATTTGCCATTATCAAATGCAAAGTAGACACCTGCTACTTCAATCCATTCACTGGATTTTTTTATGATTTGAACAGCTAATTCACAAATGATTTGATTACCCTTTGTGATAGCTCTTAGACCTCCTTTAAATCCACCCTCTGATTGTGCATTACTGATTGCTTTTACTCAGCCAAAAACCATAGATTAAACTGCAAACCGTGACCCAGAACCCGGAAGGAATTCTCGTTTCTGCCCTAGCGCAGGCTCTGTGAAGAGATTCTGCATTTCAACGCAGTTCCCAAGAGGGCTACCTGCGCTGCAATCCAGTTTCTCTGTGTAACAGGTGCGCTGATCAGCCTAGCCCTGTGCAACTGAGGTTCTTTGCTTCTTTTTTTCAGTTTTGTCTCTGATTTTTGCAGCCTGTGATCAGTGCGTGTCTATTTAAAAACCCCTTTTCTTTGCCTTAATTCTGCCTCCTTTGTACAAAAAGACTGTAGATGTTCTTTGTGTGTTTGTTACATCATTTACAGTTTTCCATTGAAAGAGTAGAATAGTCATACTGTCGTCCTTGGATTTAGATCTGTCGCAAGTGTCGATTTTGATCTTAGGAGAAAGTTTATTTGCTGTTGACAGTCGATTATTCTTTTACTTTTGCCTTTGGTTTGAATTTGTCACTTTCTAGTGTCGAAACGAGTGTTTATTTCAAAATCATAAAGTGTCGTAATCTTCTCTACCTTTTGATTTCGAAAAGAAGCTTGTTTGTGTTTGTCGCTTGAAAGCAAATTCAGATTTGTACATCAACTTTCTTTTTAGGAATCAATATTAAGAAAGTGAAAACAAATACATGCATATGTGCATTTGCATATTGATAGTCTGTTTGGCTTGATTTAGGAAAAGTGCATTTACAGTGTGCTCTTTGCTCTTTGAGAAAATATTGTGTCTTTCTTTTCCCCTTGTAGCTAGGATTTTCATTGCTGAAAAGAGATAAAAGCTTGCTTATCATCTTTAGATTGCATTTTAGGAATTACATCTACATCTCGTGGTGATCCCAAAAGGCAAAGTTCTAAGAAAGATCAACTTAAAATAAACTGAGTGAATCTAACAATGCTTTGGAACTTAACGCACAACATTTAGAGGTCTAGGCTAGAGACGTATTCCGGCGTCGTAAAGCCTGGTAACTGTTGTCCTCATTGATGGTTGGGTGATTCCTCCACTTTGAGACGATAAGTGCCAGTACGGACTTGTGCTCCCACGTACCGTCGAGTATATATTGGGAGACCCCTATAGGCTTAAAACCTTTTATCCATAGGAAGCTGTGTCGGCTGCCCTATTGATCGCAATGCACCAAACACAACATTTGGGAAGATTGACTGCCGTACCATAATAAGTATTCTACAGTTTTGCGATTGGTTTGGTACTCCGTCTACCTAGATCTCCAGAGCAGTCCCTTTCGTTCCTTTTCAGACTCCTTAACGGAAAAGGTCCATCTGAGCACTTGTCACTTCAGGCTCATTAAAAATCGAAGGAGACTAGAGTCATCTTTTGTTTTTTCTCAACTCTTTAAAACTGAAAAAACAAGTTGTGTCAAAAGCGTCTAAAATTCATTTAATTCGGAAACATAATTCCCCTTTTTATTTTAGTTGATCGAGTAATCCGCAATCGTGGAAGAAAGTCAATTGAAACCCCGTCGTTCGCGGAGCCTTACGAGTCAACCGTCTTTGTCTCCGGAATCGAAACCAATACGGACAAAGCGAACTCGTTTAACCGGTTAGAAATCTCCTATTAAAGTTAGAACAAGTGTTCCAACAACATCCGAGACTCCGGTTACTCCAAACATTTCTGGAAACCCTGCCTCTACAGAAGAAGTTCAACAGCCACAGAGGGATAGTGATACTGATCCTAGTCTGAGAGTAAACACTTGTGTTACCGAACCAGTTCCATCTACAACTGGTTCGGAGAGTCTTGCTCTTCAAACATCTGTCATTGTCGTTTCCACCCCTTCTTAGGCACCAGAAATATTTTACGGACCTGACGGTCTTCCCCTTCCACCTGGTCTGATTGCAATTGAAGAAATTGTAGAAGATCCTCAAATAAGTACTCCAACGCACTTTGGAGTTGGGATCACTCTATATCCTTCTTCATCAGAAGTTAGTCTACCACCAGTGGAAGTTCCTGTAGAATCGCTAGGTAATCTTTTGGATAGACTCCAAATGTCTGAACAACCGTCAACATCTAGGACTGTGTCGTCTGACACAGCGACAGCAGAACTCCCTGCTGTCACTCCGACAATGTTCGCCGGCATACCATCTGTCCCAACTAGCTCTCAACCGCTAGAAGGAGCCCACTCAGGGGCTATTTCGACAGTCTGGTCTGTTCCTATTTGTTCATCCGGAATAATATCTGGAAACTCTTGTGTTGAGTCTCAACAAATTGATCCATTTGGAGGTCAATTTGGGTAGTCTGGTCCCCAAGGGCAAACAATCCCCTTGAGTTCTGGATTACCACCGTATGGGGGGCAGTATACCCTTTCATTATCCCCTCCGGGAGGATATCCATACGGGAGTTCACAGCAATATTCAGGTTATACTAGAATTACCTCAAGTGGTTGGGTACCTATAATACCTCAACAACCAAGGGTTGTGTATTCGATGCAACAATGTGTACCTATGTCGAATATCCCGACTACACCAGCTATTGTGACGGTGTCGCAAGTTCAAACGCTGCCTGTTGTATGTCAACCTCAGATTTCTCAGGTTGTAATGCAACAGCCACTTGAGCCTGTGACTCAACCACAATCGCCAACTAGTGGGGCGACACAGGTCCAGACGGGTACAATTACCCCACACCTTGGTCCAACGATTAGTATAGCGCAACAACACATGGCTTCTCAACCATGGCTGGTGCAATACCAACAACCACAATTCCAACAAGTATACCAAGGTTCTGAGCAGCAAATCTTTGCGAACAGTGGACAGCCGTACATTCAAAACGGTCAAAGTCAACCATTTTACAATGGTCATGTCCACCAACCTTATCAATCATACCAGCATCAAATGCATTATGCTGGCATGAAAATACCAACTGCTCAGGCAATCCCATCTTACCCTGGGTATGCTTCACCTAATCTGAATCAGCAGTTACCATTTGTGGCAACTTTAGAGATACCTGATTTAAACCGTTTAACAAATTCCAATTGCTTACACCCCTTGGTGGCCAGCAATTCCGCATAGACTTCCATCAGATATTCCTAAATTTAATGGAAATCCGGGTGAAGATCCATCGAATCACGTGATGACATTTCATCTATGGTGTTCATCAAACACCCTAAACGATGATTCGATAAGGCTTCGCCTCTTTCAGAGGACGTTAACGGGTCCAGCGGCAAAATGGTACATTGAATTGCCTAGAGCTTCGTTCGACAACTTCAGTACCTTAGCCACAACCTTTTTAACCCATTTTCAATTACCGATAAGGTATGAAACGGGAACAGAACTCCTTACCAACTTCAAACAGACAACGGCCACTCACATATCTGATCATATACATGAGTGGCGACGTCGTCGTAGGATGGTAAAAACGTACGTTCCCGATCAGCTATTCGCTGAATGGTTTATCAAGTCATTACTACCTTCCATTACAGAAGATGTGGCAAAGGGGGGAGTCGTAACGGAAGAGCAAGTTATCGCTCATGCGCAATATCTGGACTTGATCTATACTCAGTCCGGCACGCTCTACGACAAAATACCTGACGCCCCTAGACCGGAATTCTCAATTCCTCCTCCTCCTAAATCGAACAATGACTCTCACACCGGCGATGGCGTGATTGGCACAACAGACACGAAATCGACAAAGGCTACATCTAAGAAGGCCCGTAAGATTTCAGATCAAAATGCAAAAGACGAACTTCTTGCTTCGGAAGTAAATGCCGTGTCGACAGATAAGGGCAAAGAAACCAAACAACCAGGAAGCAAGAAGAAAGGCAAAGGGAAGAAGAAGAAACAGGATGAATCATCACCTGAAAAATCTTCTTCAAACCCTCCTGGAAATAGGAAACCCCCTGCGGGGTGTCATATATGCGATGAGGATCATTGGACAAGAGATTGTCCATACAAAGCTGAGCTTAAGAAATTCTTTAAAAGTTCAAAAACCTCAGCTGTGTTAACAGATCCGTTTCCAAATCCAGGAGCAAATCTGGTTGAGAGTGGAAATGCTTCCCCGTCTCAAGTGCTAATGTTGTCGATTTCGAAACAGCAGAATGATGCTTTGATTTCGACAAGGAACAAAGATTACGGGAATCCGCAGCTGTCGAACGACAAGGATAAAGATAAACCAAGTAGTTCGACAACAACTTCGACAGAAGTGGTACCACCTATCATTCCTGAATTAACAATAAAACCGCCGAAGGGAGTAGTACACAAGTCGACATTTAATCCCCGCGCTAGAGCGGCGCAGCATTATAACATAGTGGAAGATTTGGCCCAATCGCCATCCGCTATGTCGACTCTTGAAGTACTACAAAATTGCCCATCCCAAAGGCAGGCTTTGTTATCAGCCATTGGTGGGATCGATCCTAAGGATTCCAATCTTGTATCCTTCGACCACAAAGGATACGATCCTCAGTTACCGGCTCAACTAGCTTTCCTTGTTCAAGTGAAAGCCCTCAACAAAACTGTTCATCGAACAATTATTGATGAGGGGGCATCTACATGTATTATGTCGATGAGTTGCTGGAAAACTTTAGGATCTCCAACCTTGTCGTGATCTGCGATGACGTTAAAAGCATTCGATGGAAGGACATATACCCCATATGGTATCCTAAATAACTTGAAAGTTGAACTAGGGGGAAAAACAGTAGAAATAGATGTTGAAGTCATTGATGGGAACCTTGATTACAACATCCTACTAGGAAGACCATGGATATATGCCATGGCAGCTGTTGTGTCGACCTATTTTAGGAAGATTGCATTTCCCTTTCAAGGAGGGATTACAATCGTCGATCAACAAAACTTCCTCCCCAATGGTTCTCAAGTTACAGGAAGCATTCCCATGATCCATGGAAGCCCCCATTCGCTTCATAATATCAGAGTAGGCCTACTAAAAGATCCTATACTAATGGGAACTTTCGCTCTTCCACCTCCAATCAATCTAGCAGAAGTAGCGTCGATAGGAACCTGCAATATGATATCTTCTACAAAGATCTCAGAAAAAGATATCGATATGGATCATGCAATGGTTTTGCCCCCAAGCCCAATAGAAATATTATAGCAATCAATGTTTCTAGCATGGGAAGCAAACCCAAATCAACGCTCATCAAGCATTTGGATAGATAGGTTTAGAGAATATGGTACTCCTTCAAATCCTTGGTTGCAAGTGCATGTCACGGGCGAAGGAATTCTCCAAGCTATGGTAGTTGAAGGAGCACCATGGAATGATTCCCACCATCGTTCCCTTCTTTCGGATTGCGAAGAAGAGACTCAACATGACCTTTATCATCCCTTAGTATTTGATTTTCTTTCAAATACTGTAAATACGGTGGATTCCGAGCGAAACTTATCCAACATTGAAGAGACTATAGCCATAAATATCTCGACTAAAACAGATGTTGTAGAGAATATTTATGTTGGCAAATGTTGTTCTCCTTCAGAACTGGAAATATATAACGCTCTTTTTCGCGAATTCAGAGATGTCTTTGCTTGGTCATACAGTGAAATGCCAGGCATCGACTCGAGTATCATTGAACACGAAATTAAGATGTATCCAGATGTTAAACCAGTACGACAACGGCTAAGGCAGGTGCACCCCAAGAAAGCCGCTGCCATTAAGGCAGAAGTTGAAAAACTTCTCCATGCTGGTTTCATCTACCTGGTTCCTCTAACCGATTGGGTATCAAATATTGTCCCTGTTATGAAAAAACAAGGGACAATTAGAGTGTGTGTCGATTACAGGGATGTAAATCAAGCTTGTCCAAAAGACAACTACCCTACACCCTTCATCGACCAGATAATTGATGAATGCGCCGGATGCGAAATCTTTTCATTCATGGATGGATTTTCCGGGTATAATCAAATAAATATCTGCCCGCAGGACCAGTCAAAGACTGCATTCATTTGTCCGTGGGGCACATTCGCGTATCGGAAATTACCCTTTGGTTTAAAGAACACAGGGGCGACGTTTCAAAGGGCAATGAATTATGCCTTCCATGACATCAAAAACATCGTTCAACCATACCTCGACGATCTTCTGGCTCATTCGCGAAAGCGGACTGATCATCCGCAGCATTTAAGAGCGATATTTCTACGTTGTCGACACTACAAGATACGACTCAATCCACACAAATGTGTATTTTGCGTCAGTTCTGGTCGTTTACTTGGCTTTGTAGTCTCCAAGGATGGAATTCGTCTCGACCCATGTAAGGTCCAGGCAATCATAAATTTGCCTCCACCTTCAAATTTGCTTCTAATTCAGAAACTCCAAGGGAAAGCAAACTTTCTGAGGAGGTTCATTCCAAATTATGCCAAACTTGCTAAAGGTTATACACGTCTTTTGAAAAAGGAGGTACCCTTTGTCTGGGATCAGGTCGCGCAAGCTTCCTTTGATGCTTTAAAAGATTCCCTAATGAAAGCATCTTTAATGTACGCCCCCGATTATCAAAGAGATTTTAACCTGTATCTGGCTGCAGCAGATACAACCATTGCAATGGTTTTAGTTCAAGAAGTCGATGGAATTGAACATCCTATATATTATTTAAGTAAGAACTTAAATGATACAGAAAGCAAATATTCTTATGTTGAAAAACTAGCGCTTGCAGCTGTTCAAGCGATACAATGATTTCGACACTATGTCCTCTTTTGGAAAACTACCATTCTATCCGATTGCAACCCCATGACTTATATGTTGTCGCGACAGTTGCTGGGGGGAAAATATTCAAAATGGATAGCGATCCTTCAAGAGTTTGATCTGGAATTTGTAAAATCCAAATCAACGAAAGCTCTAGTTTTTGCAGAATTATTATGCGATCTCCCATCGTCATCCAACGATGAAACATCCGAAGAATCAATCGTGGATGAAAATTTGTTTCTGATATCTACAAGCAATGAGTGGTATGGAGATATAATAATTTATCTCCAAACCCAAAATTTAGGCCTAACACCTCACACTCTAAACAAAAACGTATTCGATACCAAGCAAAAGACTACATGATCGTCGGTGATACACTTTACCGTTGCGGTATCGATACAGTTCTGACAAGGTGCCTCACCCATGAGGAGGCCGAAAAAGCCCTGAATGAGTGTCATTCAGGAGCCTGTGGGGGGCATCAATCTGCATATGCTACAGCACAAAAAATCTTACGAGTAGGATACTTCTGGCCAACAATGTTCAAAGATTGCATAACCGCAGTCAGAAGTTGCCATGCTTGTTAAATTTTTGATAGAAAAACCAGAAGACCACCCACGCCTCTACAACCAATAGTTGCTGTTGGGTTGTTCACCAAATGGGGCATCGATTTCATGACATGTAACCCCACCTCGACCGGGGGGCATGGGTACATCATAGTCGCAGTTGACTATTTTACCAAATGGGCCGAGGCGATGCCTACATTAGATAATACTGGTGAAACAGTTGCCCTTTTCTTTTTCAATCATGTAGTCACCAGATTCGGCGTACCACAGGCTATAGTCACAGATCATGGATCGCATTTTCGCAATCACATGATGCTCGAATTAGCTGCCAAACTAGGTTTGTCTCACGACAGCTCTACTCCGTATTATCCGCAAGCCAACGAACAAGTTGAAGCGATCAACAAGGTCCTGAAGCGCATGTTGCAAAGGATGATCGGAGTTCACAAAAGAAGGTGGTACCTAATCCTATACTCAGCCTTGTGGGCTTACCGAACATCGGTAAGGAATGCAACCGGGTTCACACCCTTCCAACTGGTATATGGCCTGGAAGTAGTCTTACCAGTCCAATGCGAAATCTCGTCTCTTAAACTCGCAATCGATCTCCTCCCCGAAACTTCAGAAGAAGAGGCTAGTTTCTTGGAATTAATCCAATTGGATGAAACCCGTCGTGATGCCGCTTTGGCTAACGAAGCCCATAAGAAACGAGTCAAGGCGTAGTTCGACAAAAATGTCAAACCCCGTGTCTTCTCAGAAGGTGACTTGGTCTTGCTTTACGACCAAGAATCCGATAAATTGGGAGCAGGTAAATTTAAGTCTTTATGGATGGGCCCCTATATTTTTAAACGGGTGTTAGCAAAAGGAGCCTACGAGTTAATGGATTATGACGGAATTCCACTGGCGCAACCTCGTAATGGGTTGTACCTCAAGCCTTACTATGCTTAAATAGTAACCAATATGCTTTTGTTATATTTTGTTTTCGCTAAAGTGTTTGTTTTGGTCGAGTAATCCACCTTTTTACACTTATTGCAGATGTCAAACCTTTTGGAGACATGTGTTGGATATGCCGACGGAGCGAGTCGTAGTTCACGGAACCTGTCCTCTGCAGCCTAGGCCATTTTTTATCCAAGCGGCGAGTTAGTAAGTTTCAGAGGTGTATGTATTGGTCAATCAATGAATAACATCGTTGAGTATAGCGCGTTGATAGAACTTCTCTCTAATGCCATCACCCATGGTATACGCCGACTAATTGTCAAGCTAGACTCACAACTCGTAATACTACAACTCAATGGTATATATTACGTCCGAAACCCAGCTATTTATCGCATGTTCCTGAGGGTTAAGATTTTGGAAAGACAATTTGATCTTGTTCAATACCAACATATTTCCAGAAACTTAAACACATTAACCAACTCATTAGAAAACTATGTGTTAGATAAACATTTGCAACATTTATAAAAAGAAACACATCATCAATTTTTTACATGTGGATCATATAGCTCAACCAAAATAAAACCCCGAAAATCAAAATATATATAGCTGTTTATGGCTTACATATAATGTTTTGTAACCAAGACAAAATCGATCACATGACCCAAAATCTCAAAATGCTAGGGGGCACCCTAGTCTAATGATGCTCGTGATAGCAAGTCACAGCCTGTGCGATCATGCGTAAGAGACGAGTCCATCGTCTGGGCACACCAGTAGTATGCCGCTGTAACTGCAAAGGTAGCTCGTCGATCCTCACATCTGGAATACTGAGAGTAAGGCTCTCAACCTGCTCCTGCACAGCTGTGAGAGTCTCGGCCACATCAAGGTCACGAAGAATAACCCTCCCGGCGGCCTCTCCTGCTGGGGCAACGGCTGGCACTCTCAGGCGAACTACTGGACGAACAGGACCAACATCTGCATGTACACATGAGTTTGATTAAAGTCTTGATAGAATAAAGCACAAGGACATTATAAATAAAAAACAGTAAACAATGATATGGTCAAAGATTTTACCAATAGCACCCCACTGCTCGCCATCCGGCAGTACTAAATCTGGATCACCCCGGAAGTCCATGCCAGCATATGGATACTCGGCATAAACCATCTCCTGACGATCAAACCACCTGAAGAAGGTATCAGAAAATGAAATCTGAGACTGGCCAGCATGCCTAGACATATGGTCAACCCATCTCTGCATACGTGGTTCAGTAGGAGAAGGTAAGTCGAGTGCAATGTACTGCGGCTGCATCAGTGGTATCTTCTCCAAGGCAAAGGCGGTCAAAATAGAACCGAACCCAAAGTTCTTCAACCTCCCGTCCTTTATCTTGGTCAACTGATCTTTCATCACAAGAAGTACTGCGTCGCACCAGTTGAATACTTTCGGTTGGAGGCATTCCAAGGCATGCTGCATATAGGATCTGTTGGCTACATGAAGAGATGCACTACCGGCCATCCTACCAAAAGTAAACAGGATAGACCTAAGGGACCTGTCAGTGACATCACGGATGATGATCTTGCCGTCTTTACTCGGCTGAGATCCTTCCCTACAATACTGGCGGACATAATCTCTCACAGAGTCACCTCCTCGGGCCGAACCTGACAAAGAGATGGGGGCACCCCGCCTCGACAAGCCAGTCAAGAAGTAGATGTCTACTGCAGTCAAGGGGATAGATTTGCCCCTAATCTGGAAAACTTGATTGATAGGATCCCAAGCATCGAGAAAATACTGCAGTAAGTTGATCTGCTGTCTCATGCTAGAGATGCGAAAGAACTTCAGCAAGCCACAATTCCGCAGCGCGTTCACTGTAACTGGATCATGTAGGGCAATCATGTCCTCTTCTTCATGTTCTCGTTCTCGCCATGTAAGGGTCATCTTTCTCCGAGATCTCTGGAAAACAAACAAGAGAGGAGTTAGATCCTGATTTTGATGAGAAACAGGCAAAAATTTTCATCAAAATCTGTGCAACAAATTCCCTTTATGTGCCCAACGCACCTGCAACAGTGTTCCAGTTGCGTTGAATGTCAAACTTCCTTCATACAGGCCAACATTCAGCATAGGTTTCGATGTACTAAGGGTGCGTTGATGGCAGAACGAACCCATCAAACCCCAGGGGCTCAGAAAAGCAGGGAATGAAGCACAGAATGCAAAAAGGAAACCATGAAATGAAAGAGCTCGGGTTTAGCTCCTACCTGGTCCAGACGGCGCCGAGAATCGTCCACAGAATCTCCCGAATTCAGGTGATGAAAATCGAGGGGGAAAAGGCACCTCCAAAGCTCCAACAAACCAAGTTCAAATGAAATGGTAAAATGAGAGGTAAAAAACACTTTTTGATTGCTTTTACGTAGTTCAAAGTAAAATATTAGCGTTTTAATCTCATTTTCAAGCAAATATTGTTCATTTCTAACTAGTTTGATGAAGCAGTTGAAAATACAGTACTATCTTTAGAAAGACAAAGCTATTTATGGTAAAAATCAAAACAAGACCATCTAATCGAGCAGTTTTAGCACATAGTTCAAGCTCGTTAAAAAATAAACATAAGACATGAGCAAATGTTTCCACCCGCGTTTAAGCTCGTTAAAAAATGAACTTTTCCCCGGTAAATAACCACCGTGAATGAAGCATTTCAGCCATTAAAGCCTTGGTCGGTTTGCACCGTCACCTCCACTTTTCCATTGGCCGATCATTCACCTCCATTTGATTGTTTACCCATTTTAAGGAACAGCTGCGAAGAGTGATTTCACTAGCCATCCTTGTGACACTGCCGTGATTAGAAAATTCCAACCCTTACCTGGAATCAGCTGCTACCCATTTTATCACTTGTTCCTCAAAAGACGAGTCTTCTTTAAGCTCTTTTCAACTGACTCGTAAAATATGAAAAGATTGTCGAGTTTTGGCCTTCCATCTCGTTAAAGCGACCGGAAGTGCTATCCCTCCTCTAGATTTTAATCTTTTTTGGACCTGAGGGATTATTGCACAAAAAGATCGAGCGCTTGTTTTGTTCGGCTCGTTAAAACTATCGAAAATCCATCCCTTTTGTATTGTTTTATACTTTTTCGGACTTAAGGGATTAGATGACGAAAAAGGAATTTCGGAGTTACCTTTACGTACCTTTTCAGACTCTCTAAAAATGAAAAGGACCGAGTTATCTTTGTCGTTAAACTCGTTAAAAAGATTAATAGCGACAAACTTGTCTTTAGACGAGAACGAGTTTAACTATCGCTAGGCTCGTTAAAACATAGCGATGGGTTTGCCCGAAGGGCAAATTATAGAACAAGCATATGTTATCCTCCTCAAGCTTGACAAAAATAAAGAGGTACTAGTCAGCAATGACTGGGGAAAAATTGGGAAGAAACTCAAAGAATCTTTATTGGTAGCAAGTCGCTCTTGAACATGACACTTCCACTCCATGCCTAAGTCAGGTTGGGTTGTTTCATTCACCGGTCACATCGCCATGGTCACGCCATACCATCCACATTTGGGGTAAATGCTACCAATCCATCACATAAGTGTCACCGACATGTTCAAGAGAAGTCATCCAGAGAAGTCATCCGTGTCCCATCCACTACCATACATTACACTTCATTCTTTCATGACCGCCATCCTGAACCATATATCATCAGATCGCTTTCACCTCCATCAAAATCATTTTCTCCGTTCCGTGTCATTGATGTGGGATTCATCAAGGCCCTCCTTTGACGGATGACTTCTTGTCGACATCAACTCATTATCCAAAAATTTGACCTAGGAACACCCCATTCAGTACTTTGAAGCTTGCATGCCTCAATGGCAAGTTTCTCACTTCCGGCAACAGGTATACATCAATGACCTTCGACCGAAAGATTTTGCGTGGTGTTCGACGCCAAGTCCTTTATTCACACCACGTGAATTGTACTGCAGTACCTTGAGGGTCATCATCATTATCGATGATTCCTCTCGCGCTTGTTAACAGTTTACATCATCGACTGGTAATCAAGCGATGTCTTTCCTTGTTCGACTTCAAAACATTTTTCACATGGATCGACTTGTACTTCGAGTGAAGATTGGATGAGATTGAAGACCCCAAATCTAGTTTCATCCATCCGGGCTGCGATATATATTCAGGAAAAATAAAGGCATTGACATGTACAGCATTGCAGCACAGATAATCATCCTACCAAAAGGATGATGACTTCATCAGAATCATCAGTCTACCATCAGACGATTGTCTGTCCTGTGTACATAAAAATGAATTTATAAAGCTGAGCATGGGAATGCTCGCCTCAGCTAGATCATGAAAACAGTATGAAGATAATGTATTGTATTGTATCTTATTACAGGTCTCCTCCCAGCATTGAAAGAACTTCGGATCTTCCTAATAAAGCATTTCACCCGATAAACGGCCTCATACTTTAGGGGGCAACTGTTATAGACATTTTTGTGCCTTACATCTCTAAGCATGAGATGTCCATAAACCAAGGGATCCTAAGTCCCTAAAAGTGTTGTTCCTACCCCTAGAGGAACAAGGTCAACCAATTACAGCTTCTCCCAGAAGTTCTCCACCAGAAACTGCTTAGAATCAGTCAAATCAGGATCATTTCAACTGCTCCACTTGCTAGCTTCGTTGCATAGCACCCAAGTACACTAGCTAGGTGCGTTGCAACGCACCTAAATGCACTACCAGGGTGCGCTGAGCGGGAAATGACAAATGGCATTGTCATTCCGCGAGGTGGACAGACAATGGAAGCTTACAGAAACGTCCTTAATGACACTTGCCTCACTGAGTTCGACCAAGGATGAGTAAGAGGCTCTTAGTCTCCAAGTGGAAGCAAGAACTGACAGAGAGAAGCCACTAGTCAAATCATAAGCTGACTCATCCTCTTTGCATACATCTATATATGGATCCCTCATCCCAGAGATCCAGAGGCTGGAATTTTGTACATTGCAGAGAATTGTTGTTGGTTTTGAGATAGAGATCAGTGTATTGGGTGATTTATGCTTTGTTGGAGGTGAAGAGGGTATTCCTTTGCTGGGGGGTTGATGCTGGATCAGGAATCATTGGTTGTAACTCCTCCTGGACCTTCTTGTTATATCAATAAAACTATTTGAGTTTCTCCTACATGCTTGTGTATCAATGATGTTTTGTTATATTTGCATGTTTAGCTTAAATCTGATCCTAAGCTATTTATGAATATAAATCCATGTCTTTGTGTAGTTTTCTTCTTCTGTGATCTTGCAGGAACTTGGTGAATCTGGGCAAGTAAGGGAGCAGGTAGCTGGAAGATGTCAAAGAGGAGAGAGATTGGATCAAAGGACTAGCGCAAGACACAGGTTGGTTCATCCTATGTCTCTTCGTTTATAGTTCATAAAGAAGAAGACGAAAGTAGTTTTCTCTGTTTGTTTCTAAGGTACTGTCACACCTTAGTGGGATAGGGGCGTTCTGAGTAGAAACTTTTCCCGTTAACATGGCCAAACATCATTTATTGATTGAGTGATGTTGGCCGAAAGAATTTTCTTAATTTTGGTCAAAGGTTTCTCAAATGTGAGATCCTTTTCTAATGATTTCACTTTGTTTTCTAGCCCTTTAATCTCTCTTGTCTTTTCTGCAACATTTATCTTTGAGAGATCATGCCTCTGTTCTAAGTTGGCATACTGTTCTTGTACCTTTTTTAGCTCTGAAACTTGTAGTTTCATGTCCTCCATTGATTTTATTAGTTCCTCTGTGCTCAAATTTGCAGTACTATCTTGTGCTATTCTTGCTATTCCTTTTGTTTTTGTACCTATGACCATCTCTGCTATGGCTGCTGGAATGTTTGGTGCCAGAGCTGCTCCAAGGGTTGAAGGGACTGCAGTTGAGACTACTGGTATCACATTGGGAGGCTGAGAGGTCGACTCTCCCTGCTTGTCCTTCAATGATTTTTCAAGTTCTTGCTCGATCTCATTCAATCATTCACTAAGTTTTAAGAGCAAATCCATCAGCTCATCTTCAGATTTTTTCTTTATAATCTCAACAGTCTGTGGATGCCTTGAAGGAGGCAGCTTTAGCTGATTTCTCAAGGCAGCAATATCTTCATCTTTCTTTTTGATTAAGGCTTCTATAGCCTTTACATCTTTGGAATCATGACCCAATCCAATAATTATTTCTTCTAAAGACTTTATTCTGTTATCTTTGGCCTGGGAGGAAGCTTTCTCCAAATGTAGTTGGGCAGTTGTGTTATCCAAAGAATTTTCCAGCCTTTGGGCCATCATAGCCTTACTAGTCAATGTGGAATAAATCATTTCGCCAGTTTTCTTGTGCAATTCAATCTAATCCAAAGGATGAATACCCTTTGCCATGACTTCAAAATTGGTTCTAATATAGTCTGCTACTATTTGAGGATATTTCACTTTAGGCTTGAAATAACTCATGATCATCTTACCTTCCTTGATGTCATAGGCTGACATCAATCTGTTTTGATTTGAGGGAGCCATTTTCAAAAATTGATTGTAGACTTGAAGCCTTAATGGATCATTTCTGGCTTTTATGTCTATAAATGTCTTTTTAATATCTAAAGTGTCCTTCACCGGTGGCTTGAAAGATGATACCTTTGCACTTTTTTGTCTCTCTAACTCCTTTCTTTGTGAGCTAATAGATGTCCCACCTACTAGGAAAGTTTGTTGGCTATCTACTCCTTCTCTCCTCTTATTATCAGTAGTCTCTTCAACAAATTCTTCTTTTGAAAGGGGATTCAACCTTTGCCTTTTGGTACCAGGCTGTCCTGAAGGTCTACTGGCAGGGGTAGCTGTTTCCCTGTCTCTCTTTTTATTTCTTTCCTCATTTAGAGGAGTTTGCAAGATTGGAGGTTCTCCCACATTTTTCTGAGTGGGAGGAGTCTGCATTTGGGCCTACTATTTGGAATTTTCAGGCTGCTTAGACATTGTAGATTGCTCTGTGGCCTATGTATTGGTTTCTAGTTCCTTGCCTTTGGATGTTCTTGTGGCTGGTGTGTTGGTTTCCTGTGAATGTTACTGAGAGGTTCTAGCTATGGAGGGGCCAATCCTTGATCTTTGTACCTGCCCAAAAGAATTCAGGTCAAGTGTTTTCTCAAGATCTCTCATAACATTTTCGATATTGACCTGTTCACTATCTTTTTCTACTAGGGTCCCTTCCATCCATTCATCCATATTTGCAAATTGTTCAATCTCTGGAATCCTATGGTGATTGTGTTAGAGTCGGTCTTGTTGCCCTCCATCAGCGATCAAAGCTCTTTGCATTTGCATTAGTAGGTGTCTCATCAGTGTCAATTTTTGCA
The DNA here is from genome assembly GCA_031772625.1 of Pinus tabuliformis. NCBI lineage: Eukaryota > Viridiplantae > Streptophyta > Pinopsida > Pinales > Pinaceae > Pinus > Pinus tabuliformis. Next base: position 502,779,462 of record CM062817.1, on the reverse strand, counting down.
TCCCATTAGGCATGCCATAACCCTGATGGAGGAGCTGGTGTCTTTGTCCCCCTCTTGGCATTGCTAGATCAAGTCATTTCAGTCCTTAGTCACTTTCAAGCTTGTCTTGTCTTGTCTTGAGGTAAAATTCATAGGTCTAGGGTTTTGGTCAAAATGGTTTACAAGGTCATGTCTCTGAAGGTCAATAAGTGCTCAGCAAGCCAGAGGGATGATTTTAAAGGTGTTTCTTCACAAATTTCAATCTTGTACAGTTAATGTTCACCTTGGATTTAAAAACTCTGTTTTTAAAGCCAAGGTCATTTTTCAAATTTTTGTAAAAAGTGATGAAATTTCAAAAAAGCTTCCAAGGACAGTATGAAACCCTGGCTCCCTTGCCAAGATCCCTCAGATGATGTCCCTGCAAAAAAAGCAAAAGCATTAAATGAGTCAATTTCAGGATAAAGGAAACCAAGAAAAGTCAATTTTATAAAGTGTCAAAGAGAAACATTATAAAGTGGGTTTGGGCATGAAATTATTTCAAATCAAAGCTATAAAGGCCTAAACTCCCTCCATCGACCCTCATTGTGCATCCAAGTTGTTTGCAAGAGCGATTGAGTAAAAGATTGAGTGAATTTGGGAGCTGGACAGGCACGCGACCCGTCAGACCAGGTGCGCGACCCGTCAGAGGCGCGCGACCCGTCAGCAACGTTCTGGCAGTGCATTTTTTCAACGGGCGCGACGCGTCAGTGGCGCGCGACCCGTTGGGTGAGGTGCGCGACCCGTTAGCGCCCTCCTTTCCAAACCGACTGCAAATTCGTCCAAGGAGCCAACAAATCGCTAAATTGCCTGAGGTAGGCCCTCCAAAATTATAAATTGCTACTGGTTATGATTAAAGACATCATGAAATCATTTTTAAAGATCTCCATTGCAAGAGAAAAGCTCCTTGTTGCTGTAGTTTGAAACTTGTAAAAATGCCTATTGTTTTATGCTGTTTGAAGGTATTCCCCTTGTAATCATTTTCCCCATTTCCCATGTCATTTTCCCTGTTTTTCTATATAAATTTCTCTTTTGAATTTGTAAAGAAAAGCCAAACCCTACCCCTCTTCCCTAAAAAATGAAAAATTAAAGCCCTAACCCTACCTCTCATTACTCATGTAAACAATGTATATGATGATGCATGTGCAATGATTTTTGGCAATGTTTTTTTCCTTAAATCCCTGTGTTATATATTTATTCCCATTTTCCCTTTAAAAGTGTCCCTCCCCTAACATTCCCTTCATGCTCCTTGTCCCCCTTGAAACAACATACAAATCAGCATTTTACAAAGCAGAAACAGCAGTACATTTTGTCCACTCTGCTCCTTAAACAATGTCAGAAACCGAAACCTATGAGCAGAGTGATGACCAGGCATCAGCTTCAGAGATTGAGATATAGAGGAGGCCTCATAAGGGTGGTAAGGGTGGTCATCATAGGCGAGAGGAGCCCACCTCTTTGACAGAGTTACAAGCTTGTCCTATGGCAGTCTCATGTTTCTAGTACATGTCTTGCTATGAGTTTTGTGAGAGGATCTCTCGGATTCAGCACCACAGAGAGTTGGCTCGCCTGTTTGTTTTACACTTGCATGATGGACATGTCAACCTTGCCGGGGTGGACTTCACATTGACACCTGAGGTGATTGCACAGGCTACAGGGATACCTAATGTTGGAGAGGTATGGAATAAGTGCAAGGTGCTAGACAATGTTCATTTTGAGCCTTTTGTTAGACCAGCACTCATGAGACACTTGACAGGAGTGTTTCCCTTCAGATTTCTTAGGAGCGAGTATGCTCCCATGATGAGGCTCATCATGCACTATTTTACCTGTGAGGGCAGATTTTCACAGGTATATTCATACCATATTCGCCTCTTGATGCACTTCACCCGAGTGAGGATGATGAACATCCCTATTTTCTTCTATCAGAACATTGAGAAGATGGTGTCCATGATGCAGAGGAAGAGCCTGGCACAGTAGTACAGGAGCCTTTATCATTATGGTTTGATTCAGCTAGTGGTATTACATCAGTTCGCTCAGCAGGGCATCTCATGGGAGGAGTTCATCTCTCATGAGCTTTTCACAGCACCATCACCGCCACATCCTCAGGTTATTCATGAGGAGGGAGGACCATCACAGCAGCATGACATCCCCGTCACCAGACATGTCAGCTCCTCACCTGTGGTTACTTATCAGAGAGGCCAGAGGGCCTTATTTGCAGCAGCTCGGCGAGTACTTTCTCCACAGCATGTGGAAGGGGTCTCGCCTTCTTCATCGGCTCAGCGAGTGTTATCTCCACATCAGGTGGAAGGGGCCTCGCTTTCTTCACCAGCACAGGTACCAGGGAGGGGTAAACAGCCCAAGATTGATGAGGGACCATCAGGAGTTCCGGATATAGAGCTTATTGATCTTGATGTCAGTTCTCCTAGCCGAGAGGCAAAGGAGATCATTCAGCACCTCAGAGCTGAAAATGATGCCTTGCAGAGGAGATTAGAGGGGGCACAATGGACCATCACATACCTCGAGCAGCGCAACAAATAGTTGGAGGATGAGCAAGCACTTGATGAGCTGTGGAGGATTCGTAGTGACCGCATTTTGAACCGGAGAAGACCCGGTGATCCATTGCCCGCTGACCGAGAGTCCATGCTCATCCGGGTAAATGCACACTTGGAGAGGCTGTTGGCTAAGGCCAACCAAGAAAAGAAATTTCTGAGGAACATGAAGAACCATTACTCGGCAAGAATGCATGTGTGCAAGGCAAAGATGAAAATGTTCCAAAGGCGGTTGGCCAAGGCACAGAAAAGGAGAAAGAGGCCCGATCCCCTCCATATCTTGGCTGAGGCCTCACTGAAGGACCAAGGCACTAAATAGCCCAGCCACAACACAAATCCCAAGAAATTTTGAAAATTTTGGGTCAATTTTGATTTTTCAGGCAATTTACAGGTTTTTGCTCATTAACGGGTCTCACCCCCCGCGCGACCCTACATCATGGCAACTCCATTTTGCAAAAACTCAACATTTCTAGACTTTTCATGAGAAGTTACATATGCTCATCAATGGACTTGAGATTTTATGAAGTTTTGGGCCTCCAGAAAGTCAAAAAACAAGCAAAAAATGACTTTCTGCCACATTTTTGAGTTGTAGAAAGCAGTCTTGGGAGATTGCAATTTTGGAGGGGCAAATGACCACCAAATTCAGAAATTCTAGTTGGGTTGGAAAGTAGACTCACAGACCTTTCCAACAAGCCTACTCTTGCTCAGTTTGGACACCTGGAAGTGCCCCAAATGTGGTCCCAAATGAGCGCGACCCGTCAGGCAGAGGCGCGCGACCCGTCAGGCAAACTTCTCCAGATTTCAGTGTACAGCTCAGAAAAACGCAGTTTGACCCTGTTTGACTTTTTGGGGTGGATTATTATCCTATTTGATGTAATTAATGTACTTTATTGACACTTTTACTCTTATGTATCTCTTCTAGAAGATTCATTCATGAAAAAGGTGAAAATTAAATGAATGAATTGGTTTCCTAGCTTATAGAGGCAAGTTGTTTTGACTGCCTAGTTTGTAGTGCTTAGTTTAGAAGTGGTTGAAACAGCTCCTAGGATAGTGATGTCGACCCATGGAGGCAGGGAAAGAGGTTAGATCATCTATATTATGTACTTTCTTGCTCATTTTCATGGTTGGACTCTTGAGGGATAAGCTATCATTGTATTATTCATTGTATCTCTGCAATTTTTGGCTAAGGAAGACCAGGGTTTTGCAGTCCTTTTTGGGATTCTTGTGGTTACATGTATTGATGGTGTGTTTCTCTATGTACCTGTAAGTGTGTTATGTGAATCATTTCCTTTCTTTTCCTTCTGCACATTAAACAAACGAAGTGTTAAAGTAAGAATTCATAACTGTCATGCTCTGCTTTTAAGTTTGTTTAATTTCAATGTTTTCTATTGTTTAAGGAGAATTCAAAGTTATTGTTTGCTCTCCTTAGCTCCTCACCTGTCATTCCGGACCATCCACCTCAATCAAAAGCATTAATACTGTCTCCTACCTCGCCCCAAAGAACCCCCTGCAGAAACTGTGTCCAATCCCCGCACCCAAAATTGCCATCCCCTCAATTTGCCACCAAAAACCCTAAAAACCCCAAATCAACCTTTTGATCAGTTTACTAGCCTAAAATCAGTGTTACCCTATTGGTCATCTCATCCATTGAAGATCTCACCGAGATAGACCGGAGAGAGCCCTCTCCTGCCCCGTAGGGCTAGCTACGAGGCTAAGTGGTTTGATGTGGCCTTGAGGTTTACCTTTCTCAGCCTGAGGTGAAATTTCAAGCGCTAACAGAATGTATGGTGACAATATGTTATTTCTTCTACCACAGATAAATCTGTTAGGATCATATGGTATCCATCCAAAACTATTTTGTAACTTAAGATGATCTTCTAAAATTCTTTCTGCTTCTTTCCATGCATCCCTAGTTTTAGAGACAAAAGGGCCTAACTGATTCTTGATTCTAAGCTGAGCTTTCTTCTTGGAATTATAAAAATGGACTAGGTATGGATTTATCATTTGCCTGAAATATTCCAATGCAAAGAGCCTCATTGGAACATACTTTGGTAACTTAAAAGGGCAGAGCTCACACCCATATATCCTGATTTCTGTATGGTTTTTGTATAGGTACCAATCACCTATTCTGTACTGCTTTTAGAGCTGAAGGATCTTCTTTATATCACCACTGATCCTAGGAGGGGAAACTCCTCTCAATAAGGTGGTTATTGGGTGAACAAATAGGTCAATGAATTCATTGTAGGAGTAAGGGGTTTCAAAGAAACTATGGAAGACTGTAGACCAGAAGATTACAGACCTTAGATTTCCTCTAGTGTCAAGTTTCATGACAAGGAAGGGGAAGTTTTCTGACTGATAATAAAGCATAAGATGATATATAAAAGTGGTGTATTTGAAAACTCCTTCATTGTCCAGTCTTAAGAATTGGTCATGAATCTTATTAGCAATATAGGAGGCATAGTCATACTTAACAACAGGGGGTTGTCGAGGAGTGAAAATTGACAACAACACAAGGGTTATCTCATCAACAAATTCACTAGTGTTAAATCCCATGATCAAAGATATCATATCAATTATGAGCTGTCCCATATCTGTGAAGAAAGTTTGCATGCAAGGAGGGGGGCCATCAAGCTGATGCTTTGGTGACATGAAAGTTTGACAGATGCATTTCAGTTCTGATTGAGACAATTGAGTGGATTTCTCAAGTAAATATCCCATGGAAATGGGAGTGAGAGCTTGACTGGAGTGGAATTGCAACATTTCATTGATGGATTGAGCAGTTATTGGAAAGAGGATTGTTTGGCTTGGAGACATAACTGCTTTGCGGTTAGGGTCATAATTGGCTTGGCATTGGTGGATTATATCAGGGAAAACATGGACTGAGGGGAGAAAATACATGGGAAGGTTAGATTCCCACAGTCCTATGATGTCAGAGCCATTCAGATAGTTATCCCTACTTTGGCAAAAGACTTTAAGGTGGTTTTTATCAGTAGATAAGTCTTTTATTTGAAAGTCTTTATCCGCAAGAGGCAGATAGTCTAAATCTTTATGAGGGGCATTCATAGGTGCAACAATCAAAGCCACAGGGGTTTCCATTTCTGGTTCTTGTGCATTCAGAAAGGAATTTGGTTTTTTAGTGAAAAATGGGCAAATTCACAGGTCTGGGAGCTTATATGGTGAAACAAAGACTGAATTTGCAGTAAATTTTGGCCTTTTATGTGGAATTGCAGTGTAAAACATGAATTTGCAGGGTTTTGATGGAAATTGGATAAATACCTGTGTTCAGGGAGTGAACAATGCAAAAACAGGTACAGGCAGTAGCTAACAAGTTCTGGGCTGCGTCGGCTGCAAATTTCTTAGCAAGGTGGTGGTTGGAAATCTTCGACAGTTGACCTCGACGTTCTTTGCATGGGAACACTGGTATATGTTAAAAAACAATAAAAATGACATTCATTTTTTTATTAACAAAGTCAAGGCTGGCGGGGTTTTTTTTTTGGCTTTCGGGTGGATGACGTGCGCGGGGAATTAATTGACGTTTTGTCATATACGGAACAACGGTAAGTGGTTTCATCGCACCGCTTTTGGGGACGGGCGGTATTCAGCTGAGAGCCAGTGATTCCATAGATTGTTTGATGCGTGGTGGAGGTACAGGGAGAAAACCACATAGTGATCATGTGCTAACGCGTGGTCACTAAGGGGTGCGCAATATTGATTAAGGTCGTCAGATCTGGAGGACTTGATCGGACGGTCGATGGGAGGCGCAATACGGCGGGGTTTAAAGGAGGGTGGGCCCAATATAAATTAAATATTTTAATCATATCGGGGGCAATGTGATTGGCTGGGAGAGTTATTAATTAGTCCAAATGACTAAATTAATCCTCATTAAATGGTGGTGGGTTTGGGTTCTTAAATAACTACAGGTTAGTTAATTAATCCCATTTATTATTTGTTTTATGGTTATATTTAACTATCAGGGTGAGATATATAGTAATTTGGGATTTTTTCATATTTATAATAATACAGGAGTAGGTAGTTTTCTTTTATTCGAGAAATATATAATAATAACATTAGTGGTTAATATGACCAAATGAATGGGAAAGCGCTAAGTTTAATGTTTTCCGAAAATATTTCATCATATAACATATTGACTTAGGCTAAAGTGTATAAAAGTATTTTTATGAAGATTTATTTCAATTTACCTAAGTAAAATAGGATTTTACTTAGGAAAAGACTTATGAAAGTAAATGAATGACTTTATGGATGGTTTTAAGTATTTAGGCTTTTAAATTATTGGTCTGAGGGTCCGGTCCCTCCAAAAGTCAGAGAAATTCTTTGAGCCCCTCTAATTTTCAAATGCCTTAGTACTTAGGGGGAATTAGTAAAAATTTAGGGAAAGATGAGAAGGGAAGTTAATTATTTGACCTTGCCTTGCTTGAAATGCATCCAGTGTAATGTCTGCCTTGCATTTGTGATGAAAGTAAAAATTAACACATTTAGGGTCATTATCCATCACATGTAATTCTACAACATCATCTACCTACCCTACCTACTTTAACCTAACATTTTTTCTTCTTTCTTAGGGTGCACTTAGACTGGCAAACCCTTATCACACTTTCTTTTATTTTACATGTAGATATCTATCTAAGTCTAGCCTTATTACATCCAAGGGCTTAGATTAAACTGTTGAGCTCCTTTTATTCACTCTACCTATCTACTTATCTGCCAAGATTAAACAGTTTGGTCAGATTTTATTCTCTATCTCTAAAACATGAAATTCAAATATGAACTAGCCAAGCTTAAGCTGTTTCATTGTTCATCAATTGTGGCATAAGTTACAAGCTGCACACAATTGTTTATTACATAAGAGTATAAAGTAGTTGCATTTAGACTTGCACACTTTCCTTGGTCTTTCTTTTGGTGGGGTTCATTTTCTTTTACTTTTTTGACCATTTTATTCTTTTCACCTTTGATTTTTCTTTTAGGGTATACCCTCTTTACATTTTTTAAAACTTTTGATTTTTTGACAATATGGAAAACCTTTGCAACAGGTAAAGGTATGAACATATTACATAGCCCATCAAGTCAATCATGATATATGACACCTATTGGTATAGGAGCATAACACTGGCTCCACTTGGGGATGGATTTTCCTGGTGGAAAGTCAAGAACAACAGGTCAGATGGCCTCTGAATGATTTTGGCTAAACTATGAAATCTTCTTCTGCTTGTTGCTTTATTGTATGTATGACAGTGACACTTTTGAAGCTTAGGGCCTTCTCTTCGGGCTTCAACTCCAACAAGTTACTATCCAATCAACACCAAACCTTTATTCTTCCTACTTGAATCCCACTTGAGCACCTTGTAACTTAGGTAGGAATCTTCAGTCTTGGTCTTTTTATCAAAAATCTTTTTAACCTTTTCCTGCACAACTTGAGATCTGACTTGAAACTAAAAGGTGTTGTAACCTTCAAACCAAATTAGTAAATCATCAAGATCTTAGGGCCTTTTGATTGGATTCAAATATTTTAGGATTTATTTCATAATCTACTGAAAACTGAATTAAATCAAACTGAAATCCTACCTACTCTATATTATTGAAAATCAGGTTGAATTAAATAATACAAAAATGCCAATCAAGCCAATCAAGCAACTGTAGAAACAAATGAACTGCTTGACTGATTGTCAGTGAAATCAGAAGCATAATTTGATCATGTACCCACATAATCGAAATTGTGATATATAAAGGCCACTGCTGATGTATTTGGTCCTCATAGAGAAAACATGTTAAAGAATTTGAGTTGAGAAGAACCTCCATATAACCTGCTATAGGATCAACAAAAGCATAAAGTGTGATAGTTTCTTCTGGGCCTTCATTGTCTAATTTATCAGTTGTATCCTCAATACTAAACCCTGCAACTACTTCTTCAGTCTTTCTCTTGAAAGCATAATCATCCTCAATCTGCAAATCAAAAGGTAGTACAATTTCCTCATGGTTTGGAGAAGGAAGATTTTGTAAGAATTCTTTAGGATCTCAGAAATTATATGACTGAATTTGAGAATGCAAAAGTTTAATTTCATTTTCATATTTTTCAACAACTAAATTAAGAAAACACATTTTAGTTTCATGAGAGTATTTTCTTATTTTGACAATTATAAACACAACTCTTAAAAAATCTTCATCAAGCTGAAATTTTGATAACTCATCCCTGAATTCATTTAAAATTTCATCAAATGAAAGATTTTCCACAAACCCGGTCATCCTGTCTCATTATTAATGCTTTGGAATATGGATTATTTGGTTGTGGAATTTCTCTGAAATTTGAAGCTCTAGATCTTGGAACAATGGAGTCTTGATTATATGGGGCTTCTTGATTGGGAAATGATCATCAAAAGAGTCAGAAGAATGATGCCCAATGTGCATGGAGATTTTATATTTAAAATTTTCAAAAGAGATCAATTGAAAACTACTCTAAAATCTTCTCTAAAATACAATAGACATTGGAAAACTCTATTAATTTAGAAAGAACATAATGTTCTTGGATAACAATCCAAGTTAAAAGCCTGATCTTTTCACATAGTTCTTTCAGGTTCATTCCTCCAGTGGAGTCTTTATTGTAGAATTGATTTTGGAGTTGCCAGGTGGATGATTTTAACCTTTGTATGTCTGATCCCTGTCCACCATCATAGATCAGATCTAAACCTGTAAAACAATTCTGAAGAAAAAGTTAGCTCTCCAGGAAGCCAAATTTTGAGTATTTTATGATTATTTTGCTTTTTTATGAATTTTCAAAACAACTTCTATGATTTCTTTAAGAGGCTTTAAATATGAGATTCAAACTTTCTTAAAGATTTATTTGACATGAGGAACTGGTTGAATGTTTGGAAACCAGATGTTCAGTCCATAAACTAGATCGGAGATAGACTGAAGTAGAGTTCATCTAATATGCAATTGCAAAGCAAGAGCTGTTTAATGGCTACCTGGCTAACTTCAGGCTTCGTTTGTAGTTTATAAAGTAAACAATAGTAACAAACAAACTATTCATTCCCCAGTGGAGTATCCACTAACTTATCACTCAGATTTTCCTTGAAGTTGTTTGGAAGAGGAAAGGGGTCCGAGGTAACCACAAACCAAATTTTAGGTATAGAATCTAGCCAATCTGTACCCAGAGAGGGCTCTCTCTTTAAGTTTTAGCTTTGTTTTGAAAGATATTAGGCTAATTATGAAAGTTTAAGAGTTTTGATTGTGTTTGGTGGTGAAATTCAATAGTAGAGGGGTATGACTGAGTAGTTTTAGGCCATTGGGCTAATGGAGTCAAAGAAGATGGCTTAACTGGATTTGGTTTCTAAACAAGGGATGGTTTCACAGGGCAAGATAGTAAAACAGGGAACAAATAAAGACTTAAAAAGATGGAATGGACTCAAAGGGGATGAAGGGCAATTAAGAATCCTTCATCATATTTGAAAGGGGGAACTTGAATGATTATCAATAAAGAGCAATTAAGAATTCTTTACCAAATAATCAAAATGAATAAACTAGGAAACAGGAACAATTAAGAATTCATTGTTTATGCTAGTTATAGAGGAAAACATTAAGAATAACAATGATTGAAAACAGATTGCACTCAAGCACTTTCTGAATTATTCTTTTTCGTTTATCATTCAGATATGAAACACAGATGATATAATAAACAAGAAAACTTTAAAACACAAGATATAGGAGACTTATTGATCCAGTGTCTGATTCAAGAATCCTGTGAAAGTCCTTTGCATCAATTCTTCATCCAGCTAGCCATACAAAATTTTGTCCAACTGCACTTTATTCCAAAATAATCAGTATTACAGCAATATCTAAGAATCCACCCTCAATACTCCAATTGAGGGAGTATTTATACAAAAGTTTTACAAAAAATATCTCATAACAGAGTGAGATATATTCTAGGATGACTATGAATAAGTTACAAGACAATAGAGACAAATGGTCTCGTAGATAGGAGAAAAGGTAAATTGATGTTGTGTTGTTCCTATTCTTGTGAATGTGCTGGAAGCAGGCCCTATGATTTGGCTTGCTGCTTTCTTCTTTGGTAACCCTGTGCTGGTTTATCCTTTTTACCATTACTTACTGTAGTAAATAATCAAAATTTACCCAAGGATAATTTTACAAAATGTCTAACATTTCTTCCCACCATTGTTTTTATGGTATTCTGGTTCTTTGAATCTTTCTCAGGGTCTCATCAGTTTCTGTGTACCTTAAAAAGGTTGGCTGAATTGGAAACAAGTGCTTTATCTCATGCTCGACATAGAATAAGTTCTTTAGACTGTCATAGAGAACTCTACCTGTAGGCAATGCTTTTGCTGCTGATGCACTTGTTGATGGATCGGCCTAGTTGCTTGCATATTGATTCAATTTCTCCACATAGTCTATATGACTCATTAGTTTATCATTCATAACCAAAGGACTAGGCAACCCTTTACTCTGCAAAATATCAAATCTCTTCATGAAAGCATTGATTTCTTCTTGCATGTCATGGCACCTTCTTTCTAAATTTTGCATCAAAGTCCTTTTAGTAAAAACCCTTTTGACTTCCAAAATTGTTCATGTTCTATCTTGAATGCCCAACTCTTCAAGCTGCTACTTATTCTTGGTATTCAAAAATTGTATGAGCATGCTAGCTTCCTCAAGCATATTCCCTAACTCTTCCCTTGTCTTTTGAACTTCTTCTTGAGCTAGTTTCACTAAATCAATTTGCTCAAAAATTATTTGGATTGATGGCCAAACATCATTTATTGATTGAGTGATGTTGGCCCAAAGAATTTCTTAATTTCGGTCAAAGGTTTCTCAAATGTGAGATCCTTTTCTAATGATTTCACTCTGCTTTCTAGCCCTTTAATCTCTCTTGTCTTTTCTGTAACATTTATCTTTGAGAGATCATACCTCTGTTCTAAGTTGGCATATTCTTGTACCTTTTTTAGCTCTAAAACTTGTAGTTTCATGTCCTTCTTTGATTTTATTAGTTCCTTTGTGCTCAAATTTGCAGTACTATCTTATTTTGTCCTTGTTGTTCCTGTTGTAGTTGTACCTGTGACCATCTCTGGTGTGGTTGCTGGAATGTTTGGTGCCAAAGCTGCTCCAAGGGTTGAAGGGACTGTAGTTGAGACTACTGGTATCACAGTGGGAGGCTGAGAGGTCGACCTTCCCTGCTTGTCCTTCAATGCTTTTTCATGTTCTTGCTCAGTCTCATTCAATTGTTCATTAATTTTTAAGAGAAAATCCATCATCTCTTCTTCAGATTTTTGCTTTATGATCTCAGCAGTCTGTGGATGCCTTGAAGGAGGCAGCTTTAGCTGCTTTCTCAAGGTAGCAATATCTTCATCTTTCTTTTTGATTAAGGCTTTTGTAGCCTTTACATCTTTGGGATCATGACCCAATCCAATAATTATTTCTTCTAAAGAATTTATTCTGTTATCTTTGGCCTGGGAGGAAGCTTTCTCCAAATGTAGTTGGGCAGTTGTGTTATCCAAAGAATTTTCCAGCCTTTGGGCCATCATAGCCTTACTAGTCAATGTGGAATAAATCATTTCTCCAGTTTTCTTGTGCAATTCAATCTGATCCAAAGGATGAATATCCTTTGCCATAACTTAAAATTGGTTCTAAGATAGTCCACTGCTATTTGAGGTTGTTGCACTTTAGGCTTGAAATAACTCATGATCATCTTACCTTCCTTGATGTCATAGGCTAACATCAATCTATTTTAATTTGTGGGAGCCATTTTCAAAAATTGATTGTAGACTTCAAGCCTTAATGGATCATTTCTGGCTTTTATGTCTATAAATGTCCTTTTAATATCTAAAGTGTCCTTCACTGGTGGCCTGAAAGATGCTACCTATACACTTTGTTGTCTCTCTAACTCCTTTCTTTGTGAGCTAGTAGATTTCCCACCTACTGGGAAAGTTTGCTGGCTATCTACTCCTTCTCTCCTCTAACTATCAGTAGTATCTTCAACAAATTCTTCTTCTGAAAGGGGATTCAGCCTTTGCCTTTTGGTACCAGGCTGTCCTAAAGGTCTACTGGCAGGGGTAGCTATTTCCCTATCTCTCTTTTTATTTATTTCCTCATTTAGAGGAGTTTGCAAGATTGGAGGTTCTCCCACATTGCCCTAAGTGGGAGGAGTCTGCATTTGGGCCTGTTCTTTGGAAGTTTCAGGCTGCTTAGACATTGTAGATTGCTCTGTGGCCTGTGTACTGGTTTCTAGTTCCTTGCCTTTGGATGTTCCTGTGGCTGGTGTGCTGGTTTCCTGTGAATGTTGCTAAGAGGTTCTAGCTATGGAGGGACCAATCCCTGATCCTTGTACCTGCCCAAAAGAATCCAGGTCAAGTGTTTTCTCAAGATCTCTCATAACATTTTCAATATTGACCTATTCACTATATTTTTTTACTAGGGTCCCTTCCATCCATTCATCCATATTTGCAAATTGTTCAATCTCTGGAATCCCATGGTGAATGCATGGTGACAATCTGTTCTTCATTCTTCTATCATAGATAAAGCTATTAGGGTCATATGGTATCCATCCAAAACTTTTTTGTAGCTTAAGATGATCTTCTAAAATTCTTTCTGCTTCTTTCCATGCATCCCTAGTGTTACAGACAAAAGGGCCTAACTGATTCTTGATTCTAAGCTGAGCTTTCTTCTTGGCATTATAAAAATGGACTAGGTCTGAATTTATCATTTGCCTGAAATATTCCAATGCAAAGAGCCTCATTGGAACATACTTTGGTAACTTAAAAGGGCAGAGCTCACACCCATATATCCTGATTTCTGTATGGTTCTTGTATAGGTACCAATCACCTATTTTGTACTGCTTGGAGAGCTGAAGGATCTTCTTCATATCACCGCTGATCCTAGGAGGGGAAACTCCTCTCAATAAGGTGGTTGCTAGGTGAACAAATAGGTCAATGAATTCATTGTAGGAGTAAGGGGTTTCAAAGGAACTATGGAAGACTGCAGACCAGAAGATTACAAACCTTGGATTTCCTCTGGTGTCAAGTTTCATGACAGGGAAGGGGAAGTTTTCTGACTAATAATACAACATAAGATGATATATGAAAGTGGTGTATTTGAAAACTCCTTTATTGTCCAGTCTTAAGAACTGGTCATGAATCTTATTAGCAATATAGGAGGCATAGTCATACTTAACAGCAAGGGGTTGTCAAGGAGTGAAAATTGACAACAACACAAGGGTTATCTCATCAACAAACTCACTAGTGTTAAATCCCATGATAAAAGATATCATATCAATTATGAGATGTCCCATATCTATGAAGAAAGTTTGCATGTAAGGAGGGGACCCATCAGGCTGATGCTTTGGTGACATGAAAGTCTGACAGATGCGTTTCAGTTCTGATTGAGTCAATTGAGTGGATTTATCAAGTAAATATCCCATGGAAATGGGAGTGAGAGCTTTACTGGAGTGGAAATGCAACATTTCGTTGATGGATTAGGCAGTTATTGGAAAGAGGACTGTTTGGCTTGGAGACATAACTGCTCTGTGGTTAGGATCATAATTGGCTTCACATTGGTGGATTATATCAGGGAAAACATGGACTAAGGGGAGAAAATACATGGGAATGTTAGATTCCCACAGTCCTAGGATGTCAGAGCCATTCAGATAGTTATCCCTACTTTAGCAGAAGACTTTAAGGTGGTTTTTATCAGTAGATAAGTATTTATCCGCAAGAGGTAGATAGTCTAAATCTTTATGAGGGGCATTCATAGGTGCAACAGTCAAAGCCACAGGGGTTTCCATTTCTGGTTCTTGTGCATTCAGAAAGGAATTTGGGTCTTTAGTGAAAAATGGGCAAATTCACAGGTCTGAGAGCTTATATGGTGAAACAAAGACTGAATTTGCAGCAAATTTTGGCCTTTTATGTGGAATTGTAGTGTAAAATGTGAATTTGCAGGGTTTTGGTGGAGACTCGATAAATACCTGTGTTCGGGGAGTCAACAGTGCAAAAACAGGTACAGGCAGTAGCTAACAAGCTCTGGCCTGCGTTGGATGCAAATTTCTTAGCAAGGTGGCGGTTGGAAATCTTCGACAGTTGACCTCGACGTTCTTTGCATGGGAACATTGATATATGGTAAAAAACAATGAAAATGACATTCATTTGTTTTATTAACAAAGTCAAGGTTGGCAGGGTTTTTTTTTGGTTTTCGAGCGGATGATGTGCACGAGGAATGAATTGACGTTTTTTTGTATATGGAACAACGGTAAGCAGTTTCATTGCACCACTTTTGGGGATGGGCGGTTTTCAGCTGAGAGCCAGCGATTCCATAGATCGCTTGACGCGTGTCGGAGGTACAGGGAGAAAACCACTTAGTGATCACATTCTACCGCACGGTCACTAAGAGGTGCATGATATTGATTAAGGCCGTCAGATTTGGAGGACCTGGAAAAATAGTCGACGAGAGGCGGATACGGCGGGGTTTAAAGGAGGGCGGGCCCAATATGAATTAAAGATTTTAATCATATCGGGGGCGATGTGATTGGCTGGGAGAGTTATTAATTAGTCCGAATGACTAAATTAATCCTCATTAAATGGTGGCGGGGTCAGGTTCTTAATTAACTATAGGTTAGTTAATTAATCCCATTTATTATTTATTTTATGGTTATATTTAACCATCGGGGCGGGATATATAGTAATTTGGGATTTTTTCATATTTATAATAATACAGGAGTGGGTAGTTTTCTTTTATTCAGGAATTATATAATAATAACATTAGTGGTTAATATGACCAAATGAATGGGAAAGCACTAAGTTTAATGTTTTTCGAAAATATTTCATCATATAACATATTGACTTTGGCTAAAGTGTATAAAATGGTTTTTATGAAGATTTATTTCAATTTACCTAAGTAAAATAGGATTTTACTTAGGAAAATACTTATGAAAGTAAATGAATGACTTTATGGATGGTTTTAACTATTTAGGCTTTTAAATTATTAGGCAGAGGATCCGGTCCCTCCAGAAGTCAGAGAAATGCTCTGAGCCCCTCTAATTTTCAAATGCCTTAGTACTTAGGGGGAATTAGTAAAAATTTAGGGAAAGATGAGAAGGGAAGTTAATTATTTGACCTTGCGTTGCTTGAAATGCATCCAATGTAATGTCTTCCTTGCACTTGTGATGAAAGTAAAAATTAACGCATTTAGGATCATTATCCATCACATGTAATTCTGCAACATCATCTACCTACCCTACCTACTTTAGCCTGACATT
Source organism: Pinus tabuliformis (assembly GCA_031772625.1). Classification (NCBI taxonomy): domain Eukaryota; kingdom Viridiplantae; phylum Streptophyta; class Pinopsida; order Pinales; family Pinaceae; genus Pinus; species Pinus tabuliformis. The sequence continues at coordinate 502,763,634 of CM062817.1, read as the reverse complement.
TTTTCTTCTTTATTAGTGTGCACTTAGACTGGCAAACCCTTATCACACTTTCTTTTCTTTTATATGTAGATATCTATCTAAGTCTAACCTTATTACATCCAAGGGCTCAGATTAAACTGTTGATCTCCTTTTATTCACTCTACCTATCTACTTATCTGCCAAGATTAAACAGTTTGGTTATATTTTATTCTCTATCTCTAAAACATGAAATTCAAATATGAACTAGCCAAGCTTAAGCTGTTTCATTGTTCATCAATTGTGGCATAAGTTATAAGCTGCACATAATTGTTTATTACATAAGAGTATAAAGTAGTTGCATTTAGACTTGCACACTTTCCTTGGTATTTCTTTTCGTGGGGTTCATTTTCTTTTACTTTTTTGACCATTTTATTCTTTTCACCTTTGATTTTTCTTTTAGGGTATACCCTTTTTACATTTTTTAAATTTTTTGATTTTTTGACAATATGGAAAACCTTTGCAGCAAGTAAAGGTATGAACATATTACATAGCCCATTAAGTCAATCATGATATATGACACCTATTGGTATAGGAGCATAATAGTTACAACATCTACTTCTTAATTAGTTATTACCTATGTTTGTGCTTTTCAATTTTTTTTCTTGATCCGCCAAGTGCTAGTGTAGTGTTGGGCGGCAGAAGCACCTCTTTGGCTACCCACTTTCAAGCTTTCACAAGCAAGATGAAATGGATTTCTACCCGCTCAATTGTTACAATTTTTGTTTTTACATATGTTGTTATAGTATCCACTCTAATGGTCATTGTTTCAATAGTATCAGTTGTTATAGCACTAGATTTTACAAAAGTTTCAACATTTTCAACAGTAATGGGTGTTACAACATTTTCAGCATATTTAACATTGACATGTGGTTATGGCATATGTTGTTACAACATTAACCGTTACAACATCCATTGTCATAGTAGTTGCTTCTCAATCCATTTTTACATATGTTTGTGCTTCTCAATTTGTTTTATTGATCCCCCAAGTGATGATGTAGTGTGTGGTGGCAGAAACACCTCTTTGCTACACACTTTCAAACTCAAACAAATAAGATAAAATGGCTTGTTGTTACAACATTTGTTGTTATAACATCCACTATTACAACATCTTAGTTGCAACTTATTTGAAATTTTATTATCGTATGTGCACTTTGATATGATGTGATATTAATATTGTTTCATCTCAAATGTTGTAATATTAGATATATGACAGAGAAATTAATTATTCCATGAAATAAATAATAAATTTTCATTTTAAATGTTTTTTTTTGCAAAACAAAGATCTTCCAAAAGATTTTAATGATCCTCATTGTTGGAAATAATACTGAGAGGGGGGGTGAATCAGTATTATCAAGTTCTTTTAATAAATCTTCCTTATTTATACTTCGAATTATTTTTTCATGTCAGTACCATAAAATAATGAGCATGAACAAGAAAAACAGATAGTCACACCAAAGAACACCAGATATAAGGTGGAAACCCAATGTGGGTGAAAACCACCTGCTGTAATATGTCTCTATCTTCTTTCAAATTTAGAAACTCCTTTTACAATGGTTTTGTACTGGTGCAGTCCTTTACCAGTACACAGGCTGCAACCTGCAGAGAGCTACAACTCTCTCTCGTTTTCCAGTCTCTCCTAGAAGGGAGCTACAACCCCCCTACTCCTTTTCTTTTCAAGGATCACTTTTCATAAATTTTCAAACTGGATCCATAAACATCAAGAGATCATCAAGTACAAGTAAATCACCCAGTCAACTGCAGTAACCAGATCAATAGTAACAGTAAACTAAACCCAGAACACCTTATCAATAGAAAAATTCAGCCAACAAAAATCTTAAGACAGATCCGCAGTTTTTCTTTATCTGGCCTGCGTGGCCCCGCACTTCACCTTCTGCTCCCCTGCGTATACCCACAGAGAGTCTTCTGCTGCACTGCGTATCCACGCACTGTTCCTTTAAATGCGCCATGTACTTTTACTGTGCCCACGCACCCACTGCTTCTATCACGCCGCGTACTGCTACTGTGGCCACGCACTCTCAGATGTTATCGCGCCGCGTATCTACGCACCTGCGGCTTCTGTAGTGCCGCGTACATTCACTGTGCCTACGCACCTAATCCTCTGTCGCGCTGCGTACCCACACACTGCGCCTTCTTCTGCTCTGCGTACCTCTGGTTAGGGCCGAATTGGCAGTCCCCCAGTGTGCCACAGATAGTCAGATGCCCAGATCTGATCATGCGCCCGAGAGATCACCCTTCATAGATTCACTTTCAACTTCACTTTTATATAGATCAAGCTTTTAAACCGATAACCCAATATTTCAGATCTTAAGATATTCAATTTGCAAAAGATGCCTTAGCCAAGTGATCTCCTTCCCTATTTATAGTCAAGCCCTTATTCACGCCATGGGACAAAACCATCAATAACCAATACAAGGGATCCAAACCGGGGCAAAATTAGATCCTATACCATGGGCCAAAACCATAGAATCAAGAATGGCGGGCTAAATACCACGAGCCAAACATAAGAAACCCCACGTGAGCGCGCTTCTCTGCCTTGAAGTGAGTGAACTGGGGGTACGCACCTCATGAATGGGTGACCTGCATGTATGAACGCACTTCCTGGCCGGCGTACCCGCTGGTACGCACCTTTTGAACCATTCACCTGCGTACCTCTTAATTTCCAACATTTTGAGAGCCTGATCAGAGTATTGGTGTTGCCATCAAGTACAACATCTGTAACATAGAGCCATACCAGAATCATAATGCCAACAATCTCCCCCTTTGGACTTGATGGCAACCTCAAGATCCTCAACGTCATTCTCCCCCTTTGACATCAAGGGCAAAGGGTTATGCTCCCCTTAAGAACATGCTCCCCCTGACTATAAACTAGATCTGCAAAGAAGAACCATAATCCACCATAAATGACCATGAAAGAGATAGAGACATATTACAACAATATTCAGACCAACATCCATGATATACTTCCTCCATAATGCCAATAATGCATTATATGCTCCCCCTGAACCTGTGCCATTCGATCTTCGACCAATCGGCAACCCAGCACATATAGATGAGCCTTGCGTACAACCAACCATCAGAAGAGATTCAACAACAAGATGATGCATCAACAACCCCCAGCTTTTGCCTGAGGTATTCAAAGGTCTCCCTGGGCAATGGTTTGGTGAGTATATCAGCAACTTGTTCCTTAGAAGGAACATATTCCAACTTGACCTTTTGTTCAAGTACTTGTTCTCGGAGAAAATGATACTTGATCGGTATGTGCTTGGTCTTTGAATGCATGACTGGGTTCTTTGAAATGCTGATTGCACTTGTATTATCACATAAGATGGAGATGGGTGGTATACAAGTGATTTGAAAATCCTACAAGGTGTGCATCATCCAAAGGAGTTGAGTGCAGCAAGATGCAGCAGCAACATATTCCGCTTCAGCTGTAGACAAGGCAATCGAATTCCGTTTCTTGCTGAACCAAGATACTAGTCTGGAACCCATAAAGAATGCACCACCACTTGTGCTCTTCCTATCATCCACGCTTCCGGCCCAATCTGCATCTATATAAGCATGAAGTGTGAGATCTGTATCTCTAGGATACCATAAGCCATAGTTTTGAGTTCCTTGAAGATATTTGAAGATTCTCTTTACTGCCTGAAGATGAGTTTCCTTTGGATTTTCCTGAAATCTTCCAACTATTCCTACTGCATGCATTATGTCTGGTCGGGTACCTGTCAAATAAAGTAGACTTCCAATCATAGATCTGTAGGTTGGTTGATGCACTGCTGTTGATTCATCATTTTCACTGAGGTTACATCCTATGACCATTGGTGTACATACTGGTTTTTCATCTTCCATGCCATATTTCTTCAAAATCTGCTTGAGATACTTGGTTTGAGAAAAAAAGATCCCTCCTTCTTTTTGTTGGATTTGCAAACCAAGAAAATATGTCAGTTCTCCCAGCAAGGACATTTCGAATTCTTTCTGCATTACCAAGGCAAAGCTTTGACTCATAGCTTCTTCATTGCTGCCGAAGATAATGTCATCTACATACACAACAAGTATTAGCAATTTGTCATTTTCAACTTTTATATAAAGATTGCTATCTGTTGATCCTTTTGAAAAACCTTGTTGATGAAGATATCTGTCCAAACGATAGTACCAAGCCCTTGGAGCTTGTTTGAGACCATAAAGAGCCTTTTTCAATCTGCATACAAGATTTGGATCATTTCCAAGAATGAAACCATCTGGCTGCTCAATGTATACTTCTTCTTCCAAGTCTCCATTCAGAAAGGCTGATTTCACGTCCATTTGAAATACTTTGAAGTTTTGAAAGCTTGGGAGAGCAAGGAACATTCGGATGGCCTCAAGTCTTGCAACAGGAGCAAAAGTTTCTTCAAAATCTATTCCTTCTTGCTGCGCATACCCTTTACAAACAAGTCTGGCCTTGTTTCTAATTACTTCTCCATTTTCATTCAATTTATTTTTGAAGACCCATTTTGTCCCTATAACATTCTTATCCTTTGGTCTAGGAACCAGCTCCCAAGTGTTGTTCTTTTCGATCTGCCCAAGTTCTTCATCCATTGCTTTGACCCAACATTCATCTTTGCATGCCTCTTTCACATTTTTTGGTTCAGTGGAAGAGAGTAATGCCAAATAGCTTGAAGCTTCTGCAATTGCTCTTCTTGTTTGTACACCTGCTTCTTTCTGTCCCAAAATCTGAGATTCTAGATGATTCTTCTGAACATATCTGGATGGAGTCTTCTCTTTTATCCTTATCTGCTCCTCTGGTTCTTCTTGAGGCTCTTCTTCTTCTTCATTCTGTCTTTGAGGGTAGTCTTCATCTTCTTCGATATCTTCATGATTTACTTGCCTAGGAATGTATCCCTTCTCATCAACCACTACGTCAATGCTGTCAACAATTCTTCCAAGTCTTTTATTATAGCACTTGTATGCTTTGCTGTGTGGAGAATAACCAAGAAGAATGCCTTCATCTGCTCTAGGTTCAAGTTTGCCAAGTTTCTCATTAGTATTCTTAATATAACATTTGCTCCCAAATATTTTGAAGTGCTTTACCGAAGGAGTCTCACCATACCAGAGCTCATGAGGGGTTTGAGTGCTGTTCACGTGGACATTTGTTTTGTTGAGAACAACAACCGCAGCATATGCAGCTTCACCCCAGAAAGTTGCGGGAGTTCCAGACTCATCAAGCATAGCACAAGCCATTTGTTGGACTGTTCTGTTCATTCTTTCCACCACTCCATTTTTCTGAGGAGTTCTAGCTGTAGAGAATTCTCTTCTTATCCCATGTTCTTCACAGAAATCAAAAAATTCATTTGAGGTAAACTCCCCACCTCTGTCGGATCTGAGGCCCTTAATTTTGTATCCTGATTCATTTTCAACCAAGGCTTTAAAGGATTTGAATTTTTCGAATGCTTCATCTTTGTGCTTCATAAGTCCTAACCAGACAAACCTGGAGAAATCGTCAATGAATAATATCAAGTATTCTTCTCCTCGAGGTGTCCTTTTCTTGAATGGACCACATACATCTGTATGTACTAACTCAAGAGGCATGCTAGCTGATCCTTCCTTCTCCAGAAAGTTAGTTATGGTTTTCTCTCCAAACTGACATGATTTGCATATGGTGTTGTCTGGAATTTTGATATCTAGAAGACCGCGATCTGCCTGATATTTGCATGCTTTCCTTATTTGTGAAAATCTTAGATGCCCCAACCTCCGGTGCCATAACCAGTGTTCATCATCCTTGCTTAGATAGCATTGTTTTTGTCCTTCTTCAAATATGTATAGATTATTTGGAGTTCTTTCACCTTTGATCGTTGTTTTACCTGTATCAAGATCATGAACAAGACATCCATTTGATCTAAATATCACCTCGGTTCCTTGATCACACATCTGGCTGACACTCAGAAGATTATGCTTCAATCCATCAACATACAAAACATTTCCAGCTTTGACTTTTTCTTTTAACTGAGCAGTGCCTTTTCCTTTTATAGCTGCAGGAGTATCATTTCCAAAAGAAACTTTCTTTCCCTTTTCTAAAGTAGAATATGATTCAAGTTTTTCTTTATCACCTGTCATATGCTTCGAACATCCACTGTCAATGTACCATAGAATTTCCTGTCCCTCTGCATAAAATGCTATCCCACATATTTATGTTTGTGGTTCCTTTATTCTCCATGTTTTGGTGCTTGAAGCTTGTTCCTTTGTTTGCTAAAACTTGCTCCTGCATTCAGAATCTTCATGACCAAAGTTATTGCAAATAGAACATTCAACTTCATTTTCAAGAGCCGAAAAGTTGTTATAGGTCCTTTTTGTAATCCCGGTCACACTTCTTTGTTTTTGAGCTTCTCTAGTCATGATTGTTTTATATGCAACACATTGAGCTGCTTTGTGACCAAAGTTATGGCAAGAGAAGCATTGTCCATTGAAGAAACTTCTGCGGTTATCAAATCTTCCGGCCAAATGATTGTAATTTCTATTGTCATTCATTCTTGAAGCAAATTGAGAGGATTTTACCTGTGGCTGGTTGTAGCTTTTGTTCATCCTTAAGACGGATTGCCCCTGGTTTACCTAATAGTCTTTGTTTGTTCTTGATGTAATTGGTCCCTACTTTGCCTGGTGATCTCCATTGTGCTTTTGCTCATTCCTTCTTGCTGCATCAAGATAACTCTTTGAGGTGGATGCTTGAGAAGTTTCTCCATTATACCCCAGACCTGTCTTGTTTAGTGGAGAACGTTGTACATTGATGATCTCATCCAAAGTTTCAGATCCTTTGACAAACTTAAGATTAATAGCCTTTGTTTTCTCTATCTCTTTTCTAAGACCAACAATTTCACCTTCTAACTTTTCAAGATATTTTTCTTTTTCATCAATTTGAAATTGTAGAGTATCAATGATCATATTCTTTTCTTCTATACATGTCTTGAGTCTAGAAATTTCTTCATGAAGGCTATCCACATCTATAGCATCCATGTAATCATCATCTTCAAACATTAAAAGTTTATAGTCATTACCTCGTTCATCTTCATCACTATTTGATAGAACGTCACTATCTTCATGAGTGTAGTAGCTTTTCTTATTTGCATTTTGTTTCTTGTTCCATCTAGCAGGTTCCTTTCCTTTGTCAATCTTATCCTTATGAGGACATTTCGCAGCATAATGACCTACTCTTCCACAAGCAAAGCATTTAAAAGTTAACTTACCTCTGAACCTTCCAGTACCCCGTTGAAGATTTCTGACAAAATTTGATTCTTCTTCTTCTTCTTCTGGCACGTGACTTGCTTCATAGTAGTCTCCTTTGCCTGAAGCCTTGAAAGCAGCTTCTCTTCTGTCTGAAGGACCTCCCTTTCTCATTTCATAAGCAGTTAGGATTCCGTGTAGCTAAGACATAGTAAGAGTTCGTAGATTTTCCTTTTCTTCTATTGTAGACACTTTAGATTCAAACTTGGGGGACAATGATCTTAGAACTTTTTCAACCACAATAGCCTCTTTTATTTCTTCACCCAAGTTTTTCATGCAATTAAAAATCTCGTCTACCCGAAGGAAATAGTTAGCCACACTTTCATCATTATACATTCTGAGATTCTCATACTGAATCCTGAGGGTTTGAAGTTTAGCACGCTTTACCTGTTCATCTCCTTCGTAGCTCAAGACAATCTTGTCCCATATTTCTTTTGCGGATTTATATTGCATAACCTTCACGAATTCTGTTTTAGATAAGCATCCCAACAGAGTATTGACTTCTTTAGCATTTGTTTCATATTTCTTCTTTTCGGCCGTATCTGTAGGAGTAGCTGAAGGAAAAGTGTAGCCTGTATCTATGATATCCCAAACTTCTGTACCAAGAGATTGAAGATAGGCAGTAACTCTTACCTTCCAATAATTGAAGTTTGTCCCATCAAAAATTGGTGGCCTGTTTGATGCTTCCCTCTCATAGTTTCTCATGATGAATGATCTTCCTTCAAGCGATCAAGCTTCTCTGAAGGACCTGCTCTGATACCAATTGTTGGAAATAATACTAAGAGGGGGGGTGAATCAGTATTATCAAGTTCTTTTAATAAATCTTCCTTATTTATACTTCGAATTATTTTTGCATGTCAGTACCATAAAATAATGAGCATGAACAAGAAAAACATATAGTCACACCAAAGAACACCAGATATAAGGTGGAAACCCAATGTGGGTGAAAACCACCTGCTGCAATATGTCTCTATCTTCTTTCAAATTTAGAAACTCCTTTTACAATGGTTTTGTATTGGTGCAGTCCTTTACCAGTACGCAGGTTGTAACCTGCAGAGAGCTACAACTCTCTCTCGTTTTCTAGTCTCTCCTAGAAGGTAGCTACAACCCCCCTACTTCTTTTCTTTTCAAGGATCACTTTTCATAAATTTTCAAACTGGATCCATAAACATCAAGAGATCATCAAGTACAAGTAAATCACCCAGTCAACTGCAGTAACCAGATCAATAGTAATAGTAAACTAAACCCAGAACACCTTATCAACAGAAAAAAATCAGCCAACAAAAATCTTAAGACAGATCCACAGTTTTTCTTTATCTGGCCTGCGTGGCCCCGCACTTCACCTTCTGCTCCCCTGCGTATACCCGCAGAGAGTCTTCTGCGGCACTGCGTATCCACGCACTGTTCCTTTAAATGCGCCACGTACTTTTACTGTGCCCACGCACCCACTGCTTCTATCATGCCACGTACTGCTACTGTGGCCATGCACTCTCAGATGTTATCGTGTTGCGTATCTACGCACATGCGGCTTCTGTAGTGCCACGTACTTTCACTATGCCTCCGCACCTGATCCTCTGTCGCGCTGCGTACCCATGCGCTGCGCCTTTTTCTGCTCTGCGTACCCACGCACTGCGCCTTCTTCTTCTCTGCGTACCCACACACTTTCACTGTTAATCACCTGCGTACCTCTGGTTAGGGCCGAATTGGCAGTCCCCCAGTGTGCCACAGATAGTCAGATGCCCAGATCTGATCATGCGCCCGAGAGATCACCCTTCATAGATTCACTTTCAACTTCACTTTTATATAGATCAAGCTTTTAAACCGATAACCCAATATTTCAGATCTTAAGATATTCAATTTGCAAAAGATGCCTTAGCCAAGTGATCTCCTTCCCTATTTATAGTCAAGCCCTTATTCACACCATGGGACAAAACCATCAATAACCAATACAAGGGATCCAAACCGGGGCAAAATTAGATCCTATACCACGGGCCAAAACCATAGAATCAAGAATGGCGGGCTAAATACCACGAGCCAAACATAAGAAACCCCACGTGAGCGCGCTTCTCTACCTTGAAGTGAGTGAACTGGAGGTACGCACCTCATGAACGGGTGACCTACGTGTATGAACGCACTTCCTGGCCAGCGTACCTGCGGGTACACACCTTTTGAACCATTCACCTACGTACCTCTTAATTTCCAACATTTTGAGAGCCTGATCAGAGCATTGGTGTTGCCATCAAGTACAACATCTGTAACATAGATCCATACCAGAATCATAATGCCAACACTCATCACATACATCCAGATCACATTGGATTTGATGCTGAGATGGAAGATGATGCTCATGATGACATAGATACAAATGGAAACAAGGCTGATGTCGATACAGAATATGATGATGATGATGATGATGATGACGATCTTAATGGTGATTATGATCATGAGGTAGTTGTTGGTAGCATCTAGTGACATTTATGATCATACAGACTACATCATGGATCGTTTTTGATATATTGTTATGATGTCGATTTTCATGGTTACTATCATATGTATTATTTTCATGACCTCCTATACCATATTATTGAGTTTTATATTTTTGACATATATCATTTGGACATGACGTATCATATTGACTTGTATCCTCTTTTCTTACATAATTCATGATTTTTATTTATATCATTTGTACATGATGTATCATTTTGACTTATGTCGACTGTTGGACGTGGATCATTTTTACATGTTATTTTTAAAAAAAGAATGGGTATATTTCTATTAATCAAACTAGAACATGGCTAGTTTTATTACATTCAAAAACAATAAAATTTCCAAAGTCCTCCAAAAATGCTCTAACCAGTATCTTTGGGTATGCAATAATTTTTCCTTTTAAGATTTACCACATCATTCTTCTTGTAATATCTCAAAAATTTCCCATTAATATGTACATACCTATATAACATAATCTACCTAGATATTACTATGAAAGTAACTACCTAGCTCCATCCATATTGTTCTAGCCCAGTTCCTCCATAGTAATCTTGTCCGCTTCCTTTTGCTGGAATGGTTTTGCTGCTCCAAAATTTCAAATTTATCCATAATAAAATGGATTCTTTGTGGAGTTGGTCTTGTATTTGGGTCTTTGTAATGATTCAATTTGATACATTTTTGAATTTTAATAAGAGAGTCTCCAAAGACATATAGGATGATGATCTTGTTATTATTAGATCGTCAATTTCTATATGTTGAAAGTCGTTGATGATTTGGGTGCATATTTATTACATACAATGGTTTTGATTTACTGCTCATGATGAATCTTGTCAAATTCACTTAAATTATATATATGTGATTCAATTGTTTTAATTATAGATGATGACCATGTTACAATAATTATCTTGCTATTTCATATATACTGGATGTTGTAGATTCTATTTTGATGGATATTTAATAAGTATAATGATGTTGCTAATTTGTATGGATGTTTGTTTCCCTAAAAATTATTTATAAACGTTATCCTATAAAATATTTCAAATGCATCCATACGATGTATAATCATATAACTTATTTAAGAGACATGATATATTTAACTTATTAAATTGAAATAAAACATATTAATTTCACTGTATGCAAAACAATAATCATTTTTTGGAAGCAAACAAAGAAACGACAATGGAAGAAAAATTAGAACTTGCCACACTAGAAGAAAAACAGGAAGCAAATTAGAAACCAAACTGGACGCATATCTTCGTGCTAAAAGTTGTCACTAAACCTGGCTCAATCTGGTGCTAAACTTAGTGTTAAAACTAGCACTAAACCTAGCGTTATTTCTTATTATTGGAAGCAAAATTGGAAGCCACACTAGAAGAAAAATTGGAAGCCACACTAGAAGAAAAATTAGATGCCACACTAGAATAAAAATTGGAAGCCACACTGGAAGAAAAATAAGAAGGAAAACTAAAAGAAAAATTGGAATCCACGCTAGAAGCAAAATTGGAAGCCACACTATAAGTAAAACTTAAACAAAATGCAGTACATGGTAGCAGGAGACTATGCCAAGTCATCTACTGTGTTATAGGTATGGGAGGATTTAGCAGAAGAAGCATTTTGACGTAATGGAACTTTGGGAAGCTTGGGGGGGATGTTGGGTCCCTATAATACTAGTGATTACCCCATTACTATTGTAGTTATACCCCTGATTTATATTTTTGTTCCCCTATTACACCCATGTTGTTATATATGTGCCCCATAGAATCCCTCTATTGTTATTTTTGTGGCTTTATATTATTATTGTTAGGTCGGCTGGATTATATTGTGACTCCTTAGACTCCTATATATAGAAAGGAGGTTTTGTCATTTGTATCATCGAAGAATTGTTTATTTATGTAATGTAAAGGAGGTTGCCCCCTCGAAGAGGCTGAATTCTAAGGCGTTGATCTATCTTTTCTATCTTTTCTTGAGCTGGTTGCATAACATTTGGTATCAGAGCTTTAGGTTCTAGTGTTTTGCTGCTCCAAACAGGTCATCGTGGAATTTTCGCTATAAATTTTTTCTGTGACGTTTCAGAAGTCACAAAAAAAACCCATTTGAGAAGAAATCACGCTGAACCTTGGGTCCGAATTTAAGAGCTTTTTGCGATATTTGCGGAGATATGATCTGAGGAAGTTGGTCTTTTTGCAGACTCCTGAATTACATTCAAAACAGGTGACCTAGGGAAAATCGTCATAACTTTCTCTCTGGGGATCGGATTGAAATTTCGTAAGAAGGTACAAAAAGAGGATGGACTTTAGTTTCTTGTATGAGTGTTTCAGATCCAAAGGTTGAAACAGTGACTTGTGGCACGTCGTACAAGTTCACTATACTGAACTAGTCTAAAAGAAAGTCACTGTGGGAGATTTCCAATAACTCTTCCTTGGAGAATCCAATTTGGATCAGACTTGTGGAATTGGAAAGAGGACACAGAAGGCTACTACAGGTTGCAATTTCAAAACTGGATGATCTGAAATTACAGAGATACATCAGATTCAATATCAGGCTTCTATAAAGTGAAAAAAGGTGTGTAGTTTTTTTTAAATTTTTGTGTAAGCTTGGTTTAACGGAATTCAAAGGGCATAGTAAAGCATTATTATCGGTAACTGATGCCCTGAGGAAAGAAAATGCAAACACCTATTAAGGAACCTGAAAGCTCTAGCATGACTCATGAAGAAGAGGAAGAAATGCTACATGATATATCAAAATTACAAGAACAAGTGCAACAAATGTCACGCTCACAAAAGCTAACAGAAGCTAAGATAAATGGCATGGAATCTAAGATAAAGGGCATGGAAGCTAATATGGATCATTCGAAGACAGATTTCAAGAGAGACATGGTAGATTTCAAGACAGATTTGAAGACAGACATGGCAGATTTGAAGACAGATTTGACAAATTTTCTACAAGAAATACTTACTAATGGTGAAAAGGTTGTAAAGGAAACTCATGATGTGAACAAAAGTAATGTTAATCATGATTCCATAGACTCTAATGTTGGATCGATGACCCACCATATTCCAAAAATCGATATGAGGAAGTTTGATGGGAAGGATCCTGCCACATGGATATTACAGATGGAGCAGTTCTTCGATCTCAATAATGTGCAAAACACACAAAAGGTACGTATGGCAACTGTATATTTGGAACCAAATCATCTTGTATGGTATCAATGGCTTTTCTCTCGTAAGCAATTTATCACTTGGGAAATTTTCACGGAAGAATTGATAGCACATTATGAAGATACAAAAAGCAACACTTTTTTTAGCCAATTGATAAGTCTCAAACAAAAGGGTTCAGTAATGGAGCACATTGAGGAGTTCCAAAAATTGAACATAAGGGTAAAAGATATTCCAGAGGAGCATAGGATTGATGTGTTCATAGGGTCTTTAAAGGATAATATCCAACATGATGTTTGCCTTTGGGAACCTGATTCATTAGAAAAGGCATTCAGGTTAGCAAGAAAAATGGAAAGCAAAATTATGGCAACTAGGAAGCATACCACTCACAACTATAAAGACGGAAGTGTTGTTGCCCCTAGTCTTCCACAACCTATAAGGTTGACACCACAAAAATTGGAAGAAAAAAGAGCAAAAGGGCTTTGTTATAGTTGTGATAGCAAATACACTAAAGGTCATAAGTGTGCTGAGAAGAAATTATTCTTCATAGATTGTGAAGAGGAAGAAGAAAAGGAGCAAGAAAGGTCAAAAGAAGAAGATATACTCCAGGAACAAAGCCTAGATGAATAACAAATAAATCTGACCATATCTTGTAATGCATTGGCGGGAATTACCACTCCTCAAACCATCAAGATAGAAGGACAAATCAAGAAGAAGAAAAAGGTAATAGTGTTGATTGATTCAGGAAGCACCCACAATTTTATTCATTGTAGGGTAGCAAAAGAATTGAATTGCTTCCTATATCTAGCACCAGAGTGTCAAGTGATGATTGCAAATGGAGGAACAATAAATTGCTCTGGAAGGTGCCATAATATCAAGCTATCCATGGGAGAATATGTATTGACTAGCCCAATGCTTTCCATTCCAATGGGAGGTGTTGATGTTGTACTAGGAGTCCAATGGATACAATCCTTGGGTACAATAGCTTTTAATTTTCAAGAACTTTTCATCAAATTTTCTACGGAAGGAAAGGAAGTTGAATTAAGGGGTATTGCAGGGAAACCAGGAAATATAATCAGCTCTAATGGTATGACAAAGCTTCTAAAAAAGGAGCAAAGAGGTGTAATTGCACAATTATGTTCGCTAGATGTTTCCACATTGGAATCATCTATTTCTCTAGATCTCCAAAAAGTCCTGGACAATCATTCCAAGGTATTTGAGACTCCCAAAGGTCTCCCACCTATGTGTGATCATGATCATGCTATTCATCTGATTCCAGGAAGTGTTCCTCCAAACATCAGGCCGTACAGATATCCCTATGTCCAAAAAAGTGAAATTGAATGTATGGTTGCAGAAATGCTAGAGGCTGGTATAATTCAACCAAGTCAAAGTTCTTTCTCTGCTCCAGTAGTATTGGTGCACAAGAAGGATGGATCATGGCGCATGTGTCCGAATTATAGGGAGCTCAACAAGCTCACTATTAAAGATAAGTTCCCCATTCCTGTCATTGATGAATTATTGGATGAATTGCATGGATCAATTTACTTCACCAAGTTGGATCTTCATTTGGGATATCATCAAATCAGAATGAAGATTGAAGACATTCTGAAAATGACATTTAGAACTCATGAGGGTCATTATGAATTTTTGGTCATGCCTTTTGGCCTTACCAATGCACCTTCAACATTTCAAGGTTTGATGAATTCAATTTTCAAACCATTCCTTAGAAAATTTGTGTTGGTATTTTTTGATGATATACTAATCTACAGCAAGTCTTGGAAGGATCATGTTGAACATGTTGACAGGGTGCTACAACTATTGGAGGAGAAACAATTATATGCAAAAAGATCCAAATGTTTCTTTGGAGTCCAGGAGGTGGAATATTTGGGTCATATTGTATCTCATGAAGGAGTTAAGGTAGACCCTAGCAAAATTAAAGCCATTAAGGAATGGAAAATCCCCACATCCATAAAGCATCTGCGAGGATTTCTTGGGTTGACAGGGTATTATCGCAAGTTTGTTAAGAATTATGGGAGAATAGCAGCACCTCTAACAACATTATTGAAGAAAGATGCATTTTCATGGACTTCGGAAGCAACAAAGGCCTTTGAACATCTTAAAGAGGCAATGTGCCAAGCACCGGTCTTAGCTACACCGGACTTCACAAAAACCTTTATTGTGGAATGTGATGCTTCAGGAAATGGAATTGGTGCTGTTCTAATGCAAGATGAAAGACCCATTGCTTTTGAAAGTCTTCCAATCAAGGGAAAGTTTTTAAGCAAAGCTATTTATGAGAAGGAAATGTTGGCAATACTCCATGCACTTAAGAAATGGCGACCCTACCTAATGGGAAGACACTTCAAGGTAAAAACGGATCATGATAGCCTTAAATACTTTTTAGAACAAAGATTATCCTCTGAAGAGCAACAAAAGTGGGTCACAAAGATGTTGGGTTATGACTTTGAAATCATCTATAAAAAAGGGAAGCAAAATGTGGTGGCAGATGCACTCTCAAGAAAGGATGAGGATGTGGAAGCATTGTTGTGCGCCATTTCTATTATCCAACCAGATTGGATAAATGAAGCAAGGGAGGAATGGAAGAATGATGAAGAAGTGTGGGCACTTATTCAAAAGCTACAACAAGATTCCAGTACATCTGATACATTTAGCTGGAAAAATGATTCATTATGGTACAAAGATCGCTTATACCTCTGTAAGAATTCCCAGCTAAAACAAAAGATTCTTATGGAATTGCACACTTCTCCCTTAGGAGGGCACTCAGGATTTTTAAAAACTTACCACAGGGTTAAGAAGGAATTTTTTTGGGATGGCCTTAAATCAGATATTCAAAAGTTTGTGGCAGAATGTTTGGTTTCCCAACAAAATAAAGTTGAAACAATTAAGACACCGGGTCTATTACAACCTTTATCCATTCCAAGCCAACGTTGGGAGGAGGTTCAATGGATTTTATCACAGGTTTACCCAAGTCTGAGGGAAAGAGTGTCATCATGGTGGTAGTTGACAGACTTACCAAGTATGCACACTTTTGTGCATTATCACATCCATTTAAAGCCAGTACAGTTTCTACTGCATTTATGGAAACAATTCAAAAGCTACA
This sequence comes from Pinus tabuliformis, assembly GCA_031772625.1. NCBI lineage: Eukaryota > Viridiplantae > Streptophyta > Pinopsida > Pinales > Pinaceae > Pinus > Pinus tabuliformis. The sequence goes on along the minus strand of CM062817.1, from coordinate 502,747,587 downwards.
TGGAAACCCAAAGATTATTGTAAGTGACAGAGATCCCATTTTCACTGGAAATTTTTGGACAGAATTATTTTCTTGTCTTGGTACTCAGTTAGCTCATAGCTCATCTTATCATCCTCAATCTGATGGGCAAACTGAGATAGTAAACAAATGTTTGGAAGGATATCTTCGTTGCTTTGTATCTGATAAACAGACACAATGGGTCAAATGGTTGCCTCTGGCTGAATGGTGGTATAACACTTCCTTCCATACAGCAACAAAAATGACCCCATTTATGGCACTTTATTGGTATCAACCACCATCCATCACATCATATTTAAGAGAAAATTCTAAGGTTCAGGCAGTGGAACATCACATCGAACATCAACAACAATCCTCCAACTCTTAAAGGATAACCTCGTGTTGGCACAAAATAGAATGAAACAACAGGCAGATCAACATCGCAGTGAAAGAAGTTTTGATGTAGGTGATTGGGTATTCCTACGACTACAACCATATAAGCAAATGTCCCTAAAGCAAGCTAAGAAGGATAATAAATTATCACCAAAGTATTATGGTCCGTACAAGGTGTTGCAAAAGATTGGTACTATGACATACAAATTGGAGCTTCCTGCAGCTTCTCGATTCCACCCAGTTTTCCATGTTTCATGTTTAAAGAAGGTTATAGGCGACAAGCTCCCAGTTCAAACAATATTGCCAGAACTTGACGAGGAAGGAAAAATTATATTGGAACCAGAAGCAGTCACAGAAACAAGAACTTGACAGCTACGAAATTGATCAATTTCAGAGTATCTTATCAAGTGGAAGAACTTATCCACTGAAGATTCCACATGGGAGGATGAGAATTTTATGCAGAAGTATCCAGAACTACTCAAGCGTTGAGGACAACACTTTTTTGAAGGAGAGGGGTGTGTTGGGTCCCTATAATACTAGTGATTACCCCATTACTATTGTAGTTATACCCCATATTTATATTGTTGTGCCCCTATTACCCCCATGTTGTTATTTCTGTGCCCCATAGAATCCCTCTATTGTTATTTTTGTGGCTTTATATTATTATTGTTAGGTCGGCTGGATTATATTGTGACTCCTTAGACTCCTATATATAGAAAGGAGGTTTTGTCGTTTGTATCATCGAAGAATTGTTTATTTATGTAATGTAAAGGAGGTTGCCCCCACGAAGAGGCTGAATTCTAAGGCGTTGATCTATCTTTTCTATCTTTTCTTGAGCTGGTTGCATAACAGGGGACCTCGAATTTAGGTGGAGGGATCTCTAAGGTGTCACTTGATCACGACATAGGCTCAGTGGATACTTTGGGTGGGAATCAGATGCCGAGTTTTCAGGGGAATTTTTGTATTGGTGTGACCAAGTCTGGGGGTTGACTTGTTGGGTTTTGTGTTCATTAGAATTCATCATAAGAATATGGTAATTGTTTGGGCCATATTGTGAAGGTTGAGGAGCTGCATTACCTTGTGTGGGTTGGGCAACTATATATCCCTTATGGGGAAAAAGGTTGGTAAGCACAACCAGTTGTGATGAAGTAGGATAGTGAGGATGTGGAGCAGTGGGTCGAGATCCTCTAGAAGTAGTTGCTTGAGCTTCCCATGCTTGGCACATCTGAGGTAATAGGGGGAATTCATGAGTATAATTTCCATATACTTTGCAACAGGAACAAGGTTTATTCGTACGATGAGCCTTATTTTACTTGGGTTGTCTACCCTATTTTTGGGTTGCTAGAGTAGGATGGTCACCCTGAGGGGAATTAGATGGTGGACCCTAGTTTCCTTGGCTACCTTGATCTGGTTGGTTCTAGTTACCCTTCCCCTTATTCTTTCACTTGGGTTTGGGAGGATTGGATGCACTCTGGTGAGCATACACTTGACCTCAAGGAGGTGGTTTCTATTGTGGTAGACATGAATGTGGCATAAGATTTTGGGGTGTTGGTGATAAAGGGGATGGAGCGTTATCCGGTGCATAAGGATAGAAAATATTAGAAGCAAGATTGTGATAAATAGATGAAGTGATAAATAGATGAAGTGATAAATAGAGAAGAGGTTTGTTGATGAGCTAGCTAAAATCAAGGAGGCTCAAACCAGCCATAAAGGGAAGCAATGGAAGAGGAGTGACCATACTGATAGAGGTTCCACTTGTGGGGTTACCTTGGTTGCCACCCTGGTTAACACCTTGGTTTCTCACACTCACATTGGTGCTTGACATGGTGGCGGTACATGGTTAAGAAGACACGAAATCAAAGGAAGAACTAGAAGAATTAGCAGAACTAGAGTCAAAATCAGGACTCAATGGAGGACTAGGAGGATGAAATCTAACTCGATGGGAAGAAGTAAGATGTACTACAGGAAACTGGGGGTGAAGGCCATGAAGTGTCCATAACAAACACTTAGGGGGTGTAATAATGTAAAGATAAAGATGACTCAATAGACTAAAACGGGATGATAGGATAAAAAGAGCAACAAACAACAAGTAAACACCTAGTGCAGTGATGCCAAGTGTAAAATAAATCTATTAAGATGCTACTCTAATTTGAGAAAACACGTCCCATCAAAGAAAAATTACCTCTAGCCTATAGGTGATCTAAATCATAAAACAAGTCCTAAATGTATTGTTTCAAATGGCCTTCTGAAATACTTCTTACTTGAAATAATATGATCCCTACAAATAGAGTTTTCGAGGCAAAGGTCGGGTAGAGAACCAATTGTTGCCCATAGCCATCCCTATACGGTGTTTTCCTATGATTGGTCCCTATGGTTACCTTCATCCCACCTGGGTGCTCAAGTCTTGAGATTCTTGGTGATCAACCAGTGCACGAGATTCCCTACCATGGGTTGGGTAGCCCATACGAGAACTGCTCTCATGATGACCTAGCCTAACCCCCTTTAAGTCGGGTTTCTGACGCACTCCGACTTTGGACAGTGGGATGGTGAAGGATTTTATGCTCCCTAATATGTCAAATTCTATCTTAATGTCAGTGATCAATGGGTGTTATTGGAATCCTATCCCACCGATCCTACACCTAACTACATAGATTATTTGGAGCTAGTACCCAAGTGGTTTAATCTATGTTTGTTGAATTATTAAGGTGTAGTGTTTGAAGTTTTGTTTTGGCGGTGTTAACCAATATCAAGTTGTATTAGTTTGTGTGTGTGTGTGAAAATGATGTGTCAAGCGGATGAGTTAATTGAGCTTTTTTTATGATTCCATGTGCTGTTAAAAATAAAGTGCTAAAAAAATGTAAATAATGTTGAAAATGGATTGTAAAATGAATAGAAAATCCAAGCACACAAACCCCCACCCAACAAGGCTATCAAGCATATAAAAAAAGGAGGCAAACAAGCTACTCAAAGAAACACTATTGGCCAAAATATCTAATTTCTAAGGGACTAGGATCTAAAGGCACTAATATATTGTAAATGGTGTAGGCAAACAACAAAAATCAAAGGTGAAAAATGATGCAAAGGATAGGAAAGAAGCTCCAAAAACATAGGACGCTCAAGGGGATCCTAAGGGCGAAGGCAACTCCAAACTCTAAAGGGCTTAAAAGGGTAAATAAACCTATCCAATAGGGATGTAAAATAGTGGACAAAACCCTATAAATCAGTGGCTGAATGATCCGAGTAATTTTTGTTGACACTTACTTAAATAAAAATACTCATTACAAGACCCCTTTACTGACATGATTTTGCATGCGAACATGAGTGACACATTCTTTAAATAATGATTTACCATCACATGAATATTATTCAAAGAATCCAAACATCAAATAAACAAGCAACACAAACAACTACGAATAATCGTAACACCGATATGATAACGAAGTTCACCCTGGGGGGAAGGGGTTACATCTCTAGATTCATTTATCCTTCTTACAATGGGTTGAAACATCTCACACCATATGTGGATCATGCTCCTTAAAGAGTTTCCTTCTCACAAAAGGGCCAAAGGCACTCAAATAAAAGACATTTCCTCAGCATTAAAAGGGCTACATTTTCTCTCAGAGAAAGGTTTCAGCTCTTACAAAGCTCCTCCAAAAGCTCCCACAACATTTTTCCAAAATGTTATCCCCCCAAAAAATCTCACATAATGATTTTATATAGTTTTTCCCCAATAAAAATGGATAAATCCCTACATCCACAATAGTAGGATCTTAAGACATTTTAAGCAAAAACAAGATCCATGATTCTAGGATCTAAAACTAACTCAAGGAAAATAAAAAAGTGTTAAAATCCTAACTTCAAGGATCTCAACCATGCCAAGAGCCCTCAACCTCTCATTGAGAAATAGAAAATTAGTTTTGAGGTAAATTATCACATCAAACTAACTTCTCGAATGGCAGATAAGTGAAATTTTTTGAGTCATTTTCCACCCACTTACAACATTATCCACTTTACAATTTTAAATGAAATAAAAAGCATAAAATTATTAATCTCATTTATTATCTTATTCCAAGCTTTGTCACCTATCATCAAATTTCTTCATGGTGCACAAAGTAAACTTTTTCACATGTGGAGATCCTCCTAGATCAGACCTCTCCACAGAGAACCTTTTGGTCCTCCAAAAGTATCAATTTGAACATGTAGATATTTGTACACTTCTTTCAATTTTTACAGTGATCTCACCTGTGTTGTGATATCAAACCATAATGTAAAGCTGCAACCCCCCTTTGAAGTCGAAGACTCTTCAACACTATTCAAATCCAATTCTAGTTTTCCAACATTAGCAGAATAATTGTTCAACAACTTCAATTTCATGGAACCTATTAGGCTTGTATTGGATTCTTTCACTATCTAATTTTTGCACTTTAACAAATTGCTTTCTTTGAAACTTATATGGAATATTTTTTGAACTTCCTATAGCAATGTCGACATCTCTAGCACTAGCCGAAGTTTCTTTCAGTGTCCAACTTTGACAGTAAGGAAGATCTTTCCACTAAGCATTGTACGTAAACAACATCAATTCACCTAATGTAGTAGTTGAGCATCCCCGCTTGTGCATAAGGTGTTGAAGTACTGATGAAATCCGTTTACCAGCTTTCAAAGTGAGCTCCAAGCTTCTGCATTTCTTCAACATGTCTCATGCGCCCTCTAAAAATGATTTCTTCGACAGCACTTTGACCTTTTCACATAGTCAATAATTCCATCAACTAAGGCTACAAATTAGTGGGAAACCTAGGGTATGGAAGTGTTTTCATATCCACACCTCTTAGGTCTATTGGGTGAGCTCCAATATTACAACCTCTAGGAAGACCTACATGGGCTTCACCATACTGAGCTAGCAGAGGACTGATAAAAAAACCTAACCCTCAGCTTCTTAACTGCCTTTCAGCATGGCTTCGTTCATCTTACACCATTTGGATGCACTGCCACTTTTGAACCTAATAGGTGCACCTCTACTTCAATAGAATGAAGGACCTACATCATCATGTAGTATCATGGAGATCTAGAATCATGCTAAATTTTGAAACACCACTTGAGCATAGAGATCGACTTCCACATTAGTGGAAGCATCAAGAGGCTCAATGTTGTGAAGAATGAATTAGATTTTATCATAATGCATGGGGGATGGAATGTACACCTCCTTGATGAGATCAAATGGCCCCAACTCCCGAGCATATACAATTCACATCGAAATGTCATGGAATTTGTTGACCTTTGATGACCACATATCCCAGTGATTGGTCACATGTTGTGATAATAATGGGGAACCAAAACCCACAATCCAATAAAAATAAACATCAACATCACTCCAACTATCAAGAAAGCGATCTATTCTTAAAAAGGATTGAATCTCCATAATCGTGGCGGGTCTAATTTTTTGGAGGTTTTGTGTAAATTCCTGTTATTACAACATCTCCCCACATTATTTGGGATTAACTATGATTTTCTTGGATCTAGCCATCATAAGGATGATCACTGTACAATCCTATAAAATCAAATGGAATTTTAATAATTTTCATTGTCATGTTGGATATGACAACGTTCTTCACAAAACCACCTCTGTGTGGAGTTGGTTTTAGACTGATACACAAACTTGAATTATAAACATGTAAGTTTTCCACAGGCACATCCGTGATGTCACCAACTTCAATTATTGAAGAATTGTGTGACTTCGAATGTGGTTTCCAGCCATGGCACAATTCACAACATGAACTTTCTTCAAAGTAGCCATAAGGCTCTCATGATTATCAAACGGCCCCCGTAAAAGATGTGCTCCAATTTTTTTTTGAAAGAATTGAGCATTTGGATTTTTTCCATATCAATGTCAATGACCTCATGGAAATCAAGAATGTAAGTGGGATGACCAAGGGCCAAACTCGCACTTATGATCCTTCTACCTAGGCATCTACTCCCTTCCACGATCATAATCCTGACCTTCTCCTCTGCCATCAATGACACCAATAACACCCAAAGCTTTTGAATCTAGGACTAAAGCCTTCATAGTCCTTCAGAGTGCTTGGATTGACCATGGTATTTATTGTATAAGTTTTTGTATCATATTCATCAACCCAAATGAATTTTTTATTCCCATCTCCATAGATGTAAACTCGATCTGCATGGGGAATTATGTGACCAATTTGTGCAAACCCCCTGCGAAAGGTCCTACAAAGAAATTTGGAGATACGTATGTATATGGGATCCCGACTGCTTCAATGGCATGCCTGACCTTTATTTTGTCAATAACAGTGGCATTTCCTGGTTCCATTTCCTATTTCATTCTATCTAAATCTATGTTGAATTCAGATTGTATACACATCTTGATGTTGGGAGCTTACTAGGTAGTTACCTGTCATTGCAAATATGAATCAGAGGTGACGAGGTTAATGTCCTTTTCCCATTTGCCATATCTGATCTAGAAAAGCATCAGTTGCAATTTATTTTTTTTGTTAATTCTATATATATATATATATATATATATATATATATATATATATATATATATATATATATATATATATATATATATATATATATATATATATATAAAGAAAAAATTTAAAAACGATTTTCGAAGGCATGAGAGGGAAACTCAACTTTGAAGATATCCCATCCATTTCTTATCAAACCACTCGAATGGATTCTCCTTAGACTGCTTTATAGGTCTAGAAACATTGATCGCATGTTCCATCATAGCTATTGTGACTTCCTTCTTTATTTCATCTTGTGTTGAGCTTCTTTTTTTCTTTGCAGATACTTGCATGGTTCCCTTGCTTTGGTTGGGATGAAGGTGCGTATGAAATTTCCAGCACTTACCAATCTAGTGACCACTCATTTGGAAATGAGTGCAAAAATTCTTTATGCTACTCTCTTTCTTATGACAAGGAGAATTATCCCTTTGATTTGTTGATCAAATTTGTCTGTCCAAAGACAATATTTTCCAACATATTACAGTGCAAGGGTTTCTTAACCCACAAAATGTACAATGTTTCCTACACCATAAATTCTTCCTTGCATTTTTAGTTTACTTGTAATTGAAAGGAACCCTAGCATATATTTGTGGCTCATACCTCATAGACCCTTCCTTGTTGTAATTCCAAGAAGAATAATTGGACTTCACTCCTTTCTTATATGGTTTTCTCAATGGGTTTTAAGCTTCTGCCGCCTTTGATGTCATTGGCAATGCCTGGTCATCGACTTTGGCAAACTCTCCTTTGTTGGTGGAACACTCTCCCATTTGTTCCTCCACAGCTTGCTCCAACATAAGCCTCAACTTTCGCTTTTCTTCTTCTACATCTTGGAGAAGTCTTCGAAGCTCTACATTCTTGGCTTGAATGTAATGGTTGATCTCCTCCAACTCTTCAATTCTTGCCCGCTTCAAGTATTTATCCATGATGATATTCACAATCCTGGCAAAATAGTCAAACTGCTCTAATACCACTTGATCCAAGTAATTTTTGTTGACACTTACTTAAACAAAAATACTCATTAGTACAGGACCTTTTGATGACATGATTTTTCATGTGAACATGAGTGACAAATTATTTAAATAATGATTTAACATCACATCGACATTATTCAAATCATCCAAACATCAAATAAACAAGCAATACAAACAACTATGAATCATAATAACACTAATATGATAATAGAGTTCACCCTACGGGGTAAGGGGCTATGTCTCCAGATTCGTTTGCAACTATGAATCACTTTATTAATTCTAAGTAATTCTCCTTCTTACAATGGGTTGAAACATCTCACACCATATTTGGATCATGCTCCTTAAAGAGCCGCCTTCTCACAAAAGTGCCAAATGCACTCACATAAAAGACATTTCCTCAACACCAGAAGGTTTACATTTTCGCTCAGAGCAAGGCTTCAAGCTCTTACAAATATCATCCAAAATCTTGCACAAAATTCTTCCAAAAGGTTCCCCTTCCAAAAAAAAATCTCACATAAGGAATTTATATAGTTTTTACCCAACAAAAAGACATAACTCCTAGATCCACAATAGTACGATCTTAAAACATTTTAAGGAAAAACAAGATCCATGATTCTAGGATCTAAAATTTACTCAAGGCAAAAAAAATATTTAAAATCCAAAATTCGAGGATCTCAACCATGTCAAGATCCCTCAACCTCTCATTGAGAAATAGTAAATTAGTTGTGAGGTCAATTGTCACATAAAACTAATTTCTCAAATGGAAAATGAGTGAATTTTTTTGTGATTCATTTTCCACTCACTTACAACATTATCAACTTTACAATTTTAAATGAAATAAGGCATAAAATTATTAACCCCATTTATTCTCTTATTCCAAGCTTTGTCACCTATCATAAAATTTATTCATGATGCACAAAGAAAACTTGTTCATGTGTGGAGATCCTCCTAGATCACTGAAAGCATTGTATGCTATACTCGTCAACTCAACAAATCTCCTCTTAAATGATGGAGGGGTATTCTAAAACTTAGGGGGATTTTTTCTTCCTCGATGAGAAATCACTAAGAGAATATAGGCCTATGTAGGAATTTACAGGTTAAGTTCCTCAGACAGAACACCAAAGAACATCGCTCACAAATAGATCATAGATCAATACACCAGTATTCTTGATGTGGTTAAAACCCTCAAAGAGGGAAACAGTCCATGTCTTGAGCCAACGCGGCCACTTCAGGCAATTTATTAATAAAAGAAATAAAATTTACATAAGCTTCTCTCACGAATGGTCGCCCTACAAATGACCCTCCATGCTCTTTAAATAGAGATCATTGACCAATTGGGTGTTAAGCCACAGATCAAGTGTCGGTAATACCGAGGAGAGAATGAACCATAGGATCACTTCAAGTCTAGAACATATCGTGACTGTCGGATTGTAAGTTACAAATGTACATAGTAAAGAAACACACTTTACCTAACGCTACACTATACCAAGTTATACTTAACTATTTCCTATGTGTCAAAATATCCTAACATCCCCCCTTAAGTAAAACTTGGGATAGGGTTGAAGGATGTATAAATATGACACAATAGGAGAAGGAAGGAGGCATTAGAGCCTATCCCCCCTTAGTGACAACTTCCTGAACTCCAACCATAAATCAAAGTTTATTAAACTTCACCTCTGTGAGAGCCTTTGAAATATGTCTGCAACTTGATCATCGGTTAAACAATATTGCACTTCAAGAACATGGTCATGAATGAGCTTTCTGATGAAGTGCATGTGTAGTTCAATGTGTTTGTTACGCTGATGTTGGACTAGATCTTTGAATAGTTGAATGGCACTTTTATTATCACACCAAAGTGTAGTCAGATGTTGCTGCTGAAAGCCAAACTCTGATAGGATCTGACGAAGCCACAAGGCTTCCTTACTAGCTTCTACGACGCCACGATACTATGCTTCTATGGAAGAAAGAGAAATGGCACTTTTCTTCTTGCAAGCCCATGTAATAGGTCTAGAACAAAGAGTGTAGACATAACCTATAGTAGACTTCTGATCATTAGGGCCACTAGCCCAATTGGAATCAGTGAAACCAACCAATAGGGGAAATTCTTCTGCACTGTAATGAATCCCAAAATGAACTATAACTCAAACATAACGAAGTATTCTTTTAGCTACTTTCCAATGAATTTCATGTGGGTTTTGCATAAACCAAGAAATAAGGCCAACAACAAAGCAAAGGTCAGGACGGGTATGGGTCAGATTCAAAAATTTTCCAACAAGCTGACGGTATAAAGTAGCATCAGCTTTAGGAGAAGTAAAAGTGACTGAAAATTTGGCTCCATATTGAAAGGGAGAAGGGGATGGATTACAGTCTTCCATGTGAAAATGGCGTAGAAGATCACAGGCATACTTGGACTGGGAAAGGGAAATACCTTCCTTGCTTTGCAAGACTTGAAAACCAAGAAAATAATGCAAGTGTCCTAAGTCTCTCATTTCAAACTTATTTTTAAGGTTGGAATTCACATGGTTTATACAGATGGGATCACTACCAGTAAGAATAAGATCATCAACATAAAGAATAAGAATGATAAGAGATTTACCCACTTTCTTGGTGTAGACAGTATTGTCAGAATGACACCTAGAAAAGCCAGTATCTAAAAGAAAGCTATCCATTTTGGCATACCAAGCCCGAGGGGATTGCTTGAGACCATAAAGGGATTTCTTGAGCCGACATACAAGGCTGTATTTTGTTTGTATAAAGCCAGGAGGTTGTTCCATATATATTTCTTAATGCAAGTACCCATGCAAGAAGGTAGATTTAACATCCATTTGATGGACTTCCCATTTGAAAGAGCTAGCAAGGGAAAGAACAAGGCAGATAGAGTTCATTTTGGCAATAGGGGAGAAGGTTTCAGTATAGTCAACGCCTTCAACTTTTGAAAATCCCTTAGCAACAAGATGAGCTTTATGGCTATAAACTTTTCCATGTAGTCCGAACTTGGTTTTGTAAACCCATTTCCATCTAACAAGTTTTCTTCCCTTTGGAAGAGGAACAAGATCCCATGTATCATTTGCCAATAATGAACGATATTCTTCATTCATAGCGCCTTCCCAATTTGGATGGCCTCAAGCTTCTTCAAAGGTGTTAGGATCATGATTCATTGAAGCTTGAGCCAGTAAAGAAGAGGCTCTATCAAACTGAGAACATGTACATATTTGATCTATAGGATCACCTGCAAGAGCACCTGCTGCATCCAGAGTAGCATGGACCCGTTTTGGAAGTTGAAGAGCTGAAGGAGGATCCTGAGAAGGTGGGGAAGGATTCTCATCCTCACTGTCATCATTTGAATAAGAAATATTTTCAGAAGTAGAAGGGATAGAGAGAGGTGGCACATTCGTCGAACTAGGCTCACAGGCCGATATATTTTCAGCAAGCTTTACATCTCTTCTAATGATAACATTTTTGGACTTAAGTGGAATAAGTCTATATCCTTTAACATCTTCAAAATATCCAACAAAAATACATTTTTAACACTTAGGTTCTAAAGCTTTATGTTTCTCATCTGGAATATGGGCCCATGCTTCACTTCCAAAAACACGAAAGTGGCTTACATCTGGTTTAATTGAGCTCCATGCTTCTTCTGGAGTGATATTCTTTAAAACCTTAGTAGGAGTACGATATACTATGTAATTTGCACAGTTAATTGCTTCTACCCAAAAATTAAGACTAAGTCCTTTAGATTGAAGAATACAATTAGCCATTTACTTTAAGGTGCGATTCTTCCTTTCAGCTACACCATTTTGTTGTGGAGTATATCGAATAGTATGTTGCATTTGAATTCCATGCTCAGTGCAGAAGTTGATGAATTTGTTGTTAACATATTCTCCAGCATTATCTTATCTTAGATTAAGAATTTGATGTCCATATTGTTTCTCAACAAAGGCCTTAAAGCCCAAGAATATGTTAAAGACTTCACTCTTGAGTTTTAAGTATACCCAAGTGCGTCTGGAGAAATCACCAATGAAAGTTAAGAAATACTTGTAGCCAGAGAATGAAACAACTGGAATTGGACCACATAAATCACTATGCACAAGCTATAAAGGGGCTTAGGTGTGCCAAGAGGCACGCTTTTCAAAACTATCCTGATGATGTTTTCTGAGTATGCATCCAGAACAAACACCATCTCTGCAAGATACCATAGGAAGACCTGTCACCATATTTACTTTACATAGATTTTGAAGGGAGCGATAGTTTAAGTGACCAAATCACTCATGCCAAAGTTTTCTCACTTCATCATTATGAGCAAAAAATACTGATGGAAGTGTTGATGACCTGAAGTTTTTAAACTTATATAACCTTGTAGAATCATCAAAAATGCTAGTAGCTAAAATATGTCTAGGATATCTTAGGTCCTTAATTACAACATTGTTAGGTGAAAATTCAATGATTTTACCTTCACCTGAATGGGTTATCTGATATATAGATAGAAGGTTGTAGGATAAGATTGGAACACATAATACATCATTAATTTACCATTGTCTAGTTGAATAGTTCCAGTCCCTACAACACTAAGAGATATATCATCACCAACATATATATTTTTGGTGTTACAATCATTTAAAGAAGAAAACATGGCTTTGTTTTTGGTCATGTGATAAGAAGCTCTAGAAGCAATGATCCACTCATGAGAATGAGAAGAAGAAGATACATTTAGTGCATAACCAGACCGAGATGTGTGACAACCACATGCAGAAAGTGTTATTCCTAAAGATGAAGTTGAAGTTGAAGAGTGCTCCAAATGGATGTTATGCTTATTCATTATTGCTTCCAAGGCTTCCATATTATTAAAGATTTTGGATTCTAAGTGGCCATCTCAATTAAAAAAGTTACAATGTCTATCAGTATTCTTCCCTTTGTTTTTATTTGCCTTATCATTTTGTTGAAATGTTCTTTCATTTTGATACTGAAATTTCTTAGGACCCTTGTTTGGTTTACGACCATTCTTTTTAGGATACTACTTCTTAGGATTCTTTGAATTTGGTTGTTGGTGGGTGGTTAAGGATTTCTTAGAAGAGTTTCCAAGATTAAGAAGAACAAGATGTAAGAGTTTTTCTTGTTCTCTTATTAAAGAATCATAAAAGGCATCAAAAGAGGGAGACTTGTAGTCTTGTCCTTGAGAAATAAATGCTTCTCTAGTAGAATGGAAGGTGGAAACAAACACAGAGTAGGTTGGTTCCAACTTAGTAAGAATGGAATAGATAAGGCTACCATCTTCTTTCTTAACCTTAACACCTTTCAAGAGAAGTCTAAGGGTCTTGAACTTGGACAAAAAATCTTCAATGGAAGAAAAATTATTGGGGTCCAACGTAAGCAACTCATTTTCGAGTTGATGGGCTCTAATTTCATTTTTAATTCCAAAAACTTTAGTGAGTTGTTTCATTGCTTCATTAGGGGTATCAAGTTCTACAATATGGAATCTAAGGTCTAGAGAAATAGACATCCATATCAACCCACATGCTTGATCTTGTCTATTTTCCCATTTGGCTGCCTTATCTTCATCTTTAGGCTTAGTTTCTTGGCCTAAGGCTATTCTGTAAAAACGTTTACTTCTAAGTAAATCCACAATCTAGGAACACCATTGGAAGTAGTTGGTGCTGTCAAGAATAACTTGGCATGGACTTTCCATTTTAACAGAAACTGAATCTATAGATGTTGAAACTAAGTATTCCTATGAAAATATATCGAAAAATTAGGCTGATTAAAAAAAACGACTTTGAAAACAACTTCCGGATGAAGAATTTATGGCTTTTTGAAGAAAAGTTGTTGAAGATGTCGACAAAGTGCATGAATGTGTGGAAATAAATGATAATGCTATATTTTAAAAAAATCCCGCTCCCCCACCCCACCCTTTCCAAACTTAATCTAATTAGCCCACTTTAAAAAAAATGATGTGACTCACTATTATAAATAAGTGAAAGTCACTTTTACAATGGTACTTTATGAGCTACCCACTAAATTGTAACTTAAATAAAAGATAAAGAGACTTTAGAATTATAAGTGACTCACTTTTTATAATGGGTGAGAACACTTTTACATAGAATAACTTTAAAACATAAGTTACATGTGCTTTTTGAATAATTAACTCAACAAAAAGAAAGACTTGAACCCAAGACCTCTATTCTCATAAAGTAACTTTGGACCATGTGAGCTAGTTTAAAAGGTTTGTAATTTTTGGAAAAGAGGAAGGGAGGATTTTGTTTTGTTTTGTTTTTGTTTTTGTTTTTTTGTTTTTTGTTTTTTGTAGTCACTGAAGCTTTGGGGTGTGTGTTTACTTGGAAAAGCTCTTTTTTCCTACAAAACAAAAAGCCACCCAACCCAGCATAGACATGCAAAAAAAAAAAACCTTATCGCTTGAAGTTAGTTTTCATCGTAAACTAAATATTTTCCTCATTTTTTCTGATTTTCTAAGATCACACTAAGGCGTAGCAGAAAAGAGTATATGCATGAGAAAAATCCTTCCTTTCTATTTCTGATTTGCCCAGATCTCACAGAGTCACAATGAAAAGAGCATACGCAGAAATGAAAGGTGTAGATCTGGTAGTGAAAAACAAAGAGATAAATAAACCAAAATAAACAGAGAGATAAATAGTTAAAACTACAAATAAAGACTGTATACCTTCATATCTTAATAAAGATGTAGCTAGGGCTATCAAAAACATTTTCGCGTGAAACGAAAGGGGTTCTTCACTGGAATAGATGCTCCTAACATAATAGAGTAGTCCTCTTGGTCCAAAAGTGGTCAGAAATAATAGATCTAGGAAACGATAGTTGGATGCAGTTGTACCAACTTCCGATTTGGATCATCAACGGATGCAGACGTCAACTTGCTCTGAGACCATGTAGGAATTTACAGGTTAAGTTCCTCAGAAAAAACACCAAAGGACATTGCTCACAAATAGATCACAGGTCAATACACCAGTATTCTTGACGTGGTTAAAACCCTCAAAGAGGGAAACAGTCCATGGCCTGAGCCAACACGACCACTTCAGGCAATTTATTAATAAAAGAAATAAAATTTACATAAGCTTCTCTCATGAATGGTCACCCTACAAATAACCCTCCATGCTCTTTAAATAGAGATCATTGACCAATCGGGTGTTAAGCCACAGATCAAGTGTCGGTAATATCGAGGAGAGAATGAACCATCGGATCACTTCATGTTTAGAACATATCATGACCATCGGATTGTAAGTTACAAATGTACATAGTAAAGAAACACACTTTACCTAACTCTACACTAGACCAAGTTATACTTAACTATTTCCTATGTGTCGGAATATCCTAATAGCCTAGGGGTGAAACTGGAAAGAATAACAACCCTTCCTAGTGCTCACATAACACTATCGGAAAATTTGAAAATTTTTGAAAATAATTATGAAAAAATGAAAAATGTGGATTCTGACATGAAAAGTGTGTTGGAATGCGGAAAACGGGCCAAAAATTGTGTTTTTCTCCTGCAACTCTCACTCAACAGATTTCACCCAGATACTTTTGTCTCCTGCTAGGCTGGTACTTGTGACCTGCGAAAAGATGCATAAAAGCAACAGAAACTAAAATATTTTCCAAAAAACAAAGTGGGTCTAAAAATAGAAATTGGTATGCTAAAAATAGCTGGAAAAACACTAAAGAACATTGAAATGATAGTTACCAAGGATCTGAATTACTACACCATTTGAGTTGCCATTTATTAACGACAATGTAGCTAAAGACCCAATGGAGTTACCATTTCTTAGTGTAAATATTTTTTGGGTTACCTTGGTTTCTTGCACCCACATTGGTGCCTAACATGGTGGTGGTACATGGTTTGGAAGGCACAAAATCAAAGGAAGAACTAGAAGAATTAGCAGACCCAAAGTCAGAATCAGGGCTCAATGGAGGACTAGGAGGATGAGATCTAACTCGATGGGAAGGAGTAAGATGTCCTAAATGAAACTGGGGGTGAAGGCCATGAAGTTTCCATGAAAAATTCTTAGGGGGAATAATGATGTAAAGACAAATATGACTCAATAGACTAAAATGGGATGATAGGAGAAAAAGATCAACAAACAACAAGAAAACACCTAGTGTAGTGGTGCCAAGTGTAAAATAGCTATATTAAGGTGCTACTCTAGTTCAAGAAAACACGTCCTATCAAAGAAAAATTACCTCTAGCCTATAGTTGATCCAAATCCTCAAACAAGTCCTAAATCTATTGGTTGAAATGGCCTTCCAAAAGACTTCTTACTTGAAAAAATATGATCCCTACAAATAGAGTTGTTCAGACAAAGGTGTGGTAGAGAACCAACTGTTGCCCACAGCCAGCCATATACGGTATTTTCCTATGATTGGTCCCTACGGTTACCTTCATCCCACTGGGGTGGTCGAGTCTTGAGCTTCTTGGTGATCAACCAGTACACAAGAATACCTGCCATGGGTTGGTGATGAGCCCCAAAAATGGATAATTATTTGGGCTCATTCAACCTCCTAATTTGACTTAATCCACCATTCTCATTAGTTTATTGCATGTTTTTAATTATATTTATGCTAATAGAGTGAATTGGGTTAGTCATTATGCCAACAAGTCTAATGGGTGCTTTGTGTAGCCTTTTTGGTCAATTTGGAGACAAAATTGAAGGTCTTAATGAGCATTTGGCAGCCAAATTCGTGGGAGAACAAGGGAGAGGATTTGTAGGAAGGTGT
Organism: Pinus tabuliformis; assembly: GCA_031772625.1. Lineage (NCBI taxonomy): Eukaryota > Viridiplantae > Streptophyta > Pinopsida > Pinales > Pinaceae > Pinus > Pinus tabuliformis. Next base: position 502,730,963 of record CM062817.1, on the reverse strand, counting down.
CCCCTTCATTTATGGGCCCTTACCTCGAATTCTCCACCATCAGCTCGGAGTTCAAGGGCCACCGAATCAATCAACACAAGGGCATCCAAGCAAGTCAAGTAGGACTGCTGTTAACTCCAAGTTTTGGTCAGCCGAGTCCCTAAAGTTTAGGAGGACTGTTGGGTCCTCAATTTGTATAAATAAGAAGGCTTAGGGCCTCATTTTGGTTAGCCAGTGGATGTTAGCTAGTTAGCCAGTAGATAGTAGCTAGTAGTTAGTCATTTCATAGCCTTGTTGTAGTCATTTTGTAATTCGATTTGTAGGCAATAGATTAGCTTTGCTTTCAGCTCATTCTCAAGCTCTCCTTGTGGACAGTTTTGATGTAACTCTTCATTCTTGATTAATAAAGATGAATCCAGCTTTGCACCAGCTCTAAATCTCTCTTGGGAGGCTGTAGCTCTTGGGGTTGGGCCCATCTCAAGCGCCCAGTACCTCCCTTGTTTATCTTTATGTGTGTTCGCTGCATTCTTAAAATAAAGTCTGCTCTTTAGATTTAATTCGTGCTTTGTTACTTAGGTTGCTTTTGATGGTTGAAGTAGCTTTTTATGTTTGGAATAGAGTGGTAGGATTTAGTCATGCATTCAGATCTTTTGGACTATTCTTGCTCACGTGTTGTACATGGTTTCCTTGCAAATAAAGCTGTTGTCCATTCTTGTTACTGTTAGCTAGATCATATTAGGGTAGCATAACTAGATCTTTGTTTTCTTGCATGTCTTTGTTTGTTCAGTTTGAAAAACCACTTGCAGATTACCTGTTATCTTTCCTTACCTACCCATACTCCATCCAACCTACCTGCTTCATCCTTCACTTATAAACCTTACCTTACATTTGCCTCATCCGCTTACTTTGCCATGATTCTCATCTTCTTGTGCAACATCGCTTCATCCATCCTTGAACAAATCCAATCGCTCCTTAGCCTCATCCACCAAGTCCTAGACCTCTTCACACCCCTATTTCACCTCCATACTCATTCCTCCATCTTTTTCCCTCCATCCATGCTCCAAAATCCCATTTCGAAACATCCTGTAGAAGAATTACAGAACATCCTGTAGAAACCCCTACAGACTTCATGTAGAAGTTCATCAACACGGTTGCATGGCATCTAGACTTTGTGAAACTCTCGGAAAGAATGTTAGGGATCCCTTAGACCCTCTTTGTACCTTCCTGACCTCTTCCATGCATTTCTCCTCCTTGATCCACCTCTGCACAGTGAAAAGCCAGTTAAAAGCACATGCATGATAATTCTAATAACTTAATCAAAAATACAAAAAGATGTTTTCTTCAGATAGTGATAACTTAGACACATGCATTTTACCTTCCTAGAAGTAATGGCATCTCTTTCAGTAGTTTGCATGCTCTCCTTTGCGTCAGTAGGACTAGCTGGTAGAATTAGGGTTTGCTAGGGTTTGCGTTCCTTTTTGGCTTTCATTTTCTTTTCGCAATTAGATTAGCTTCCTTCGAGTTAGCTTTCATCCATCAATTAAAAAGCTTCTTCTAAGAGCTCATAGAAGTTGGCTTAAGCTCCTAGCGGACTTGTGCCAGCTGACAAAGTGACAGCTGCGGCAAGAGCTAGTACTTGTGCATACAGCACCGTCGCTTCCAAGTTTGTTACGAACTACCGGGTTGATAAAATTAAAGAAGGGAGTTCCAGGAGTTTTAGCATTATTGCTACAATACTGGGGCCCACCAGTTGGGTAGCCCAGACGAGAAATGCTCACATGATGACCTAGCCTAACCCTCTCTGAATCAGGTTTCTGACGCACTCCAACTTTGGACACTGGGATGGTGAAGGATTTTAAGCTCCCTAATATATCAAATTATATCTCAATGTAAGTGATCGCTGGATTTTATTGGAATCCTATCCCACCAATCCTACACCTAACTACACAGATTGTTTGGATTTGGTGGCCAAGTGGTTTAATCTATGTTTATTGAATTATTAAGGTGTAGTGTTTGAAGTATTGTATTGGCAATGTTAACCAATCTCAAATTTTATTAGGGTGTGTGTGTGTGTGAAAATGATGTGTCAAGTGGATGAGTTAATTGAGCATTTTTTATGATGCCACGTGTTGTTAAAAATAAAGTGCTAAAAAACTATAAATAATGTTGAAGATGAGCTTTAAAATGAATAACAAAACCAAGCACACAAACCCCCACCCAACAAGGCTATCAAGCATCTAAAAAAAGGAGGTAAACAAGCTAATCAAAGAAACACTAAAGGCAAAAATATATTATTTCTAAGGGACTAGGAGCTAAAGTCACTAATCTATTGTAAATGGCGTAGGCAAACAACAAAAATCAAAGGTGAAAATTTCTACAAAGGATAGGCAAGAAGCTCCAAAAACATAGGACGTTCAAGGGGATCCTAAGGGGGAAGGAAACACAAAACTGTAAAGGGATTAAAAGGGTAAATAAACCTATCTAATAGGGATGTAAAATAGTGGACAAAAGCCTATAAATCAGTGGCTGAATGATTAAGTAATTTTTGTTGACAGTTACTTAAATAAAAATACTCATTTCAAGACTTTTTACTGAGATGATTTTGCATGTGAACATGAGTGACACATTATTTAAATAATTATTTACCATCACATGAATGTTATTCAAAGAATCCAAACATCAATAAACAAGCAACACAAAAAACTATGAATTATTATAACACCGATATGATAATGAAGTTCACCCTACGAGGAAGGGGATATATCTCTAGGTTCATTTGGAACTAAGGATCACTTTATTAATTCTGAGGCATTATCCTTCTTACAGTGGGCTGAAACATCTCACATTATATGTGAATCATGCTCCTTAAAGAGTTTCCTTCTCACAAAATGGCCAAAGGAACTCACATAAAAGACATTTCCTCAGCATTAAAAGGGCTACATTTTCTCTCAGAGAAAGGCTTCAATCTCTTACAAAGCTCCTCCAAAATCTCCCACAAAATTTTTCCAAAATGTTATCCTCCCCAAAATCTCACATAAGGAATTTATATAGTTTTTCCCCAACAAAAATGCATAAATCACTAGATCCACAATAGTAGGATCTTAAGACATTTTAAGGAAAAACATGATCCATGATTCTAGGATCTAAAACTTACTCAAGGAAAAAAAGAAGTGTTAAAATCCAAAATTCAAGGATCACAACCATGCCAAGAGCCCTCAATGTCTCATTGAGAAATAGAAAAGTAGTTGTGAGGTAAATTCTCACGTAAAACTAATTTCTCAAATGGAAAATAAGTGAATATTTTGTGAGTCATTTCCACCCACTTACAATATTATCCACTTTACAATTTTAAATGAAACAAAAAGAATAAAATTATTAATCTCGTTTATTGTCTTATTCCAAGATTTTTCACTATCATCAAATTTCTTCATAGTGCACAAAGTAAACTTTTGCATGTGTGGAGAGGGATCAAACCTCTGCATAGAGAAACGTTTGGTCCTCCAAAAGTACCAATTTGAACATATAGATCTTTGTACACTTCTTTCAATTTGCATAAATCTCACCTGCATTGTGATATCAAACCATAATATAAAGCTACAAACCCCCTTTGGAGTCAAATACTCTTCAACACTATTCAAATCCAAATCTAGCTTTCCAACATTAGCATAATAATCATTCAACAACTCCAATTCCATGTAACCTATTAAGCTTGTATTGGATTCTTTCACTATCTAATTTTCGCACATTAACAACCTGCTTGATTTGGAAATTAGACAGAATATTTTTCAAACTTCCTACAGCAACATGGACATCTCTAGCACTAGCCAAAGTTTCTTTCAGTGTCCAACTTTGACAGTTAGGAAGATCTTTCCACTAAGCATTGTATGTAAACAACACCAATTCACTTGATGTAGCAGTTGAGAATCCCCACTTCTGCATAAGGTGTTGAAATATTGATGAAATCATTTTACGAGCTTTCAAAGTGAGCTCCAAGCTTTTGCATTTCTTCAACATGTCTCATGCGCCCTCCAAAAATTGTTTCTTCGACAACACTTTGACCATTTCACGTAGTCAATAATGTCATCAACTAAGGCTACAAATTAGTAGGAAACCCAGGGTATGGAAGTGTTGTCATATCCACGCCTCTCAGTTCTATTGGGTGAGCTCCAATATTACACCCTTTGGGAAGAGCTACATGGGCTTCACCATACTGAGCTAGTAGAGGACTGATAAAAAAAAACTAATCCTCAGCTTCCTGACTACCTCTGAGCATGGCTTCATGCATTTTACACCATCTAGATGCAATACCACTTTTGAACGTAATACGTGCATGTCTACTTCAATAGAATGAAGGACATGCATCATCATTCTAGTATCATGGAGATTTGGAATCATGCTAAATGCTGAAACACCACTTGAGCACAAAGATTATCTTCTGCATAAGTGGAAGCATCAAGTGGCTCAATGCAATAGAGAATGAATTATATTTAACATAATGCACGGGGGATGGCATGTACACCTCCTTGATGAGATCAAATGGACCCAATTCCCGAGCATATACAATTCACGTCAAACTGTCATGGAATTTGTTAACCTTTGATGACCACATATCCTGGTGAGCGGTCACATGTTGTGACAATGATGGGGAACCAAAACTTGCAATCCAATAAAAATAAACTTCAACATCACTCCAAATATCAAGAAAGTGATCTATTCTTAGAAAGGATTGAATCTCCATAATCGTGGAGGGTCTAATTTTTTGGAGGATTGGTGTAAATTCCCCTTATTTTAGCATCTCCCCGCATTATTTGGGATTAACTATGATTTTCTTGGATCAAGCCACCATAAGGATGATCACTATACAATCCTATAAAATCAAATGGAATTTGACTAATTTTCATTGTCATGTTGGATATGAAAACATTCTTCACAAAACCACCTCTTCGTGGAGTTGATTTTAGCCTGATACCCAAACTTGAATTGTAAACATGTAAGTTTTCCACATGCACATCTGTGATGCCACCAACTTCAACTGTTGAATAATTTCGTGACTGTGAATGTGGTTTCCAGCCATGGCGCAAATCACAACGTCAACTTTCTTCAAAGCAGCCACAAGGCTCTCATGTTTATCAAACGACCCCCGTAAAAGATGTGCTCCAACGTTTTTTTTTGAAAGAATTGAGCATTTAGAGTTTTTTTATATCAATGTCAATGACCTCAGGGCAAGCAAGAACGTAAGTGGGATGACCAAGGGCCAGACTCACACTTACGATCCTTCTACCTAGGTATCTAGTCCCTTCCATGATCAGAATCCTAGCCTTCTTCTCCGTCATCAATGATAACAGTAACACCCAAAGCTCTTGAATCTAAGACTAAAGCCTTCATAGTCCTTCATAGTGACTGGATCGACCATGGTATTTATTGTATAAGTTGTTGTATCATCTTCATCAACCCAAATGACTTTGGTATTCCCATCTCCATAGATGTAAACTTGATCTGCATGGGGAATTACATGACCAAGTTGTGCTAACCCCCCTGCGAAATATCCTGCAAATAAATTTGCAGATACATATGAATAGGAATCCCTGCTGCTTTAATGGCACGCTTGACCTTTATTTTGTCAATAAAAGTGACATTTCCTGGTTCCATTGCATGTTCCATTCTATCTAAATCTATTATGTATTCAGATGGCACACACATCTTGATGTTGGGAGCTTACTAGGTAGTTCCCTATTATTGAAAATATGAGTAAAAGGAGATGAACTTAATGTCCTTTTCCCGTCTGCCATATCTGATCTAGAAAACCATCAGTTGCAATTTATTTATTTTGTTAATTCTATATATAAATAAAAAATAAAAAAATAAAAAATGATTTTCGAGTTTGAATTTATTCCATCCATTTCTTATCAAACCACTTGAATGGATTCTCCTGAGACTGCTTGATAGGTCTAGAAACATTGATCGCATGTTCTGTCATAGCTATTGTGACATCCTTATTTATTTCATCTTGTGTTGAGCTTCTTTTTTTCTTTGCAGATACTTGCATGGTTCCCTTGTTTTGGTTAGGATGAAGGTGCGAATGAAATTTTCAGCACTTACCAATCCAGTGACCACTCATTTGGAAATGAGTGCAGAAAATCTTTCTGCTACTCTATTTCTTATGGCAAGGAGAATTTTCCCTTTGATATTTTGATCAGATCTGTCTGTCCAAAGACAATATTTTCCAACATATTGCAGTGCAAGGATTGTTTAACCCACAAAATGTACAATGTTCTTACACCATAAATTCTTCTTTGAATTTTTAGTTTGCTTGTAATTGAAAGGAACCCTAGCATACATGTGTGGCTCATACCTCGTAGACCCTTCCTTGTTGTAATTCCAAGAAGAATAATTGGACTCCACTCCTTTCTTGTATGGTTTCCTCAATGGATTTTAAGCTTTTTCCGCCTTCGATCTCATTGGTGATGCCTGATCATTGACTTTGGCCAACTCTCCTTTGTTGGTGGAACACTCTCCCATTTGTTCCTCCACAGCCTGCTCCAACATAAGCCTCAAGTTTCACTTTTATTCTTTTGCATCTTGGAGAAGTCTTCGAAGCTCTGCATGCTCAGCTTGAATGCAATGGTTGATCTCCTCCAACTCTTCAGTTATTTCTCGCTTCAATTCTTTACCCATGATGATATTCACAATCTTGAAAAAATAGTCAGACTGATATGATACCACTTGATCCAAGTAATTTTTGTTGACACTTACTTAAACAAAAATACACATTGCAGGACCTTTTGATGACATGATTTTGCATGCGAGCATGAGCAAAAAATTCATTAAATAATGATTTAACATCACATCAACATTATTCAAAGAATCAAAACATCAAAGAAATAAGCAACAAAAACAACTATGAATAATCATAACACCGATATGATAATAGAGTTCACCCTAGGGGGTAAGGGGCTATGTCTTCAGATTTGTTTGGAACTATGAATCACTTTATTAATTCTAAGGCATTCTCCTTCCTACAATGGGCTAAAACATCTCACACCATATGTGGATCATACTTCTTAAAGAGCCGCCTTCTCACAAAAAGGCCAAAGGCACTCACATAAAAGATATTTCCTCAACACCAGAAGGGTTACATTTTCGCTCAGAGCAAGGCTTCAAGCTCTTACAAATCTCCTCCAGAAGCTCCCTCAAAATTCTTCCAAAAGCTTCTCCCCCCAAAAAAATCTCACAGAAGGAATTTATATAGTTTTTACCCAACAAAAATACATAACTCCCAGATCCACAATAGTATGATCTTAAAGCATTTTAAGGAAAAACAAGATCCATGATTCTAGGATCTAAAATTTACTCAAGGAAAAAAAAATTAAAATCCAAACTTCAAGGATCTCAACCATGTCAAGAGCCCTCGACCTCTCATTGAGAAATAGAAAATTAGTTGTGAGGTCAATTCTCACATAAAACTAATTTCTCAAATGGAAAATAAGTGAAATTTTTTTTTGATTCATTTTCCACTCACTTAGAATATTATCCACTTTACAATTTTAAATTAAATAAGGCATAAAATTATTAATCCCATTTATTCTCTTATTCCATGATTTTTCACCTATCATCAAATTTCTTCATGATGCACAAAGTAAACTTCTGCATGTGTGGAGATCCTCCTAGATCACTGAAAGCATTATATGCTAGACTCCTCAACTCAGCAAATCTCTTCCTAAATGATGGAGGGGTATTCTAAACCTTAGGGGGGATTTTTTCTTCCTCAATAAGAAATTACTAAGATAATATAGGCCTAGGGGTGAAATTGGAAAGGACAATAACCATTCCTAGTGCACACTCAACACAGTCAGCAAATTTGAAAAATTATGAAAAAAATTGTAAAAAAAATGAAAATGTGGATTCTGACATGAAAAGTGTGCCGGAATGCGGAAAACAGGCCAAAAAGTGTGTTTTTCTCCTCTAACTCTCGCTCGATAGATTTCACCAAGATTTTTTGGTCTCCTGCTAGGCTAGTACTTGTGACCTTTGAAAAGATGCACAAACCCAATGGAAACCAAAATCTTTTCCAAAAAACAAAGTGGGTCTAAAAATAGAAATTGATATGCTAAAAATAGCTGGAAAAACACTGAAGAACATTGAAACGACAATCATTAAGGATCTGAATTACTACACCAATGGAGTCGACATTTATTAATGACAATGTAGCTAAAGGCCCAATGAAGTTTCCATTTATTAGTGTAAATATTTCAAAAAGGTTTACACTTAAGTTGCTAGTGACAAGTGACCCTAACAACAAGATATGGTTTTTTACGCTTCTAATCTGCAATGACAAAAGAAGAAAATCTTGTAGAAAAAAGATCATATGCAATATAAAACATATAAAAACAAGAAATAACTGATGCAATAACCCAATAGAAGAAGACTTTAATTGAATAATATTTTATTAGAAAACACCTAGTGAAGGAGGTTTACAACAAGGGTCTGCAAATCCCCCTCCATGGGATGAGTCCTTTGATGTCCTTGTGCTTCAACGATCTGTTTCTCTCTCTCAATATGCATAAAACCCAAAATAAGATAGAACTCAAGTGGCAGTTCAAATGGCATGAGAAGATAATGGTGACTATGATGATGATCATGGTGAAGAATTAATGGAAAATTATCTTATTTATAACAAAGTTTGGGCTAAATTAGAATTGGAAAATAATAAAATATTATTGACCAAATCAAGATCTAACCCTTAGCAGTAATTTATTATATTTTTTGGAGAGGGAAAAGATATTTAAAATGATAAAATATATTTATTTAGAAAATGGTTGAAGTAATTAACAAATAAAATGATTTCTGAATTACTTCCTAAAGATTAAGAAAAGTGTGAATTCAAAATAATTATTAAATAGTGATTTAAAAATTATTCCAAAAATAAAGTTAAGGAAAAATAAATAAATAGTAATATATTTAATTATTCCAAGGTGAATCATTCAGATGTGTTAATAAATAATTATAAAATAATTATTTAATAATTATTTCTACAGAAAATTAAATAAATAATGATTTATTCAATTATTCTCATGTGGTTTTTTTTATTTTGAACATAATTATTTTTTTTTGTGAGAGAAGTTATATTATATTAAAATGTCTAATTACAATTGAAGTGGTGTGTATTGAGCTTACAACTTGTACATAAATTACATATATTTTTATTTATGTTCTTACAAAATATACAAAAATTTCCCTTCCATCTAGGTTGAGTGGTCTGATAGAGATTGGTTTCCTTCATATGAGTTTTAGTTTGACTGCTTGTAGAATTACCAGCCTCACCATCAACTTGCAAGTTAACTATTGTACCAAATTTAATATATGATATCCTTAGAGAGCATGTCCCAAAGAGGACGAATGAACAAAATAGACAAAACACAAAAAGTGTCCAAAACAAGAAGTAAGCACAACTCATCAAACTTAGTTGTTCGAGGGGTCCTCCATCCTGATCGAATTTTCAGGGGTGCTGCTAGCAGGGACATTCATGACAACTTGGTGGTTGGTGCAAGCACCACCTGTATTTCTTTTAATGCACCATGAACCTCCTCCACTAGCCTGCATGGTGGTGATGTGACGCTTTAGCAATGTGTAGTGAGGTGAATCCTTTGTTACAATGTACCGATGATGAAAAAATTCCACATACACTGTGAATTTTTCATTCAGCAATTCAATCTTGGCCTCTAGAATCTTAGTATTTTCGATTTGCTCCTGTAGAGAAATACTGAGAATTGTTTTGAGATGCTAGGAGAGGTCAAGGGTCCAGCTATTCAAGTTCTCCCTGACCCTGGTGAGGCTAGGTTCTTAGATCCTTTAAAATTGAGCATCAACCTCTTTTGTGGTAACGCGTCATCTAATATTTTGGGCCTGGAGCTCCAAATTTTGGATATGCTGTTGGGTTTTTGAGGCAACCAAAACCTTTAAGTTGAGTGCAGTTCTCTTAGCCGACACTTCTGATCAGTTCGAGGTTGCATGCAAAGGTCATTCCATCTTTCATTGTTGTGACCTCTACCATGGCGAGGAGTATGGGCCAAGCCATAATGAGGAGCCATGTTGAGGGTGAGGGGAAGTTGGAGGAAAACTACAGAGTCAAAGAGGGGCAAAAGATGACAACAGGGGTGTTTGAGCAACAAGAATGATGAAGTTAATTCAGTAGGTCTGGGTATTCATAGGTGGGGCAGGCTGTTGAGAGTAAGGGGAGAGAGCCATCAATGAATGTGTCATTGATTACAACCAGAACAATGTACAGAGCATTCATGTGAGATCGAGAGATGTTATTGGGCAACGGGTCAATGAGGCATCATTCTGATAGCAACATTACAATCGAGATTTTCATTCCCTCATGTGGATGGTTAAAATTGATACTCACATTGGAATTCTTGATATCAAGGTAGGGGAATCATACTAATGAGATCTGAGAATCTGAATCATATAGTGGCAATATATATGTTTCTATGTATCTATATCACTATTTGACACATTGTCAGGGATCATTCTTGTCGAAGAATGATTGCTTATGCATGTGAATGGCATGAAGAGGTTCCTAGTTTATTCTGGAATCAAGTGGGAAGAGTAGACATGACAAATATATCAGGTCAGTATCATGTGGTTATGAGTTGATATTATGTGATTATATTATGTCTATGTTATGGGAAAGCTATCCTGAGGGATATGTTAGCGAAATGAAAGCAGTTGATCTACGACATGCTGGGATAAGTATGGATAAGACATTGGAAGCAAGGTTCCTTGGTAGAGACAGTGTGGTTTTGGATATGTGGTACTACTGTTGTGCATATGTTGTATATGTTGTACATGTTGCATTTGTGATGTTGTGTGCATGCGGTGTTGTGTATATATAGTTTGTGTACATGTTGTTTATGCAATGTTATGTATAGGGTGGTACATATAGTTTTGTGTGCCTGTTGTATGTATGATGTTGTGTGAATATTGCATATGTAGTGATGGGTATAGATGGTGCTATGTACATCTTGGATATGCGGTGTTGTGTGCATATGGTGTTGTGCACATGTTGGATATGCAGTGTTGTGTACATAGGGTGTTATTTACATGTTGTATATGCAGTGCTATGTACGTATAATGTTGTGTGCATGTTGTACATATGGTTTTGTGGGCATGATTGTACAAGTGGTTATGTGAGCATGTGGTGCCGTGTACATGTTGTACATGTGGTGTTGTGTGCATGTTGTGTTGTGTACATGTCATGCATGTGATGTTGTGTACATGTGGTGTCGTGTACATGTCCTGCATGTGGTACTGTGTACATGTGGTATTTTTTACACATTGTATAGGTGGTGCAGTGTACATGTGGCATTGTGTACACGTTATGCAGGTGTTGCATGTACATGTGATGTTGTGCACATGTTATGTAGGTGGTGCGGTGTATCTGTGGTACTGTGAACATGTTTTACATATGGTATTGGTGTATGTGTGTTATTATGTGCATGTCATATGTGATTTGTTGCAGGCATGCAGTACTATGTATGTGCATTGTGTATTTGTGGTATCGTAACAAGTGTATTCCTTATGTTGTACTCTGTATACGTATTTTGTTGTGTTGTACACCAGATGTAGGTGTATGCATGTATTGTGTTGTGTCATACATCAGGTGTATATGTATGTATGTATTGTGTTGTGTCATACACCAAGTGTAAGTGTATGCAGGTGTTGTGTTGTACACTGGGTATTTATGTATGTGTAGTATGTCCAATGTAGGTGCATGTATTGCATGGTGTTGTATGTCATGTGTGGTTGTATGTGTGTGATGCACACTATGTGTATGTGCACATGGTTGAGGAGAAGGCACTGGGTGTTTTTCAGGTGTGGCAACTGATCCGGAGTGCGTATGGAATAAAGACAAAGGTAGAAGATAAGGATTGATTAAAGGATAAGTATCAATATTTTATTTCAGTTTTATTATGCATGTGATTTATGATTCTAGTCTATGATGATTACATGTGATCTATGATTCTGGTTTATGATGGTTACATGTGATTTATGATTTTGATCTATGATGGTTGTGTTTTGAGCTAACTTGATGTGATATGTTTATACATGATGATTTGGTAAAAGATGCTAGATTGACTTGTTGTGATAGGAAGCAAATAGAATTGCAAGTATACCTTATTGACGAGCCACCAATGAGGTATGATTTGAAGTTATTTCAATTTATTTTGAATCTAATGGAAATTATGTGCTTGGTACAGGAAAGCATGAAATGCCTGGTTGGGTGGTCGAAACTGACAACAAGCATTAGCAACAATAAAAAAAGGAATTGGAACAGGCAGGAGTATTCTGGTAAAGCATTCAGGATCAGGTCCATTGTGGGACACTACTACCCAATAGTGTCCATTGATTACCATGAGCATGGTATGACCAGTATGATGGTTTTAAGGAATGGATATGCCTTGGTTCTTGTATCTTCCGATGCGAGGAATCCTTGCCAAGGTATGGACTGCCTGGGATGGGGGTGCTAGAAAAACTTGGAAGGTGTGTGAATGAACAAAATGGGGTGGCCGGATTGCCCAAGGGACTGTGTAGCAAAGAAGGGAAGGTCGGGGATATACTGCTTTTTGTTATTATCATTGCCAAATGGAATCAGATGCCCCTTGGGAGTGTGCCCTGGAACAATGAGCCGGTAACGGTTCACTGAGAGGACAAGTAGCGAAGGACTATAGCAATGGACATTGGATGCATATTTGACTTTGTATTGGATTATGGACTTCCTGGGAGGGAGGTGAATCCTAGTATTACTTTGAGGGTGGAGGTATGAGCCTCTGGTTTCCCTTGTTGTAGATGCAGGCAATGTATACTCTTATTTGTTGGTTGAGAAAATGTGCATATGTGTATATGTGCATATTATTGTAAATATTGTATCAAGCTGGATTTATAAAGCTCCATAGATAGTATGATTATTTTATGTTTCAAGCAAACTGTGGGTTGCGGTAAAGCCAGGATTATGTGCCTCAGTGGGCCTAAGAATCCTTGTCGGTGAATGATGGGATATATGGTAAATTGAAGAGGTGTATTGCTCTCCATTGGGCCTAGTAGTCCCAAGATGGGATGTACAATAAAGCCTAAAGAGTGGGTCTCGATGTAGGGCCTAGTGATCCCTGAATCAGACTATGGATTACATTAAAGCCTGAGAGACTATGAGGCATGTAAATTCCTCACTGTGTAGGTGGAGAACTTTGGTAGCATTCATGCTTGTTTAGTTATTTTTGGTTGGTTATGAGTCCCACATTCATGCTTTGAATATGGCATGTGGTTGATTGGCTGAAAAGAGATTTGGCTCAACCAATCTATGGTCAAGTGGCGTGGTAGTCCCATCCTCAGTTGTCTTCTACATTCGCTAATGAGAAATTCATTCTCTTTGATTTTCATGTGTAAATGTACTGGTTTATATGTGGATTCTATGGATGATGTATTTATAGTATTCCTGTTGTTACTATGTTGGTTATGTACATGTTTTATGACAACAACTATGTATGGCTCTCACCATGTTTTTACTTGTAAAGGAATGGACAATGTATCTATGACCTAATAGATGGTAATGCAGAAAATGACTTGAGGGAATAATGGTTCCTAGTGATTCTCAGATAAGTACGATATCCCTATGCTTAAATCTGTTATTTACACCTATAGATTACATATTTGAGATATGTTTGATGAAATTCCTGTCATGGCTAGTAGAGGTCTGGTTAAGGGCTTGTTCAACTCATTTATTTTGCATCATTTTTTCCCTATTATTTTACTACTTTGAAGATGTCATTCCATTATGAGCAGTGACCTAGGCTCTAGGCCTGAAAAAGTGGCCCAAATCCCAAGGACGTTAGCACAGAACTGTACAAAATGGTCCCTACACACTGGCTTGCAGGTCTGTGAGAGCATCCAAAGGTCCTTGGATGCTCGCATGCCCATAGCATGATAACATCTAGAGGTCAAGTGATCACAAACTTTAGTGGGACCCAGGGGCAAGCTACATGAAGTGTTGGCATGGTTCTCAGGGGTCTTGTAGCTGATGTGGAAGTTATGTATGTTGTGTTTCCATCGATTCCATTTCTTTAAGGTCACATAGGAGGTTGAATCTAATCATAGTAGCCTCTCGTCACATGTTTACCCTGGTTGGTTGGTTACTTAGGTAAATGTGGGAAGAAGGTGTGGGAGGAGGGTGTTCCTAAAAAGCCTCTTGAGCTCATGCCAACTCAAGTCCTCCATCCTAATGTCTCTGACCCACTTCACATCTTCCCACCAGATGTATACTTTACCTTTCAGACTGAAGATAGAAATTTTGGCCTTCATGTTTTTTGTGTGCTTATGAAACTCAAAGAACTTATTCATCCCAAGTATCCAAGCCTTTGCATCTTCTGATTTCTTCAAGTCTCCATCAAACGTAGGTGGCTTTTCTTTCTTAAATTCATATGAAATTTATTCCTTATCACGCCTCCAGTAAGGATGATAATGATGATCATCATGATACCCATCAAAACCATAACTATAATAATACACGTATCCATCACCCATCCTATCTGGAGCATCCAACAATCCACCATCTCTATTTGACCTATGATCACCATTAGACCTACTTCCATATGCCCCATTAGTGTTTTCCTCCTATCCATGGCTGATCTGAAGTGGCCCATGTTGTTGCAATATGAAAAACTCTAAAGGAGTGTTGCATTAACCTCTGCTTGTTTTTCTTTTTCATGCATGATTTTGTCATTTTCCGCCTTACAAATCCTTATTTCTTACTTCAGCCTTCGCAATGTCTCTACTAAATTAGAATAGTTCCCAATTCCACACTACTCATATGATTCATAGGGATAATATTTGTAGTCTACCATCTTGTTAGTCATTTTTGATCTCTTCCCTGCCAGGCATACTATGTCAGCTAAACCAAATCATGATAAACCAATGTACCTTAGAAAAATTTAGGGAGAATATCTCATCTGCAATATCAACCAATCAGTGTAGTACAATATAACATAATCATGACAAGATATATACAGTTAATATATAAGCATATAACTATGTAACCATCATTCTAACTAGAGTCTAGTCATCAATGCATGACCATATCAACTACACATTCCATGACCTCATGCATGACAACAACGACCATACAATTTTATACTGACAATACGCAATCATAAACAACATGTAACCATTCATATACACATGATGACACACTTCACAATAAAAACATCCACCTTCACATGGAAATATAACTACAACCATGACCAACACCATGCATATGTAACAAGCATATAGACCACAAGGATGATTAACACACGTGCAACTAACATGAATGCATGACCATCACACACTGCCCATCTAGTCCAAGGGGTCAACCATGCCCTAATACCACTCTGTAACACCCTCATCCCACATCTACCCAAGTAACTAGCCAACCAGGGTAAATATGCGATGAGAGGCTACTATAATGAGATTCAACCTTATAGTTGACCTTAAGGAAGTGGAATCGACGGAAACGTACCACACATACCCTCCACATCAACAACATGACACCTAGGAGCCAACCCAACCACTCAGGTAACTAGCGCATGTGACCAAGTGAAGTTTTAGACCACTAAACCCCCGGACGCTCCCTTAATATAGGTAAGCATGTGTCCAGGAGGCTTTAAACACTCCCAAAACATGGGTATGCATGTGTCTAGTGACTTTTCTACCCAGTGTTGTGCCTACGTCTCTAGGATTTTCACCACTTTTTCAGCCCCAGAGCCCAGGTCACTGCCTGGAACTCAATGAAACTTTCAAAAATGAATTTACACAACATAACAATGATGCATTTACAAAAACAAGTACAAGTTCTAGACTGGACCCCTACTAGCCATGACAGTAATTTCGTCGAACATGTCACAAATATGTAATCTACAGGTGTAAACAACAGATCTTAGCATAGAGGTCTCATACTTATCTCAGAATTGATAAGAAGCATTCTTCCTTTATATCATTAGCTACATTATCATCTGTTAGGTCATAGATACGTTATTCATTCATTTGCAAATCAAAACATGAGGAGAGCCATATATTATCATTGTCCTGAAACACGGTTATAACTAGTATAATAACAACGTAAATATCAAGGATACATCAGCCATAGAATCCACATATAAACCAATACATTATCACATAACATAGCAAGGAAATAACCTCTTATTAAAGAATGCAAAAGCCAACTCGAGATGGGGCTACCACGTTACACCCAACCATAGAATGGCTGAGCCAATTCTATCTTCAATAATTCACCCTCGTGCCATATTCCAAGCATTAACGTGGGACTCAAACCAAAGGAACCAATGAGGGAATTCCGAGGCTAAACCACCTCACACTCATCAATAGAAACTAAGCTTTACAAGATATCAGGCACTTCCGAATGTAACGATCTCCATGCAATGCATCAGCCCATCGTCAACTTGTCACTCTCTCTCTCTCTCTCTCTCTCTCTCTCTCTCTCTCTCTATCTATCTATATATATATATACACCAGACAATATTAAATGAAATAGCCTCCACTCACTGCATCATCCCATTGTCGACCAGTCAAGAGTGTCCACTTTTAACCAATCTTAAAACATATGGGCCAATGTGTCAACCAACTCATCCCAACTGACATAATCCTAGTTAATGCCATAGTTGTGACATGCAAGCCCCCGGGGTAATCTTTCGGGTTTGTACCTCTAGGCCACATCTTCACTTCCTCATCTAATTATGTTAAAGAAAAAAATTGCTCATGCCAATGAAGAGTCACCATGGTTAGGGTTTGGAGTGGTGCAAGGTTTTGTCAAATTTTTGTTATAAGTTTAAGGCTTTCCCTCCTACACCACATCAAGCTTGCCTTCAATCGCTTCCATGGATCGACTAAGGGATCTTGACCCTGCCTTAAGCAATCCATCATATGGGGATATTTACAACTGTCATAAGTGAAAGTATCGACTCGACCATAATTTCCCTAAGTTGGTAATTTTTACCATGGATCTATCTCGAAGGTCCTGCAGACCTCTGGATCAATGCCAGTACTCGGTGCTAACGTTGATGGTCTAGTAAGACACCCTACGATGCTAGCCCTCATGAGCTTGAGCCAAGGGGCAGGCGTCTGGAATCTGATTGCTTAAATGTTTTCCTTAAAATACATTTTTTAGGCATCATGAAGTCAAATCCTCGAATATAAATCCAGTGCCATCAATATGTATTAGAAGCTACCCATTCAATTCCTAAACCTCCTTTTTTGTCTCATCCAAACATGGTATATCCGCCACATGGATAAAATTTACATCTAATATATCACCTCCAAAGGGAATGGTTTTTGAAACAATCAATGTAAATGGAGCTATGTACTTCTTCAAACTGGCAATAGTAGGTACATGCATAAAGAGGAATTATTAAAAAAAATTACTTCAACCATTTTCTAAATAAATATATTTGACCACTTTAAATATCTTTTCCCTCTCCAAAAAATATACTAAAGTATTCCTAACAATTAGATCTTGATTTGTTTAATAATATTTTATTATTTTCCAATTTCTAATTTATCCCAATACTTTGTTATAAATAAGAGGATTTTCCATTCATTCTTCACCATGACCACTATCATCGTCACTATTATCATCTCATTCCATTTGAACTCCTACTTTAGTTCTATCTTATTTTGAGTTTTCTGCATATATAGAGAGAGAAACAGATCGTTGAATCACAAGGACATCAAAGGACCCATCCCACAGAGGGGCATTTGCAGACCCTTGTTGTAAATCTCCTTCACTAAGAGTTTTATAATAAAATATTATTCATTTAAATTATTCTTCTATTGGGTTATTGCATAGGTTATTTCTTATTGTTATATGTTTTAGATTGCATATGATCTTTTTTTTGCAGGGTTTTCTTCTTTTGTCATTGTAGATCTGAAATGTAAGCAACCACATCTTGTTGTTAGGGTCACTTTTCACTAGTGACTTAAGTGAATTATTTTTGGTACACCTTTCTTAAATATTTACACTAATAGTAGAAACACCTCTTTGTCTGCCCACTTTCAAGCTTTGACAAGAAAAATGAAATGGCTTTCTACCACCTCAATTATTACAACATATTCTAGTACAACATCCATTGTAACAATCATTGTTTCAGTAGTTTCAATAGTATCAGTTGTTATAGTATTAAATTTTACATCAGTTTCAACATTTTCAATAGTAATGGGTAGTACAACATTAACTACTACAACATTTTCAACATATTTAACATGAATATGTCGTTATGGCATATGCTCTTACAATATCTATTATTACAACATTCGATGTTACAACATTTGCTTCTCAATCCACTATTACCTATGTTTGTGCTTTTGAATTTGTTTTCTTGATCCCCAAGTGTTGGTGTAGTGTTGGGTCGCAGAAATGCCTCTTTGGTTGCTCACTTTCAAGATTTGACATGCAATATGGAATATCTTGTGGTTACATCATCTGTTTTTATAGCATATGTTATGGCATTTGTTGTTACAATATCTGCTACTCCAACATTCGATGTTATAGCATCTACTTCTCAATCTATTGTTACCTATGTTTGTGCTTCTCAATTTGTTTTCTTGATCCCCCAAGTGTTGGTGTAGTGTTGGGTGGAAAAAATACCTCTTTGGCTGCCCACTTTCAAGCTTTGACAAGAAAGATGAAATGTATTTCTACCTGATCAATTGTTACAACATTTGTTGTTACATCCATTGTTACAACATATGTTGTTATAGCATCTATTATAATGGTCATTGTTTTAGTAGTTTCAATAGTAGCAGTTGTTATAGCATCAACGTTTACAGAAGTTTCAACATTTTTAAGAGTAATGGATGTTACAAAATTTTTAGCAGATTTAACATTGGCATGCGATTATGACATATGTTGTTACAAAATCTACTGTTACAATAATTGTTTCTAAATCCATTGTTACCTATATTTGTGCTTCTCAATTTGTTTTCTTCATCCCCCAAGTGGTGGTGTAGTGTTTGGTGGAAGAAACACCTCTTTGGCTACCCATTTTCAAACTCTGACAAGCAGATAAAATGGATTTTCGTTACAACATATGTTTTTATAGTATCCACTATTACAACATCTTAGTTGCAACTTAATTGAAATTTTATTATCGTATGTGCACTTTGATATGATGTAATATGATTATTTTTTCACTTCATATGTTGTAATATTAAATATATGATAGAGAAATTAATTATTGCATGAAATAAATAATAATTTTGTATTTTAAATGTTATGTTTTAGATCACCTATAGGCGAGATCACGTTGGCTATATTTGAGTTCTTACAATGATTCAATTTGATACATTTTTGAATTGTAATGAGACAATCTCCAAAGACATATATGATGATGATATTGTTAGTACTGGATCGTCAATTTTTATATGTTGAAAGTCATTGATGATTTGGGTGCATATTTATTATGTACGATGGTTTTG
The DNA here is from genome assembly GCA_031772625.1 of Pinus tabuliformis. NCBI lineage: Eukaryota > Viridiplantae > Streptophyta > Pinopsida > Pinales > Pinaceae > Pinus > Pinus tabuliformis. The sequence continues at coordinate 502,711,463 of CM062817.1, read as the reverse complement.
ATTTACTCCTCATGATGGATGTTGTAAAATTCACTTAAATTGTAGATATTTGATTCACTTGTTTTAATTATAAGTGATGATCATGTTACAATAATTATCTTGTTATTTTATAGATAATGGATGTTGTAGACTCTATTTTGATGGAGATTTAATAAGTATAATGATGTTGTTAATTTGTATGGATTTATGTTTCCCTAAAAATTATTTACAAATGTTATCCTATAAAATATTTCAAATGCATTCATATGATGTATATTCATATAACTTATTTAAGAGACATGATATATTTAACTTATTAAATTGAAATAAAACATATTAATTTCACTGTATACAAAAAAAATCATTTTTTGGAAGCAAACAAAGAAGCAACAATGAAAGCCAAATTGGAAGCCCCACTAGAAGAAAAATGAGAAGCAAAACTAGAAGCCAAATTAGAAACCAAAATGGATGCATATCCTAGCGGTAAAGCTAGCGTTAATCTTATCTCAATCCTACACTAAACCTAGTGCTAAACCTAGCACTAAACCTGGAATTATTTCCTATGATTGGAAGCAAAAAAGAAGAAATAATGGAAGCCAAATTGGAATCAAAATTGGAAGCCACACTAGAAGCAAAATTGAAAGCCACACTAGAAGCAAAATTGGAAGCCACACTGGAAGCAAAATTGGAAGCCAAACTAGAAGCAAAATTGGAAGCCACGCTAGAAGCAAAATTAGAGGCCAAACTAGGAGAAAAATTGGAAGCCACACTAGAAGAAAAATGGGAAGCAAAATTGGAAGCTACATTAGAAGAAAAACATGAAGCAAAATGCGAAACAAAATTGGACATTAAATTGGAATCCAAACTAGGTGCCAAATTGGAAGCAAGTCCTGGTTCTATTTCTAATGCTAAAATGGTGTTATTCCATAAATTATTTATGACATTATTCCTAGTACTATTTACAGTGTTATTTCCAGTGCAACTCCAGGAAAATTGTGGGGGTGCTATTTTAAGTGCTATACACTATTATTTTGGCGCTATTTCTGATGCTATTTCTAGAGAAATTTACGGCAAAAAATATGTCTCTATTACAAACATACGTAGTCACAGCCATTTTTGCACCAAGAAAGGTGTCCAATTTGTGAACTGAAAAACACTAAATTTTGACACAATTTTAGGCATTATTTCCCAATCATACTCTCAAAGTATGATTTGGATAAGAAGACAAAGGCAGAAGACAATATTGGTGATTTTTACCTTCATTTATGAATGATGGAGGAGAGGTATGATAATGTGGCCGACATGCTCTTCCCTTTTACAATAGAAGGCATAGCAACATCATGGTGCTATAGTCTTCCTGTCAATTCAATCCACACTTGGAGGGAGTTTAAAAATATAGTTTTTTGAGAAGTTTTTTGATGAAAGGACTCTGGCTATGGTACTCAAAGAGATTGAAAGCATGAATATTGGGGAAAAAGAAAAAGTGAAGGATTTTAATTAGAAATTCAATCACATATTGAATAAATTTCCCCCAGATACATAACTACACAATTCAATTACCATCGATTATTGCACAACTACCTTTCCCACCAATATTTCTCAGTTCGTAACGAGAGATACAAAGGCAACATCGACACTAAATTTTGTGGAAGAGATCATCGTTGAGAAGGATTTTCACGTGATTGGGGTGATTACAAGTTATGAGGAATCAAAAGACTCCAAAGAGACTAGTACGAAGTCACAACCTTATTCGAGTAAGGATAGATAGTAGGAATCATTAGACATTAGAAGCTTAACCAGGATGGTGAAGATGCTCACTAATAAAATTTCAGAATTTAAGAAAAGGTCAAGTGAGAATTCCACCAACAAAAATCCTCCCAAGTTCTTCCCTTTTTAAAGGAACAATAGTAACATCAACAATCATCCTACCAAGTTTTCACAAAGCTCAATTTTTGTGATGAACATAGAGAGCATTGGCATGGACAATTACTTTTATTTCCATCAAGAATATCACTCAGAAAAGACATGCCCTCAATGTAACCACAACATGAATGATTTGGGTGTGCACATCGTGGATACTCTATTGGAAAATCAGCAGGCAAAGCAAATGGAGGAAACAGAACAACCTACGTTGGCTGAAGAAAGAAAAAGTGTTGGACATGCAGTGAATGCATATCATTGTATCTATAACAATGATAAGAAGGATGTTGAAGAAACACCACAAAATGAGCCCCCTCTTCAAAAGTATAGTGCTAGATATAGTTTAAGGAGTAAAGGGCCTATATCTAAACAAGGATTGACTAGACATAAATTGAAGGAGCATTTATTAAGAAGAATCTTGCCACCTGTCAATCTTGCTCAGAATGCATATAGTTATCCTAGAGAGTAAACTAAGTTCAAGAATACTTCCTCGAGTAAGAAGAGTAAGTATAGAACTCTGGAAGCATCGAATACATCCATCCCTCCAGAGACTTCAACATTTTCTTCCCTAGGTGAAAAGATTGATTATAACATTGTAGAAGAAATGAAGAAGATGTGAGCCAACATTTCCATCTATGAGCTCACGAAGATCACAGGCCGACATGAAATTATTGTCCAAACCTTTTCACAACCTTTGATAGGTGATAAAGCTTCCTTCTCTCAAAATGTGTCAGGTAAGTCTTCTAGTCCTCGTGAATCTATAGTAAATTCTTTAACATTAGAAGCTAACCCTCATTGCCCGTCATTTTTATTAACGTTTGAAATTTTTTATTATAATGTCCATAATAGTTTAGTCAAATCTGGTGCATATATGAATGTCATGCCATTATCTGTAGCAAATAAAATAAATGCAAAATGGGTAAAAACTGATGCACAAATTATTCAGTCGGATAGGTCTCTTGTCCAAGTTATTGGTGAGCTTAAGAATGTGCTTATCAGATTATCAAAAGATGCTCGAGTTGACCAATGTATAAATATTGTTATTGTGGACATGCCATAAGACTGTGGTGTGCTAATTAGTAGAGACTGGTCTAGAAAGTTACAGGGATATTTTACGATAGACTGGTCACATTTTTGGCTTCGATATAATGGAAGGAATAATAAGATTTGAGTGAATAGTGGTCCATACATGAAACATACCATGACACCACTTGAGGGCCACAACAAGCCTCTTACTTTTGCTGATTTTATTTTTGGGAATTTTTTTCTTGAAACTGACCTCGGGTACTATCAGGCACAACCATCACCCATTCCAATAGATACACATATAGAACTCCTCCCTTGTTCTCCAATTAATGAAAATGAAACATGTAATATTGATGTACATAATAATATTAATAGTAGTATAGGAAGTAGCGTATTAGCTCATAATGTTTGGAATTTATATTTTGATGGTTCAAAGACATGGTACCATTCCAGAGCAGCTTGTGTTCTTATAGACCTATGCAATAATAAGCATATTTTTTCTTGTCATCTGGAGTTTAAGTGTACCAATAATACTGCTGAATATGAAGCACTCGAACTCAAATTAAAGAAAGTTATTGACCTGAAGGTAGAAATTCTAAAGGTAATTGATGACTCATAGGTGGTCAATCGTTAGGTATGATATATTATACATTGTGTTTCAATTCATCTTAAAAACTACTAGTAGGAGGTATGACGTTTGATCAAACATTTCAAATCTTTCAATATTGTTTATGTTCCTAGAGTTAGAAATGTTGTAGCAGATGCATTAGAAAATACATATGCCAAGATATCACCATTGAAAAATGGTTTTTCTATTGAAATTATATATAAACCTTTTGTGCCAAACTATGTCACTAAATTATGCATTTTCAATGATGACCAACAAATACTACACCTTATGGCTAATGTTGATGTATTCAAAGATGCTGACATAGAGAAGGATGAGCATAATCAGGCTTTGCATAAGAAATCTAATGCAATGAAAGGAAACATTATACCTAAGGGTTTGGTGTCCCTAGAGAAATTATATGATCTGCATAATGGGTTGAGAGGGCCAACCAACACAAAGACTCATATTTCAAAATTAGCATCTGAAAAAGTCAATTTAGGAACCCCCAAAGATCTAAAGTATGTGAACCTCGATACTTGTTGTTCTCTATAATAAAGGAAGGAATTTATATACTTATTCAAAAGGTACCATGATGTGTTCACATGGACATACTACGATTTAAATACTTATGACACTCATATTATCTAGCACACCATCCCTATAAAAGAAGGGGTAAAATCATTCTAGCAGAAACTACAGAAAGTTCATCCAACATTTGAACCCCTTATAGAAAAGTAATTGAGAAAGTTTTTGGATGAATAGATCATTGTGAAAGCTAGACATTCCACATGGTTTTTTAATCTGGTCCCAGAAAAAAATAAGTCTGGAGGGATAAGATTATGTGTAGATTTCTGCAACCTTAATCGGGCTTCTGATAAAGATAACTATCTAGTGCTAAAGATAACTACTAAATGGGTTCTCAGTTTATAATTAAGTACTAGTAGAAGAACCTAACTGACTGAAAACTACTTTTCAGACCAAATGGGGGACATTCGCTTTCAAGAGGATGTTATTTAGACTTATAAACACGGGTGTGACTTTCCAAAGAGTAATGGACATCGCCTTTCGTGGCTTGATAGGTCAGAACATTATTGTTTATTTGGATGATGTTACTGTGTTCTCCCATAATCCCAATAGAGATTCTTCGAAGTGCCCGAAGGGATCCTATTGGGGCACATAATTGTAAAGAGAGGAATTAATATTTATCCTAAGATGGTCAAAGCCATCACATATATCCCATTCTTGGTGAAAAAGAAATCATGGAGTCTTTCCTAGGAAAATTTAATTTCCTGAGAAAAATCATCTCCGGTTATGGTGAGATAGTTAGGCCCGTAATGGAGATGATCAAGAAATATGTTGTATATAAAAGGGATAAATAGGAAACGGATGATTTTTCTCGGATTAAATAGGCCATTGTCGATGCACCCACACTTTTCAGCCTAGATTATGGAAAATATTTCCTGCTCTATATGTTTGCTTTGGATTCATCAACTGCGGCCGTGTTGACTCAGAAATATATAATTGAAGGAAATGAGCGAACTATTTCCTTTATGAGAATTCTTATACAAGGTATCAAGTTAAATTATCCCACCATCAATAAACAAGAATATGCAATATATAAGGAAGTTAAGTACTTCAGGCCCTACATTTTGAAAGATCACATAATCATATTCATACCTCATCCAACAGTAAGAACTTTGCTCATGTAGCAAGAGTTGGGTGAGTAGAGGGATAACTAGATAACATATCTTCAAGAGTATGATCTGGAGTTCAAACCAGTTCATACCATAAAGGTTCATGGCCTATGTAATCTAGTCACTCTAGCAAGAGATACTCTTGAACAAGATCTTTCACGATGGGGGAAGGAGATCAAAATGTATAATATTGAATGTGCTCCTCCGTCCACGTCTACAGAGCCATGGTATGCAGATCTACAACAATTTTTGGAGCAAGGAACCTTTTCCTTGCACTTATCGAACAAGTAGAAAAGGGAAATTTGACTCTCATGGAGTGCATTTTCAGAAGCACCACAATGGTGCCCTACTAAGGTGCCTTGAGCTGCAAGATACAGATAAGGTATTACAATATTTACCCAATGGACTAGCAGGTGGCCACTATGTAGGCAACATTACAACACGTAAGGTTATGAGGGCTGGTTATTGTTGGCCCACACTATTTAAGGATTCTCACACTTATGTCCACAAGTTCCATGCATGTCAAATATGCATCGACCACGATCAGAGGCTAGTCGCCCCACTACTACCTCTAGCAGTTGAGAAACCATTCCAACAGTCTGGCCTTGATTTTATTGGAGAAATTTTTCCTCATTCATCTAAACAACACTGACATCACTCAGTGGTCAGAAGTAGTTCCTCTCAGTTAAGTAAATGACTAGGAAGTCATCCACTTCTTGCAACAAAACATAATGATAGAGTTTGGCATTCCTATGTCACTTGTCTTTGATAATCCAACATATTTTTCATCATTAAAGATTTATGAATTCACATTAGAAAATGGAATTGTTTGGAACATTCATCTAATTATTATCTGCAGGGAAATGGTTTGGTTGAATCCACGAATAAGAATTTCATTTGTATAATCAAGAAAACCATTTTCTCCGAACAAAGGAATTGGCATAAAGCTTTGACTAATGCTCTTTGGGATGTCTGTGTTACTCCAAATCCTTCCTTAAGAAGCTCACTATATTCCTTTTTTATGGCCAATAAGTTATCTTTCCTTCGAACCTATATCTTCTGGCCTTATAACTCTCTAAAGAGTCATAAGATAAACCTTGCCTCCTAGTTCAAAGTAGGATACATATGGTACTTAAACTTGAGGAAGAAATGTGTAAGGAAAAAGATTGATTTGTTGTATATCAGAATCATGTAAAGTGTTGGTTTGATAAGAAGTCTATAGGGGAAAAGAGATTTGATGTGGGTAACCTAGTCTTGAAGTGGGATAAAACCCATGAAGACAAGGGGAAACACACAAAGTTACAAGCTTTGTGGATTGGACCATTTATTCTTGATGAAAATCTTGGCCACAATTCTTTCAAGTTGAAATCATTAGACAAGAGGATTGACCCCATTCCCATAAATGGTAAATGTTTAAAGCATTACTTTTGATAACAACTACAAGCTTCACTTCTTGTATAGTTGTTTTGGTTCTTTTTCCTTTTTTTTTCTATTATGTAAGTGATGTAATATCACATATTTTTGGTTGGGAAAATTACATAAATAAGACCCTTGTGTAAATTTTATGTATCGAAAGGATTTTAAGTGTAATAAAAGAGGAGTATGACAACCACAACGCTTGGATTTTTGCTTTTCTCCTTCTTTGTTTTGGAAAATGTCATAGGTTTGAGCTAAGTCCATATGAAAAATATGGTTCATCCAATAGGAGAAACATGAGGGAACCTATTAGATATATTCTTATGCTGGTATCTAAACTGCTCGACTTGGTATAAATCTACTTTTGTGTTAATGCTTGTCCAATATAGTAGGGAAGGGATTATGGGAAAATCTAAAGAGAGAAAACAAATATCAGAGGTCTTAAAAATACTTCTCTGAAGTGGAAACCTCCTCTACTCTCAACAATTTGGGACCCCTCTTTAACCCGTTGAAAATAATAAGTGCCAATGCACATTTCTATTAAAATAAATAAATAAAGAGTGAAATAAGAGAAAGGCTTCCTGCACAGGGAGGTGAAGCAAGCGACTTTGTCAGGGTAATGTCTAGGCTCACTAGCAGCAAAGCAATGTTCGTGCTCCTAAAGTGACTCCATCAGAGTACTATCCAGGCCTTCTGGTAGTGGAGCAACACCAAAGATGAAAAAATCATACTCTAAATATCATAAACTCATCATGCGTGTTACCCTTTCCTATATTGAAATAATTATGATATGGTGTATCTTTTGTCTAGTTTCAACCAAGTTATGAAAAATGAGATGCTATGTGTAAGACCAGGTTGAAAGGGTGAAATTGAGGCAACCAATACTTCCTAAACGTATCACCCTTAACTGAAAGCTCTTCCTGGACAGAGAAACTAAAGTCTGCCTACTGTCTCACCAAGTGTTGTCGTTGCTACAAGACCATCCAAAATTTCACTACATTTGAATTTTGGAGCCTATTATTACTATTGAATCTAGAATCGCTTTGATCAACAAATGTTGTTTATGTTATTATATGTATGTCAAGTTTCTTTGAATGGTCTCAAGTGTCGTCACATTTATTAGAACATATTTTAGTGTATTTTGTGTTCATAACATCATTGTTATCATAAAATGACACTTTTGCGTCGAAGTCACACACACTACACTCATTGCATTGGGGGAATTTGTATTAAGTGGCATTTTGACATATATTCATCATTTTTCAAGTTTTTCTAAGTGTTATTTATGAGTTAGTGCGTGTTGCACTTTCTTCTATGCCTAAACTCATCATGTTCACCCCTCGCCCCATATCTCAGACTTTGATAAATTTTTAGTTCCAATTGAACTCATTAACGCTAAGAGTGCATGAGCGCCTTATAAAGCCTTGATGAGGAATCTTCCATTGTTCGTAAGTGTGCCATGCCCCCTCCAAGAGCACTAGGCGCACTCCTTGACCCTCCTTCCCCTTCCTTAATTCGAACTACACCCTTTAAAAGGACAAGTCTTCCTTGAGTGCACTCCTTCGACTTGAAGAAGTGCACCCTCCTTGAGCACATAGGTGCACCGTAAAGGCCTTAAGATTCACCCTTCAGCCTTCCCTGATGTGCCATGCACCCTCTTAGACTCTTTAAGTGCATGAGTGCACTTCCAAGGCATGAAGCATCAACCTTGAGCCTTCGAGAGTGTGCCCTGTGCCCTCTAAGGGCTCTTGAACACATGAGCACACCCCAAAATCCTGAAGCGTTCATCCTTCAGCCTTAAGGAGTCTTCCCTACAACCTCCATCACTCCCTTGAGCACACAACACACTTGGGAAGCCTGAAGCTTTCCCTTTCGTCCTTCAGACTTGTGCCATGTGCCCTACCTTAACTTCTTCCTTTGAGTGCATGCCAAAGCTCCAAAGGATATCCTCTTCATCCCTGCAGCCTTTCAAAGTGCACCCATGCACCCTAAAACCACTTTTGTTCCTCTTAACTACACTAGAAAGGGCCTGAATAGAAAATATGCATGAATCATGGTAGAATAGGATATTTTTAGGTTGATAGTTGCTCATAATGAGTTATTGTAGATATAGGTATTCCATAAACATCATGGAAAGCAGATATGAGGAAGGTCGGGCAAGGAGAAAAAACAAAGGAAACTTGGAAAGAATGAAGAACATGCTTGAATATTAATGATAAAAGAAACCCTAAAGACTCTATTTAATCAAATAACAACCTTGGGAGGATAAGGACATCAACGATCAAAGTTTCTCAAAGAATTAAGATACAAGTGGAAACCATGTCACCACTGGAAAAACATTCTATGTCATCAGTCACTATTAGTCCCAGTCATCAAAGATAGTGACATGTAAATTCTCATCACATGATGATGTGGAAGTCATGATGTATTGTTGTGATCATTATAAAGACAAATAAGTGGAATTCCAAGATTCATGTGTGAACTAAAGATTCATGGAAGTCCAAAAGACATGTAATATCAAAAGTCATATGTAATTCGAAAAGTCATTTGGAATACAAAGGTTGTAGAAGTCCAAAGGTCACAATAAGTTATAAAGTCAGGATTCATGTGGATGTGAAAGTTCATTCCTCAAACTATAAATAGATCCTCATTTCTCATGTAAAATACTTTTAATGTCCACTATTGGAGCTACTGATTTTCATTTCATTTATGTATCTTGGGACTTTTTCTTAATATTGAAGCCTTCCAGGCCAACACGTTTTCACACATGGATTGCTAATGTTTCTAAGACTATTTTTTGAATGTTTATGGTTCATATTTTCTTTCATTGGTACTAGATTAGTTGAAATATTTTGGTTACTCCCGTGTTCCTTGTTGGAAATGTGTTGGTATGCTATAATGATCATGTGCGTCTCCATTAGGGTAGTACTATTACTTATCTCTTAGAGGCCCACTTAATTTTCCCTTCGCAGTAAAAGAACCTTGATACATCTACAATTGAATGCTCACAAGGCATACTAGCTTTCTCATTAGAAAGGACAATTGTGCTTATCTCTCATGCTGGCAGCGAAAGAAAAGGAATATGTTTAATTAAAATGACAGTTGTGTTGTATTCTGGATGGGACTCCTACACCAAACTATGTGAGGTCTAGTTGGGACCTTATCTCAAGGATATCCACTGAATGTTTGCGGTATCCAGCACCATCAATGCCATCCAAGAATCATAAACTTTAAGATATCTAAACTCAAATAGATAAGAGGTAATAAATTAGCCAAGCATTGTTTGTCATCACAATTTTCCTTTTCAAGCTTTTCCACATTGTATATTGTGCGAAAAGGATCATTTTCACTGCAAATTATTATTAAGAAAAACATGGAAGAATAGGCATGACAAAACAAGGAAAAAAAGAGAAAGACCCAAAGAACAAAGAAAATAGAGGACTAAACTTGAAAAGAAACATGTGAGACAAACGTAAGAAAAAAATAAAGACCAGAAAAGAGAAAGTGTAGGATAAGTGCCAAAAGAAACTAGAATGCAACTAGACCTACTCCTAACCTAACCAGCTATAAGGTCAAGGTCAAGTGTAATGGAATTTCCAATGCAGCCGCTGTAGTTCGCAAACAAAAAGATATGATTGATTAAAATCAATATAAAAAAATGTGAAAAAAATAAGATGTTAGCTTGAATAGCTTGTTGAACAAATTGATGGTATTTCCTGTCAGTAGAAAGATGTGCCATAAAAAATAACCTTAACCAACTTGCAACCTTACCTTTTTGGTTAAAACCACAATCAACCAAACCTTGGAAACTTCTTGTGAGTGTACCTTCATTTGTGTTGTCTCACTTAGAATACATTAGTAAATCATAAGGGATTTCTAAGTAAGATTCTTGTATCCAATCATAGATTCGATCATGAAATTCAAAACCATCCTCTTGAAAACCTTGAAACCCATGAGAAGATGAATTTACAATTAATGGCATGGAATCGAGATGAGAATATTGTGAAATAAATTTGATCTAACCATGTTCAGAAGCCTTGTCAAAATACTAAGGACCTGACATAACCTCAATGAAGGCTTAAGTGACTCCACTTCTTGACAATTATCTAAATCATGAGATGATAATCCATAGAGATCAATCGATGTGAAACAAATATAATCATAAAAAATAGTGTGAAAATGGTCAATTGAATGATAGTTATTATGACCAAAATTATGATTAGATGGACCAATTAAGGCATAAAACTCTTGGTCAGTGGATAAAAGAGATAGATCCATTTGAATAGATTTAAAAATAATTTTCGTAATATAATAATATTCCCCACATGTTGAATGTGACAAACCATTTCCTTTTACCTGGTTACAAACTGAACTAACATCACAATTATTGAAAGAATTGAAAATGAATGCTAATATAGAAAATACATGAAACTAATCAGGATGCAATGGATGAAAAAGAGGAACTTGATTCACCAAATAACTCAAGCATTCACTAACACTTAAGAGGTAATTTGGTCCCATAATAAAAATGATTAGCATTATGACATTCACAAGAAGGACTAGGAGTTGGTTATTTTCAAAAGTATATGATAGGTATGAATCGTTCGACCAATAATAATATTTAAAATGGATAGATTCATAAATCTTTGTATCCATGAAATATATACACTCCAAACCCAAGTTTGATATAAGAGATTTGCATGCATATAAATTAATTAAAACAAACTTCTCAATCCAATCAGAAACTGAATCTTGAGAAATAGAAAAACTATATACGAAGTAACGAAAGTCTCTCAAGAAAATTTTTGCATCCAATGAAACCATGAAAAGAAAAAAAAATTGCGAGAAAATCCAGATTTGACCTGGATCAGGGACCTTATCAACATTGCGAGAACCTGACATAACCATCAACAAAAGTAAAATTTCCTTGACTTCCATTAGAGAAATTTTGAGGTCTAAAATGGGCCTCAAAGCAAAAATGTATAAACAAAATCAACTTTATAAGAAACAATAGGATTCAAGTTGATGATATCAACCATGGGGGATGATTCACCATTTTTGCAGTAAAAAAGTAAAAATATTAAAAATAAATAAATACTTTTTCGACTCATATTTTCAACTATCTCCATACGATTTTTATCAAATTTTGAGCAATAGCACCTATTAGATGCAGAATTAATTCCTCATATAAGGAGTACCCATGCTGCATAATTTCGATGGACCTTGCTACATGAAAAATGAGAAATACATGAAAATGTGATTGTAATAACGTTTTTTCATGTCTTTCTCATTTTTTGTGTAGCATGGTCCATTGAAAGTATGAAAAATGGGTAATCCTTGTGTTAGCGTTGGTCTTTAAGCCTTCCACCAGCAATCAAACATGCTCTTACAAAGTGGTATTAGGGTGTCAAAGTCAAATTTTGTCATTTCAGTGAATCTTCAAGTAAAATTTGGTCACTAGGTATTAAGTCTAGGATTTTTTTTCACTCCTTCAAAAGTCTTCCGAGTATTGGTTCATGTCACTATTCGTCTGAGTGTACCATCATTCAAAGAGTTGTCATCATTTTTTCAAGTTCCAATGGGTCATTTTACACATTGTTTGTGCTTTGGTGGTGCTTAGGTAAGGCTCATTTCCCTCTCCTAGGGTTTTGAAGGTAAATTTTCTTGGATGGTCAAATCATCAACAAAACTTGTATCTCGATGCTAATAAACCTTCCCCTATCCTTAATATTCCTTCTTAAACACTTCCCATCACTGATATCCCTCAAATTCACCATTTTCCCACAAACCCTAACCTATTGCTACAATTTGACACTTTTCTAGGTTAGGCCTGTGTTTTGCCCTTTTGGACCCCTTCTCCTCACTCAATCCTTGAAATTCCACTTTCCCTTGCTTCCTAACAACCTCCCTACTTCCCAAAATCTTCTCAAGAATTTATAAGCCCCTTACCCCATTCATTTCCCTTCATTTCTACAAATCCCCTGTTCCACATATCGGGATAGGTTTTATTCAAATGATGTTTCTTAGAAATAGAAGATGAATTTGAAAAAAGTGAGAGAGGTTTTTTTCCATCATTGAACCAAGAAGAAAAAAATCCTTCAGTTTTTACATAGGTCTCATGGTTTGGGAAAAATGTCCGAACAATCATTTACCTCAAGAGAGTTGATGCACTTCTAGAGTGACCTTGGGAAAATCAAGATTTCTCCTAGCTGGGATGCCCAAATTGTTGGCATTATGACACAGGTTTGGCACTATGACACAGGTTTTGTCCTTGATGGCAACTCACTCAAATGAAAGATCATAGTTCAGGCTCTCAAAATGAAGGAAAAAGAGATATACGCATGTTCCTCTTAACCAAATCGTGTATACATGCGGGATCGCCGATCAAAAGGCACGTATACGTATGCACGTAATTTCATGCAAGGAAAAGCGCGTACATGTGAGAAAACTTATTTTTTGGTCCATGGTATTTAGTCCTTGGTATTTGAACCTATGGTTTTGGACCATGGTATCTCATCCAAAGTGTTAAACCCAAGTATTGGGTCCATGGTATTGATTCTCTATGGTTTTGGACCATGGTATTGAGTAAGGCCTAAGACTATAAAAGGGGAAGGAGATCATTAGGCAAATGCAATTCACTCAAGCATTGAATATCTTATGAAGAGCAAGATCTAGAATTGGGTTATGGTGCATAGCTGGATCTGAACCAAGGAGGAACCTGAGCGCTAGAAGAAGGATAAGTTCTATTGTTGGGTCAAGATCTTAGGGCTTGAATAGTAGTATCTTTGTGTGATTTTCATCTTTATATTTGGTGCATGATTTGATCTATAAATCTGATAAACGGGTATAACACATGTCTGAATAAAATAAAAGGCTAAATTATCTTTTATTGATCTGTACGCAGGTTCGGCATAGTAGAAGCGCATATACACATTGGTTCAGTAATTCAAAACAACGTATATGTTGGTTTGCCTTAAAACAGAAGCGTATGCATGCAGGTTTCACATATTGAAGTAGCGTACATCTCACAAAATATGTTTTAGCTACTTTTGTTTATTACTGCACTGCTCTGGGTTCACAATTGGTGTATGGTCATTATTATTGTTTTCTGGGTACAACATTCAAAGAAGTGACTATTTGATTTAGTTTTGTTTGGTGAAAAGGAAATTGGTGGATGCAGATAAATTTAATGTTTAATTGATGTATTGATGGATCCAGTCTAAAAATTTATGAAACGTGGTCCCTGGAAGAAAAGAAAAGGTTATAGCCTTTTGTAGGTCAGCACCTATGTACTAATACATCAACTAGTACAAGAGCTAAGGGGGTTGTAGCTCCCTTCCAAGAGAAACTGGAGAACGAGAGAAGGTTGTAGCCTTCTGCAGGTAGAAGCCTACGTGTTGGAATAAGACTGCACCAGTACATAAATACTGTTAAAGGAAGTTTCTTATTAAAAGAAGATAGAGACGAATTACAGTAGGTGGTTTTCACCCACATTGGGTTTCCACCTTATATCTTGTGTTCATGTGTTTGATGATCTGTTATGTTTTACTGCACCTGTTTACTATTCTTAAGGTTAATAAAGTTTTGACACACTGATTAAAGATCAACATTTAATGAATCATAAGTTTACTGATATACGATGGTTGCTTTAGACACAGTTGCGTATATACGCAGTTTCCCGTAACTAAAGTAGTGTATACAATTCTAATTGTGAAATGAAAATTAAGTGTTTTTATAATACTAATTCACCCCCTCCTCTCAGTATTATTTCCAACAATCGGTATCAGAGCAGGTCCTTCAGAAGAAGCTTGATCGCTTAAAGGAAGATCTATTATCATGATCAACTATGAAAAAGAGGCATCGATCAGGCCACCAATCTTTGATAGGAGCAACTTCATCTATTGGAAGGTAAGAATCACAACCTATCTTCAATCTCTTGGTACAGAAGTTTGGGATATCGTGGAAGTAGGATACACATTTCCATCAACAAATCCTATAGATACGGCTAGTAAGAAGTAGTATGAAACAAATGCAAAGGTTGTCAATACTCTATTAGGGAGTTTATCTCAATAAGAATTCATCAAGGTTATGCAGCTCAAAACTGAAAAATAAATATGGGAAAAGATCATTCTGATCTATGAAGGAGACGATTAGGTAAAATGCGCAAAACTACAAACTCTCAAAATTCAATATGAAAATCTCAGAATTCACAATGATGAAAGTGTGGCTAATTATTTCTTACATATAGATGAGATTGTTAATCGTATGAAAAACTTGGGTGAAGAGATAAAATAAGTTACTTTGGTTGAAAAGGTTCTACGATATTTGTCTTCTAAGTTTGAATCAAAAGTTTCTGCCATAGAAGAAAAGAAGAATCTACATAGCATTACCATGTCACAGCTGCACAGAATCCTAACTGCTTTCAAAATGAGAAAAGGGGGACCATCAGACAGGAGAGAAGCCACATTCAAAGCTTTAGGAAAAGGAGATTACAATGAGTCAGGACATATGTCAGAAGGAGAGGAAGAATCAAACTTTGTCAAGAACCTTCAACAGGGTTCTGGAAGATTCAGAGGTAAGCTACCTTTCAAATGCTTTGCTTGTGGAAGAGTCGGTCACTATGCAGCCAAGTGTCCTCATAAAGATACGCTTGACAAAGGTAAGAACCAGTCAAATGGAACAGAAAACATAATGTAAGTAAGAAGAGCTATTATACTCATGAAGACAGTGATGTATTTTCAATTAGTGATGAAGATGAACAACGTAATGATTATAGACTTTTGTTTGCTTTTGAAGATGATGATTTCTTGGATGTTATAGATGAAGATGATATCTATGAAGAAATTTCTAAACTTAAAATATGTTTAGAAGAAAAGAGTATGATCATAGATACTCTAACATTCCAACTTGATGAAAGGGAAAAACACAATGAAAAGTTAGAATGTGAAATTATGGGACTTAGAAAAGATATTGAGAAAACAAAAGCTCTTAATATTAGATTTGCTAAAGGATCTAAAACTTTAGACGAGATTATCAAAGTGCAGCATTCTCCTCTAATCAAGACAGGTCTTGGATATTCTGAAGAATCATCTCAAGCACAGAAGCCATCCACCTCCAAAAGTTATCTTGATGCAGCAAGGAGAAGTGAACAGGTTGACAATCGACAACAAAGGCATAAAGCAGATCACTAGCTAAATCAGGGTCAATCTACTTCAAGGATGAACATAGATCACCAAGGAAATTGTGGGCAATCTACTTCAAGGATGAACAGAAGCTACAACCAATCACAGGTAAATCATTCTCAATTTTCCTCAAGAATGAATTTCTATGGAAACTACAATCACTTGGATGGTAGGTTTGATAATTGCAGGAATTTCTTCAATAGCCAATGTTTCTCTTGTCATAACTTTGGACACAAAGCAGCTCAATGTGTTTCCTACAAGACCATCATGACTAGAGAAGCACTAAATCAAAGGAGAATGACTGGGATGATGAAAAGGACCTACAATAACTTTTCTGCTCTCAAAAATGAAATAGAATGTTCTATTTGTAACAACTTCGGTCATAAAGATTCTGAATGCAGGAGTAGGTTTCGGTAAACAAATCAGAAGGAGCATGCTTCATTGAGTCCCAAAACACGGAGAAATAAAGAACTGCAACCAGAAAGATGTAGTATAGACTTATATGTAGAAGGGCAGGATGATCAGTGGTACATCAACAGTGGATGCTCGAAACATATGACAGGTGATAAAGAAAAACTTCAGTCATATAGTGCCTTAGAAAAGGGAAGGAAGGTCTCATTTGGAAATGACACCCCTGCACTCGTAAGAGGTAAAGGTTCTGTTGGAAGTGTTATGTATGTTGATGGCTTAAAGCATAATCTATTGAGTGTCAGTCAAATGTGTGATCAAGGAAATGAGGTAATATTTCGGTCAAATGGATGTATTGTTCGTGAGCTTGATACAGGAGAAATAGTGATCAAAGGCATAAGAACTCCAAATAATTTATACATACTCAAGGGAGGACAACAAAAATGATATCTAAGCAAGAATGATGAACACTGGCTATGGCACAGAAAATTGGGGCATCTAAGCTTATCTCAGATAAGGAAAGCATGCAAATATTAGGCAGTTCGTGATCTCCCTGACATCAGAATTCCAGACAATACAATATGAAAATCATGTCAGTTTGGTAAGCAAACTAGAACTAATTTCCCTGAGAAGGAAGGATCAGCTAGTAAGCCACTTGAACTTGTCCATACTGATTTATGTGGTCCATCCAGGAAAAAGTCACCTCGAGGAGAAGAATACTTCATATTGTTCATTGACGACTTTTCCAGGATGTGATGGATAGGACTTCTAAAGCATAAAGACGAAGCTTTCGAAAAGTTCAAAGCATTCAAAGGCTTTGTTGAAAACGAATCAGATCGCAAAATCAAATGCCTTAGATCTGATCAAGGAGGGGAATTTACCTCAGATGAATTTTTCGATTTTTGTGAAGAACATGGAATAAGAAGGGAATTCTCTACTACAAGAACTCCTCAGCAAAATGGAGTAGTGGAAAGGATGAAAAAAATGGTTCAACAAATGGCTTGTGCTATGCTTGATGAATCTGGAACTCTTGCAACCTTCTAGGGTGAAGCTGCATTTGTTTCCATTACTATTCTCAACAGAAAAAACATCTGGGTGAACAACACTCAAACTCATCATGAACTTTGGTATGGTAAAACTCCTACAGTAAAATACTTCAAAATTTTTGGAAGCAAATGTTACATCAAAAGGACTGATGAAAACCTCGGCAAGTTTGAACCTAGAGCAGATGAAGGCATTCTCCTTGGTTACTCTTCCCGAAGTAAAGGATATAAGTGTTACAATAAAATACTTGGAAAAATTGTTGAAAGTATTGATGTGGTGGTTTATGAAGAAGGAAACAATCCAAGGCAGGTAAAATCCGAAAATTTCGAAGATGATGAGGACTATCCTTCAACATTAAATCAGCCTAATGATGAAGAAGAAACCTATGAGGCACTAGAAGAATAGATAAGGGTAGAAGAAAATACTCCATCCAAGTATGTCTAGAAGAATCATCCAAAGACTCAAATTTTGGGGCAGAGAGAGGCAGGTGTACAAACAAGAAGAACTATTTCAGAAGCTATCTAGCATTTCTCTCCTCCCACTGAACCATGAAATGTAAGCGAAGCATGCAAAGATGAATGTTTGGTCAAGGCCATGAATGAAGAACTTGAGAAAATTGAAAAGAATAACACTTGGGAATTGGTTCCTAGACCAAATGATAAGAATGTCATAGGGACAAAATGGATATTCAAAAACAAGTTGAATGAGAATGGAGATGTTATTAGAAACAAGGCCATACTTATTTGTAAAGCGTATGCTCAACAAGAAGGTATAGACTTTGAAGAAAATTTTGCACCAGTTGCTAGACTTGATGCCATAAAAATGTTCCTTGCTTTTTCTAGCTTTCAGGAGTTCAAAGTATATCAAATGGATGTGAAATCTGCTTTTCTAAATGGAGACTTAGAAGAAGAAGTGTACATTGAGCAACCAGATGGATTCATCCTTGGAAATGATCAAAAACTTGTATGCAGACTCAAAAAGGCTCTCTATGGCCTTAAACAGGCTCCAAGGGCTTGGTATTTTTGGTTGGACAAATATCTCCATCAACAAGGTTTTTCAAAGGGATCAATAGATAGCAATCTATATATAAAAATTGACAATGATAAATTGCTAATACTTGTTGTGTATTTTGATGATATAATCTTTGGTAGCAATGAAGAAACAATGAGTCAAAAATTTGCTTTGGTGATGCATAAAGAATTTGAAATTTCCTTACTTGGTGAGCTCACATATTTTCTTGGTTTACAAGTCCAACAAAACAAAGAAAATATTTTTCTATTACAAACCAAGTACCTCAAATAGATCTTGAAGAAATATGGGATGGAGGATTCGAAACCAGTATGTAACCCTATGGTAACAGGATGCAGCCTCAGCGCAAATGATGAATTAGCAGCAGTACATCAACCAACCTATAGATCCATGATTGGTAGTCTACTCTATTTGACAGGTACCCGACCAGACATCATGCATGCAATGGGAATAGTTGGAAGATTACAGGAAAATCCAAAGGAAGCACACCTTCAGGTAGTTAAGAGGATTTTCAAATATCTTCAAGGAAAGCAAAATTATGGCTTATGGTATCTTAGAGATACAGATCTCACACTTCATGCATATATAAATGTAGATTGGGCAGGAAGTGTGGATGACAGAAAAAGCACTAGTGGTGGTGCATTCTTTATGGGTTCCAGATTAGTATCTTGGTTTAGCAAGAAACAACGCTCAATTGCATTATCTATAGCTGAAGCAGAATATGTGGCTGCTACATCTTGCTGCACACAACTCCTTTGGATGATGTAAACATTGCAAGATATTCAAATCACTTGTACTCCACCTATCTCCATTTTTTGTGATAATACAAGTGCAATCAGTATTTCAAAGAATCCAGTAATGCATTCGAAGACCAAGAACATACCTATCAAATATCATTTTCTCCGAGAAAAGGTTCTTGAACAAAAGGTCAAATTGGAGTATGTTCCCTCTAAGGAACAGGTTGCTAATATATTCACCAAACCACTGCCCAGGGAGACATTTGAATACCTCAGACAGAAGCTAGGATTAGTTGATGCATCATCTTTCTGTTGAAATTACCCGTTTCAGAGAATAGTGGTTATACGCGAGTTTGATGAAGCGTATCCGCGTATATATGCCTATTTTTGTGGATACAGTCACATATATGTTGGTTTGAAGACAAACAGTGGAGCCAGACTCAGGTGAAAAGAGTCTGATATGGGTCTGACAGAGACCTTCTTGCACAGGTTCATGGAGAGCATATACTTCTAATAATGCATTGTTGGCATTATCTTAGAAGATCTTGGTTCATTTTCTTTCAGGAGGAATAGGTGCAGAGGGAGATCATGGTTGCTGGTCTTGATGATGATTGACAAATGTTGCTAATGTTAGTTGTTGATGACTATCATAGTCTTGTCTCAGATATTTAGTCTCTATGTCATGTATTTGCTTTATTATCAAGGTCATGTAACGGCCTATCTTGGTTTCCCCACTATGCCTGGGATGGATGATGTAATGTTCTTGTTTTATCATGTGTAAACTTTTGGTGTATCCCCACTTGGTTGGGTGGATGAGTCAATATTGGTATATCCCCACTTGGTTGGGAGATGGATGGATGTATGAGTCTTTGGTGATAGGAAGGTCATTTATGATGTATAAAGTCATGTTTCTTCTTGTAGAACATCTTCTTGCATACCTTGCCTACAGTCAGGGGGACAATGTACCCAGGGGGAGCATAACCCTTTGCCCTTGATGACAAAAGGCGAGAATGACTTTGAGTGACTTGGGGTTGCCATCAAGTCCAAAGGGGGAGATTGTTGGCATTATGACACAGGTTTGGCACTATGACACAGGTGTTGTCCTTGATGGCAACTCACTCAAATGATAGATCATAGTCCAGGCTCTTAGAATGAAGGAAAAGAGATATGCACATGTTCCTCTTAACCAAATCGCATATACGCATGGGATCGCCAATCAAAAGGCGCGTATACATATGCACGCACTTTCATGCAAGGAAAAGCGCGTACATGTGGGAAAACGTATTTTTTGGTCCATGGTATTTAGTCCTTTTTATTTGAACCTATGGTTTTGGACCATGGTATCTCATCCGAAGTGTTAAACCCAGGTATTGGGTCCATGGTATTAATCCTCTATGGTTTTGGACCATGGTATTGAGTAATGCCTAAGACTATAAAAGGGGAAGGAGATCATTAGGCAAAGGCAATTCACTCAAGCATTGAATATCTTATGAAGAGAAAGATCTAGAATTGGGTTCTGGTTCATAGCTAGATCTGAACCAAGGAGGAAGCTGAGTGCTAGAAGAAGGATAAGTTCTTTTGTTGGGTCAAGATCTTAAGGCTTGAATAATAGTATCTTTGTGTGATTTTGATCTGTTATATTTGGTGCATGACTTGATCTATAAATCTGATAATCTGGGTATAATTCATGTCTGAATAAATGAAAAGGGTAAATTATATTTTATAAATCTGTACGCATGTTCGACACAGTAGAGGCATGTATACACGCTAGTTCAGTAATTCAAAACAGCGTATATGTTGGTTTGCCTTAATACAGAAGCGTATGCACGAAGGTTTCACATGTTGAAGTAGAGTACATCTCACAAAATATGTTTTAGCTACTTTTGTTTATTGCTACAGTGTTCTGGGTTTAGAATTGGTGTCTGGTTACTGTTACTGTTTTCAGGGTCCAGCATTCAGAGAAGTGACTATTTGATTCAGTTTTGTTTGGTGCAAAGGAAATTGGTTGATGCAGATACATTTGATGTTTAATTGATTTATTGATGGATCCAGTCTGAAAATTTATGAAATGTGTTCCTTGGAAGAAAAGTAAAGGTTTTAGCCTTCTATAGGCCAGCACCTACATACTAGTACATCAGCTAGTACAAGAACTAATGGGATTGTAGCTCCCTTCTAGGAGAAGCTGGAGAATGAGAGAAGGTTGTAGCCTTCTGTAGGTAGAAGTCTGCATACTGGAATAAAACTGCACCAGTATAGAAATATTGTAAAAGAAGTTTCTTATTAAAAGAATATAGAGACGAATTGTAGCAAGTGGTTTACACCCACATTAAGTTTCCACCTTAGATCTTGTGTTCATGTGTGTGATGATCTGTTCTATTTTACTGCACCTGTTTAATATTATTAAGGTTAATAAAGTTCGGATGCACTGATTAAAGATCAACATTTAATGAATCATAAGTTTACTGATATACGTTGGTTGCTTTAGACATATTTTCTTATATACGCAGTTTCCCATAACTGAAGTAGTGTATACAATTCTGATTGTGAAATGAAAATTAAGTGATTTGATAATACTGATTCACCCCCCCCCCCCCTTTCAGTATTATTTCCAACACAAATGACTTGAGTGATGAGTCAAATGATAACTAGACACAAATATCTTTCCAATGAGCTATCATGAGCTCAATTTGGAGTTGAGGAAGACCTCCAATAGTTGACTGAAAAAAGCACTCTACATTTTGGCAGCCTCATTCTGCACATTTTGACCAGTCTTGGGAGATTGAGCTTTTGGCATAGAAAATGAACTCAAATTGAAAAATTAAATATGCTCTAGAAATTAGACTGGACAAGATTTCCAACGAGCTATCCCATGCCCAATTTGGACACTGGGAAGGCCTCCAAAAGTGGCCTGCAAAAAGAGCTACGCGTACGGAAGGAGGCACTGTGCGTAGGGCAGTGAGCCACCAAATCACTTCAAACTTCAAAATTCCACCAAATTGCTTGTAAATTCCCTTTCTACAAGTAAGTGGTCCTATTTTTCTTGATGTTCATCTTGCACATTTAACGTTTTAGACAATTTCTTCATACCTAATATCAAACCCTAGTTTTCCACTATAAACCCTAATCAACTTGTTTTTCCCATTAGCTGTCATCATAACTAAAACCCTTTACCCATCATTCCCTTCACCCTCATCTACATTCCATCATATATCCCTCATTCCCAAAAGCCCTCCCCTCACTCTCATGGTTTATGATCTGTCCATAACTACATAAATTCACTCAAAACTCATCCCTACAAACCCTAAAGCATCCCACTCATTCCCATCTTCATTGTCTACGATTGTCCAACTAAAAAGTTGGTTAACATGGATAGAGGAGATTATGATTACGATGAGGAGAATACAAAAAGTGACAATTTAGCAGAGAGAAACAAACATAATATAAAACCTCATAAGGGAGGCAAGATCACAAGATAAGAGCCAACTAACCTAAGAGAACTACAAGCCTCTCCATTGGTAGTTTCATGTTTTAGACACCTTGAATGTTATGACTTTTGTGAACTAGTGGAGAGAGTCCAATTTCATCATGAACTGGCTAGACCTTTTGTAGCCCACCTGCACAACAATGAAGTGACTCTTGCTGGGGTGACTTTCACAGTGTCACCATCTGTTATTTCAGAGACCACCAGGATTCCTGATGTTGGTGAGAAATGGTATAAGGCTCAGGACCTTGATGAGCATTACTATGAGCCTTACATTAAGTCTCAGTACAGAAGTTAGGTGAAGAGGATTTTCCCCTTCAAATTTTTGGAGAACAGGTATGTCCCCTTGATGAGGATCATCATCTAATATTTCACTTGTGAGGGCAGATTTTCCAGGTTGTATACTTACCATATTAGGCTCCTCATGCACTTTGCAAGGGTGAAGATGTTGAATTTCCCCTACTTTTTGTTTAGAAACATTGATAAGATGGATTACCATGTGCAAAAGAAGCCATACCCTTAGCAGATGAACAACATATATCATTACTCCTTACTCAAGATTATTGTTCTTCACCATCTCAATCTTCTCAACATTACTTGGGAGACTTTCATTGCTCATGCCATGTTCAGGGGACCCCAAATTCCTCCATCCATGGTGCAAGAAATAGGTGGACATTCTAGTCATGTGGAAATAGGAGAAGAAACCAAGGAGACAAAAATTGCTGAGGTGCCGGTATATTTGACATATTAGAGAGGTACAAGGAAGTTATTTGCAGCTGCTAGGCAAGTGTTTGCTCCACAAGATGTGGAAGGGACCTTGCCTTCTTCATCAGTTCACAGGCAAATGTTATCTCCACAGGGTGTGGAAGGGGCTTTGCCTTCTACATCAACAAAGTAGGTACAGGTTGAGCAGCTGAACAAAGGGAAGGAAAAGGTATAGGAGGATGACTTGGATGATGAGCAAGAAAGGGAGTTTGAGTTGGAAGAACATGATGAGCCCGAGCAGCATGACACTGAGGTTATTGATTTAGAGGCTCAAGATCAAGAAACCATCAAAGACATCATCATACAGGAAAGGGAAGCTCAAATACAAGCTTTGGTGGATAACCTAGAGAGAGCCAAGTATGTCATCACATACTTAGAGCAAGAGAACAAACAATTGAGTGACAAACAAGTCCTCATGGAGTTGGAAGTGCTCAAAGCAAAAAGGAAAATTGGCAAAGAGGCTCATGTCACATTGACTCCTATTGAGCAGGAGATTGAAAATGATAGGGAGACTTGGCTTGAAAGAGTCAACCTACATCTAGAAGGGCTCATTGAGAAGGCCAACAGGGACAAGAAAATGCTTAGACACATGGCATACCATTACATGGCTCGCAATAAAATTTGTAACCTGAGGATCAAAAAGTTGAAAGCTAGGTTAAGGAGGGATTTAGAGGGAAAAAAGGAAGAGGATAGATTAAAAATGTTGGTTGAAGCCTCCTTGGCTAATCAAAGCAGTTGATGGTGGTGCCTCATACCAATTTTGGGTAGTTTTTGAGGAAATTTTGTCATTTTGAAAATTTGGAAATTCAAAGCATAGAAAGTATGCCCGGTGGCGCTGCGCTTTTTATAGGGGCACCAAATGTACAAATGGCTTGAATTTTTGGATTCAAGGCATCAAAGACATGCACCCTTGGCGCTACACTTTTTCTAGGGGCACCAAATGGACAAATGGCTTGAATTTTTGGATTCAAGGCATCAAGGACATGCACCCTTGGCGCTGCGCTTTTTCTAGGGGCACCAAATGGACAAATGGCTTGAATTTTTGGATTCAAGGCATCAGGGACATGAACCCTAGCAATTTTCAAAATTTTTGGAGCAAAACTAGACCACCAGAAGGTCCAAAAACACTCCAAAATTGACCTTTCTACCAGTTTTTGGACACACAGAAGAAGCCTTGGGAGAATCAACATTTGAGGGATCAATTGAGCTCCAAATGCAAAAATTCTAGGTGTTCTATAAGGTAGACTTTAATAAATTTCCAATGTGCTATCCTAGGCTCAATTTGGATGATGGGAAGGCCTCCAAAAGTGGCCTGAAAGTGGCACTATGCGTAGGACTAGTGGCTCTGCTCGTAGGGAATTTTTACTCAAGATGACTTTTTTGCCAAATTTCGACTATTTTCTTGATTTATCTCTAATGGTGGAGGATTTACTGATGTAATTGATGACATGGCTTGTAAATGTAATAGTCAAACTCTAGTAGATGGTAGATTCATTAGATAAAAAGTGGTTTTGAGGGTAATGAATCAGTTTCCCCTCTTTTAGAGGCAAGTTGTTTGACTGCCTAGATTCTTGTTATTTAGTTAGAAATGGTTGAAACAGTTCCTCTTCTCATGGTTTCAACCCCTGATGGTTAGGATGAGTGATTTGAATGTCTATATCATGTATTTTCTTTGTCATTGGCAAAGGTTGGATTCAGCTGGATGCTCATGTACTGAACACATATCACTTTGTAGTAGTTTTGGCAGGAAACTAATAAAGTTGCAGCTATATTTATGGGATCCCTATGGTATAGCCTTTATCATGTGTTTCTTCTTCTATTATTATGTTCTCATGTCATTTATGTATGCCTATTTCATATAATATCTTTTGATTGGTTGTTTTCAAGTCAAATAGGTGGAATACATTAGGTTTTAATGCTCTGCCTTGGGAAAACACTAGTATTTCATGTTTTTTCTACTGTTTAGGAAGGATTCATGACTTTCTCATGCCCTTATTAGCTCCTCACCAGTATAGCACTTCACCTCATCAAGCCTAACGTGCTAAAGCTTATGCCTACCTTGACCCATAGAACACCCTGCAATTTTGAGTTAATTTCCCAAACCTAAATTGCCTAGCTCCTCCTGATCTGGTAAACACCAACAAAACCTATCAAAACCTTTGAGCTACTATACCTAGCATAAAATCTTGTTCCTGATCCAGTCATATTGACGAAGATCCATAAGGAGAGAGCCCTCTCCCAGCCTGGTAGGGCTAGCTACCAGGCTAAGCTTGGTTTTTGGTTACCCTAGAATTGCCTCCCTTCAGCCTGAGGTCAATCTAGGTGATAACACCTTGGATGAGGAATTAAATTATGAATCTAACAAGTTCTCCCACTTGAAATTTTAGTAAAATCATAGTGAGATAAGTTGAGAATATGAGTTGAAAAAATACATTCTCTTTTTTCCCTCTAATATTTGATGATGTAATCTAATCTTATTTTATAATATTCCTTAGGAGGCCCATTTTAGACCTCAAAATTTCTCTATTGCTAATCATTTTTGGAACTTCATAGCTACATTTTGATAAAATTTGACAGCATTTATAAACAAATTACCCAAGTCATAAGGTTCTTCTGATTGTGCATCTAAAGATGTATATATCGGAAGAAATATCTATGAGCAATTTGAATTATAGGGTTATCTTGATGCAAGAATGGAATTTGCAAAGCAGAAGATGGATGTTTGATGATTTTATTAACTCCTTCTTCACCATGAATGACTTCACTACCCTATTTCAATTTAAAATCCTTCCCAGTAGATGATGAACTTAAGGAGTATGGATTACCTTTATCATAAATGGTAGAACACAAGAAACAATGAGATGAAGAAGAATTTTTTGTAATAAAATCTTCTTTGATCGAATGAAATACTAGACATAACTCTTTCAATTAAAAATATTCTTGAGAAACTAAAAGATTGGTTGGTGCGCTTGGGAATTCATAATTGCATACATCCATGGAATCGACATCATGAGAATGATGGTTTCCCAAGACTACTTTATTTATTACCAAGACTACTAGATTCCAAATCAAACAAGGATGGAAGAATGTTAACATGACACAGAGGACTTGAAAAAAGAGAAGAAATATCGAAGGAATCTTCACCATTATGCTCCTCTACATGTGAAACATGACTACCTTGCACCTGCTCATTGTTTGGATTAGAAAACTGAAAATTAGAAGAGTTTGAAAGAGACTAATCAAGCATGTCAAGGGACAATGGTTTATGAGAATGAGATAACAGAAGAGAAAAAACATCCCTTGAAGTGGTCACATTGTCAATTAAATCAGATTCAATGTTGAATTTATGAGTGTTAATATCATCTTGAAAATCCAATGGATGAGTCTTCACCTTAGGCCTCATGAACCATTCCAAGGTTTCCTCCACTGAATCTAAATCATGGAATTCGGATAAAGGTAGAAGCGATGGATCAACAATTTGATTTCCATATTTCCAAACTTCAACATCATCACAAGGAGGCACCAAAATTGGTATTGAGAAAGGAGGATGACAAGGAATAAAAGGAATGATAGGTTCCTCCTCTAAAATTAGAGGTGTCTAATGGTTTGAAAAAGCTGGGGGGGGGGGGGGGATCATTTGGCCATTTAGATTCAAAATGTTGTAAATATATTTGAAGCAAGTGTTCCAAATTTCTTTTAAATAAATCTCAATTTGTATCGTATCGAGGAAACTCATAACATAATTCAAGGACTCTACTAGTAAAATCCTCAATTGACTCATTACGCTTCATCCTTAATTGATTGATCCATTTAATAACATCTTGGTAACCATACCTATCAAAGGCTAGATGAATCTCCTTGATGAAGTGTTCAAAAGAATGAATGGAAGCAAATGGTAAGATATGACACCATCAGTGAACTCAAAATTCAAGTGTGAGGGTGAACAAGGCTAGAGAAACATATTCACAATATATTTCATAGGATTTACAAAACTTAAGAAAACGTGATGTATTCTCAGCTATGGATGTTCCATCCACACCATCAAACTTCAAATGAGACAAGTTATTTAAGGGTTCTTTGGGATTCGAATTATAAAATTAGATCTATTAGAAAAAACATCTCTAGAGTATGATTTTGGAAAGATCCACTTAAGATGAGAGATTCAAAACAGACTTAATGGGAACATCTTGTCATCTAGCCATCCTTCTAGCACCAACATGTGGATGGCATTGGATATTGCTAACATACAAGGGTTCTCCTCGATGTGAAGTCCCAGTTAAACCTCACACTACTTGGAGTAGGACCCTCCATTTAGAGTATTGGCTCGACCACTATAACTTTAAGGTTGAACTTGGATGCAATGAATAACATAAGAGATTATGCACATAACCTTTTAAATCAGTAAGCAAGTTGACACTATGAAACACCAGTTGCAATGTGTAAAAGGAGGCCTTCATAAGAGGAGAGACAAAAGTGAGTCTCTATAAGGAAAGTAATAGTAATATCCTAAGAGAGGAACACGAGAGCAAGGAAATATATGTTAGTTATATAGAGCAATAGTTCACATAGACACAATGATCATTAAATAAAATACAACACACATTCAACAAGATAAGCACCAAATCCAATAAAGTAATTCAATTTATTTAGTACATATGAAAATAACATATATCATAAACATCTAAAGAATAGTCTTACAATATTCATGATACATGCATGGAAATGTGTTGGCTCAACAAGCTTCTAATAGTTAAGTGAAACATCCAAATACACACTTACAATGGTCAGCCACTAGCTCCAGTAGTGGAACATTAAGTCACTTATTGCTTCTCCAAGGAATGATCTTCTCTACTATGCCAAGCTAGAGAAGCCAATGCTAGCTCTCCAAAATTAGCCACCAAAATCCCTTTGTTTGAGTTATGAGGGTGTATTTATAACAAGAGGAATGACCTTTCATATCCCCATGACTCTTGAGCTTCCCTCATGATTCTTGGACTCCCTATGTGACCTTTGAACTTATATTAGACTCTTTGGTCCACATGTGACTTTTCATATTCCACATGTGACTCTTGGACTTCCACACATTTACATTTGTCATTTTCCTTTTGATAATACATAATTACATTCCATATCATGTTGCAAGACACATTGACACATATGACATTGTGATGACACTTGTACAAGCCATAACTTGGAAATAATGACATGGATCTTCATGGTGATGTGGAAAATCCAAGTTTCTTTGTTTGCTTCTTTGTCTTAAATTTTTATAAGAGAGTTCCTTTGTACTTATTCATTAGCCTCCAAAGGGTCTTGGATTAGTGTTTGGATCTTCTGATTTATCATGAACTGCCTTCATTTTGTCATGGTCCAGGATATCTTCATGTCTTCATGATGATTCTTATTGTGCTTCTTCTCTATAAGTGCTTCTTTATTTCATCTCCTTGACATCTTCCTTAAGCATCACCTTGTCTTATTGAGGTGGTACACTTGCTGTTACATTTCATTTTATCACCATGACAAATAATCATCAAAATTGGATCTCTCACCATCCATACAAGTGTCATGAAGCACTCCCTTGCAAGTCGAAGACTTATATACCTCGAATAAAGTGGAATTTCTAGATCTCATGGTACATAACCTTGCTTTTGAGTATCTTCACAGTTTTTCTGAACAAAAACCTTACAGATGTAGTTTCTTCCATTGTAAACTACGCAAAACTGCACTCTATTTCTGAAAAAAAAATGGTACAGGTAAATCAATAAAAAGTAAAAATAAAAAGTGATATCTAGAAGCATTGTTGGTTGAATCATTCCCAACAGAAAGCCTCGAACTCATGTTTATTCGAGCATAACCTCATTTTTTATGGAACTAATTCCCATTCTTCAAGGAGCCCTCATCCCTTTTTTAGTGGATATCATCCTTGGACTAAGGAACTAAGACTACTTCCTTTTGGCCTATTCATCGAGCCATAGGTGGGGTAATTGAGGGAGTATACTAAGAGTAAGTTTATGTTGGGGTAATCGGGTTGGAGATCTTATAGTTCTTGGAGAGGATTGAGATCAATGGGTGGAGCTTCAAAACATTAAGCCACATTTTTTGTAGCTCATTTATGTTTCTAAAATCAATTCAAACAATCGTTTCTTCTCATTGCATTGTTTAATGGATCAATTGATGAATTTCATGGATGGTTTATGTTATTTATATTTATCCATTAGAATGATGTTATTTATATTTTTCCATTGGAATGATGTTTGTTACTAGTCCCATTGAACACTAGTTTGAATTATTGAATCATTTATGCTGCATATGTGTTTGATCCTTTGTTGTCTCCGAGTGTGTAGGTCTAGATTCAAGAAATGAGGAGCTACATTGAAGCACAAAGGGGGATATCCATCAAGCATTTTGTAATAAGGTATGCATTTCCTTTTCCCACCTTGTTAGCTTATGATTCAAGAAATAATAGATTCAAGAAAGGCATTAGCTTGATTGTTTGTTTATTACTAGTTTCCTTTTAGAATATAGGGAGATCACTCTTGTCCGCAAGAGGGATTTATCCACCTAACACTTTCCAATGAAGTTCACCCATGACAAGGAAATACCATTGTAGAAATCATCTATTTTATTCCTGCTTTTCCCATGGAAGACATTGCTTGTGATGGGTCTGTGTGAGGATTGAGGAGGAATAAATTGATTGAATGGTGTATTTGATTTCAGCAGTGGTTGAGGAAGGTACCACTTTCAACTAAAATTGTGCTAAGAAATATGAGGAGGGGCTCTTCATGGTCCCTCGTAGTGGAAAAATGCAAGATACCGTGTGATAAGCTTGATGACTAAATCTGTGCAATACTCAGAAATAAATGGAGAGGAAGGCAATGATAGTAGATTTGAGCCTCATAGTGATTGAGGGAAGGACTCACTATGCACTAGAACTATGACATGTGGTAGGGATGCAGGGCAGGACTCAGTGACTGCCTAGTAAGGGAGTCTAGTGTACCACATTTGATGGTTTGATGATTAAAACTGTGATATGTGCTATAACTGAGAGGAAGTCTTAAGAAAGAACGCATTTTTCTTTATCATTGATCTAGGAGAGGTTGCACAATCCACTATAAATGCAACATGTTCTAGGAAGGCAGGAAGAGAAATTCTTGAGCTCAGTGAGGGATCGCAATCAACAAAGAAGGCAAGACTAGGAAATACATTTGCGACATGTATAGTGCTCTAGGAGAAGGATATTGTGCTAGTGTAGTTGAGGGTTATAGTGGTTTAGAAATGGAATAACTATCCACTAGAACTATGGCATGCACTTAGGGAGGCTCACTGGGAGGAAGATTGCTCATTTGGTCGAGGAAAGAAAAAGAAGATCAAGTCACTTAGCCAGGAAGGTGTCACTGAACTGTCAAAAGAGAATAGAACTTGTATTGCACAATTTTGTTTTGTAGAGGGCCACTAGAAATTCTCCATGTGCTATACAAGGTAGAATTGCTTAAAAATTAGTACGGTGAGTCAGTGCATACAACAAGGGTTAGGTGAGTATGCCTTGAAGATTCTCAATATGCAGTAATAGGAGATAACCTTGAGAAAGACTCAGTGCACAGGTCTGGGAGAAATATATTTGATCAATGAGACTCATGAATAGGTTTTTCTCATCATCTGGTAAAAGGCTTAATGCCTTCATAACATGCACTAGTTAGGAGAACTAAGAAGAGATCCAAAATCGCTAAGTGTGGGATCAACAGACTAAGAGAGGGAAAAGCATCCGAACGATACTCAAACATGGATCACACACATAAATGACATCAATACAATCCAAAGGAATGCATGTGACTCATAAATAACAATCACATATTGAAACGACAACAAAGCGACACTTACTTCTAAGTGCAACAAATGAAACATAACATTGCGACACTTAGAACACAAGTTGTGGCACAAGTGTCGACTGTGATAAGAAAGTGCACTAAGTTGTAGGAATGTGTCTATCACATTTTATTATGATATATAGGAGCATGTAATGCATAATAATGCACTATATCTTCCTCTAGTGATGTGTGAAAGTGTAACACATGCAGGAGTGAAAGAAGTTAAAAGCAACACTTGTGACAATAAGAAAATGAGAAAACAACACTTGAAAAAGCTAAAGAAAATGAAAGTGACACATGCCAAAGTGAAGAAAACATGAAAGCAACACTTTTTAAAATGAAATTGAGAAAAAATGACAGTCATTAAAGTGAAAGAGACACTTGTGAAATCAAAAGTGCACGAAAGTGACACTTGAGAAAACTCACTAAAAAAGAAGTAAACTTGCAACCAAAGTGAGAGGGATTGTCAATGGAGACTGTACGTTGACTATTGGCATAAGTTGAACATTGGGAAATTACTTTTCTCATGTACTACACATTCACTGTCAACAGTGACTATGCAAGCACTGTGATTAGGCATTGCGTAAGCTCTATTCCTAGAGAATGCACAAGCCTTACCTTAAGGAATGGTGGAATTATTGTCTAATATTGAAAAAGAGAGGTGTGATTGTGGATTAATAAAGGATTTCTCATGTGTGAGTAAGTGACATTAACACTTATAACCTGATAAGAAGAATTAAACACTTTGCAAAACATCGACCCACCATGAAGTGACTATAGGACGACAGATCGCAAGATCCTCAGTAGGCTCCCAAATTCAAGTATAGGGACAAATTTGGAGGGTGATGATCATAGCATCAACAAGTCCATATGCCTAAATCTAGGCACCTCATCATATCCTTTGTACCTAATCATATCATAGGTTCTACAATATTGTTCTTTGTGACCAAATTTTGTACATGAAAAACAATAACCAAAGAATTTATTTTGGTACCTAGAGGTATAGGTTGATTTTGATCTTCTAAGGTTGTCCCTTGGGTAAGCCTCATTCATTTGTTGATTTCCAACACTTGCTACATTGTATTTTATGGATCCTTTATTAATATTTTCTATCATGGGGGGTTCCAATATTTCATTCTCGTTCCAGTTTTCTAAATTATATATACCCGGCTAATTCCTATCATGAACATGTTTAGGATGATTCATTGTTTGCTTAGGATATTCATTGTTTTTAGATGAAATGAATTTGTAATCGAGCTTCTTGGGATGATCTTCATTTTATGTTCTTAGAAGATCTTTTTTCTTTGATGTCTTGCAATTTTCTTGACAACCCATGCCTATTTTGATGAGAGGCGGTCTTTGCATCCTAAGAATATGATTTAAATATTCAATCCATTTCTGAAGCTTTAGGTTGCATTTGAGTTGTTCCAATTATTCTTACAAAAGAAAAATTTCCTCTTCTATCCTTTCACAATTTTTTTCCTTCTCATTCAATTATTCTGACAAAAACTCCTTTGTCCTTTTAACTTCCTCTAGTTCAACCTTGAGAGAAAGAATGTTCTCATCATTGAAATCTTTGTCTTGAATTTGTTGCATTAATTTTCCTTCTCTCTTTCTAAGGGATTTTATTTCCTTTAATTCACTTAGTTTCTCCTTCATAATATATTTATGCTTCAAGTTCTTCAATTTTAGTGAAGAACAATATCTAACTTCTTTCTCCATTGGTCACACTTTTATTTCTTTCATAGTCACTTTATTCTTTTGAGTAGAAATTATTATTTTTATCATCTCGCTTCTTCTTTTAATTCTTACACATGAATTTTGATTTGTCATCACTATCAATCATTTTTGAATAAGGACATTTGGAAGCATAAAGACATATTCCTCCACATTCAAAATTTTTGAAAGGAAATGTACCTTTCAATTTTTCGGTTCCTCTTTTCATCTTTCTGAAAAACTTAGCTTCTTCTCCATCAGAATTAGATTTTTCTTGATTTTCATGCCTTTTATCTTCTTTGGATGCTTGGAATGCTGCTTCTTTTATTCCCAATTTGTCCTCCTTTATCCTTAGCTCATATGATGAGAGTGTTCCATCAAGTATATCCATATTCATTTTTTCTACATCTATCAGTTCTTCAAGGGCTGATACTTTTGGATTGAATATTGATGGAAGAGATCTCAATATTTTTCTAAGAACATTATCATCCTTGACTTATTCATGGAGCCCTGCAATAGAGTTTAAAATATTGTCTACTCAAATAAAATATGAAGAAATATCCTCGTCTTCTTCCATCTTCAAACCTTTGAATTGGGCCATGAAAGATTGTAGTCTAGATTCTTTCACCTTATTGTCCCATTCATAATAAGTTTTAACCTTGTTACATACATCATGAGCTGACTTACACTACATTACTTTGAATTTTTTTTGAATTTGATAAACTACCTAAAATAAGATGCTTATCTTGTGCATTTAATGTATAGATTTCCTTACCGATTGTATCCATCAAAGGAATATCAATAACTTTATACTCAATTTCCACAATTTCCCAAATATCAACTCCCAAGGATATGTGATATATCTCCATTCCTATCATCCAAAAAGAATAGTTAGACCTATCGAACATAGGAGGCTTGTCAACTGCTCTAATCATGGCCATTTTC
This sequence comes from Pinus tabuliformis, assembly GCA_031772625.1. NCBI lineage: Eukaryota > Viridiplantae > Streptophyta > Pinopsida > Pinales > Pinaceae > Pinus > Pinus tabuliformis. Next base: position 502,677,646 of record CM062817.1, on the reverse strand, counting down.
TTGAAATCAACCTTCCTATAGTTAAATGTTCTTGAAGGTAACCTACTCTGATACCACTTGTTGGACCAAAAATCACATTGAGAGGGGTTGGGCGGTAGAAAAATCAATGTAACAACAAACTTATAATTTTAACATTTTTCATCAATACTTGATCATCCAGTAGTGTATCATAACAATTATCATGATAACAATAAAGAACCATTCATTAAGAATCCATCATCACATCAACAAAAGAGGACTCAAGCTTTTACGTGGAAACCCATACATGAGAAAACCACAAATTCTTCTTATTCTTCTTCTTCTTCTTCTTCTTCTTCTTCAATTCATTTCATAGATTTGTAGGCATTGAACTATTGGAGGAACCCAACCCCAAGATATACAATAAACTACTTTCAGAAGGCTACAACCTGATTGAGGCACTAAGCTTGAAAATGTACAAGTAGTTACTCACTATAGGCTACAACCTTACTGAGGAACCAACCTCAAAATGTTGAAGCACCCACTTGCAATATGCTACAACCTAATTGATTCACCAACCTTAGAGATGAGAAATATTTGACTTGTTGTATGCTTCAACCTAATTTACACACCAACCTTAGTGGAGGAACCCACCTCCTTCTTCAAATTCTTGTGGACCACTTTTCATAATATTTCAAACTAAATCCACCTGCTCTTCATTATAGCTCTTCAAACTTTATTACATCGTTGTTTTCAGAATGTTATCATCACCCTTTCATATACCATCCATACCAGTTACCACTTTTTCATCAATCTGATCACATAAATTACCTCTCAGAACATGTTTTTTCCACATATACAATACTCATTATAATCTACTCGTTAGCTTCCAAAACACATATTGTTGATTCTGAACATCAAAGATATGCCATTAAGGCTTTCATGCTTTCAAAACAATTCACAACTAAACCTTGATCATCATGATTCTTTTGGAATCCATTTTGGCCTTAAAATGATCTGAGAGACCTCCAAAAACCATATAGAACTATATAAAAGCTATATAAAAATTAATAATTCTACAAAATGACATAATCTAGGCGAATTCTATAAAATAAAACTTTATGAGCTCTAAAAAATGACTAATTGTTCGACATAATGGTTAAATTTGGTGAGTGAATTAACCCCCATATAAAAAAATATTTTGACCAAGTCTAACCAGACTCGAACCCCTAACCTTCGTCGAGAAAACCATACCATACAACCAACTAACCTAACCATAGAGTGTTGACCTGTGGGGGAGGTACTTTTACATATTCAAAAACTCAAAGCCCAAAAGAAAAACATGTATCGACCCTTTGCAAGAACTATCACTAAACAATGTATATTTGCGTGAAGAATAAATGCTTGATGGCTCAAAACATTCACCAACCATTTCATAAAATATCAACTTTTCCACCACTATAGAGCTTGACCTCAGCTAGACCACTTATATATTGTTGATCAAATTGTTGTTCATTGGAGTCTCAGACTGGGTATGTATGTGTGTGTGTGTGTGTGTGTTTCTAGGGCTTTGAGGTACAACCTCAGTGTTCACCAATGCTTCATGTAACCTTTTGTTGATGGTGCTTGATACCTCCAACATATAGGGGGGTCTCCTCTGTTGAAATTGCAACAAGAAAAACCTAATTTAATTTTTCCTTGAATTAAATTAACTTGTAATACTTAACTAAGTTAATTTGACTTAGTTGACTCAGTTAATTTGATTTGAGAGTCTAACTAGAGTCATGTAGAGTGTCTCCTATTTTTACGAGCCCTAGTTGAGTTTATTTTGAGTTGTAATTATTTAATTCAGTTTAAAAGAGTTAAAGTCAGTTAAACTAGTTCCAACTGATGGAGGGATTAGTGAGAGATCCAGTAGTGGGGTGTAACATGTAGTAGTGGGGTGCTACCATCAATGATCAACCAACAAACTGAAGATTCACTCATAATTAAATCATGCATGTCAGATCAAAGTAAAACCTAGTTGACATTGGAGTTTAGGGACAATGTACTATTAGTTGTATAATCATGTGAATTGTACAGGTGGTGCATGCAATCAGAGGAAGGCCTATGAGGATTTCACAATTCATAATTGTGGGATTTCCTAATTAAATATGGGCTAATTCCTAAGGAAAATGTGTAAGGAAATAGGATCTTGGCAGGTAGCTAAATTGGCTAAGTATTGGCTTGAGCTTGTTTGGGAAACAGTGAGATAGAGATAGTGCAGAGGTTGCTCGGGCTTGAGAAAAACACTGTAATATTCTCATATTTTCTTATTAATGCAATATACAGATAACAAAGGTTTTTAGATATGCCTTTACCCTTGAAATTACTGTGTTATGCGTGATTGAATTCTTTCTCTTGTATTATTCATTATTTCATCGAACGTTTATTATTTTCACTGATGAGTAGAGTATATTCAGTTCAATTGTTTTAGCATATTAAACTATGTAGTTTGAATCTAATGAATTTCTACATGTTATCAGATTTTAAATCACTACAGAAGAGGATAATATGATTTTGTCTTTTGTCAGAGAAATCAAATTATGAGTATCATACTTCAAATCTGGCAGGATGTTGTTCTACGGATTGATACTCGAATATGCCCTTGAGGGTAGTTTGAACTATATTTCTTGGAAGGATAGGATGGAAGGGATGGATCCTCATCCAAGCATGATGAAGAGGAGAAATACGCCTTGCTGGAAAGGAAAATAAAGGGAAGGGGAAGTCATCCCATTCCAAATTAGATTCTAGTCAGGGTGGCAAGTAGAAGGATATGTCAAAGATTAAATGTTTTCACTATCATGAGCTGGGACACTATGCCATATAGTGTCCACACAAGAAGGCTGGTAAGAAGCCCTCAGGAGGAGAAGAAGGTGAATCTCTTGCTTTACAATTTGAGCTGGATTTCACCCTCATTGCTTGCATGGTGAAATTGGTTATGGTTAATGTGTGGTACCTAGATAGTGGAGTCTCATTCCATATGACTGAAAACAAAGAGTTCTTTGGTGACTTAGAGGATAAGGACCTCCAGATGCACATCGAGATGGGAGATGATGGGAGGTATAGCAAGACCGACATTGGTAATATTACCTTTCATAGGGATTATGGTTCTCCTCTCACATTAAAAGATGTCATGTATGCTTCAGGTTTGAAGAAGAATTTGGTTTCAATTTCCATGTTGGAGGACTATGGCTATGATGTGATATTTAGTAAGGGAAAGGCTTTCCTTCATCATGTAGCCTTAGGACAGGTGAAGCGGATCAGGGTTCAGGTGAAGAAACTTTACAAATTGGATGTATAAGATTGTGATGCTTTGAGATAAAAAGTAGAGGATGTGTAGAGTCGATACATCGGTGAGTTGTGGCATAGAAAATTGGGTCACTTACACCACAAATATTTAGAGATCATGCAACAAATTTCTACAGAACTTCCCAAGGGTACACTAGAGAAGAGATACACATGAAAAGGGTGTACATTGGGGAAGTACACCAAAGCTTCATTTCATGATAAAGAGAGTCAAGTACAAGTGATCCTTGATAGAGTTTACTCAGATGTGTGTGGACTGTTCTCGATAACATCCACGGCCAAGCATAGGTACTATGTAATAATTTTTTATGATTTTTCTTGTAAGTGCTAGATTTTCTTCATGCTAGAGAAATATCACACATTTTCTAAATTTTTTGAACTTAAGGTACCTGTCGAGAAATATATAGCAAAAAAGTTAAATCTCTCAGAATCCATAACGGTGGAGAATATGTGTCGAATGAATTGAAGAACTTTTGTGCACCAGAAGGAATTCGAGAGGAGTTAATAGCACCTCATAACCCATAGTAGAATCAGGTGGATAAAAGGAAGAACATAATTATTGTGGGAGTTATATGGGTGATCTTACATGCTCAGGGCCTACCATTGCACTTGTGGGCTGAAGCATGCAACACAACTATTTATTTGCAGAACAGAATCCCTCATCGAATTCTCAAGGTGAGTGCACCAGAAGAAGATTTTTTTGGTAAGAAGCCAAATGTGGCACACTTTAGGATATTTGGTTCATTTATCTACTGTCATGTTACCAAAGATTCATGGAAAACGCTAGAGCCAATAGTTGAGTTGGGCATATTTGTGGGGTACACTGATACACCTCACAACTATCAAGTGTACCTACCATCCAACAAGATGACAATGGTTCATAGAGATGTGAAGTTCGATGAAGAGAAGTCCATGAGATGTTCCCTTGAGAGGCAGCTTCAATTACATGTATATGAGGAGATTTTAGCTCCAAAAGAGGAACCTTAGGATCATGTTGTTGGGTCTGGAGCCTGATTATCTTCTATATTCAAAGGTATCGCCACATTGGACCCCAGTTCGAAATGGGGGTGGCAATGCCGCCCGTAAAATATTCACTGCAAGGGGGGTCCAGGGGGGGTGGCTGCGACCTTTGGGAGCCCCCCCCTGGCGGGGGGTTTCGGGGGCAGTGCCCCCGAAGCTAAAAACAGCTGTAAAATTGCCTTGTAAAAGTATAGTAATTTCTAGTCAATCTGGGCCGTTCATTAGGCGAATGATCTGAAGGTAGAACTTATGTTTAGTTTAGGGTTTTTTGCCCTAGAAGGCAACCCCTCTCTTTGTATGAGGGCATTGTATTTGATGTCGTGTGATAGATGTGTATTCTATGAGCGGGAATAGAGAGGTGAGACTGTGAGAGAAAACAGAGGATATTATAGCGGATCTGCTGTAGGTTGTGTCTCTTCATTTTGCTGGATAATAGAAAGGAAGGACTGGCTGTTCGGGGTGGATGTAGCCCAAACTGGGTGAACCATGTATATTTGTGTCTCTCTTGTTTTATAAGCTTTCTGTGTTTATATTTCTGCAATATTTTATGTGTTCCATTGCTCCATAATATATAATTTTCTAACACATGTGGAGCATCCACATGCAGAGGGGAAGAGAGTGGAAGAACCCACTCATCCTGAGACTTACAAAGATGGAAGGAAACGCACTAGAGAGGCTGACAGATTGATGCATGATGCTAGAGATAATGTGGGAGTACCCACATCATAGCATAGACAGAGGAGGTCACTAGATTGGTACACTAGCTACATGGCTCTAATGAGTGAGAGTGTAAAGGTTGATCCATCCTCATTCGGGGAAGTAGTGCAACTACAAGTATGGTTTGATGCCATGGTTGAACAGTATGACTCCATTATCCAAAAAAGTGTTTGGGAAGTGGTCCTAATACTAGAAGACAAGTCAGTGATGAGTTCTAGATGGCTTTACAAGGTAAAGCAAGAAACAGATGGGAATGTGGAGAAACACAAGGCCATATTTGTGGCGAGAGGATTCTGCTAGGTGGAGGGAATTGATATGATGATACCTTTGCTCCAGTAGCAAATTACTCTTCAATTAGATCTATTCTAGCACTGTCAACCCAGATGGGATGGAAGATACATTAGATGGATGTGAATAAACCATTCCTCAATGGTATGATTGAGGAAGAGGTGTATATTGAGAAACCAGAAGGATTTGAGACCTTCAACTGAGAGTCACGTGTGCAGACTCAAGCGAGTGGACTAAAACAAGTACCCCGTCCTTGGAACACCAAAATTGACAGTTATTTCACTGGGTTGGGCTTCATTAAAAGTGAAGTAGATGTGAACCTTTACCATATTGTGGTTTAAGGTAAATTGTTGATTATAGTATTTTATGTCAATAATTTGATTCTAATAGGTGATAAGAAGCCAATAAAATCTTGTAAAGAGGATGTTGCAAGAGAATTCAAGATGAAGGACTTGGGGCTCATGCATTACATTATTGTTATGGAAGTATGGCAAGGAGATGAGGAATTATTTGTCTCTCAGAACAAGTATGCCAATGAGGTATTGAAGAAGTTCCACATGGAGAGCATCAAACCCATGGAGACTCCTCTAGAATCTAATTGGAGGAAGGAAGATGCTAGTTCAGGTGAAGTAGTGGAGGCTACTATTTATAGATGGCTTGTGGGTTCACTTATGTATTTGGTGAACACACGAACGAACATGTTTTTTATAGTTAACCAGCTTAGTCAAGCCATGTTTAAGCCAACCAAAATTAATTGGAAGGCAGTTAAACATGTGTTGAGGTACCTCAGAGGCACCACTCAGTTTGGTCTTTGGTATAGACAAATAGAGGGAGTGAAGCCTCAAGGCTTCATAGATGTAGATTGGGCAGGGAGTCCATCCAAAAGGAAGAGCACATCAAGTGGAGTCTTCAGTATTGGGTCAACAATACTTTCTTGGTACAACAAGGAGGAGAAATTAGTTTCACTCAGTTCAGTAGAAGCAGAGTACATGACTACTAGTCAAGTAGCTTGTGAGGCTACTTGATGAGGAAGATCCTTGTTGGATTATTTGGTCAGTAGATGGATCCTACAATGATTTGTTGTGACAATCATAGTTGTATCAAACTCTTTGTGGACCCAATTTTTCATGATCGATCCAAGCATATCAACATCCGGTATCACCATTTACGAGAATGTGTGTGGAGGAGAATCATGTTGTTGGATTACATTCCTACAAAGAATCGGGATGCAGATATTTTAACAAAGACATTGTTAAAATGAAAGCTCGAGTTGCACAGAGGCAGAATCAAGGTAGTAGATAATCCCTTTCTTGTTTAGAGGGAGTGTTGAAAATGAAACAAGAAAATCCTAATTTAATTTTCCCTTGAATTAAATTGAGAATTAAATTGTAATTACATATCTCATGACAACTTGTAATAGTTAACTAAATTAAATTTACTTAGTTGGCTAAGTTAATTCAAGTTGAGAGTCTAAGTAGAGTCATGTAGAGTGTATCTTAATTTTTAGGAGCCCTAGTTGTGTTTATTTTGAGTTGTAATTATTTAATTCAGTTTAACTAAGTTATAGTCAATTAAAATATTTCCAACTAATGGAGAGATTAGTGAGAGATCCAGTAGTGGGGTGTAACCAACACTCATCAACCAGTAAACTGAATATTCGCTCATAATTAACTCAAGCATTGCATATTAGAGAAAGACCTAGTTGAGATTGGAGTTCAAGGACAGTGTACTATCAGTTGTATAATCATCTGAATTGTATATCTTGTACATGAAAATAGAGAAATGCCTCTGAGTATTTCGCAATTCAATTGTGGGATTTCCCAATTAAATATGGAATAATTCCAAAGGAAGCTACACAAGGAAATAGGAGCTTAGAAGGCAGTAGAATTGACTAAGTATTGGCTTGAGCTTGTCTGGGAAGTAGTGAGATAGATAGAGATAGTGCAGAGGTTTCTCAGGCTTCAACAAAGCATTGTAGTATTCTGATATTTTCTTATTAATGCAATATACAGATAGTAGGGGTTTTTAGCTATGGTTTTCTCCAAAAAATTATTGTGTTATGTGTGATTGAATTCTTTCTCTTTTATGATTTGTGATTTCATCGATCGTTTATTGTTTCTTCTAATGAGTAGAGTATATTCAAGTCAATTGTTTTAGCATATTACAATCCGCAGTTTGAATCTACAAGGAATTTCTACATCCCCGATGTGAAGTCCCAATTCAACCTCACACCATTTAGAGTAGGAGCCCCATCAAGAGTATCGTCCTAGCCACAATAAAACAAAGGTTTGTCTTGGTTTCAATGGATAAGATAATACATTATATACATAAACCTTGAATAAGCAAGTAAGATGACATTGTGAAGCACCAATTGTAGGATGTAAAAAGAAACCTTCATGAGGGGAGACAAAAATGTGAGTCTCTAAGAGGAAACTAATAGTACTATCCTGTAAGAGGTGCATGACAGAATGAAATTATTCATTATATAAATAGTTCACACAATGATATTAAGGTGAATACAACACACATTCAACGAGTTGACTACTGATGCCACCGAAATAGTTCAATTTATCTAGTACATATGAACAAACATCGCAAGAATAGTCCTAAAACATTTGTGATACATGCATGAAAATATGTTGGCTCATAGAGCTTTAGTTATAAGGTGAAATATCCAATTACATCAATTACAATGGTGAACACTAATTCCAATAGTGGAACATTAAATCACTTCTTTCTTCTCCAAAGAAATGTTTTTCTCTCCTATTCCAAGTAGAGAAGCCAAGACTAGCTCTCCAAAGCTTAATCCTCCAAAATCCCTTTGCTTGAGTTATGAGGTTTCTATTATAACAATAGGAATGACATTTCATATCCAAGTGACTCTTGGATGACCCCCATGACTCTTTGACTTATAGTGTGTCCTTTGGAATTCTAAAAAAAAATTGAATTTCTAAATGACTTTTGGACTTTTATACAATATTTATCCATAAATGACTATGTGACTTTTCATGTTCCACATATAACTCTTAGACTTCCACTTATTTGTATTTTACAATGATTACAATACTACATCATAACCTCCACATCATCATATGATGAGACTTGACATGTCACTATCTTTGATGACTAGGAATGATAGTGACTGATGACATGGACTTTCTCCAGTGGTGACAATGTTGTGACTCTATCTTTGCTCTTTGTTTACCTTTTGATCGCGGCTCTTTCACCCTCCAAAGGGTCTTCAATATTGTATTCTTTGGGGTGCTTTGATCATCAACTTTAAAGTGTGTTCTTGGTTCTTTTAATTCTTCCTTTTCTTATCATCTTTTCTCGATATTCCTCATGTGTCCTTGCAATGAGGTCCCTGGAATACTTGCTTATGAAATCACCCATGGCGAGAAACTACCAACCTAAAAAATTCCTCATCTACCCTTTTTTTGGTATATTTTCTATTTATGCCTTTTTGGTGTGCTAAAAAGGGTCAAAGGTGCTTCTAGGAACATAAGCTCACTTTGAAAGGATGAAGGGCTAAAGAAGGAAATATTTGAGCCTTTGTCATGCGCTCATGTGCTCAAGGGAGTAAGGTAGTCAAGGCAGGGTGCATGTCGCAATTCAAAGGGATTCAGGGGAACACTTTTGGGATTTCCAATTACAGTATGAACTCAAGGGAGAGAAATAGGGTCCATTCCTTTAGGTCGAAGGAGTGCTCTCAATGAGGGCACATTCCTTCAGGTCGAAGGAGTGCTCTCAAGGAGGGTGCACTCCTTCAGGTCGAAGGAGTCCTCTCAAGAAGGGAACATTCCTTCAATTCAAATGAGTGTGATAAAGGATACCTAATAGGGAGCATGGCACAAGTCTAAAGGCTAAAGGGTGAGCATTTGTTCCTTTGGATTTCACTCAAGTGCTCAAGAGACTAAAGAGGGTGCATGGCACAAGTCTGTAGGCTGACGAAAAGAGCTTCCTGCCTTTGAAGTGCACTTGTGTGCTCAAAGGTCTGGAGTGTGCATGGCCCATAAGGTAAGGTTGAAGGATTGATCTTTTATTCTTCAGGGTGTTCCAGTGAACTCAAGGAGGGTGCAATTCTTCAATTCAAAGGAGTGCACTCACGTAAGACTTAGTCATTTTCCAAGGCGCAGCTAGGAACAAGGAAGGGGATTTGGGAACTGGGAGTGCATCTAGCTCTTGGGGAAGTCACAAGGTGCACTTCCAAAGAATGAAGGGTCTCCCATCAAGGCTTCAGAGTGCGCTCATGTGCTCTTAGCCTTAATGAGATCATTTTGCAACCAAAATTTGTCTAAGTTTGGGTGATAAGGCAATGGGCAGACAAGATGAGTTCTATACATAAAACCACATTCGACACATGCCAACTTATTGAGAGAACTTAGAAAATATTGATAAAAAATGAATATACTTCAAAATACCACTTTATACATGTTCCCCAAGTATAACGAGTGAAGTGTGTGTGACTGCAACCCGAAAGTGTCATTTTACAAGACAAAGATGTTGTGACCATGAAATGCACCTAGAGATGTTCTAATCAATTTCATGACACTTTAGATCATTCAAGAACACTTATGACATACAAAGCAACATGAAACGACACTTGAAAATGAGGAGACACTTGATATGACAATGAAGTAGGCCCCAAAATTCGAAAAGTAGCAAAAGTTTTGGAAAGTGTTGTAGCAATGACAACACCTCCATTCAAAAACATGTTTTCATGCATATAACCTAGAGCTTAGCCCTCCAACAATGTGATAATAACCATGTGACCTCACTGGAAGTAATTCTCAACCCATTTTCCATGTCCATTTGACCCTAACATGTGACCTTGTCCTAGGGATCCATAGTCATCCATATGATGACATTAACATGAATTCATCATGCCACATGATAGCTCGTGAAGGGTGTTATAGGCCATTTTGTCACATCTGGTCAATAGGCCTTCAAATAGATCAATCAACATCCTTTTACCCCTTTTCATCATCCTTGCACAAAGCCCTAAGCATGACTCATTATAATCCCTGAGTTTCTACCTGAAAACACCTTGTCTAAGTCAATTTAAGGACCAACACATCCTAGCCCCTTATTGGCCAACATTGACTACCAGGTTTCCCTACTCTGCAACTATGTTGATTACCAACAGGTTGCTCAGTGTTGGGGGTGAGATGATTCTAGAAATTCAGGAAAACAAAAAATAATCCCAAAGCTTCCTCTTCCAGAAACTTCCAGGATCTATTATAACCATTTACCTCAGATAAAAGTCTCGAATCCTATCCCATCCTACCTTGGAGTTTTCATCCCTTATCCCTTGAGCTCATCCCAGATTGGTAGTAAATCTCAAGCCTAGATTGGTAAAAGGATAGGAATTCATGAACTACCTTCTTCACCTATATATTTATTGTCATCCATATGCAAGGGGTTGGCTTTTGGAGAGTGATTCTAACCTTATGCTGATATTGTGAGAGATATCTTTCCACGCATTAAGGTGATTAGAGGTGAACTTTGTGACAACGAAAGGAAAATTCAACTTGGAGGATATCTTCTACAAGATCAACACCTATTTTTGGTTGTAACTCACTCCATTTATATTAATGCAAAGAGTTGTTTGTTTTCCCATATATGATGTTATGGTTTCATATATTTCAATACCATGTTGATATATTGAATAAAGTGATTAGATGATGTTGCATAGCATTTTGGGATCATTGGCTTGTTTTATATGACTATTCAGGTTCTAAGCATAGCGATCATAGCTAGGATTAGAGCATTCAAGCCAAGGAAGGAGCGAAGCATATGATAGATTCCAGGTAGGTTTCATCCCATTATCTATTTAATTTAAGGAAAACATTAGTCCCTTTGTCTTTTTGTTGTTCTAGGTCATTCCACCAGGCCCAAAGAAGATACTTCTATCTGCAGTCATAGATTCCACATAAAAAATTGGCGACCATATTGGCGAATGGTGTATTTCCTTGGTGGTTTCTTTTTCCGTTGTACTTTTCTTACCTCTTCTTCAGACGTCAAGAACATACCTAGGAAGATCTTTCATTTAGTCTAAATTGCAATCCTAGTGTTGGAATTGTGCATCCATAGACTAGCGCACCCTCTGGTATTGTGATAGAGCATTACACCTCAGTTGATCCTTCTTCGTGCCTGCATTGCATAGCACTGGTGCCTTCTTTGCACCTATGTTTTCCCCTATTCATGCACAAGTTTTATTTTTCCTTGATTTTCTCTCTAATAAACCTTGTTCGAGATGCTCTTCCTTGAGTGTTTGTGTGTCTTTGTCTCTCATAAGCCTCCATCTTGTTTTCTTTTAGTTTTGAGTGCCTTTGATAAGAATTTGTTTAGATTTTCCTTTTTTCTTTTCATTAGGTCATTAGCAAATGGAATTGTTTGATCATTTAATCCTTGAAAGAATTGGTGTTTTAGTCATTGTTCCGAATAGTTTATTTTATCAATGATTAAGAAAATATCTTAGTTTTCATCTAAAAATTAAGTGGAATCCAAAAGAAAAATCTTATGCATCATGCATTGCATATAGGGTTTTGATTTTGATTGGAAAATAATTTATACAGATCAATTGTTGCATCACTTGTTTGTTTCATTGTTAATTGATTTCTTCTTCCCCTACTTAGTTAGGAATTCCATTGTTAAAATGAAAATGAAAAGAGTTATTTTTGTCATATTAGTTGCACCATAGGTGTGTTCAGGTGACATCGATTACTGAGCCTTGACACTAAAACATAAGTCAAGATCAACTATAAAATTCATCTCAGTTAACCTAAGGATAATTTGAAACTTAATGACACACATATAGAGGTCTAGGCTAGAGACATGTTTCAACATCTTTAAACATAGGAGTTGTCATTTTTTTCCAGTGTTGTATTCCATGAGTGACATCCTATTCTATGTACATAAGTGTATTAGATTGTTCTCCACATACGTTCAGGTATATAGGAGGGTGCTACACACATGATAAGTATATGGGAATGCTCTCATCGAATGATTATACATTAGACAACACTACTACGGACTGCACTTCCACGTACCATCAAGTATATTTTGCAAGTCCACCATAGGATGCTATCCTCACCATAGGTAACTGAGTCAACTTCCTCATACACCGTGATACAACAAACACAAAATCTGGAGAGATTTATTGCACGTACATTAAGTCCTTGGTTCTCCTTACAGTTCATGATTACTTGGTAAACCCTTTTTCCTAGTTACCCCTTTGTTTTATTTTAGTGTCTTTAATTTCAAAAATCAATTAATTGATCGCGAAATAACATCCTATTCATGGAAAAAATCCTTAGTATATCTTAGGTTGAGACAAATGGCAACAATTCTTGAGTCCACCTATCAAGGAAACCCCTCTGACAAGAATACTGGTATGTTTCCTCCTTTTGTAAATATTGGTGCTCCTTATATGGAAACGTTGTCCCTTCCTGGATTTATCATTGGCTTTCCAGTTTGGTTGCTTTCGACCCCTATGGTTTTGAATGTCCAAAATTCTTCTCAACCAAGTTCTCCTCCACCTGAACCATATCAACCTCAAGCTGATCCTAAAGTTGGCCCTTTGCCTTCTTCGCCTATTGTTTCTTAATCCTCGCCTAGTGAAAGTCTTAATTCTAGTAACCAGGAATCTAAGAAGAAGGAGAAAGGGAAGAAGAATAAGAAGAAGATTCAAAATAAGCAGGGGGAAACCAAGCAACCATTGCTACGGATGTAACTAGTATGGAGGAACTTTCCAATCAGCTCCGCAAAGTTAAATTCCCTTGAATGTTATGTAAGGGTGACCACCTTCTTATAGATTTTCGTGATATTCCCAAGGTATTAGAAGTGTTTTCTATGGGCTCACATCATCCTTTGTCATCAACTTCTAGAGATCATGTTGGTGATAAACCCTCAACTAGTGATAGTAAGGTCCATGGGAAAAAGGGTAAAGTCAAATTTCCCTGTAAGTTGTGTGAATGGAATCATCCTATTCACTTTTGTATCTATATGGATGAAGCCTAAAAAGTGTTGGAAAACCTTAAAACCTCTCAGCCTCGTCTTCCAGTTGGTTGTCACAAGCTTTCTCCTCCATTAGTTTATGAAGTGATTGATCAAAATAAGAATCCAATCAATCCCACCCATTCTGAATGTGAATCCCATAATTCCATTCTCGACCAACCAGTGGTTGAGAAAATGGTTGACTTGACTCCACCTTCAATTGATTGTACCTTTCCTATAGATAGTGAACTTCATACTGCTCAGGCTCTTCTCATTTCTTCAAATTCCAATGAACTAAGGGGAAATCCTCTTGTTCCCATGATACAGGGGAGCAATTCTCCCATTCCCATAGCATAAGGGGGTAGTTCTCCCATTCCCATGGCACCCCCTCTAAGTAGCATGGTCACTTCCTTTGATTGGATTCGGCTGGCAGGATATCGTCTACCTCCTTACATACCCTTCTAGATCATAGTAAATTCTTATAATGTGGTCGTACTTAGCACAATCATAGATTAAGGCGCATATGTTAGTATTTTTTCCTCAACTAATTGGAAATCTTTAGGTTCTCCACAACTTGTGTCCATTACTCTAAATCTGTTGGCTTTTAACATAGGAACAAGTCAACCATTAGGGATCCTTCCTAAGTTGCCTATTAGTTTAGGAGGAAAAACTATCTATATCAATGTGAAGGTAGTCCAAGGCCCTTTATATTTTAATTTACTCTTGGGTGTGACTATGCTTATTTCATGGGAGCTCTTATCTCTTCACTCTTTCATGTGATGTGTTTCCCACATGAAGGAAGAATCATGAATATTGACCATCTTTCATTTGTTGGTCCTAATTTGACTGCTAATCAACCAACTTCCTAAATGGTACTTATATGCAAGTGGTCTCTCCCCCACCGCAGATTAATTATGTGGAAACTTTCTCCATGCCCGTGTCTATTAGTGGGGGCATTAGAGTCTCATCTTTCCATTGGATCTTTTGATACCTTCCAGAGCAGTGTTCTCCCATTTGATGAGAACATCTTGGAAGCCATGGCCTCTTAGCAGTCATGATTAAGGTCCTTTGAGCATATTTCCTTTTCTTGTGTCAATATCGTTAATAAATGAAACAAGGTGTTGGAGCAGAGTTCCTCGTCTTGTGTCAAAATTGTTAAAAGATGAATCAAGGTTCTTTGGAGGACAGTTCCTTTTCTTGTGTCAAGCTTTTAAAAAAATGAAACAGAACCCCTTCCAGATCTAGTCTTTGATTAGATCTTGTAAATTCCTAGTCGAGTCTTTCATTTGATATCACAAATGAACCTTCATTCCATCCACTTATTGGAAACCAATAGTCTACTTAGGTGAATGAAATGAAGTTTGGGGGCATTTACTTCGAATTAAGTCATTATGTTGGGGGAATGTAAACTTATTTCAATCATAGTTTTTCCTCTGTTTCAAGCTTGTGTAAAAATGAAACCAATCTCTAGCATACTTTCCCATGTTTCAAGCCTATGTAAAAATGAAACTGTTCTCATCCTACCTCTCGTGATTGCCATTTTTATTAGCCTATTTCCACCGGATCAGCCTTAGTTTTCTCATTCCATCGTCACCATCTCCTTGGTCAATCATATGCTTTCACTTGGTTGTTTTACCCTTTCCTAAGAAACCACTATGATGAGTAGATTTATTAGTTTGCCTCTTAACCTCTACATGTTTTGAGCAATTCCATCATGACCAGAACCAGTTTCTACCCTTTATACTACTCATTCCTCCAAGAGGAGTTCTCTTCCAGCTCTTTTTAGACTCCCAAAATATGAAAATATTATCAAGCACTTGTCTTTTCGAGCTCATTAAAGAAAATGAAAAGACGTATAGTCATTATAAGTTTAACACTTTTCCGAACTGAGATAAACTAACTATGAAAAAGAAATACCTTAGTCGAACATGTCTAACAGGTTCTCTTGGGTATTATTTTTTTCCTTTAATGACCTAAGGGACTATTTATGAAAAGGAACATCTGGAGTTTTCTTTTTTGCCTCTTTTTTAAACTATCTAAACATGAAAAAGATGTCAAGTTATACATTTGTTGGACTCATTAAAGAATCAAACAATGATGAGCTTGTCGTTCATGATGGGACCAAGCCACTCATTCGCTAAGTTATTTAAATATTCTCAGGTATTCATCTGAATGTTGAACTTACAAATCAATTGTATGTTATCCTCCTCAATATTGTTAAAAAATAAAGAGGCACTAACCAATATGATTGGGGAAATTGATAAAATAGGGTACTCCATTTGTTAATGGCAGCAAGTCACTCTTGAACATGACACTCTTCCACCTCATCTTCGTGGTTGTTGGGTTGGGAAATTTGGTTGCCTTTTGGTTTGTAATACCATTTCAAAGCCTCCAGTTTTAGTTTTGGGTCAATGTTGCCAACTCCATTCAGTGTGACTGTTGTGTTTAGGAGATGCCATTTAGTCAATATCTTCTACAATACTCTTAAGCCTTCATTCCATGTATTCCTTTCCTTATCTAGTTCTGTATCAACATCATTCTGACAATTTCGTGTCATTGATGGGGGACATTTCAAGTCCCTCCTACGACGAGTCGCTTCCTGTCGAAATCAACTCATTTATCCAGGAAGTTGACTTAGTGTTGACGATCCTAGACCCGCTAACATTCAGGGGATCACCCCGGTATGAAGTCCCAACTAGACCTCACACTGTTTGGGGTGGGATTCCCATCTGGTATGATGGCTCGGTTGCCATTATCTTAAATTTTTGCCTTAGCTATTTCTTTTCACCACATGAGAGTGGTCTGCTTTGTCATTGAACAACGAGGTTCGTGTGCCTGGTGAGTGCTAGTGTTACTTGTGTCAAGGTTCTTTCACCGCAGAGAGAGAGGGTGAGAGTGAGTCTCAAGTCAGAAGGGATGAAGTCCCAACTTTGTCAGATACACACAACACAATAGGACATGCACAACTTCCAGAGGAGAAATCCACACGGATGTAACAGTCACAACACACAAGGGAAGATAGCACGCGCAACACCCAGCAGGACAGTATGTGCAAGTGCGACGGTCATTATAACAAGTTTACGTGAAAGGCTCTGTCTGATGTCCTAGGAGGTAACCAACACGGGTAGGATAGTGTTAACAAATTATACAACACATTTTCAAATATATGTATTAGAATAGCTGAATGAGTTCAATTATTTAACACAGGTTAAAGCAACATGTATTACAAGTGTTCAAGATCATTCTTACAAACAGTTACAACACATGTGTGAAAATGTGTTGGCTTGTTATCGGTCTTATGAATTAAGCAAAGTTCCAATACACATCGATACACCATACATCACTAACCCCATGGGCGGGGCGTTGGATCCACTAATCGCTCATCAAAGAAAAGATTACAGACTCTCAAGGCTATGTGGAAGGAGACAACATGAGAAAAATTGCTTTGCATGTACAAATGAGGGTTATTTATAGCCAAGGGTAAAATTGGCCCTTGTGACTGTTCGACTTCCCTCATGACTGTTTGACTTTCATGACTTTTCAGTTTTACATGACTCTTCAGATTACAAGTGGGTCTCTTGGACTTCCACGTTACATTACATTGATTGACAATAGTATGGCCCATAGTAGTGATGTGGCTGACATGACTCATGACATGACTTGACATGTCAGTTATGGTATGTTCATGTTGTTGCTGGTGTGCACGTTGGAGTGATGGATGTCCTCTTAGTGTATCACAGATTCACCTCCACATGGAAAGGTGTGTGGAGTCTTCGATGGTCATTGGTTTCACTTGATGTTGCATGTGCATGTTTCTCCTTGCTTGTACTTTGGCATGCTTGACATGTTCGTCCGTTCGCGAAAATATCTCCTCGCGTGTTTGTTCGTTCGTCTGTCCATCCATGAACACATCCTTGCATGTTCATCCATTCATTTGTTCACGAACACATCTTCACATGGTCATCTGTTCACAAACAAATCTCCTCGCATGCATAGTTTGTTCATCCGTTCGTCCATCCATGAACACATCTCCTTGCATGCATCGTCCGTTCGTTCATTCGTGAAAATGTCCTTTTGCATGTACTCTCCTTGTTCATCCCATCTGTCATCACATCATGTCTATTCATGTAACTATACTTGAAATCACTCATGACAAGACGACCTCAAATCCATAAACATCCTAGTCTACCATGACGCATGGCCATTCGCTTTCAGATGCAAGTGATCGAGAGAGAGGACAAGGTTACGAAACTGTGCGGGGAAAGTTTCAAGTTAGGATGCAAGCTCCAAGCACTACTAGTAAAAATTGTGCAGAGGTCACTGGGAGACTGAGATGTACAATCTGAATCAGCAGTGACTATTCGCAAGATCTTGGCTCGGCTAGAGGGTAGATCTGTGCAATTTCTGGAGGGAAGCAGTTCAGGTAGCAGAGGGACTTGGCTGAAAAAACTGTGCAATTCCTGGAGGGAGCTGGCTGCGGGCTAAAGGAGGCTTGGCAGCAAAAACTGCGCAATTCATGGAGGGAGCTAGCAGCAGGCTGCGAGATTGCTGGAGACAAAAACTATGCAATTGTTGAGAGGCTAACCTACTAAACACCTCTGCACAATTTTTTAGCTGAGCAAGATGTTGGGCAGTTGAGGGGCTTGCACATGAAATCTGCACAGTTTTATAGGTGAGCAGTCGGTCGGCTGTCTGGGTGGTTGGCTAGAAAAACTGAGCAATTTCTGGAGGAGACATGGATGAGCACTGGGTTTTTGTCCGACCTATCTGCGTAATTTTCTTAGTCAGCAGAGTAGGAAAGGTTTGCAGCTTCTGTGCAATTTTTGAGGGGAGTGAGTCATGGGGTGACTGCCCGGTCAAACTCTCTGGTTGACCAGTAGGAGGGTTGGTTGATCAGCTTGTGAGTAGCATAGATTGAAATGGTTTATTGGACACTTATGCATTGTTCTGAGTGACAGTCACTCGAGTCGATTTCAAGGTGGAGGTCTGGTTGTTCGGGGGTGATCCAATCGTTAGAACTTTAGCAAAATTACTAAGTGTATGAGTGAGTGAATATGTGCATATGTGACCTTGTAAACACACACTCACATGACTTAATGACAAGACGCCTCAAACCATCTAGACAACATATGCTCAATATGACTGACCAACAGTGTGAGCGACAAGCACAATGCTTGCGATAGATCATTAAACGACAACAACGACGCTTGCATGATAGTGCATATAACTTCGTGTGTGAGTGCGACAGGTGTTTACATAGTGAACACAACATGCACAAATGAAGTGAAGACCTTGTGCATGACCAGAACATGGTCACAAGTGAGACATTGTGACCAATCATGCAAAAAGTTATCCATTGAACGGTCAAGCAAGGAGGGTGCAAGACTCAACACAAGCCCATGGGGTGAGCTCGAGTGCTTGCAAACATCAAGTGAAAATCCAAGGGAGGATCTGAAATTGGATGTAGGCCAAAATTTTGGAGGATGTTGTAGCCGCTACAACACTTAGAAACACTCCTTGGTACCTTGGTGCTTGCATACATCAATGGCAAGTTTCCTTGCTCTCGGTGGCAATTTTACATCATTGACCTTCGACCGAAGGATTTTGTGAGGTGTTCGACATCAACTCATTTATTCGCACTATATGGATTTTACTGCAGTACTTTGAGAGCCATTAACATCATCGGTGGTTTCTCTTGTGTATGTTAATGACTTACATCATTGACCGATTATCAGATGGTCTCTACCATGTTTGACCTTAGCTCATTGATTCACATGGTTAGACTCGTACATTGGTTGGTCGTGTGAACAAGGTAAAAGATGCAAGATCTACTTTCATCCATCCAAGCTGTGACTTCAGGAGTAATACAATATCACAATGTATGATGGTTATGATCGTATAGACAGTCATCCCGTCATGGGTCCACCATGAGTCATCTATGGATAATAATGTAAACTTTGAAACGGGAACTGATAAAATTACCCGTTTCGTAGAGGTAGCAAAAAAGTGACTCGATTTTGAAAAGTGGTGATATAGAATACACCCTTTCTTTCTCGGAGCATATTTTTGACACTTTAAATTTTCTTATGTATCAAATATAAATATTTGTTTTTAAATGTTAGTGATTTTCATGTTGGTTTTGAAATGCGCATCAACCTCTTTTTTTAGAGGGCCTATTTGACACTTTAAATTTTTTAATGTATTAAGTGTGGATATTCTTTTTTAAATGTTACATTTTTTGACACTTTAAAACTTTTTGTCTAAATTTTTTTTAAATCATGATTACTTAACAAGTTTTCTAGGTGTCTTATTTTTCTTTTTTTAAATGTTGATTACCTTTAAAAAAATATATAAAAATATATATAAAAAAGACAAAAAAATATAAAAAATGTAAAGAAAAAACAAAATTTAAAAAAACTATAAAATTAAGTAAGTAAAATAGAAAAAATTTAAAAAGCATTAACAAAAATCTAAAAAAACATAAAAATTAAAATTAAAAAAAAAAAAAAAACCTAGATTAAAAAAAACCCTAAAATTAAGATTAAAAAAAAAAACCAAAAAAAAATACTGAACTTGAATAATAATAATAATAAACAACTATTACAATTTAAAAAAATCTATATATTTTCAAATTCAAAAAAAAAAAAAAAACATATTTTTTATTTAATAAAATTAAAATTTTATAAAACTATAAATTTTAGATTAAAAAAAAAACACTTAAAATTTATATTTATATATATATATATATAAAGAGAGAGAGAGAGAGAGAAGAACGGTGGAGAGGGCTCTGCGGCTCGGATCTGAAACGATGGCTAGGGTTTCCGAACAGATCTGCGCCGCCGTCGCACCACAGATCAGAGAAGGGGGCACCAGTGAAACAATGCGCAGTCCCCTTAGGAGATCGGTAGCTGGGCTCATCGAATCAGGCGCACGGTCAAGGATTTGGTACTGTATCGAACCAGACAGAAATTACCCTGCGGTAAATCGATCCTCGCTCAGGTATTGTTTCGCTGTTTTTGATAATTCCCAATTGGTTTGGCCCGGATCTTCCATCGGGCAGGAATACAATGAATCGAAACAGACACAACAGAGCCTGGAGATATCCCTTCCTTTCTCGGCCCAGGACGTTTCGCTCAGGACGGATTTGGGATATATTTTACTCTGCTTTCGATGTTTTGCCGCCAATCAGCCGGACCCTAACCTGTATTGTGTAGCTGCGATCACCCCAGCAAGGATCAGTATTGCCCGCGCGGATGGAACCTACCTCGATCCGCAGCCTCAAACTGCAATTAAGGGTAAGAACAGAGAGTTTTGGCCGGAGACAGATGCGCGAGCGGGAGTCACAAAGAATACTGGCACATTTCCATATGGAAGGAACAGGTGCGGCTCAGATCTGATATCAGAGAGCCCGGGGGAGGAAAGAACACGAACCACCAAGGCACGCCCAGAATCTAAGTTTCTTGAAACTAAAAAACGGATGATAGGAGGTGGACGATCGCCAGATCTGGAGAATCAGGGCTCGATTAAGGCCGATCCATCAGATCTGAAACAAATATTTATCAGATCTGTAGACGGCAAACACTGTTGTGCCCAAATCAAGGAAGGGATGGACATCCAGGAGTTAAAGAAACAGATCCAGAACAAATTGGGAATTCCGGCAGCACTCCAAAGTCTCTTATTCTCAGGGATCTGTATGCAGGACCAACACACGCTCCAGCATTACGGAGTGGACAAAGATTCAACCATCATCCTCAACCTCAGGCTCCGAGGCGGATGCAAGGGAACCAGCTCAAAAAATCCAGGCTCCTTCCGCGATGCAGTTAAAGGAAAAGAACCAATGCAACACAGAACAGCATCCACACCAGAGATTCCAGGACCCTACATTGTGGAACAGAAGGCAGAAGCACCTATTTTAACTATATCATTGCCAGAGGTAATAGATCTACACTCAGATCTAACTCATAATGCTGTTATATGCAGATTTAACGGTTATTGGCCCAAAGCTGATGCACTACACCATTGGATCTACACATCATGGACACCCAATTGTGAAATATATCTATGCCCTAAGGGATTCTTCATAGTCAGATTTAGCACAGAGCTGGAACGAGACAATGCCATTAACCAGGGGCCCTGGTTCTGGGGCAATGCTGGTCTCTTTCTCACACCCTGGTTCCCGGATTTCGACGCCAATACCATGGTAGTATCGACAATGCCAGTCTGGGTTAGGCTACACAACCTACCACTGCATTTCTGGCACCGAAAAGCTTTAACAGCCATTGGGAACTCCTTAGGGAAATATCTCAAAATAGATGAGGACAGAGCATGCCGGGGAATTTTCACATATGCTAGAATATGTGTAGAAGTGGATCTAAGCCAAGGACTCCCAGATCATATTACATTGAATTTCAATAATTCACTGTGGACGCAACAACTTGATTACGAAAACACAGCTTTCAGATGCCGCAGCTGCTTGCAGACAGGGCACCTACAATATGCATGTCCACAGACTTGTAAGGAGCCAAAGGGGAATAAGAAACAACAGAAAAAGCCAAAAGGCTGGCAGCACACTGAACCAGTGGAGGAGGAGGCACTAAACACAGAACCCACAGACATATACAGAAGCCAGAAACAAATGGAGGAAGAGAACACCGAAGGGCACAAACTTGAACCAAACAGCATGGTGCGGCAGCAAGAACAACAGCTGGAAATAAGTGGTGCCAAACGAGCACATAGTACCGAAGGATCAGATTCGGACAAAGAACAACCTGTGAACATAGAGGACACCCAACTAGCCATAATTGTCCCCACTGCCAACACTGGAGGATGGCGAAAAGTGGAGAAGAAAAAAGGGAGGAAAATATAGGCCGGTAGACACAATTATCATAAATTTTGCTGCATTCCTTTCTAGTCTTATACTATTCTGTGTTCTTATTTCTGTTATGCTGCCTGTTAATACAGGAACAACCATTTGCATATGCTTCAAGCATCTACAAAATGTAATTTTATCAACATGAATAAAATTACGATTTTTTCCTAGGGGAAATATATATATATATATATATATATATATATATATATATATATATATATATATATATATATATATATATATATATATATGATTAAAAAAAAAGCATTTAAACTATTTTAAAATACTATATATATTTAAAAAAAAATTAAAATTTAAAATAAGAAAATTTATTTTTGATTTTTTTAACACTTAATTTATTTTTTTATTTTAAAAAAAGAAAACAAAAAAATTGAGCTCGTCTGCCGCCGTCCGGCCCCCCGTGGGGGCGCCTGGCTATGCGGCCGAGAGTCGCGCCCCCACGTGTGGCTGAGCAGTGATAGGCGGGCTCATTTTTTTGTTTTTTTTTTTTAAATAAAAAAATATATTCCTTTTAAACATTTTAATTTTTTTTAATTCAAAAATAGATTATGTTATTTTAAATTTTAAATGTTTTTTAAATATATAAATTTTAAAAATATTTTAACCTTTTTTTTTTAATCAAAAATAGATTATTAATTAATTTTTTTAATTTTAAAGGCTTTTTTTTAATAAAAAAATATGTATTTTTTTTTAAATTTTAATTTTTTTTATTTCTTTTTTTTTTTAATTTGAATATATATATCTATATATATATATATATATATATATATATATATATATAAATTTTAATTGTTTTTTGTTTTTTTAATTTCAGTATAATTTTTTTTCAAATGTTTTTAATCTGAATTTTAGTAGTTTTTTAATTTCTTATGGTTTTGTTTTGTTTTTTTTTTTTTAAATCTGGTTTGATTTTAATTTTTTAAATTTTAATTTTTTTTAGTTTTTTGTTAATGCTTTTTAAATTTTTTCTATTTTTACTTAACTTAATTTTATAGCTTTTTAAATTTATTTATTTTTTTTCCAAATTCTTTTATGGTTAATGAGATAAAAAAATTTACATTTTTTTTGAAAATGTGTTTTTCTTATTATTTATTTCTTTATTTTTTCTATTTTTTTTTTTTTTATTCTTATCTTTTATAAGTTAATTTCTTTTTTTTAATATCATTTATTTATTTATTATTATTATTATTATTATATATATATATATATATATATATATATATATATGTATATATATATATATATATATATATATATATGTATATATATATATGTATATATATATATGTTTGATTTTATTTATATCACTTTTATATATTTGATTTGATTTTTTTTAAATTTTATGTTTTGTTTTTTATATATATTTTTATTTACATTTTGTTATTTTTTTTTCATTGTTTTAATTTTTGTTTCTATTTTTAATTTTATGTTTTCATTATTCTTTTGAAATTTTAATGTTTTTGAGAGTCATGATAAAATCTTTTACGTCATTATTTCAAAATGTTGAAAATTTACCCTTGAAAAAAAGTGTTATTCCAGCAACAACAATATTTTATGCCATTATTTCAAAATACTGAAAATTTACCCTAGAAAAAAAAAGTGTTATTCCAGCATCAACAATCTTTTACGCTATTATTTCAAAATGTTGAAAATTTACCCTAGAAAAAAGAAAGTGGTATTCCAACATCAACACTTTTTGTTTTGAGGATGTTTTTTGCACAATTTTGCACAAAAAATTGGTTTTCATTGCCATTTTTAAAACATGTTGAAAATTTACCCTAGAAAAAAAAAATTGTTATTCTAGCATCAACACTTTTCATTTTTAGCACTGTTTTTCATGTCTTTTTGGGGTTTTTTTGGCTAGAGTTCCTGTTTTGAGTTTATAGTTCTCGTTTCAAAGTTTACATTGTTGGATGTGTCTTTTGATCATTGTACATGTAATGTTAGCTTATGCGTTGACTATGGGTATGCATCCCTCAACAAAGATATCATGATGTAAATGTATTGTAACAGATGATGATCTCATTAGTTGTCCTTTATCTCGACTTGTCACAAGGTAAATCACTTCAATCATCAACTATCATTTTTGACTTTGCGCTTTAGGGGTGCAATCTATTATAGGCCATTTTGTCACATTAAGTCAATGGGCCTTCAACTGGATCAATCAACATCATTTGACCCCTTTTCATCATCCTTCCATAAAGACCTAAGCATGACTCATTCTAATCCCTAAGTTTTTACATGAAAACGCATTGTTTCAGTCATTCTAAGGACCATTGCACCATGGCCCCTTACTGGCCAGCATTGACTACTAGGTTGCCATACTCTGCACCTACACTGATCACCAACAGGTTGCTCAGTGCTGGGGGTGCGTTGATTCTAGAAAATCAAGAAAATAAAAAAGAATCCTGAAGATATCTCTTCAAGAAGATTCTAAGATCCATTATAACCATTTACGTCAAATAAAAGTATCGAATCCTATCCTTTCCTACCTTGGAGTTTTCATCCCTTATGCCTTGAGCTCATCCTCCCATCAAGAGTGGATCTCAAGCCCAGAATTGTAAAAGGATAAGAATTCATGAACTACATCCTTCACCTATATATTTACTTCCATCCATAGGCAAGGGGTTGTATTTTGGAGAGTGATTCTACCCTTATGTTGTTATTGTGAGAGATATCTTTCCCATAGAAAGTGAACTTCATACCACTTAGGTTCTTCTCATTTCTTCATATTCTAATGAAATAGGGGAAATCCTCTAGTTTCAATGGCACAGGGGGGGAATCCTCTGGTTCCCACGATATAGGGGAGCACTTCTCCCATTCCCATAGCACAAGGGGACAGTTCTCTCGTTCCCATAGCACCCCCTCCAAGTAACATCGTCACTTCCTTTGATTGGAGTTGACTAGCAAGATATCGTCTTCCTCCTTACCTGTCCTTCTAGATCATATTATAGGCTTATAATGTGGTCGTACCTAGCACAATCATAGATGAAGGCACATCTCTCAATATTATATCCTCAACTATTTGGAAAGCTTTAGGTTCTCTGCAGCTTGTGCCCGTTACCTAGAATCTATTGGCTTTTAACAAAGGAACCAGTCAACTATCAGGTATCCTTCCTAAGTTTCCTATTACTTTTCAAGGAAAGACTGTATATATCGTGTGATGGTAGTACAAGACCCTTTGGATTTTAAATTACTCCTTGGGCATGACTATGGTCCTTATATGCAAGTGATGTGTTTCCTGCATGAAGGAAGAATCATGAATATTGAACATACAAGGCTGGAGTCTGTTTGTATGAAGCCAATGGGTTGTTCCATATAGATTTCTTCCTGCAAGTCCCCATGCAAGAAGGCAGATTTAACATCCATCTAATGGACTTCCCATTTTAAAGAGGCAACAAGGGAAAGAACAAGGCGGATAGAGTTCATTTTGGCAACAGGGGAGAAGAGTATCGTGGTGTCGTGGAAGCTAGTAAGGAAGCCTTGTGGCTTCGTCAGATCCTATCAGAGTTTGGCTTTGAGCAGCAGCATCCAACCACACTTTGGTGTGATAATCAAAGTGCCATTCAGCTATGCAAAGATCCAGTCCAGCATCAGCGCAGCAAACACATTGAACTACACATGCACTTCACCAGAAAGCTCATTCATGACCATGTTCTTGAAGTGCAATATTGTTCAACAGATGATCAGGTTGCAAACATCTTCACAAAGGCTCTCACAGAGGTGAAGTTCACTAAACTTCGATATATGCTTGGAGTTCAGGAAGTTGTCACTAAGGGGGGATAGGCTCTATTGCCTCCTTCCTTCTCCTATTGTGTCATATTTGTAAATCCTTCAATCCTATCCCAAGTTGTTCTTAAGGGGGGATGTTAAGATATTCCGACACATAGGAAATAGTTAAGTACAACTTGGTCTAGTTTAGAGTTAGGTATAGAGTTAGGTAAAGTGTGTTTCTTTACCGTTGTACATTTTGTAACTTACAATCCGACGGTCACGATATGTAGTGATCCGACGGTTCATTCTCTCCTCAGTATTACCGACACTTGATCCGTGGCTTGACACCCGATTGGTCCATGAGTTCTATTTAAAGCGCATGGAGGGTCATTGTTCGGGCAATCCGTGCATGAGAGAAGCTTATGTAAATTTTCATTCTTTGATTAATAAATTTCCTGTAGTAGCCACGTTGGCGCAGGCCATGGACTGTTTCCCTCTTTGAGGGTTTTAACCACATCAAAAATACTGGTGTATTGATCTGTGATCTGGTTGTGAGCGGTGTCCTTTTGGTGTTCTTTCTGAGGAACTTACCCTGTAAATTCCTACATTTTGTTCATTGGTCCTAATTTGACTCCCAATCAACCATCTTCCCTAAATTGTCCTTATATGCAAGTGGTAACTCCCCCGTCATAGATTAATTATGTGGAAATTTGTTCCATGTTCGCGTCTACTAATGATCTAGTAGGTGATGTAGTGCATCATTTACTGCGGGAATTAGAGTTTGATCTGTCCATTGGATCCTTTGATACCTTCCAAAGCGTTGTTCTCCCATCTAATGAGAACATCTCAAAATCAATGGCCTCTTGGTGGTCATGATCAAGGTCCTTTGAGCAAAGTTTATTTTCTTGTGTCAAGCTCATTAAAAAATGAAACAAGGTGTTGGAGCAGAGTTCCTTGTCTTGTGTCAAGCTCATAAAAAATGAATCAAGGTTCTTCAGAGCACAATTCCCTTTCTTGTGTCAAGCTTGTTAAAAAATGAAACAAGGTCCCTTGAGAATAGTTCTTTTCTTGTGTCAAGCTCATTAAAAAATGAAATAGATCACCTTCTAGTTCGAATCTTTGATTAGATCTTGTAAATTCCTAGTCGAGTCTTTCATTTGATATCGTAAATGAACCTTCATTCCATCCAGCTATTGGCAACCAATAGTCTACTTAGATTCCGCATAACAAGGGGTGCCATGTGTCACCCATTTTTGGACTTTCTACTAATTAGAATCTTCAATGTGTTCCTACCATGTGGTGGGCCTTGGGGGCACCATGTCACCTGAATGACGTGTTAGGCCACATCATCCCCTTTATTTCCATTTTAATTTCTTCACCCAATCACTCTTTGTCACATCACCAAGCTTGGCACGTCAACTTCTCTAGCTAATCATATTTTGTCGTATGTTAGAACTCCCATGTCAACCATTTGGTCCAATCAAAATGCACCATGTGGCACTTCATGAATGGATGTCATGAAGGGGCCACCCCCGATTAATTAGTGAGCATTTTGGTTCAACATCCATAATTCAATTCTTCATAGGCATATGATTTGTATAATTTGAGAATAGAAGCTCAATATCTAACCATGTTAACCTCCATGCATGTTTGGTCACTACTTATCATGGATTTAATTAATGAGTCGTGGATATTCCTATAAGTTGTGTAGTATTTAACAAATTTGATGTTGGTGGGATTTTCATTATAGCTTAGGTCCTTTACCACTGTTTATTTTCAAATGGCCATAATGTATGATCCGGGAGGCTTTTCTCAGAGTGGGATATATCATTTGAAATTTCTCAATGAGGACTATCCAACCATGTTTTCCATAGATTCACCAATACATCATAACCTTGTGAAAATATTAATAAACTTCATATCTCTTGACTTCTCTCCATGAGGGCATGCAAGAGATCCAACTATCATACTGTTTCCTTTAATTCACGAATGACACCGTTGTTTCCTTGGACATCCCCCACTGTTGCTACCTTGGACATCCCATTTGACATCAATGATTTTTTTTGTCATAAAGGACAACACTATATGCAACACTTAGGAATTCCATGAGGGAATTGGGTGAGTTATATGGTGGTATTAGAGCTATGGTTCAAACACTAGGCCTAGAGGGCTGGAGATATACCACAAATATGAATTTGGAGTAAGGAGGAAAGCTTGTTGATCATGATAATATTGGGTCATGGTTGCTTGAAAAATTCATCCCAAGTGTATATTTAGACTAATGGTCTCTTTATTTGCTACCACTATTACTATCAAAATGGTAAAGAATCAATGTATAGGATAGCTAAAAGTACCATCTAAATTAATGGAACCTAGTATAGAATAAGATAGTGTTACAATTGTGCTAACAAAGTCTTCACATTAGTTTCATCGATCTTCTTAATATCAAACTTGGTAAGGAACCAATGTTTCATTTTAAGAGAATTGATTAAATCAAAGAAGGAAAACGAGCTTGGATGAGACTGGGAACCTAGAGAAAAACCTATTAAACCACACATGGAACCTAGAGAAAAAAACCTATTAAACTTAATATTTATTTCTTGATATTAGGTATTGATGGATTATTTAATAATATAAATATTTCATCAATATTGATAAATAAACAAAAGACAAGTATATTATATTAACAAATTCTTCAAGGAGAAATCCTCCTATATTACTTTGAAGGTAAAGACAGATATCAAAATAACCAACCAGTCCATCGATATGACGTTTTAGTTAATAAGTGCAAAAAATGAAAATAAAATATAAAAGCATATTGGATGTGGGAAAAAATTTCGTGTAGCTCTCACTGAGATCGGAAAACATAGAAAGGTAGATAACGAGAAGAAGAGTAATAATGCCAATATGTACATAACATATACTTTCACATTACAATGTATTTATTCTTTCAAATTAATTATTGATGATATTTTAAAAAAAATCTTTTGTTAATATTTATATATAAATATTCATAATGATATTATTATAATTTCATGGTTTAAAATACAAATAATATAATATTTTAAAATGAAATATTTTTATCGAAGGTAATTGTAAAATTAAGAGTTTTTTTAATAAATAAAATAAATTTCATTTATATCCTACATAAATAGATAACATATAATTTAATTATTTATTTATAGAAATATGTTTAATTAACGCATGTTACTATGTATGTTAAATGCATTATATGGTTTATTTTATATATGTTATCTTATATCTACTCTACACATATATTTATACAGTAATTTCTTAACTAGAGAATGGGATTTACTGAGAAAAGCTAGTGAAGGCACATATAAGGGAGATGAATAGGTGAGATGATTGTTAAAATGTTTCGACAATGTGTTCATGTAAGGAACACAAAGAAAAGGGGATTAGGCAAATATTTAGGTAACAACATTCTCAACATATAATGTGTTTGGTATTAGGTTAGAAAAGGATTTTTGAAAAGGATGCTGATATTTAGTAAAATTGTCATTATATGAAATATATAAATTTTTGTATTTCATCCATTTGATTCAGGTGGATATTGGTGGACACCCACCTATTCCACTTGGAACCCCACCATTATTTCTTTCAGTTTTCTTAATTGTAGCACAATTTATTATTTTGGCAGTTTTTTGCGTCCTAAACTTTCGGAGTCGTTTTGAGAAACTCGACGACATTGTTTTTGGATAATGGGAAAACTAGTAGCCTAGGCCATGGATTTGAAGTTTAAAATTTTAGTCCTTAGATATAGCTTTCTAGCGAGGTTTCATAAGTGCCAAACAAAAATTATATGCCAAAGTTATGACCCCAGGAATTTGATGTACCAATTTACCCCAATGGGGCCCACAAATTTTTGGTGCTTCATCTCCTAGGGTTAGGTTTTTGGATGTCTCAGGTTTTCCATTATTTCTAAATAATAAATAGTCCTTAGAGCCTTATTTTAACATAATTCAGAAGGAATGTACCAACCACATCTCTACTTAGAGATAAGTTACCATCGCTTGAGCTAGTTTATTTCCATTCTACATGTAAACTGTTAGAGTCGGTCCTTACAGCCCTCCGTCAGAGATCTTTTCGCTTTTGCATATCATTTTTAGGTGTCTCACTCGTTCCACTTCGTTGCATTTCGCTAGGGGCATGCCATTGACTGACGAGGGGGTCTGGTTGTCTTGTGTTTCCTCATGCTTGTCCCTGCAGGGTTAGTCAAAAATTTCTCAAAAATCACCGAAGTACATGATCATTGCATTCATCATCATAAAAGATTAGTTTCGTTAAAAAATCTTTAGTCCTAGAGTCTAGGGTTGTCAGTCCTTTGCATACACATAATAAAAGCCCGCAAGCCATGAGGTTGGTTTCAAAACATTCTCATTTAATATTTTTCTCAGAAAGCATTTCAAACATTTTTAGTCCAAAACTCTGTTTTGGAACTAAAAATTGTTATTGTAAATAATTGTATTTGTTTTATCTCAAAAAGTTTCAGAGCAAGCCTCTGATCTTCTCCAAAGCCAAAATGCCGGATCCCTGCAAAAATCAACAAAATATTATCAGTCCAAACCTCAGAAAAAGCAAGAGAAAGTCAAAAAGTAGTATTGTATTAAAAGACCAAAGGTGAAAAAGTGCCAAACATTATAATGTGGGTTATTGAACCAATTTAAATCAAATCTGATTTGGTGAGATATTTTCTTCACATATAAAAGGGGCAAACAAGTCCATTTGTTCAAAAATCCAAAGGTAGAAATCGTGTTTGAGTTTGTGAAGGCCGAAACTGTGTTTGCATACCAGTGTACAGTGTTTGGAGGCATGCGCTACACGTTGGGTCTGTGCGCCACGCACACAGGTGTGCGCTACGCACTGGGCCTCACTGGCCAGTGTAAAAAAACAAAGGCGCTACGCATACAGGTGTGCGCTACGCGTTGGGTTCGGGCGCTACGCACTCAGTCACAGCCCCAAAAAAATTTTGTTAATGCGACCAGATCTTGCCAAATCGACTCCAAAACTTGCAAGTAGGTGTTTCATGGCTGCTCAGTCAATTTTAAATTGTTTGTAGTATGTTTGAGGTGGGAAATTTGATGTATTGGATGTAGAAAAATGAAACCCTATGCTCATACCAAAATCATTCCTTAGGGTTTTTAAAAAGACATGTGGGTGGCTTGTGAAGATTTTCCCATTCTCCATTGATGAAATACAATCCCATACTCATTTGTCAAGTTATAGCAAACATCACAAAGGATGCACTTCACACTTTTGTTCATTTGTCAAAACTGTCCTTGTGATCAAAACAGTGACTGTTTCATGCCAATATACTGAAACAGAGTTATTACCATTATGGCTTAATTCTTATGATGCTTCGGTAAACATATTTGGCTTTTGAGTATGCATTGAAATTCTGATTTCACCACCCCTATATCAACATACATATTGCAGACATTGTGTTTTCAAATCCATGTCAGACACAGATTCAGTTTATGAGCAGGAAAATGACAGTGATTCCACAACAGAGGGTAATGTGCCACAGAGGCCTCGCAGAGGTGGCAAAGTTGGTAAGCATCTCAGAGAAGAGCCCACTTCTTTGGTTCAATTGCAGGCTTGCCCGCTTGCAATGGATTGTTTTCGCTATCAGTCATGCTATCACAATTGTGAGCTAATTTCACAAATCCAGCATCATCGTGAACTAGTTCGCTTGTTTGTTCTACATTTACATGATGGCCATGTAAACCTCACCGGAGTTGATTTCATTTTGTCACCAGAGACTATTGCAGAGGCCACTGGGATACCAAATATTGGAGAAAAATGGAATAAGCGTCAGCAGTTAGAGAAATCCTACTATGAGACATACATCAAACCTGGGTATATGAGGCACTTGAGCAGGGTTTTTTCTTTCCAATACCTAAGTGATCAGTTTGCACCTTTGATGAAACTCATCATTCGGTATTTCAGTTGTGAGGGCAGATTCTCGCATCTTTATGCGTACCATGTCCGTTTGTTGATGCATTTTACAAGGGTACGTTTGATGAACATTCCATACTTCATGTTTTGCAACATAGAGAGGATGGTTGTCTTAGTACAAAAGAAGACCCCAACACAACAGCATAGAAGTATTTATCATTACACGCTGATCAAGATCGTAGTGGTTCATCAGTTGGCACAGCAGGGCATTACTTGGGAGGATTTTATTTCTCGTGACTTTTTCACAACGCCACAGCCACCTCCAGAGATAGTTCATGATGAGGGAGAGCCTTCACATCAGTTTGACATTCTATAGACCAAGCATGTCAATGCTCCAGCATATGTGACATATCAGTGAGGCCACAAGGCCTTATTTGTAGCTACGTGACGAGTACTATCTCCACATGGTGTGGAAGGGGTCTCGCCTTCTTCTTCAGTACAGGTACAGGTTCAGGACAGAGGCAAGAGGTCAATTTATGAGGAGGACCTTTCAGGTGGTCATGATGTTGATGTTGCATTGAGTGATGTGGATAGGAGCTCTCCTAGCTCAAAGCTGAAAGAGATAATCCAAGACTAGAAGGTCGAGATTGACAGCTTGAATGAGAAGTTACTGAAGGCAGAATGTCTGATCAAATACTTGGAGCAGCGCAATAAATAGCTAGAGGATGAGCACACACTTATAGAGCTGCAACAAATCCGTGAAGACCGAAGGCTAGCCCAAAAAAGACCTGGTGATTTGACACCTGTTGAGCAGAAATTTTGGCTTGAGAAAGTCAATCGACATCTGGAGGAGTTGTTGGCAAAGGCCAATAGAGACAAAGACATGCTTCGCCACATGAAAAATCATTATTGGGCTCACATGCATGTTGGCAAAGCAAAAATGAAGATTTTGCAAAGGAGGTTGAGCAAAGCACTGAAACGGCGAAAGAGGCTAGATCCACTTCGAGTTTTGGCCGAGGCTTCGCTGGCTGAACATGATACATGATGGAGGGTCTTCACTCCGAATTTGAGCAAATTCGGAGAAATTTTTGTCATTTTCAAATTTTTGGTCCCAAAAACAGTTTTTTCAGCTGTACGAGTAGCGCGTCGGCGCGCTCGCTTTTGATTGGGACACTTGCTGGAGGGAAACTTTGTATTTTTGGGATTTTCATGGTAATTTATGCATTCTCAGATATTGCCAAAGCATTTCATCAAGTTCTGGATGATCAAAAGGCCTAAAAACACCATGAAAACCACCTTGCTGCCACCTTTTGCAACAACAGGAAGTACTTCTGGGAGAATGCAATTTTGAGGGGAAAATGAGCTTCAAATTGGGAAATTCCACTTGGGCTGGATAGTAGACATCCAGAGCTTTCCAACCAGCTATTGTGAACTTGATTTCAATGTCGGGAAGTGCCCCAAAAACAGGCTGAAAGGTGTGCTACGCATAGAGATCAGGGCACTATGCATAGAGGTTTTTGGTCCAGTTTTCATCCTCCAGCTCAGGAATTCGGCCAGTTTTTACAAGTTTCACTCCTTGATGTGATTTTTTACCTAGCATGATGTAATTTGATGTGTATGAGGTAACTTGGCACCTATTTACCTTATTCTAGATGATTCATTCACAAAATAGCAAACAAATTAATGTAATGAATCAGTTTCCTTCTTTTTAGAGGCAGGTTGTTTTGGTCACCTAAATTCTTGCTCCATGTTTAGAATTTGTTCAAACTACTCCTAGAAGGAGGAGATCGACCCATAGAGGTTAGGGAATGAGTTTGCTTGATCTATATATGTAAATTTTCATTCAGTAGCATAGGTGGGACCCTTGGGAAGATTTTGGCACACTATTGTACATATTTTTCATATTTTGGCTAAGGAAAGATCAGAGGTTTTGAAGCACCTGTTGGGATTCTTGTGGCTTTCAGTTCTTGATGGTGTTATCTCTCAGTTATTGTAAGTTTATTCATGTTTAAATGTATTCCATTCCCTTCTTATGCTTATGAAACTAAATGAATGAGTAAATGAGGTTGAATTCATTGTTCACAGTGCTCTTCCTTTAAATTTGTTTAGTTTTACATGTTTTCACCAGTTTGGAGAGGATCCATGTTCTCCTTTGCCCTCTTCAGCTCCTTGTCGTTCTGATCCATCCATACACCTAATCAAAGGCATCAAGACTATTGCCTACCTCGCCCCAACTCGAATTCTGCAAATATCTGACCTCAATCCCCGGACCCAAAATTGGTTTTCCCGTTTCTCCAACAAAAAACTCAAAAATCAAAATCAAACTTTCTTATCTCTTTACTAGCCTAAAATCAGTATTAATTTTGAGTCATCTTAGCCCCCTTTGAAGACCTTTTGCCGAGATAGACCCGGAGAGAGCCCTCTCCTATCCTCGTAGGGCTAGCTACGAGGCTGAGCTTGGTTTGATGTGGCCTTGAGTTTTGCCTTCCTCAGCCTGAGGCAGATTTGAGCACTAACATAAACAATTTTCAGTGCTTTGTTATTAATGAATTGAAGTTTTTTTTTCACTGTATCTTTTTGTTCCTATTTATATTTGTATTTCATCTTGTTACTTCATAAAATCTAAATCAGTGGTAGCAAAGTGGTGTGTTATTTCTCTATTTTTATGTGCATGTCCCCAAAAAGGTCGGGGTATAAGGAGTTGGGACTTGAACTGGTTAAGCCTTTGCAAGAGCGTCCCCATCAACATGGGTGGCCTCCCATGGCAGAAGAAAAGAAATATGAGGGAGCAGGAAATCCTATCAATTTGTTGCTCGAAGAAGCCCTTGAGCAACAAAGGAACGATATGATGGATTATTTTTCCTATATCCTTCAATGGATTTCCACCGGTGATGCATCTTCATCTAGCAGTCACTTCAAAGGCGTCGCCCCCTTCAAGGTATAAGTGAAGTTTGATATCCCTATATTCGAAGGCCATATCAAGGACTGGTGGGAAACTTATTATGAGAAAAGGACTAAGGAGCCCTCTCTATTTATAACTGCACCCTCTTAGAAATATCTCTGAGATATTGTCAAGGAAAAATATTACCCTGTGGGGATCTATGAGGACAAGTACATACATTGGACCACACTACAACAACAAAGGGACTAAGATGTGCATGAGTTCACAAATATTTTTCATATTTACGAACAAATATGGGTATCAAAGACTCTAAACAACATATAGTGCTCAAGTACCATGACTGTCTACAAAAATACATTCAGGAAGAAATGGACCTCCTGGACATCTCCTCAATTGGTGTAGCATACCGATTTGTTGCCAAGATTGAACAAGAAATTAAACAAAAGAAATGTGACTTTGAATCTACGAGTAAAAAGCAACGGAAGAGTTCCCCCAAACCACGGGACAAAGGACAAATCCAAGGTGGAGTGACCTAGGATAACCCATCAAAGCTACAAGCAAAGAATGACACCACAAAGATGAAGAAGGACAAGGGAAAGTGGTGTCAGTTTTAAATGAGACCCACTCACAACAAAAATGAGTGTTATTCCAAACAGTCATTGGTGGCCAAGATGAAAGCTTTAGATTCTGATGCATGTTCTAATTCTAAGCCAGAGCCCGACAAGGGGAATGAAAAGGGGAAGCATATTATTGAAGTAGAACCCAGTGCCATCATTTCCACCACCAAGGTACAGAAGATTGAGCCTGAAATTCCAGAGGAGGGGGAGTGTCTCTTCCACTGATAGATGTCGGTGAAGGGTTCTTCGTTGCCGTTCATTTTCTACAATGGAAACCAAACAAACATCATTTCAACAAACATCATTTCAACAAACATTGTGAAGTATTTGGTCTAACCAACTACACCACACCCATAGTCATACACCATCTAGTGGCTTCACCAAGGACGAGATCTTCACGTCAGCTAGAAATTTCTCCTTCCCTACAACATCAAGCCCTTCATGAATGGGGTACTGTGTGATGTTGCTCCTCTTGAAGTTTGTGAAGTGTTACTAATCCAACCAGACATGTGGAAGCATCATGTTGTATATGATTCCACTCACACTATTATTATTACTTTGAGCAATAAGTTATACAGGATACCAGAGGTAGCCTCACCTAGAGCCATCTCTTTGATCTCTACTAAGCAATGTAGTAATATCATCTCCCAGACAGCGAATTTTTTTCTTTTTGATTCACTCTCAAAGCAAGGGGAAGATATCTCTCACATCCATGGCTCCCGAGAAGGGTTCCCCCATGCAGCATATGCAAGTGGATAAGGTCGTGGAATAATACAAGGACATATTCTCCTCACCCACATGGGTACATTTGCACAGTCAAGTCAAGCATTTGATCGATATGACTCCTAGAGAACCTCTACTTAATGGCTTGTTCTATCGTCACTTAATAATAAAAAATGAAGAAATCAAGTGGAATATCTAGGAGTTGTTGTAAAAATGGCACACATCCAACCAAGTTTCTCACCCTGTGGGAGCTTGATGTATTGGTACAGAAGAAAGATGGAACCTGGACACTCTGCATTGATTATTGGTAACTAAAACCAATTACTGTCAGGAACAAGTATCCAATCCCATGAATTAATTACCTTCTTGACCAAATCAAGGGGGTAAAGTATTTCAGCAAGATCGACTTGAAGTATCATTAGGCGCCAATAGAACCCACAGATGTATGGAAGACTGCCGTCAAATCCAAGGTGCCAGAAAATCAGAAAGGCTTAAATATTTTCTTATATAGATAATTACTTGTGATTATTTTATCTTTATGTTCTTATTTCACTTTTATTTCATCAAGAAATCACCAAATAAATAACATAAAGACACTAGATGTAGGCAGGACAACTAGGAAAAAACCCCTATCTAGGGGGAAACCCAGTCAACAATTCTTCCTTCAATAGTTTCATGATATAATCCAGGACTCTTGACCTAAATAAATACTTCCTCCACACCAAGTCAACCTTCACTTCCTCCTTATAGATGAATACCCTTCAATAGAAACTTTGACCTAGGAGTAGCAACTTTCAGTAGTAACTTCGACCATGAAAGTGGCAACAGCAGTAGCAGAAAAAACTTTGACTAGACAGAAAAACTTTGATCTCCGTAGATACTCCACTTGAGTGAGAGATAGGTGGCCCAAAATTTTGATCTTGATATCTTCTTTCTTCCCTCCAAACTTCACACCCTTTTCCAACCCTTTTCCAGCTCTTTTTCAACTTCACACATCCCAGCTTCTTGCTTATGGATATCGAACTTATGAGAGAGAGTGAATTCCTACAAATGAGTTCGAACTGCCTTGTATATATAGTCTTCCAGTGAGGTTGAATTTTCCTTCTTGAAGCCAAGTTGATCTCTTTGAGGCCGACCTGGTGTGGAGGGGACAAATATCATATTTGACTCAATATTAATTCTTTTTACATGATTCAAAATCCCAAGAAGGGTCTCTTTAAATGGACAATGACTCTAATGACTCAGAATAAATACTAGAAGTTTGCAATGGGGAATTTGATCTAAAACATGATGACCCAAGCATGAAACCCATGCTTTAATAAGTCATAATAATAATAATAAGAATAATAAGAATAATAATAATATTATTATTATTATTATTTTCTTCATTCTTTTTATAAATACATTTCATTGTGACGCAAATACATTTATGAAGACTGAACCTAGTTACATATTTCAATAAAAGGAGGGCCTTTTTGATTGGTTGGTCATGCCTTTCAGGTTGAAAAATGCCCCTGCAACTTTTATGAGGCTGGAGGATGACATTTTGCGGCCCTATAAAAGCCCTAGTGAAAATTCCATGTAATAAAGGTAAATAGGAAAAATAATAGCCACGAATGATGGGACAGTTATTCCAAGTTGAATGTTGGGAAAAATCCTAGTGATGGGGATCACTTGTGATTGTTTATGGCTAAGGAAATTGGCAAAGGAAATGGCTAAGGCTTTGGAAAGGAAAAATGGCATTTTTGGCTCATTTATTTATGAAAATAATGGAAATTAGGAGAAAAGGGAGGTGAAAGGTCACAAGTTGCATGTGAGGAGGAAAATGAAAGAAAATAATGCAAAATGAAGAAAATAGAGGCCTCATTCATAAAAAGGCTTTTCAGGATCAGTTGGTAACCTTTTTGTCAGTTCAGTTTTGGAGCTCTCTCATTATTCTCTCCCTCTCTCTCATACTCTTGGACACTTAGAGTTTTCTTGGAACTCTTGGAGGGTGTGGAATACTCGGATTCTTGGAGATAGAAGGAAAAGGAAGAGTAGGAAAGCACAAGAGGGCATCAGGAACATGAGCTACATCAGATTTTCTTATAGGTACTGAGTTGCATGTATGTTTCCTTCATTAGTTTTGGCATGCATGGCATATGCATGTGGATTATTGGTTGTGATCTGTCATTGGCATGGAGGATTGCCTGGATTGACAATGGATTTCCTAGCCTTACCATTTATTAGATAGCCATAGTGATTGTGGGTTTACTTTCATTATTATTTTTTGGTTGGTTCTCATGTTTCTTTAGCTTGAGTTGAGTTATTATTTCTTGGAAGCCCTGGTTGGACAAACGCTATGGAAGACCTATAACATCTTGGGTTGAGTTACTAGTCCTGGAAGCCTTCATTGGACAAACGCTATGGAAGCCCGTGGAGGGTTGAGTTACTATTCTTGGAATCCTTGGTTGGAAAAATGCTCTAGAAGCCCAATGATAGTTGTGGGTTGAGTTACTAGTCTTGGAAGCCTTGGTTGGAACAAACGCTCTGGAAACCCTGGAAGGCTTAGATGGAGACCAATCTAATGATGGTTTTATGATGTCCAACCATGAGGTGGAATCATTGTTTTAAGGGTTGAGGTGGATGGCCTCTAGAAGCCCTAGATGAGTTTTGATTGATGTGTTTTATGAGATCCCACATTCATGCTTAGAATATGGCATAGGGGTGAATGGATGAAGAGAGATTTGGCTCAACCATTCTATGGTTGGGTGGAACATGGAAGTCCTATCTCGGGTTCGGATTTTTCATCATTAATCAAAAGTTATTTGTCCTTGTATTTCTATGATTATTTTGATGGATTATATGTTGTCTATATGGATATACTTTCATGAGTATTTATGTTGCTATTATATTGGTTATGTATGTGTTTTATGACAGTAGAAATGTATGGCTTTCATCATGTTTTTACTTGTAATTGAATGATAAATGTATCGATGACCTAATGGATGGAATGGAAGTTGATGTATTGAGACATCAATGGTTCTTAGAGATTCTTAGCTAAGTATGAGACCCCTATGCTCAGAACTGTTATTTGCACCTGTAGATTACATATTCATGATATGTTTGACAAAATTCCTGTGATGGCTAGTAGGGGTCCAGTCAAGGTCTTAAACAAGTATTTGATTTAATGCTATCATTTCCATGTTACATTACTGATCTAAAGAGATGGTTCAATTTTGGGCAGTGACCTGGGCTCTGGGCCTAAAAAAGTGGCTCAAATTCCAGGGATGTTGGCATAGCACTAAAAAATTTAGTCCCTGGACACTAGCAGGCAAGCCTGTGAGAGCGACTTTGGGTTTATGTACGCTATTGTGTCTATAGAAAGAGAGCAACTGAAGCTTAAGTTGTCCAAAATTTCAGTGGGACCCGAGGGAAAGTTTTCTGAAGTGTTGGATTGGTTCTTAATGGTATTGAAGCTAATGTTGAATGTATGTATGGTGTGTTTCCATCGGTTCCACTTCCTGACGGTGACTTAGGAGGTCAAATCATATCATAGTGGCCTCTTGTCACATGTTTACCCTGGTTGACCGGTTGCTTCGATAGATGTGGGAGAAGGGTGTTACAAGCCCTTCAAAAACTCGTTCATGGTTGTATATATGGACGACATCCTCATCTTCATCAAGATTTGGGAAGAGAAAAAGAAAAAAAATTCTAGTTTGAGTCCCAACAGAAGGTGTTCATTGAGTTGAAGCACCACCTCTTCTTTGCACCTATACTAACATTTCCAAGCCTACAAAAACCATTTGAAAATGAGACAAACATCTTTGACTATGTTATTGGTGCAATTCTCATTCAACAAGGGCATCCGGTGGCCTATCAAAGTGAGCCAATCTTTGATACAATTCAGAAATACCCCACCTATGATAAAGAGATGTATTCCATTGTCCAGGCATGTTGGCAATGGAAACATTACATTCTAGGGAAGGAGACAATCATCCACATAGATCACTGACCTCTTTAGTTTATCCAAATACAAGGAAAGTTGTAGAATGGTCAACATCATAAGTGGTATACATATATACAATAATTCCACTTCAAAATTAAATACAAGAAGGGAAACACAAATCATGTTATAGATTTCCTCAATTGGCCTCCAGTTGCAGCATTGATTACCGTTCTCAACTCTTGGGGCCACGAGAACTCTTGATGGCCACAATTATACAAAAATTAGCCATAGTTTACCACCACATACCAGATGCTAGTGGATGGAAAGAAAGTTCCATATTTCCACCTCCTGGATGCATTATTATGCTCCCTAGGCCACCGTTATGTTCCTTCAAGCGAGTGTGCCAAGCTGATTTGGGAGGCACATTACAGTCGATTCGTGTGACACTTTTGTGTGGAGAAAACTATGACCACGCTATAAAAGTATTTTTATTGGGAAAAACTCCAATGGGACGTTGAAAAATATATCATACCCTACACTACCTATGTCATTGCCAAGCCAACCATCAATAATCAATGCTTGTACACTACTCTACCTACTCCTAGCCACCCCTAGTAATCCATCTTGATATACTATCTGCCATTTCTACCTTCTACCAAGTATGTGAATGACTGTTTATTTGTGGTCGTGGATATATTTTCTAAGATGGATATATCAGTGTATTGTAAGAAGAGTATCACAATAGAGGACACTGTCAAACTCTTATTTGAATGAGTATGGGTACATTTTGGAATCATGTAGACCATTATATCATATCAAGATAGCAGGTTCCTAAGCTCATCTTGGTTGAGCCTCTGGACATTATTGGACAATAAGCTCACCAAGTCAATTGCATTCCATCCCCAGAATGATGGACAAGCATAGGTCATCAACATGATGATAATTCAAATACTACACAGGTAAAACTCTAAGAATCCATGAACCTAGGATGAGATCCTTCCTTATGTGCAACACAGTTATAAAAAAACTCTCCATAGCTCGACTGGGTGCAATCCTTTTCAAATGGGTCTAGGTTTTCAACCATTGTGTCTAACTAA
Source organism: Pinus tabuliformis (assembly GCA_031772625.1). NCBI lineage: Eukaryota > Viridiplantae > Streptophyta > Pinopsida > Pinales > Pinaceae > Pinus > Pinus tabuliformis. The sequence goes on along the minus strand of CM062817.1, from coordinate 502,636,524 downwards.
TGTTGTCATGCCTCATGTGACTACATAGACAGAATCCACACATGTAAAATCCAATGCTAATAAAGCAGCCTGAATTATTAAACTCATCTAACAGATCTGCCAACAGGTGCATGACATCTTGGATAAATCAAATTCCAAGTACAAGTAGTGACATGATCAACATTAGGTGCCACATAAGTTTCAGGCCAAAAATAAAGCTTGGTTTCATTTGCAGAAAGAAGGCATTATCAAAGCCCATCAGAAGCTCAGACCAGTCTGATATGGGCCTTACGCCATCACCAAGAATATGGGAGACAATGCTTTTGAGCTCAACATTCGCCCATTCCTAGGCCTACACCTAGTGTTCAATGTGGAGTGCCTTCAGCCATACTTTCCACCATTATTGGACACATCAGATGTTGTAGAATAGATAACACCAACAGAGTAAACCTAGATTGCATGGAACATGCCACAACTAATCAAATCATGGACACACATATCAAGAACACTCACCAGCAAAAGATCCAACTGTATTGGATTTTCAAAGCTGTCTAACTCCTGCACCAAGGAAAGTGGCTCACTAGGGACCAAGTTCAGCAAAAGTTTCCCCATCTCCTGGAGGAAATCAACACAATGGGGACAATTGCTTCTTAAGGGGGGAGGAATGATCTAGGTGGATACTAGTGGTGACTCACCTATTGCACTTGGACCCCACCATTATTTATTTTAGGTTCCTTAATTGTGGCACAATTTACTATTTTTGGAATTTTTTCAGGTTGTGAACTTCTAGATCCATTTTGAGGCCCTAAAACACATTTTTTTGGAAAATAGGCAAACCTATATTATGGAAATTGGGTTTGCAGTCGAAAATTGTATTCCTCAGAGAGATATTTATAATGAGGTATCATACACATAAACTGGAGATTGTATGCCAAAGTTACAACCTCGAGAAGTTGATGTACCAATTTACCTTGATGGGGCACACACACTTCTGGTGCTTCATATCCTAGGGTTAGGTTTTTGGATGCTTAGGGATTTCCATTATTTCTCAATAATAAATAGGCCTTCAAGCCTCATTGCACTAACGCAATACTTGAATGAATTACTTAACGCAGTTGAATCCAAAAATGATTCCTAATAAATAGGCCTTCGAGCCTCATTGTAACACAGTTCAGAAGGCATGTAGCAGCCACATCTCTTCTTAGAGATAAGATACCATCACCTGAGCTAGTCTATTTCCATTCTGCATGTAAACAATTTTCAATACTTTTTTATTAATTAATTGAAGTTTTTTTTTACTGTAT